>OZ020618.1:48422239-49622239 GCA_963971575.1 Liopterus haemorrhoidalis
TAACAATCTGACTGACTAAAAGCTGTATAATGTACAAGTTTTACTTGGCCAATAAAGAATTACCATTATTATTATTATTATGGGGGTTTGTCAGGTCTTGACAAGCGTCTACTAATCTCAAACTTCTGCAAACTTTTGAGCCGCGTCATACTCGAGACTAGTAGAGCTAAATACATACGACTGCATCCCAAACCCTGGCGATATGCAGCCGCGGAAATACACTAGATCCAGTGCCCGCACAATGCGAAGTGACCCGAGCAGCACTGCTTTCTGCATCTTACAGAACAAAGAGTTGGCAGAAGATCTGCAGACGGGAATAGACTCGATTTTCCTTCGATAGGACGCTTTCATACCACCCAAAACGCCAACTATCAGGACTACAAGCTTAACTTTATACCCGGGATACAGCTTTCTAAGCTCGGACAAGAGGTCCATATACTTGGACCTCTTTCCTCCTCCTTGAGAGAGATATTCTTCTCAGCTGGACTTGAGAATCCGATCACAAACATCTGTTTGGTCTCGATATCCAGGAGGGTTATGTCCGGCTTAGTGGCAGTCAGAAACCTCGAGGTGGGGAAGGAGTAATTCCAATAAATTCGGCACTTGGAATTTTCCACCACCGATTCTATGTCAAAAGGAACGTACGGTATAACCGGTATTTGGTCAATACCATAGGCATGTCTAAGATGACAGTAGAGCACGCGGAGAGCAGCATTATGTCGAGACACGTAGCTCGACGCTGCAAGAGATGGACAAGCAGACAGAATGTGCATAATTGTTTCAGGATGGTGGTGGCACAACCTACAGAGTGTGGACTCCGCTATTTGGAATATGCGGGCCCTGTACGCTAAAGTATTTATAACACCATCCTGACACGCAAACACAAAACCTTCTGTTTTCCGATCTCAAACCAGCAGACTTAAGAAACGAGAACGTGAGTTCAGTGGACAACTCTAGACTTTTAATATGTTTGAAGAACACAGAGTGCATACTTTTACTCATGTTTTCTTTTGTCAACATGTCTGTCTCGCCTCGTTTCACCGAACCGGTAACTCTGTTGTACTCCTCCCGAGAGAGTTGTTCTCCAGCGTTTTCCCTGGCGGGACTCAAGTCTGCCATGTTAAATCTCGTTGCTGCTCTTCGCGCTGCCTGGTAAAGAAACGCCCCTTTGCCACTAAATTCGTGCTCACTAACGAATTGTAATAGTGGGTCCTGACTTCTGAGGATACTGTTAGCTGTAACCAGGACGAGAATTTTTTTAGTCAAAGAATTTTTATAATTTGTGGATCAGTGAACTGTATATACTTGCCAAATATCAGCTCTCAACGTTCAGTCGTTTGGCTACAATTTAAACTCTTCAGACAAGTATGCAACCAGACAGAAGATAGACACAACTGATATGAAAATGGTAACTATCTCCTGATTATTACTACACTACTGTCTACGTTAGTTGAACTGACTATTCAACGATATAAAGTAATAAATTGAAGTAATTAAGAACAGCATTAGACACTTTAAATTAAAGCGTCCTAGATAGGTAGGTACTACTTTTATTAATACCATTCAACTACTATATAAATTTACGCTCTACTTTATGAACAATATCATAAACTTCATCATAAAATTTTGTGGATCATAAAGTGACAACAATAAACCCTTTACTAATTAAAAAATATTTGATGCCAACATAAATTAGTTTTCAAACTAGGTTATATAGGTAACCCATTTAACATCATTGTACAGAAGTAAAGCAACACTACGTTACTAAATAAAAGACAAATACTGTCCAAAATACCATAAAGTACAGAAAGTTCTCGACTACACCAAACAAATAAAGTTATATACGAGGTGTGTAAATTAAGTAGCCGGACTGGCAACATAGCGTTTGATCTGGCAACATTTGGGACGCGGGACTTGGAGGGGTGGCAGGCGAACATGATACTTCTTCAGTACGAGATTGAACGAAGTCTCTAGAGTAATCCGTAGCTAATAAATTGACCAGAGTAGCTATTGTTGCATTTAAACCTAATAAAAACCTTGGTAAAACTTTATTCAATGCCAAAGGTAAATCAGATATTTATAATAATAGTGGATGTATAAACTAGATTGTTTAGAGCAGCGTTTCTCAACCGGGGGGCCGTGAAAGCTTCGTCGGGGGGCCACGAAGTCATCGAAGCATGAAATTATAATAGAAAAACGCTCAATTTTACAAGATATATTCATAAATATATGACATTTATATTCATTAAAATATACCTTTTAAACTTAAATAAAATAAATTATACTTATTTTGACAACTAATTAAAACGGTTCGCGTTGGAGGTACTTCAAGTACTTTCAAGGAGGTACGACTTGAACTTGCAATATTTTTTGTTATGCTCCGAGCTACTGTTAGCTAAAGAGTAAGGATGCAAAAGTGTACAAAATGGAAAGCTACTTGGAACAATGGAACACGCTCTTAATCGTGGACGCGTTGATGCTTTTGGTCCGATGTAAGCGAACGCGGCACCCACTTCGAAAGCAATTCACGAATGCTCAAATTTTCGTGTAAAATTGTAAACACACTACCTTCTGATATCTTTAAGGTGTCAGCTATCTCACGCAACTTCACTTTACGGTCTTTCAAAACTGTTTTGTGGACTTTTTTATGTTTATGTTGATTTGCCTGGTTCAGAGTCTCTATAACGCTTATCAAGCCACTGTTTGGCTTCAACAATATGTTTTCCCATCAAAAAACAATGTTTAATCAACACACGAAATTATTTTTTATCCATTCTTTTGAAAATTACAAAACTGGAGTCACTAAAACCACTGTAACCTCTAAACTAATTGTCAGAATGTCATGAAATTTTCACACGTATCGTTTGAAGGTTGGTACTATCCAGAAATCATATGGGTCTGTCAATAGTGTTGCCATATATATGTCAGACCGGAGACTTATTGAGTGAAGTGTTATGCAATAAGGGCAAAAAACTGTCATTACTGGAAGCCCTATAAATTAATAAATTTAAACAAAGTAATCCAGATAATATCTTAAATGAACAGTTAGACTTAAATACCTCTCCTTTATTGAACCTAAAATTGTAAAATACACCCCCACTATTATCCTTATTTTAGTAGAGTACCTATATATACATTGATGTAAGTTTGTAAATACACTTGAAAATGTCCTAATAAGACGAAACTAGTCGTGTTGTTAAGTCATAATTATTTTAATAAAAGTGAAATAAAAACATAGTAATTGTATTATTATTAATATGAATTTTCACAATGTAACGACCTACACCATCAACTATATTATATCAATAATAGCTGAAAATTTTATAAATTAAATATTTTTGTTATAGTAATTTTCTTCCGTTTAGTCCTAAAAAGAAAAAAATCTTCTTATTTTTCCACAAAAACTCTTCCTTTTAACCAGACTTGACAAGCATATTAATTGACACACATAAATAAATAATCAGCCTGAAACTCTCGTAAAAAACCAAAAGAACAGGAATGGGGTAAAACAAAAATTTTCTTGTTTTCATTAATCTGCGTCTCATAGAATATTTAAAGTGGTTAGTGTTACGGTCGGGTGGATGATTAACCGTAAATAACCACATTATATTCTAAAATTCTCAGTCACTGACCACAGCTAATATCAATTAGCTGTGCCTTAACGCGTGCGCCACGTCCACCGACATTGTTAATATTTAATACGTGTTAATATACTGGTTTTACTACGCGACCTAAAAACAAATAATGTAATTGTTACACCAGAGTTATTACAAATATGAATTATATATTAGGCTTTCGTTCTGCATTAAATCCTGACATTAATTTAAATACTCCACCTCAAGTCCTCTGTTTTTTACTATCGTTTTAGATGGTAAATAATAAGGTGACCAGATGTTTTCTTTCGGATGCATGATCATTGCTTTCAGGATGCTGTATAGACTGTACTCGCTTAACGTATATCTGTTTAACGTTCCTTCTATCACCATCATAAAGCCTTGTCCATCATCGGGTGATTTTGGACTGTCTCTAAAAAGAGCATAGGCTGTCAATAAAATTTCTCCATCTAACTCGTCTATCTTCTATATGCTTCAAGTCGGTGATGTTGTTATACAGTCTTTTGTCTTGGTTTTGAGAGCTCCATGCATTTCTAGCAGGGTTGAGCGACGCCAGGTGTTCTTGGGTCGCCCTCTACGCCTATTGCCCTGAGGGTTGTATGCTAGTGCATACCGACACACTTCGCTGGGAGTCCTTCGAAGAGCGTTGCCCTAACCAACCATACATTCTTTATTTTATTTGCAAATTAATGTCCATTTGACCAGTTATTTCCCCCAATTCTACGTTTGATATTTTACGTGGCCAATAAATACGAAGGATTCTTCGAATACATTGATTTACAAATACTCGCACTCTTCTCTTGATAGTTTCTGTTACGAACCAAATCTTGCAGCCCTGTAGAACTGACGTCACGCATGCCCTGAATATGGTAGTTTTCGTGGAAGTACTGAAGATCGCAGAATTCCATACACGGCTAAATTGGATGAAGGCGCCTCTCGCTTTGCGTATTCTGCTTTCCACATCTATTACCTTGCCAGCGTCCACAGATACAACACTCCCCAAGTACTGGAAATCATCCACACGCTCGATTTGATGGTTACCGAACAGTAGAGGTCTATCGGTTTCTGCATTTATCCGCATTTCTTTCGTCTTGGAGCTATTAATTTTTAATCCAACTTTTGCAGATTCAATCGTGAGGTCATTCAGTTTTCACTGCATGTCCCCATGCTTATGCGACAACTCACATTTATGGTCTGCAAAATCCAGTGACTCCAGTCTGACTGTTGGTGTTAGCGGATTCCAAATGATTCCTCTGGGTTTGTCGGCTGTTGATCGTCTAGCCACGGTGTCTAAAACTATCAAAAAAAAAAGAAGCGGTGACATCACACATCGTTCCTTCGATGATACGTACATATTTTTTGTCCGCATAAACCTACATATCACTCGGACCTTTCAGTAGAAATGTGTAGAGGTTCCCGTAATAAGTAAATTGTGACGGGTAAACAAGACCATAACAAGACGGATGGTTTGTCTAAATCAGGCATGTGCAACCTACTTGTGTCATTTTGTCCAGCCCGTGATAACAAATCCAAAATCTCATTGAATCTGGCCCGCAAGTATATCTTTGTTTTCAGAGATCAAATGCGGTTAAACGGTTAAACGGTTAAACGGTTATGCGATGTAGAACAAGCGCCGCTTTCTCTGCAAATGTTCACCTGAGCTACAGGAGAACTCAGATTAGAAATGAAAAATTAAGGACATTTCACTAGTTACGTTTTATAAAAAATATTTCCTAGTTGACAAATTTCCGAAACTCACAACTTCAAGCTCAGAAGAGCAACGCTCTTTGGAAGCAAAATGTGAGCAGTTATTTTCTAGGATGAAGGATTTTATCTTTAATATATGCATGCGATTCGGAGGGTCCCAAAGGGCTCAAACGGTCATGTGATCTTGTAATAAAAAAATATGATTTTCCGCGTTTTCATACATCATGCCTATAATTAAAAGACTTTAAATTTGTTATAACTTTCTTTTGACAAAAGGGCAAGCAATATTAAATCAGAGAAAAACACAAAAATTTTGTGCAAGTGGAAATGCAATTTTCCCTATGACCGGAAAGCGTGCAGAGGTTTAGTACCATCCCTTTTTTGTTGTCACAGGGTAAATATTCTCTCCTCCAAAATGCATGCAGTATGAAATCGGAGACCAAACATGTCATGAGCTCCCGGTCTATAAATAAAGCTTTTGTGTAATTAAGACAATATTGACAGATTATAGTTGGTAAAAGTTTAATTTAATGTAATTGTTAATTATATTGTGAATAAAGGTTTGAAATTATTTCTTCTCTATGTTTTTTTAACAAAAATTCGACTGCTTCCAAACTTTTGAGCGGTAGTGTACCTCCGAAATGAATATCGTTCATATTAACTTTCTAACCTAGATGTATGAAATCTAATACCCCAGTTACAAATAACTATTTTCTATTCTTTTCTCTAACTTTTCATATCACCGCAAAATATACTATCTAATTTACTTATTTGCATACAATATTTAAATTAAGTACACAATTCGTATTCCGCATCTTCCGTTCTATAAAATTACACATTATAATAAACTAAAAACTACTCAAACTTTTCCCAGTTTATCTAACAACATAAAAACTATTTGTATTAACAATTTAGTCCTGAATATTTAATCCTAACTAAAACTAGTTTAACCAGTACTGAATATTTAAAAATCCTCCATCATATTAGGGTGAATAGACATATTTACAAACAGACGTTAGGAGCAGTACACAAGTTTCGGATGTAAAACCACGGCTGCCTGAATGCATTTGCTAGTGATTTAATTAAAATAGGGCGAGACATTCCTAAACTCACATCCGTTCTAAGTGGATTACGCCGAGCCTGGTGTTTCATGCTTAGAACGAGAAAGACATGACGGAACAACACTACAACGTTCAGCACTAGTTGGAACCGAAATGGAAAAGGAGTACTGAGGATGTAAGTTTAAAGTCCATTAGTTATTACATTAAATTGTTTGTTGTATGACCAAAATACAAAGTGTTTGAATTTGCTTTGGTCTATTTTGTTTTTTAATTCTACCTCTGTCCCAAAATATGTAGTTTTCACGTTCGCAAGTTTTTTTTCTGCTTGTTATTTTTTGTTTGAACTACTGAACACTTTGCACAATTGAATAATGTTTATCAACACATTAGAATGTAGTTCAATACTTATGTTGACAAACACGCAACACTCTGCACATTCTTTAATTCCCAAAACTGTACGTCAGCAACTTTGACCTACACGGCTTAAAGGCCGCTCAAGGAATTGGGATATTAGAACACAATTATACCATAATTGAAGACCCTGGGATAAGAAGGATTTAAGCCACAAAACTAAGTTTTTGAGTTATTTCATTTAGAATATTTTAGAAGAATCTATAAATCGTATGCACGTTATTACACAATTTTCAATATACGCAACATCTTTAACAAATTCAAAAATATGTACTAGAATGGAATTAGTGTAAATAATGTTTACATGTTAATAATAATAAGTATTTTTGTTTAAAAAAATGAGGCATGTACCCTTTTTATATTAAAATATATCATACTTTTTATGGCTTATATTCTTTTTATGCAAACAATAATAATTAATTATTTAATTTCAAAACAATATTAATGTTACAATCAATAACAAGAAACCTGTCCATCTAAAAAAATCTGTATTGTTCAAAATTAAATATTCAACTGACGGATGAATGTTTTGTTATAATCTAATAATAACAGGTGCCATATTAAATTGAGCTACTCTGGTTCTTCATTTTCCGGAAAACAATCATTAATTTCGTCAACTTCATTATTAAAGCCGCTTAAACTGGTATAGAAGCCATGATGTATTGGCGGTATATATGGTAAAAGTTTCTTTGTCTTTTTCTTTGAAATTAACTCTAATAGGGCCATCGTACTTTGGTTTCAATTATTTTAAATTATAACATATTGATCGACCCCTTTTCGCTATTTTACACATATTTTAAAAACACAGTATTTGGATAATTGGTATCAAATTTAAAACAACGGACATTGCAAATGTTTAAAGGCTCTTTGTCTATGAATAAGAATGCATCTTGAAAACACTGTGGCTTATGACATTATTCTGCAAATTTCAACGAAAAATATCTGAATGGCAAAAACAATATTTCGATTTATTTCTGCCATCTGTTATTGAAATGTTAAATTATATTTTTGTGTAGGAAATATCATTTTTACGATCATAATCCAATAAACAACTTAAAATTATACAAAGTGTGGCTTGTAGCCTTCTTATCCCAGGGTCTTCAATTGTGACATTATGAAGCAATTAGAGCCAAACTGGGTGCCGAAGAAAACATAATCGAGAACAGTATGGTAAAATCTTGCCAGGAATTTAAGGCCCTTGCAAAGAAAACAACCAGTTGGCGATGCTTCGTAGAGGCTCTTTGCTGCAGGCCCCATAGTAACTCTAGGAAATTATGTATAACTGGTATTACTTTTCTACAGAGATTGGTTGTTCATGAACGAACCGGCTCACTGAGCTGACTCAGTACACTGACTGAAGTGACACGGTTCACCAAATTGAAATGAGCCGGCTCACGGCTCACTGTATAGTTTCAAGTTTCAAGAATACGATTGGTAGGTCGATTGTGAGCAGTGACCGGAGTGATCCGGATCTGGATCGATATCATGTTGAACTTCGCGAGAACTCGGCTTCTAATGTACTATCATAAATTGTATTATTTATTGTCATCAATTTGTAGGGCAGTTTATTTGAAACTAATAGGCTTAGTCTGTATTTTCTTACAACCATACTATATAAAAATATTAAAAATATTGCCCAAATCCCAGATGTCCGATTTATAAGGGCAATAAACATCGCCATAAACTTAACACATCTGGTTTAAAATACAGTAGCTACATAAAGTGAATTGTTTGTTTCAAAAATGTTAGATAAGAACCGGGGCTAAGCGACGTTCTACCTACGAGTGAACGACCGACAACTGACCGGGTCTAAGCGACGTTCTACCTACAAGCGAACGACCGACAACTGATCGGGTCTAAGGAAGAGCCGGCTCTAAGCGACGTCTACCTACGAGCGAACGACCGACAACTGACCGGGTCTAAGCAAGAGCCGGCGCTATGCGACGTTTTACCTACGAACGAACGACTGACCGACCTGTGTCTCGGGATCATGTTTACAGTTCATATATTGCAAGAACCGGCTCTAAGCGACGTTCTACCTACGAACTAACGACCGACTTGTGTCTCGAAAACATGTTTACTTAACCGGATCACTGAGCGGGATCAATGAACCGGCTCAACAAACTGAACGACCTCCACTGATCCGGTTCCGCAAACTGAGCCGAAATTCCCATCTCTAACCACGACCGGTATTAGGGTTTCTTGGTTGTACCTATTTAAACCTTAAAATGATTTAATTAATAATAAATTATTTATTTTGTTTTTGAACCAGTAAATTAACGTACGAACCGCCACTGTCTTTATGGTAGGAAGGAGAAAAACAGTTGAAACGACAGCAGTGTACTGTCGTACGCTATATGACTCTCCAGGCGATGGTGCGCTCCGTAAAAGGTACTTTTCTTAGGGCACACTGCCGGATACAGCGCCATCATTTCAGAGGATCATGATTCTATTATATGAAACCTACAAGTTTTCTTTTTGCAAATTATTTTTACAGCTGAGAGGATTAGGTACTTTAATATAATTTGATGTCAAATGGAATGATTTGGTTCGAGCTCGCATCTCGTTTATGGTTACTGAAATGTAGATTGACTAAGTTAGGTACTCATTGAGAACTTACTGTAAACTTACTGGATTACTAAAATGAATCGAGGTATTTACCAGAATTAACAGTTATACGTGCTTTTATTTAATTTTCTTAATTTAATATGAATTATTTTATTGCATATTTTGCTTTCTTTACAACACTGTTCAAGTCAAATAGAGATGTAATAATCATTTTTAATATTTCTAACTACTTTTGTATTTACATAAATTATCAGTTTATGCGTTCAATAGATTACATATTAAATAACGCGTTAGCGAATTATATATTAAACAAGTGTCCTATAAGTGTATATGCTTTTTGATTCAATTGATCTTGTTGCCGTAGGTTTATCAATTTCCAAAAGGAACTCAATTACAGAATTAAAGATTTCAGTGAAACGGTGCAAACAATTACCTTTCGACATCCAACGAACTTCTGTATGAAGAAGTAAATTATTATAAAGTTCATCATTACTTTCGCATATTTTTTTTTAGGTTTAGAAACCGTTGCTGGCTCTGGCCCAACTCTGGCTGCGCACTAGTTTAATAATAGACCCCTGTAATACTATAGACCCTTTTTAAACTTCCATAGACCCCCAAGGGGTCCAAATGGACCCCGTTGGGAATCCCTGCATTAGATCTTTATATTTTCATAAACGAATATACATGGGCATTCATTAAAAATAAATAATTTCGATCCCATGATTGAAATTCTTCTCTCATAGCCTCGTTTTTATCAGTTTGTGCGTAATTTGTCGTTTTACGTAATTATAAATCCATATAAAGTAATATGAATAAAAATACGTAATTTCCTACACCACATGCTTTTTATATCTTTGAAAGAACCGAGTCATATAAGTCCTCTGTAACTAACGCAGTATTGAGCAATTACTTTGTAAATTTTGCCATTTGCATTTCATGGACTACTGATCAAACGACAAGTAAAAACAGGGATCTTTGATTTTTTAATAAAGAGAGGATATTGAAAATGTATAATACAAAATATGTTTCATCTTTGTAAATAATACGTCACAAAGGTTTGAAATTCATGCTTGAAATGGTGTAATTATGATTATCGATTCAGAAACTTGACACGGACGTGTACGATGAATTAACAATCTGAGATCTTGCAGAGGGTCTGGATTGTCTGAGTAGAACAATCGTGTGTTGGATACGGGCAGCAAGGACGTCAAGATCTGTTGTCTGAAATCTGACATCTGTTAACAATGAAGTTGTAGTGTATACAAAGCTGGTGGACCAGTCATTCACACACTTTCGCATATTCATACTTGGATAAGGAGTACCATTACCTCGCAACTAAAGCTTGCTTTCCCCTAGAACAAAGACGCCACTTGTCTCCTACTAGCAACGACCGGGGATCTGCATTAACAGTCCCAGTTAATTTGAACCGGAACATGTTGTCGAATGCTGGAGCACTTCGTCATGTCGCTTGACTATATATAACCCCTTGCGCGCTATTTCGTGCTAAATGCTTTCCCTACACACACGGCATTTTACATTCACTCTAGTTACTTATAATTATGTTCTGTAAATTAAAACTTTGTATCGTTTCGGTCGCTAGAAATTTAATTACAATTCAGCGACGTTCGGTTGTGAAATTTTGTTATGGAATGAACGTCGCTTTTAACGCTGGACTCCAGAAAGCGGACTTGTCATTCATTGTTAGCTATGCAAATTTGGGTCTTAAGTTTTCAACGGACATTTAAGCATATTTGTGCGAAAACACAAAGCCATTAGTTAGACGGAGAGAAATATAACAGTATTTTTCAAATAATTAAAACGCTGCAAATCTAAAAGTCGAAATTTTTATTTCAGAAATGGCTGACCGTAGTCAAACTACACTCCTCAAAATGGTCTAGGGGTAGGGATGGATATCAAAAGGTCTTTGATGAGGTTAGAAAAGGAATGTTTATTATTTTATAAAGATTTTAATAATGGTGTGTAGGCGTGGTCACCGCGTGTGTTTCTGTTGCATATGTCCGAGCTTTCGTAGGATCTCCTTCTGATAGAGCTAAGCCCAAATGCTGCAGGTGTTTTGCACACGATTATGAGCTACGCGATTTGGGTTCAGTTCTAATGAAAGGCGGTCTTGTGAAAGTTTTCACACAGGCGTCCCTGTTTACATGCTATTGGCGGAGTTCACACATTGAAAGTAATTTTAAGGCATAATTTTGACTATAATCGAATCAATATACTTCAAATACCTAATATCAAAGACAATTCTCATAGAAATGTGAGTTTTGACAGATTGGCTCTAAGAAATGTTAACTTCGTTGAATAAACTATCCTCTTAGCAAAGTTAGTTATCGAAGAAGAAACAAAAAAATTCTACCTTCCAGATGCTATAACCATTTACACAGCCGAAAATTTACTCTTCTGTGGGGTGTCGGGTACATTAGCAGTTATAACACACAGAGCAACTTTAAAGTGCATATCGATTCACTAAACATAATAAAATATTTACAGAAAATGTACTCTAAAAACCCACCTATAGAAGGAATTCAACAAAAAATCTACTACCAATGGAACATGTAACGCCTCACTATGGATACCACACGTGCATAACAGGCAATTTAAAAGCTGTCATCGTAGCCAAAGAATTGACTAAGATCACGGAGCAGATAGATATGCATATACCAACTAGATATTTTAATATTCGTAACTACCAACAACAAACTACGAACAGTTAAGGACGATATACAAAACTGGAACTCAGGCACCAACAGACGAGAACAAGTAATGATGACAAGACTCAAAATCGGACACACCAGACACACACACGAACATCTCATGGCAAGACTAGACAACAAACTATGTGAGGTATGTAACGAACAACTCACCGTTAACCACATACTAACTAACCAGTTACTAATTAACTGGGGGGGGGGCATAGGGGGCATTTACTCCCCCAGGATAGTTTAAATCCTGGTTAGTTTACCTTATATAAAATATAATTTAGGTTGTTAGAAGTTTTCTTCACCGGAGGAAAATTTATAAATTTACCAGACTTTTATTATTTAATATACTACGAAAGACCTAGAACAAGGGTCGGCAACCTGCGGCTCCTGAGCCTCATGCGGCTTTTTTAGAAAAATTTGTGTCTCTTTGAAAATTGGCTGGTTTTTATTTTAATATAATCTATTTTTTAATTTTCAACTTTCTGCCTGTACTATACAGGTTTTGTATTTTTCAGAATGTTTTACGGTGCAATTCACGCCCGGTAATTCCCCAAGTTACTGCATATTCCCTTTTAGAAGAAGTTATTTATTTCGAAAAAAAGTTATCTGTATTTGTGAATGATTTACGTGCAAAAATATTTTTACATTTTATTAATTTACAAAAATATGTTATTAATGCAATTTTTTTTTGCACAAACTATGGTTAACCTGAAATAAGCTTTTCGAGATAGATTTAAAGAGTTTAGAAAATACAAAGCTACACTAGATTTTTTGACAAAACCAATTGAAGTAGATATGTAGTAATGACATTAATCACCTTCAATTAGTGGATTTGAAATCCAAAGGTTTATGGAATTATATATTCTTAAAACTTAATTCTGAACTGGAAAATTTAGAAAGAAAAAGTGAATTTTATCTTCCCAGCATAAGTGAACCGAAATTCGCAATCTTCAAAATGTAGATAAAGTTCTTTTCGAAGCTTGGAACCGTCTTCCAGAATCGTTCAATCATTTAAAAAAGTATGCTTTTGGGCTACTGACAATTTTCGGATCCACATATTACTGTAAGCAAATCTTTTCACATATGAAATTAATAAAGAGTCAGTTAAGAAGTAATCTTACTGACCTGAAACTAGAGTGCTGCCTTAAGTTAAAGATTACTGAATATTCACCAAATATTGAAGTCTTATCGAACAATATACAGGAGCAATCGTCCCATTAAAAAAATTATTATATTATAATATACAGGCAACTACAATAGGTATCACAAACTATATGTATAAGTAAATAGAAATTTATTGTAATACTTGATTATTTTAAAACAATTTTTACGTTTTTTTCTTAAATATAGCATATATTTTTTAGCGGCTCTTCCATGTTATTGTGTTTTTTTTTTTTCAATATAGATTTGGCTCTTTGTCAGGTTGCAGACCCAGGGGTCTGCAACCTAAAAATAACAGCGTTCTAGGTCAGGACCTAGAACGCTGTTATTTTCTACCCAAGCCATGTAATTAAGGTCGTACCGACCAATTTAGAATATTTTGTTATTTTTGCCCCCCCCCCCCCAAGCTGAAATCCTGGCTACGTCCCTGTTGGGATTTGTCAGGTCTTGAAAAACGTCATAAAATAACAGAATGGAAATAAATAGATTTATTCAAAATTAATTTTCGTTATTCTCTATTTCTGATTATGAAAATACAGGAAAATGCATCTCTTGCTTTAATTTAAACTGTTATTTATGTGTTAAATATTTATATTGAAAGACTATTGGCTATGTGGTTACCATTTCAATATAAAACATTGTCTATAAAATTAGATTTTGTTATGATTATATATATTATTTAGTGGAAGGTCACATTCTTTGCTACTGCACACTGCACAGTGTTAAATCGACGTGGACGCATTAGGAGATTTAAGAACAGCTACAATTATTTCCCTGGATTTTACCATCTGACTTGGAAAGTATTGTTTGTTTGGATTTTTTGGAAATGTCGTTTAAAATATGTTGTGTGAAAAGAAGAATGTTATTAGAGTTGGAGTTGTTAGATGTGAAGAGGTGTCGGAAGAATGTATGGTGATAGTGATGCGAGGAAACACGGCATGCATTGTCTATCGATTCCCCGCGGAGGCCGAGAGTATTTGTTGGTATTGGTGTTCGGAATAGAGAAGTGCATCGGGGTGGAAAGTGACAACGCCGACAGAAACATCACAGAGGCGGCTGGTGTCTGTTGCCTCTTTCACTCTGAACGCCGAGATGTCACCGACGTTCTCGCAAGTTATGACAGCGAATCAGAAAGCTTGCTGTCAAGGAACTCCGAACGGAAATTACTGCGCGGAAGGTGGCAGCACTGCCGTTGGCGGGCTGTATATGTTCTGATATAAACGGGTGGTGGGAGGGTGTATATATGGTAGTTTGAGGTTGACATGTCTAGGGAGATAGGCGCGAAGATTGCGAGCGACACGGGACAAGGGTACTGGAGTTATACGGAGGACTGATTGCGCCTTTGTGTGATCGCACGACGGATTCTGCATCTAGATTAAACGTACACTCGTCCGTTCCGTCACTACCACCACCTTACTATTGATGAACAACATCACCGTCGTGCATTTTCATTTCAAACTAAATTTACGTTGACACATACCATACAAGAGAAACATTTCCCTCTGGAGAATCACAAAAAAGATGACCAGACAGCTGGTTCCCGCTACCGGGACATTTGTATAAATATAACATACCTCATATCGTAGTTGCGTGCATCAGGGGTGAGAGAGTGCGGCCGGCTTACGTGTAAATCGCACGTTAAGTGTCGAGAAGGGATTCGTTTCCGAATCACCATATAAACCAGAAGGCAAAGAGTAGGCGTGTGGCGCGAGATGTGTGAAGGCAGGCTAGCGGCGAGAGAGGAGAGGAGTAATTTAGCGAGTGGAGCACCAGTGGTTGTAACGCCATCAGCTGGTGAACGGCGGCGGAGCACCAAGCAGAGGCAAGATCACGCCGGGGTTGTGACGGGAAAAGAGGGGTGTTCGATAAAGCGATGCAAATGGACTCTCCAGAGCTACTCTGACAGCACAATAGCACAATCCGCAGCGAGGCTGTGTTGAGTAGTTTGGCCGGAATACAACCCTACTTGCATATCAGCGTACGCCACCACAACTTGCGAACGGCACAAAGGAAACTTCCCAATGTCGCCTCAAAGTGAAAACTCTTGTAGCTGTAATTTCTCAGGAAAACTGATATAAACGTTCTTCAGTGGTATTAATATAGTAGTAAGAGGCAGAGATTCTAATACCAGCAGATGTAACATTTTCCATTTGACAACGTTGCAGTTTCCTTTTGAATTTTTAAACAGACTGAGAATTATTCCTTTCTGAAGGGCCATATCACTTTGGAGATAAATCACAGCAGAGAAATCCTTTGTATTTCTGGTGGATTGTCTTCGGTCATGTCCTGCGAGTGATACAGACACAGTCATTGCCGTGAGATCCTCCGCTATTACACTGGATCAATAATGTTCATGCAAAATGACAGTGTGAGGACCACAGCGTCCTCTCGCACCCGCTTCCCTTTGACCGTGCCCTAACTCGAACCCTCTGTCTTAACCAAGTAACAAGGAGCAGCCTGGCTTACGGTACTAGTCAGCTGTTAGTCATGTTACGTCCTCGCGGGGCTTCATCAAATTACCTAATATCTGCCACGCTTGCTCACCTAGTTCTTCACAAGTTCAATACTCTACTAGAGCGTTGAATTACATGAATTAGTTCTCGTCTCACCTGTTCTCGAACGCATCACGGATATTACATATTTAATCTTCATTTGTAAGATATTTTTATATGCCTGATAATCTAATACAGCACAGCGTAGAGACGTATATTACTAGTCATGTGAAAAGTGTGCGACCTTATAATGAAAGTTTGAGTTTTTCTTTTTGAAATTACTTTTATTTTTCGATATATTTTCCCTAGACTTTACGAACCTTGTCCAGTGATGGCCCAGTGCAATTAACATATCTCGGATGTGCGATTACTAAAACCCTCAAATTAGCTGTTTATTGTTGCTTTTAACGGACAATACCAGCAGCCATTTTGACTAACAGAGTTTCTCCACGTGTTCGCCTCGTGCGGATACCTGGAGTGGTTCGACCGATCCTGGAAAAGCCGGGGCAAGAACGAGACTTACATCAGCTTTTAACGGACAATACCAGCAGCCATTTTGACCAACAGCCATATTCTGATGTAAATTAATATTATATAATAAATTTTGTAGAAAAGATTCCGTTCTTGAATTCACCCCGTGACAAATATGGTGGAGGCACCCGCTATCAATCTTCGAGATACATCAACTGCTCCTCCGGAAATTCATTTCTGCAGAAGTTAATCCCTCTTCATCCCTATAACACTGGTCAACAATGAATTTTCATCAGCTTTAATTTTAGGTGTATTATATGTAGTTTTTCACGCTGATTCCAAATATGTACTTAGTTTTTCTCCAGCACGTCTGGATTTTGAGATGTCGGTGTGGCATTTTAGCTATAAGATATACTTTCAGCGCAAATTCACAAAGTTTTGCTGCTTCCTTTGTTTGTGGGATAGTCGCGCAGTGAACGATCACTACAAAAAACATGATTGGATGTTGAGAACTGAATATAAGCCCGGTGTAAGCAGTGTCCACCACATTCCGCTGGTTGATCCACGTAAAATTTTCCTGCCGCTGCTACACAGCAAGCTTGGTTTAATGAAAAACTTTGTGAAAGCGATGGGCAAAACTGATTCGGCGGGGTTACAACACTTGGTTGAAAAATTTCCCAAGATTAGTGCAGCGAAACTTAAAAAAGGCATCTTCGTCGGACCTTAAATTCAAGAGATTTTGAAAGACGAACATTTTGAAGAATCACTTAATTCTGATGAAAAAGAGGCAGGGAAAGCGTTTGTGTGGGTTTGTGAGAACTTTCACGGAAATCACAAATCACCCGAATATGAAAATGGGGGGGCGTTCAATGACTACTAGATTCGTTCGATAGATGATATCAAACAATACATTATAGCTGGACACTGAGAAACATGGAATGTACAAAAACACGAGATCATAATATCTCAACGACCAGACGTGCTGGAAAAAAACTGAAAGTAGATTTGAAATCAGCGCAAAAAATTGATTTAGAACGTATTTTTATTTCCGATGATTTCAAATAGTTTTTTTTTTGTTGACCGGTGTTATTTGGGATGCCAAAACAAATTTTATGTTAAAATATTTTTTTGTTTTTTTTTTTTTAATTCGAATGTCTAATACCATTATTTAGGTTTCTAAATATGGGCAGATTATATTAAGATTTTGAAAATTGCGCCTATGACTTCCATTGGTTGTTTAAGTCATTACCCCGACCCTCTGATTTCGTGTATTCAATTTCAACAATTCCACTGGTTATTAAATTTACGCTTTTAAAAATTAAATGCAACATTTGCCCAAATATAACTAGAATTTTGAAAAATAATTTAAACAAAATAAAAATGCAAAAAAAAAAACAGAAAAAATATAATTGCTTTGAGAGCGGATCGAACGTTAGTTTGCAAATTAGAACGCGAGCATGCTAGCTATTACACTATCAAAGTATGCTGGTTCAGAGTCTTTGATATTTTTTTTTGAAAAAACACAAAAAATGCGTTATTTTCCGAAAACATAATCTGATCAAAATTTCCTATTGTGCTATTTCAGTTCACACAAATTTACGTTATTTAGAATTTTTTCAGATTTTTTGTTTAAACCATCTGGGCTACAGGGTGTAGGACATTTTTTTTGCACAATTTTGGCAAAAATCTCATCTAAATAATTTATTTTGCAAAAATAAAATTTTGATCCTTAATCCACGTACAAAGGGCTTTCATTTGATACCCTACACAGAATTTTAAAAAAATATTTTATTTTTCGATAAGCAGATATTTGTTTATATTTTTAGGGGGATATGTTTATTAGATGTTTTAGTATTTTTCCTATGTGCGGGTCAAAGAGTTGTATAAGCATGCCAAATTTCAACTCTATAGGTTTAGCCGTTTGGCTACAATTTTTACCGAACAGACGGACAGACAGACGACAAAATGACGGTATAAGGGTTTTTTGGTCATACCTACAAAACCCTAAACACTGGTATTTTTGGTTATAGATTATGTATAAATGTGATTATAGAACAAATATTCCTAGACATCCAGTATTATTAGTTAGTTAGTTAAAAATTTTGGCGCACAGCAACAAAGGCTATTTGCGCCTAACGCATTTACATGACTACACTACATATTAAAAAACAAAAAATTAAACAATAAATAAATAGATAAAATTAGCAAATTTACGCAAACTTAGTAAAAGATATCTTGCACTGACAAACACACGACATGCAGTATTATGTTGGCTTCTAACATAATATACTAAATACCTACAAAACCCTGAAATATGTGAAAATTCATAATTCACATCTATTTTTTTGTTTTAACACCAACTTGCTCACACATCGCGTTTTCGAGAAAAATCGTGTGTCCTTGTATCCTGATATTTTGCTTTATATAATTTTAAGTCTGTCTCCTGATATTTTGCCTCCAGGTCTTTGTCTTAGTTGCTTTACTGGTTCTGTGTTCTGTATTCTTTCCAAAAGTCCAGTCAATCTCAATCTTCCTACTTTCATACTTGTGAGTAGGTTTTTCTTTCCATCTTAATATTCAGAAAATGGTCTTCAGTTTTCTTGATATTTTATATTTGGATAAATAAAAGCATTAAATTACTGTCCACACATTAGAAACATACAGACAGACAGACAGACAGACAGACAGACAGACAGACAGACGACAAGATGACGGTATAAGTGTTTTTTGGTCATACCTACAAAACCCTAAAAAACAGTTCTATTCAATGGCAAATGAACGAATCAACAACCAACATAATGTCTTACACATGCCGTGCGAGCAGGAGTAAGAGACAAATATATAAATAAGTTAATTGTATTGATTCGTTCATTTGTCATTGAACAGACTTCCTTAAAAAACTGAACTTTATTTCGTGACAATTAGAAAACCTAATAGGTATACTTCGACCAAATAAATTACCAAGAGTTCAAGTTTTCATTGATTTTGAATATATTTCCCGTATGCTGTACGTACCTGAAAACGTGACATATGTATGAAATTGTTCTTAATATAAATGTCAGATGTCATTTGTTATAATAATTGCTGTCATGCACTCGAACGAACTCCATCCGTTAATAGAGTTCGAAATATGATTTACGATTAAAGCAAAATTACAACTGACAGCATCATTTTTTCGGTGAGTGGTTTTCTTGGCATTGCTTGCATCGAACACGGAAGCCAGAAGGGTGGAATTCTAGATTATTATCTCACTTGATAGATATGTCGTGTCAATGAACCATGACTATTATCTTCGATACGTTCTTATTCAGCTAATAAAGCGAATGAGTCGCGACGTTGACGCTGTATTAGATTATCAAGCGCAGAAAAATATCTCTCCAATGAAGGAGTCAAAACCAAAGTGGCGTGTTACATTTTCAAATATTATGCTTCTATCTACTGGTGAGTTTTTGATTTTCGAACAGACTTTTTTTCATATTTATTTTTATTTCACATTCACTTTTAATGGAAAATATTTCTCTAGTAGAGATGTCATGGTTCAATAGTTGTTTTAGCCTTATGGCCTGGAGCAGAATCCTGCTGGAAGGTCCATAACTGATCTTGAAAGAGAGTATGATTGAGGGATTTCACAACATCTTCTAGGATCGTTTGTTGCTAGACACTAGCCGATGTTTTCACCCCTTTTTCACAAAACTGAAGGTCAGTTACTCCATCGTAGGAAACGCCCCACCAAACCATCACTGAAGCTGGGTGGTGACCTTTTTTCTATCCTTGGAACTACTTCCGAGGCTTCAGTAGATGACCTGGCATAAATCTTGTTATTTTGTTTGTTGAATTTTTCCTGTATAGTAAAAATTTTCTCGTCGGTAAAAAGGATTTTCTTGTGTTTGTCGCCTGCGTACTTGATTAACAAGCGTTTCGATTTTTCGATCCTATTTTTTTTAAGAGACACAGTTAGTAAATGTCCAGTGCGGCATTTGAAGGCCCCAAGACTCAAGTCTTTTTTCAAAATGCGCGTCATTGATTTTCGCGAAATTTTCATTTCGCGGGACATCATTTTTTGTTTTCGCAACGGATTTCTTGCTATTCTGGCCTTAACAGCTTGTGGCGTGCGTACTGTTCTCGGGCGCCCGGATCTTTTTCGGTCTTTTATGTCCCCAGTTTCCTCAAACAATTTAATGCACCGATATACAAACATTCGAGTAATGCCGAGCGGACGTAGCGTCTTAAAAATGTTTGATTTTTCCATCTTACATTTATAAAGCGCAATAACTGCCATTCGGTTTTCTTTGTCTGACCATTCCATGGTAACACACAACACAAAATCAAATTCTTTCCACAGTTAAGTAATTTATAGGTTAACTCACGATTATCAACTGTCTAAATTTGGGTGCGCTCATTATTGTAACTGTATTTCTGTCCCTACTAGGTATGTACGAAAAAATACTGATTATTATTTTTTTATAACCTATTTTTTTTATCGTAAATTTTTTTATAAAGAGTGAAATATTTACTTTTTTACACATGCGAATTACATGTAGTTTATACACTTAAAACTACGTCAAACAGACTGCGTATGATCAAAGAAAATATAAAATATGTTTCGCCGCTCTTTAAACGAATAGTTCAAGCATTCAAAATATGTTTAAAAATATTTAATCAATTCATTATAATTGGCTAGCGAAGAGGATGGTGAAATTTTAATTATAATATAGTTATAGTTTATATTTCAGTTATCGCAAAAAAATAATGCAAAATTAAGCAGCACCATACAACTGTAGCATGAATGAATTGCAGAGAGGGGGGGCTTTATTCTGGAACTTGGCGACAGTTATTTGCACACTGTCCTGTCACATATGCACTCTACACTATCCCCTACGTATTGTTGTATTCGGCATTATTGAAAATAAGTGGCGCCGTTTTGATATTTTGACATATAGTGAACAGTCAGAATAGACTTGTAACAGGAGTTGTTTTGAATATAAATGTCAGAAGTCTTACAAAATATTAAAAATAATTTCGAAAATACAGGTCTGGGGGAAACTTCGTGGCGTTTTTTTAGTAAAATTCAACTGGTTTTGTTATAGTGTGAAAAAGAATTTATTTAAACCAAATATGCTCTATTATTATCGACAACGTTTCGCCATTTTTCGGGTAGAGCCATGATTCCATCGGTTTCTGGTTGAAAAACTGAATCAAGTGGTTTTCACAGGCTTCTTTTGAAACCAGCTTAATTCCATTGAGAAAATTCTGCAGAGATCGGAATAGGTGATAGTCAGAGGGTGCTATGTCTGGACTATACGGAGGATGCAACAAAATTTCCCAGCCAAGTTCTCGCAATTTTTGACGGGTCATCAAAGAAGTGTGCGGTCTTGCGTTGTCATGATGAAAAACAACACCTTTCCTATTATTCAATTCGGGCCGTTCTCTTTTCAATTGCCTGGCGTAATCTCTCTAGTTGTCTACAGTAGAGTTAAGAATCAATCGTCTGACCAACTGGAAGTAGCTCATGGTGGACGATTCCCTTTCAGTCCCACCACACACACAGCATCACCTTGTTCGACGTCAATCTTCGCTTCGCGAACGCTTGTGACGGCTCCCCATCCCTTGTCCACGATCTTTTACTCTTCCGATTGTCGTACGTTGTCCATATTTTATAACCAGTTATGACACATTTCAGAAATGGCTCGATTTCATTGCGTTACAGCAGCGCATCGCAGATGTTAATTCGGTCTATCATGTTTTCCGCGCTCAACTCATGAGGAACCCATATATCGAGCTTCTTTTTGTAGCCAGCTTTCCGTAAATGGTTCAAAACAGTTTTGTGCTCAATGCCTAGCTCCGTACCAATATCGACACTGCTGATATGCTTATCTTGCTGGACTTTTTCAAGAATTTCATCAGCTTTTTCACTGATTAGACAACCAGAGCGTGAGCCATCTTTCACATTAAAATTACCGGAACAAAAGCGAGCGAACCATTTCCGCGCAGCAGATTTTGATAAAGTACCTTCACCGTATACAGCACAAATTTTTTCACAAGCCTGCGCAGCGTTCTTCCCTTTGTCGTAATAATATTGCAAAATATAGCGCAATTTTTCATTACTTTTCTCCATTTTATACAATTTCTTGTACTTACGTCTTGCAACTCAAAAGTGTTACTTGTATCAAAAAGGTGACGAAGGATCATTCTCAGCTCTACTCTAAAAAGATCACCCTAAAGAAAAATATAAAATTTTAATTTTGTCTTATAAGAATTAGTATTCTTACCATCTTGAATTTTCTTCAATTTCTTTTAATAACTTGGCATTTACTAAAACAGCCATTTTTGCAAACTAAACACCAGCGTTAACTTTTAAACGGGTATATTCTCTAAGAAATGCGTTAAAATTAGCGTCAGGTTAAAATTTTTATTTTAACACCATGTCTTACGCATTTATAGAAAAATACTATTCTGTAAGAGCATTTGTTCGATAGGCGCTTATTGTAGAACGTTAACTGGCTATTTTAATGCCACCGTGTTAAAATATTCTTAGCACAGACAAACAGACAGACAGACAGACAGACAGACAGACGACAAAATGACGGTATAAGGGTTTTTTGGTCATACCTACAAAACCCTAAAAAACAGTTCTATTCAATGGCAAATGAACGAATCAACAACAGAAATATGCTTAGCGAATAGCATTCATGTTTAAAATCGTATTAAAAAAATTAACGTCTGTTTTCAACGTTAAGATTTTAACAGGTTGCTTAGAGAATAGATCCGTAAACCACCGTTTCAGTAGGCGCTTATTGAACTGGTTATTTTAACGGCGTCGAGTTAAAATTTTAATAGAAATATTCTTAGCGAAAATCATTTATGTTTAAAATGGTGTTAAAAGATTTTAAAGTCTTGCTTATAGAATGCTTAGAAAATGATAGTGCTTCTTTTAAATACTGCTACGCACTTGATTTTGTTATTTTCAGTAATTCTAGAGTGGTCCTCGTATGTAGTAAATGATCTCTGAATATAGCTCCATCATCTTTAACACTCTTGGTGAATTAAACCAGCAGAAATTTCAGTAGTTCATAAAATATCTGAAGTGAGATTGTTCCAATGTAATCGTAAAGCTTAGTCAGAAATGTCACGTAATTATCAAGTAGGCAAATGCGTTACGTTGGGTTATATCTGACTAAATAATTTAGGCAAATTTAACTCATTACGAAATAGGGTTAAACGTATTTGAGTTTAGGCGATAGCAAAACAGACTTTGTAAGATAATGTTCGGAGCACGTGTAACAAAATACAGCCGTCGCTACTTCAGTTTTATTTCTCGGATTTATTAGATACACTCAGAATAAATGATTTCGGGCATATCTTACCAAAATTTTATATTCCTTGTCGGAACTGAAATGCTTTATATTTGTTGAAACGAAACTTTCTTTCTTTAAAAATAATGTGCAATAAACGAAAGAGGGAGTGGAATTTTTCCTAATATATGAATACAGATACTCTCCTAAATTGCAATATTTTCTTTTCAAAACAAATGGGAACAATGCATAAATTAAATTTTTTTCATTTGAAAATTTCGTTTTCTTATTACTGTAATAAGATATCAAACTAAAAATTCCTCAATATGGAAGCTGTTTGATAAATTTGATATATGTACCAGGTGTGGCGCCCGCTCCCAGTCTAAGTAAGGTAGGGTAGCCAGACAGTCACACAAATGGTCTTCGCGCCGGCGACTACAAAGGACCACCAGCAGAAGGCTGGAATATAGAATTGAAAAACGAGATGTGACACGGAGACGCATCGAGTTGAGCACCTGGGGAAGACACGGACGACCTAGAGGAAAGAGAAGGGAATGTAAACTCTTCTGCTTCTAGGGGCTGCTCTGGAAGACTAACACAAGGGAACTGGTAGCCCTAGCTGGGGTGTACACGGTTAAAATCCTAAGCTCACAAGTAATGGCTATGGAGGAACCAAACCTAGAAAATCCCACGATGATTCTGAAAACCCTAGCCAAGCGACAAACAATGCGGAAAACCTTGCTCAGTACGATGGGTGTATCACATAAATAAAATACAGTACCACAAAAATAATATTATATAAAAAACTGATAATTTATAACAACAATTAATGTTAAATACAAAAATTACTGATATTAATTTAAAATCAAATAAAACAGCACACGTGATCAATAGACCAGCGTGTGCGAACCAAAATGTACAAGTTACCACGCTTTTTAGTTTGCAGAATAGAAATATGTGATATAAAAATATTAAATAAACAATGAAATAGGAATGTAAAATTGGAATGGATTTACAATGAGATGGTTTCAGTCATAAATATGTAGAATATCATTCCCAACTTAACATATTAGTGCAGTTTTGTTTTTCTGCGACAAATGTAATGAACAAACTCGCATAGTATCAATTACTTTTTAATTCAATATATATTCCCCTGCCTTCCTTCTGTCCATAACCAAATCTCTCCCGAATCTGGACTTAATATTAACTTTACCTCAATTTTTTTGAAGAAAAGAAAAAAAGAAAGATACCTATCTTTGTCCTGTCTTGAATGACAGCCAAAAACACTACAGTTTGTTCTACTTTTATAGATTTTCACAATTTCCGCCAACATATATAAGGGAGGTATTGTGATCATACCGATTTTGACATTTCGAGATTTCGATGGATCTCCACGAACTGAGGTCCGTACATAACGTTTTGACTATTTTTAGCATGATGTCTGTCGGTCTGTCTGTCCGTCTGTCCGTCTGTCTGTCTGTCTGTCCGTCCGTCCGTCCGTCCGTCTGTCTGTGTATACGTGCAGAGTAAATTCGGGTAAAAGGATCTTTAAAAATCGCTTGACTAGAAATGGGAGTTTACTCGTGTCGATTTTAAGATTTTTGCGAATATTCAACAACATAAACATATTTCGAAAAAATGTATTTTATAAAAGTTGCTATAAAAGCAGTAACTAACAACTTTTATTTGAGACATTTTTTGATAAAACGATAACACGATTCTCAATTTTTTCATACTTATATCTAACGTTTCCATGGTCATGATAAATAATATCTCTGTTATAAAATATTAGGCCCAGTTATTTCTACTCTGCTGCTAGAATGTATTTTATACCTTTTGATGGCGGTCGGTCCTGTGGTGGCCACAGCTGAATTTTTTAATATTAATAAAACATCGATGTATCGGAAACATCGATGTTATTCCTTCGATGTTTTTTCAACATCGATAGTAAGCGCCGATGTTAACATCGATGTTTTGCCTTCGATGTACAACCTATCTGGCATTTAATTACCTAAGATGTTTCTGGAATAGAGTGATTTTAGTAGTCAACAGGTCAGTTTTTTTAAAGCACATCTGTGTTAGTTACAGTTTTTCGTAATAATGCTATAAATCAAACGTTTAATATCATCATTCAATAAGAACATTGGGGTCATATGAGAAGTTTTGGTAATAAAATGGCAAAGGATATATCTTGGTTTTATTATGAACGTTATGCTTTCTTTTATCGTGTCAGTTATACGTAATATAAGATAGAAAAATAAAAATAATTCCACTATTTATCGTTGTAGCATTCTTCTTTTAGTAGAAACATAAACATTACGACATCTAGCGAAGAATATCTGTACAAAAACATACACGAACTTTCTTAAATACATTGTGATTTCTCCAGGAATTTCAAACTTATTAATTAATTAGCCATAAAACAAAACTTAATATGCGCTTTGAATCCAAACTGAAGTCCGCATTTCGTTCGTGTAAGTTCGGTAACAAGTGTAACGTTAAGGTAGTGAAGTAAAGTAAGGTTAACATTAGCGTTAGATCCCTACGGAATATATGGTTGAATAATCTGAAATTAATTGAGCGTACTTCATATTTGAACAGCGGTAAATCTCGCCTCCCCTGGATGTGTCATTCAAAAGCTTCTCATTTATAATTCAACCTATATAACGGTCAGGTATTTCAGACTTTGAATTAAAAATTGCACGCTTTTGATCTTCTCACTATTTAAAGCATAAATGTGAAATAAATTCACTAAAAGAGAGATTCTCAACCTTTTAGAGAAGATGGAACCTAAAGCCGTTTTTTTTTTTTTTTTTGTTACAAGCAAATTACATTTGAACTTCTTTAAGTCAATCTCGAATTTTTCGAATATTTTTGCGTCAAGATCGCATTTTCCATAAAAATTGTTTCTATCAGATCAATTCTGTAAAAAGTTACTATCAGACCAATTCTGTAACTCAGTTACTATGATTATAGCAGTGGCGCACCCAGGGGAGGGGCCCGAGAGACCCCCCCCCCTAATACGGAAGGATATAAAAATAAAAACACACAAACCCACTAGAAAATTTTAAAAATAGAGCTGAGGATCTTTTTTTTCTAGGTCGTCACTTGTATTTTAGAAGTGAGGACCTTTTTTTTAGGTCATCACTTTGTATTTCCGAACCAAGGATCTTTTTTTTAGGTCGTCACTTGTATTTTAGAAGTGAGGACCTTTTTTGTTTTAGGATATCACTTTGTATTTCCGAAGCGAGGACCTTTTTTTTTAGATCATCACTTGAAATTTAGAAGTGTGAACCTTATTCATAATTTAAATAATTTTCCCCCCAAATTCCTGGGTGCGCCACTGGATTATAGTAACTAAATTTATCACTATGAACAACGACAGGGTCAGTTACTATCATAGTAACTTTGGGGTATTTCGTATTCCGTAAGACAAAATTTACTACAATATTTCATATCATAGTAACTACCAAATGCTATTGTTTATAAGTAATAACTGAGTTCTTATGAAGATAAAAATGGCGGACATTTGATTTACGTGTAATTTTTAGATATAATAGAAAATGAAAGATTAGTAAAGAAATTATATAAATTAAATATACATAAAATATGTATGTATGAGTATAGGTAAATGTTTATACTGCAGGAGATTAACTATATTAAAGATCAAAAAGCCCTTTCCAATTCCTCATTTTTAATATGAGTCTTTTTTTAAATTATTAAAAAAAAAGTTTTTTTTTTAAACAATGAAAATGCATCGAAGTAATAAAAAATCCAGCTTCATGGGAGGTTGTAACCCCCAAATCCCACCCGCCTGCGCCACTGGTTCTATTGTCGAGAATTTGTCTTTGCATTCCGTTTTCTGTCTGTCCGTCTGTCCGTCTGTCTGTGTACACGTGCAGAGCAAATTCGGCTCAAAGAATTTTTATGAAACTTCATATTTAAGCTTCTGCCATCAATGGCACGAATTGATCAACTTTTGGTAAAAATCAGTTGACTAAAAATGGGAGTTTACTCCTGTTGATTTTAAGGTTTTTGCGAATATTTCACACCATAAAAATATCTCGAAAAAAATTATTAAACTAAAGTTGCTATAAAATCAATAACTAATAACTTTTATTTGAGACGTTTTTTGATAAAACGAAAAATTTAGAATAATTTCTGTAAAATTTTTCGAAATTTTTCTCAATTTTTTCATATTTATATGTAACGTTTCCATGGTCATGATAAATAATATCTCTGTTAGAAAATATTAGGTCAAGTTATTTCTACTCTGCTGCTAGAATGTAATTTATATAACTACTTTATGATGGCGGTCGGTCCTGTGGTGGCCACAGCTGATTTTTTTTTTAAATATTTTATAAATGTATATACCATAATATATATTATATAACAACAAAATAATGTAAGCAATACAATATTTCGATATTTTTAACCTCAATTGCCATCTGTATACCACCAATGCGCATACGCGTTGCGCTTCTGTAACTAACTTCATTCTTTTCTCAGTAACTCTCACTAAGATATAACTTTCATAGCGACGTCACTACAGTTGGATATTACAGAATACGAAAAATGTTAAAGTTACTATTAAAGTCACTATAAAAGTTATCTTGTAGTAACGTTACTACACGGTAATTATTATAGTAACTTTTTACAGAATTGATCTGTATAAGAGTTACCGTCGTTGTCCCTATCAGTTACTGTAGTTGTCCCTCTAATATTCGCGTTTTCTTACAAAGGCCCTCACAAAAATGTGAAATATGCAATTGTTTTCTGATTTTCCTTTTTGAAAGAAACAAATAATGTAATCGGTAACTGAATCTGAATATCTTATAAAATATAATTTATGATTCACTTTCCTATAGAAGTCATATATTTCACTTGTTTTCTCGACGTTTTACAAAAACAAAACCACAGCGCGTATCGTATTCTTTTAACGTTAGAATCTTTTTATTCTCTTGCATTACATCTGGCGGTAGATGATAGAACTAAACTTTTATAAAATAATTTTTTTACAAGTGTAAAAGCTGGACCAGAACTGTATGCCTTTATTAAACAAACAATACAAAGTAATCTATAATACAACAGCATAAATATTCATAAGAAGATCTGGCATAAAGCGAGGTTTATGTGCAGATTTAGGACTGTTTTGTTTGATGTTAAATTATTTTTTATTCTCTTTGTTATCTTTTGAAACCTACAGATTCTTAATATACTCAAATTTAAAAACATTTGTACATTTGTCTGGATAAAAATTTAAAATGTTGAGGTTAGAAACTGAAACAAATTGCCAAGATTTTAAAAGACTTTTTCAACATAATATTAGATAAAACAGAGATATCGAATATTTCACTGTAAAACATGATGTAAGTTCCGAAAAAGACAATATAGACCGGGAGCTCATGACAGTTTTTGGTCTCCGATTTCATACAGCATGCCTTTTGGAGGAGAGAATATTTACCCTGTGACAACAAAAAAGGATGGTACTAAACCCCTGCACGCTTTCCGGTCATAGGGAAAATTGCATTTCCACTTAAATACAAAATTTTTATGCTTTTCTCTGATTTAATATTGCTTGCCCTTTTGTCAAAGAAAGTTATAACAAATTTAAAGTCAGTTCAAAACTGATAATTTCATGACGGTAACTTAAGGACAAAATTACTGTAGCTGATGACAGCACCAGAGATTTAAACATCAAGTGTGAAAGCATAACGATCTTAAACATCGCTGAACCTTAAGTTCACTCCTCTTAAAGATCTAGTGTGAAAAAGGTATTAGTCTGTATTTTCTTACAACCATACTATATAAAAATATTAAAAATATTGCCCAAATCCCAGATGTCCGATTTATAAGGGCAATAAACATCGCCATAAACTTAACACATCTGGTTTAAAATACAGTAGATACATAAAGTGAATTGTTTGTTTCAAAAATGTTAGATAAGAACCGGGGCTAAGCGACGTTCTACCTACGAGCGAACGTCTGACAACTGACCGAGTCTAAGCGACGTTCTACCTACGAGCGAACGATCGACAACTGACCGGGTCTAAGCAAGAGCCGGCTCTAAGCGACGTCTACCTACGAGCGAACGACCGACAACTGACCGGGTCTAAGCAAGAGGCGGCTCTTAGCGATGTCTACCTACGAGCGAACGACCGACAACTGACCGGGTCTAAGCAAGAGCCGGCTCTTAGCGACGTCTACCTACGAGCGAACGACCGACAACTGACCGGGTCTAAGCAAGAGGCGGCTCTTAGCGATGTCTACCTACGAGCGAACGACCGACAACTGACCGGGTCTAAGCAAGAGCCGGCTCTAAGCGACGTCTACCTACGAGCGAACGACCGACAACTGACCGGGTCTAAGCAAGAGCCGGCTCTTAGCGACGTCTACCTACGAGCGAACGACCGACAACTGACCGGGTCTAAGCAAGAGGCGGCTCTTAGCGACGTCTACCTACGAGCGAACGACCGACAACTGACCGGATCACAACGGATCACTGAGCCGGATCAATGAACCGGCTCAACAAACTGAACGACCTTCACTGATCCAGTTCCGCAAACTGAGCCGAAATTCCCATCTCTAATCTCAACTAACAATGCCCAAAGAAGAATACGAAAATATGTTTAAAATCAATCACTTTTTGTATAAATCCCATATTTTCTGTACAAATATTATTGCTGGCATTATGTAAATTAACAAAACAAAATTACAGGAAAATTGTAGCATGATGTAGTCATTTAATATTTATTCTGTAGCAACAAGGACATATACTCATGCATGTATAGTGTCACTTGGAGTACATGCAGTCGTATATGCCCGGGGAAATGGCAACGCTCTCTCTATATACTGTAGCTACTGTTTGACAAATACATGAACCATTTACTCGCTACACGTGCACACTAAATTTTAAATGACACAACCAACGCAAATATTTTTGTCTGTTTAACCCGAACAACGCTAAAAGTAAACGAAAATATGCAAATTAATTTGTTTCAATAACAGTACAAGTGAAAATTTCTTTGTCATTTATATCAGTGGTTGGAAAACGGTGGCTCGTGAACGCCCTAAATGATTTTTTTCGATCCGCTAATGTAAAATATTTGAAAAAATAATATATAGGAGATTTATTACTTTTATCTATATATATAAAATCGTAACTAAGCTACCTACTCATAATCAACGCCCAGTCCAAACCACTGAACCTACAATCATGAAATTCGGCGAGTATATTCCCTCCATGACGTAAGCACCCACTAAGAACGGATTTTTCGAAACTCATCCTCTAAGTGGGTGAAAAGGGGGTTAAAAGGGGTAAAATATGGCTTCACGGTTTCCTTAATATCTCTTAGGTCCAATAAGATATCGATTTGGTTTTTGCTTACAAAGATTACTCATGTAAATATGAAAAAACTTATTTCAGGATTTTGTTCTAATTGACCCCTAAAGGGGTGAATCTACAATCAGGGTGAATTCTAGAACCCTTCGCATCTTCTGTGTTTTTTGTGTTATAACATTCCTTTTTGGCATATAGGTATCTTTTTAGAAAATTTAGAAAGTGTTTTGACCGTTTTTTTAAATTTCATCCCTAAAGGGGTAAATTGGTATTTTTTATTCGATAGAATTTCGTCTAGATAAAGAAACATAAAATTCGGGGAGTATATTCCTTTTATGACTTAAGAACCCCCTAAGAAATAATTTTTTGAAATTCGGCCTCTCAGGGGTTAAAAGGGGTGAAATGTGTTTTCACGGATTCCTCAGTATCTTAGGTCAAGAATATATCGCCTTGCTTTTGCTTACAAAGACTACCCACATAAATGTTGAAAAACTTACTTTTCAGGATTTTGTACTAATCAACCCCTAAAGGGGTGAATTATGGAACCCTTCGCATCTTCTGTGTTTGTTGTGTTATAACATTTCTTTTAGGCATATAGGTGTCTTTTTAAAGTATTTAAGTGTATTGACCTTTTTTTTTAAATTTCACCCCTAAACGGGTAATTTAGTATTTTATATTCGATAGAATGTCGTCTAGACAGAGAAACATAAAATTCGGGGAGTATATCCTTTTTATGACTTAACAACCCCTTAAGAAATGATTTTTGGAAATTCAACACCTAAGGGGTGAAATGGGGTAAAATGTGTATTCACGGATTTCTCAATATCTCACAGGTCCAATAATATATCGCCTTCATATTTGCTTCTAAATATTATCCATATAAATGTTGAAAAACTTATTTCAGGATTTTGTCCTATTCATCCCCTAAAAGGGTGAATCTATAATCAGGGAGAATTATAGAACCCGACGTATTTCCTGTGTTTGTTGAGTTATTAAATTCCTATTTGGCATATAGATGTCTTTTTAAAATATCTCGATGGTTTTGACAGTTTTTCAAAATTTCACCCCTAAAGAGGTAAAAGGATATTTTTTATTTGATAGAACATCCCTTGGACATAGATACATGATGTTCGCAAAGTATATTCCCTCCATGAGGTAAGCATACACTAAGACGGAATTTTTCGAAATTCAACCCCTAAAGGGTGAAATATAATTTCAAGGATTCTTAAATATCTCTACAGACCAATAAGATATCGTCTTGGTTTTTCTTACAAAGATTACCCATATAAATATTGAAAAACTTATTTCAGGATTTTGTTCTAACCCACCCCTAAAGTGGTGAATTTCCGAACAGGGTTAATTATACAACCCATCATATTCCCTGTCTTTGTTGAGTTATAAAATTCCTTTTGGCATATAGGTGTCTTCAAAATATCTTGAAATGGTATTGACAGTTTTTAAAATTTCACCCTTAAGGGGTATATGGGAATTTGGTATTCGATTGAACATCCCTTGGACATAGATAAATAAAATTCGTGAAGTATATTCCCTCCATGACGTCAGCAGCCACTAAGACGGGATTTTTCGAAATTCCACCCCTAAGAAGTGAAAAGGGGTGAAATGTGATTTCAAAGATTCCTCAATACCTCTTAGGACCAATAAGATATCGTCTTGGATTTTGCTTACAAAGATTACCCATACGAAAAACTTATTTCAGAATGTTGGCCGAATCAACCCCTATAGGGGTCTACAGTCGGGGTGAATTATACAACCCTTCGTATTTCCTGTGTTTATCCTTTTTTGGCATATCGGTGTCTTTTTCAAATATCTCGAAATGATTTTGACAGTTTTTAAAAATTTCACCCCTAAAGGGGTAAATGGGTATTTTTTACTCGATAGAACGTCCTCTGGATACATGAAACTCGTAAAGTATATTCCCTGTATGACGTAAGTTCCCACTAAGACGGTATTTTTCGAAATTCAACCCCTAAGGGCTGAAATGTGATATCAAGAATTCCTTAATATCGATTTACCCAATAAGACATCGACTTGGCTTTTGCTTATAAAGATTAACCATACAAATGTTGAAAATTTAATTTCTGGATTCTTTCCTAATCAACCCCTAAAGGGGTAAATCTATAATCGGGATGAATTATACAACCCGTCGTATTTCCTGTGTTTATTAAGTTATAACATTCATTTTATAACTTAAAAGTTACCCGTGCACATGTTTAGAAACATACTACGAATTTTACACAAATCAACCTCTAACGGGGTGAATCCACACCTGAGGAGAGAGTCAGCAATGTGATCTATAAAAAATCATGACACAATAATTGCACGATGATGGCAAACCGTCAATAAACCGTAGCGAAGCACGGGTACTCAGCTAGTAAACAAATATAACCTTATAAATGAGGATTAGCATGGGTTTATAAAAAAGAAATCAACTACAACTGCTTTATTAGATATTGAAGTTATATCTAATAATACAGTGAATATATTTTTTAATGCAACATGTACTATGTCATTACCATGGATACAGTTTTTGACCAATATAAATCTTGTTCATTTTCATTTGCAACATAGACAATTAGTGTGTATACTTTTGCTCATTACTGATTTAAAAATTAATCAACATGTATATACAGATGAAGAAAAAATAATGATGGTAACTTGGTATAACTCCCAAATGAGTGTAAGAGAAGTTTTTGCTGTATTTAGTGCAACTTATCCAGATCGGCCAATACCAAATCCCTCTACAATTTCAAGACTAGTTAATAAATTTCATCGCGAAGGATGTCTTAAGTCAAAACATAATAAAAAAAAAGAACAACATCCCACGTGCTTACAGAAGACAAGCAGTTAGAAATATTATTACAAGTGGAAGAAAACAATCAAAATACTTTAAGATCAATTGCACAAACCATGGGTGTCAGTACTGGATCTGTTTTTAACTTCTTAAAAAAAGACAAGTTTCGATCATACAAATTTCAAAATCATCAAGCATTCTTAGAAAGGGACGCAGCAGTACGTATGGATTTTTGTTTTGAAATGTTTGAAAAAATTAATTCCGACCCAACAATACTTCAAAGAATTTTATTTACAGACGAAGCAACGTATACTCTAAATGGTGAAGTGCACAGATAAAATTTTAGGTACTGGAGTCGAGAAAATTTACATTTGTTTCATTCCTCCCGAATTCAAAATCCGCAAAAATTAAATGTTTGGGCAGGGATAATAGGAACCAATATTATAGGGCCTTTTTTTATTGACGGTAACCTTAATGCCGCAAAATATCTAGCCCTTTTGCAAAACCAAATATTACCTGCGTTGCGAAACCTGAATATTAATGGACAAGTATGGTTTCAACATGATGGCGCACAAGTCCATTATTCTAGAATAGTTAAAGAATATTTACATAGAACTTTCCCAAAAAGCTGGATTGGAAGAGGAGGGTCGATGAATTGGCCAGCGAGATCTCCGGATTTGGCACCCAATGATTTTTTTTATTGGGGATATTTGAAGGCCAAAGTATATAATGGAGAATTTAGGGATGTTGCTGAACTGCAAGATATAATTGTTTAAGCATCTATTAATATACCTCAAGAGCAATTGCTGAATGTTTTGAATCATTTTTATGATCGCTTAACATTTTGTATGCAAGTAAACGGAGAAACTTTTGAACATTTATTAAAAGTTTTTATTAGTTATTTATTTATTATTATTATTATTATTTTAATTTGTATTTTCAATAAAATATTTTGATTTTGCTAGTAAATATGGTTTTTTCTATGTTGAAAATGAAAATGAACACGATTTATATTGCTGTCAAAAACTGTATCCATGGTAATGACATAGTACATGTTGCATAAAAGAATAAATTCACTGTATATAAAACCAGTGGAGAATTAAGTTGGGGGCCCTGGGCGGTAAAATTAAAATGGGCCCTCTATTATTTTAAATAGAATGGAAATATTTGTATATAGGCTTCGGTAGCTTCGTGGGCCCCGGGCGGCCGCCCAGTTCGCCCATCGCTTAATTCACCTCTGTATAAAACTCTTGACAAAGGCTATGAATGTAATAGAATATCTTTTGATTTTAGTAAAGCATTAAACATGGTTTATCATGAATTATTATGTAACAAACTAAAGTTTTTTTTTGAATCAGAGCAGTTACTAATATTCTGATTAACTCTTATTTAAATAATCGACAACAAACGGTGTCTCTCAATGCAACCTTAAGTCACAATAATTTGAATGTTGAACAAGATATTCTTCTACATCCAGAGGGGTTGAAATGGAAATTCCGCAAGGGTCAGTACTTCGGCCTTTATTATATAGTTTATATGCAAACGATTTGTGTACGACAAAACATAACAATGTATGCTCATGTTACGTACACTAACATAACTAACTTTAATCGAACATATGACAATAATACAGCAACAAATGTTATAAATAATTGGTGGTTATATAATGGTATCACCATAAACTATACTAAGACCTCGGTATTATGTTTTACTCTTAAAAATACAAAAGATCACTTACAATTTAATTTTAGTGTAGAAAGCAAACCAAGTACCAAATGTTTAGGTGTATTAATTGATTCTAAATTATCCTTCAAAGAACACATACCAGAATTAAACATAAAACTTAATAAAAACTGTTACACATTAAGTTGTTGTTCAATAAATTTTAATATAAAGTTGACTAAACTTGTTTACTACATTTATTTTCATAGTAACTTGAAATATGGACTAGAAGTATGGAGAATGATTACAGATTGGATAAAGTTCTTTAAAATACAGAAAAGAGCTGTGAGGGTTATTTGTAAAGTTGGACCAAGACAATCATGTAAAGAACTTTTTAAACTAAATAACATATTAACATTTCCATATATTTATATACTAGATATTTTAAAATATATGTAAAAAAACAAAAACAAATTTAACTTCCAAGGAAACATTTACAATACACGTAATGCAAATATAATTATTGTACCAATTCATAAAACTTCCAAATATGAGAGAGGAATAAACTACTTTGGTCCCAAATTATATAGTAAATTGAGCAATAAAACAAAAGAGCTTTCATACAGTCAGTATATGCCAAAGATAAAAAATCAGCTGTGGCCACCACAGGACCAACCGCCATCATAAAGTACTTGTATAAAATACATTCTAGCAGCAGAGTAGAAATAACTTGGCCTAATATTTTCTAACAGAGATATTATTTATCATGACCATGGAAACGTTACATATAAGTATGAAAAAACTGAGATTTGAAAAATTGTACAAAAATTTTTCGTTTTATCAAAAAACGTCTCAAATAAAAGTTATTAGTTATTGCATTTATAGCAACTTTTGTTTAATGAATTTTTTCGAAATATTTTTGTTTTGCTAAATATTCACAAAAATCTTAAAGTCGACACGAGTAAACTCTTATTTCTAGTCAACCGATTTTTACCAAAAGTTGATCAACTCGTACCATTGATGTCAAAAGGTTAAATATGCAGTTTCATAAAAATCCTTTAAGCCGAATTTGCTCTGCACGTGTACAAAGAGAGACAGACGGACGCACAGGCGGACAGACGGACAGATGGACAGACGGACAGACAGACAAACGGACAGACGGACGGATGGACAGACAGACCGACAGACATCATGCTAAAAATAGTCAAAACGTTATCTAGGGACCTCAATTCGTGGAGATCCATCGAAATCTCGAAATGTCAAAATCGGTATGATCACAATACCTCCCTTATATATGTTGACGGTCGGTAAAAAAATTGGTATGCGAGTAAAACAGTTTTTGTTGTTTTCTGGCAAACTATGTCTATGTCTATAACTTTGTAATATGTAAGTATGTCAATAAAGGTTTATTGGTATTATTATTACAACATTTTTGTTATATAAAATATTCTCGGGTTGAAAAACAATAAAATGACATACCTGCGATGAATCCGAGAAATTGAAACAACACTAACATGTTCACCATAGTTCTTAAAATCTAGAAACTTCAACAACTAGTTAATATATCAGTTTTAACATACTCAACAATGACACACAGTTATATTGTATTTATAATAAGATAATGGATAAAGCGTATATATGCAGTAGTGACAGCAAAACTAACGTGTTATCGTCTAAGATAGCGACGCTTGATGCGAGCCGACATGACGCGACCGTACTCCGACGATTCAACCACCGGACTGATGAGCGTCGAGACGCCGAGTTTGCGCTGATCGTATTCTGGGTGAGGGTGGGCGGCACCCCTTTACTGTTATTCCGTTTTGATTAAGCACCGTCCGAACGGGATCCATGTTTTATTATAATCGCCACCAACATCTTTGAACACGGTATTTTTATACCGAACTACCCAATACCAAGCCACCTTACACTATATTGTTTACGAGGAATCATTTGTTTTTTATTGGAACATAATAGAAATTTAGATGTAAACATAATTGATTAACATGTTAGGGAAATTTCTGAATGGTTCTGTGTCGCTGGGATGACTGGATTGATACTGTTTACGAAGGCTACCTTTTAAGTTTTAACAAAAACTAAGAAAGAAATTTTTTTTGGAACAAACTGTTATATTGCTTTTCATAATACATATTCGCCTTTAAGATTTAAGGATTCCACACACCAAAGCGGTGGCGATAATGCAGCGGCATAACGCAACCTATACAATACAATGAGACCACGCACATACAAGCGTTCCGCTATCTGAGAACGCCACCGACTGCAGCGTTCAGTCTAGCGATCACCAAACACTGGCGGCCAAACTCGACAAGTTGCGTTAGGCCGCGCGATATTCATTGTTTATATACCACAGAGTGAATATATTTAAGAAAATAATGTCGAAAATAGATAATTTAACAGAAAAAATCATAGATCAGTAAAGGATCATTTAATTTTGTATGACTTAGCACATCCTGATTACAAGAATATTAGGAAAACAAATAAAGTGTGGGACGAAATAGGAAAAGTTTTGGAAATTGATAGTAAAGTCTGTTCCAAACGATTAGGCGGAACTAGATTTTGCAATCTAGTTACTTTCATCGTTTAAATAATGCTTTTCAGCCGTTTTGTTTAGTTTTGTAAATCATACTTGCAACAAATATTTTTTGGTTAAGGTTAATATCATTTTAAAATGTCATTTTCTTTATATTTTGATTTTTTGTGTCATTCTTAATACAAATATCCCATTTATTTATTTTTTGTCATTAAAATATGTAAGAAAATTAATTTAAGTTTGACATATGTCATTCGTTTCCATGGTTTCATTGTTGGAGTTTTAAATTTTGACATTCCAACGTGAAAAATGAAATAACCCAAGCAAGGTCCCTTTTCGTGACAACCTAAAAGAACGAAATTCCCATTTAGTTCCACCTAACCGTTTGAAACAGAATGTAAGTAGATTATTATTTTTCCTCTACATACAATTAATTATTCTATTGTATTCTCGCAATCAATATTATCATACAACTATATACCGTGATTCAATAACTGATCGCTACCGCTATCGCCACTCCCACCGCGTTAGTGTGAGGAGACCTGATCGCTAGTCGTATCGCTACCGTGGCCGCTACCGTGGCCGCCACCGCGGCCGCTTTGTTGTGTGGAATCCTTTATACACTTTTGCATGCGTTCAAACCAATTCTTGAAACATTTTTTCCACTCTGAAGTTGGTATCTCAAAAACATGGTTTTCGAAGGCTTCAACAGATTTTTGAGGTGATCAAAATCGCTGTCCACGCATTTTTTGTTTGACATTAGGAAACAAAAAAAGTCCTTAGGGGATAAATCAGGTGATTACGGGCAATGAGACATTCATTCGATGTTTTTCTCCTTCAAATAATCAATTGTTTGAAGTGCTATGTGGGAGCTTGCATTGTCATGATGAAGAATGATGCTACGTTTTTGGTTGTTTTTCCTGTTGATGACTTCTGGCAAACAAATTGTTGTCTACCATTCAGCATTAACTGTTCTCCGATCCTCTAAAGGAATGGTTGCGACAAGTCCAGTACAACCAAAGAAACAAGCGGCCGTTTTCTTGGAAGTGCTTCGTGAACAACTTTTGTGGGTTTCGGTTCATCTTGGAGGACCCAAACAGTAGATTGTTGCTTAGTTTCCGGTTCATATGAATAAATCCAAGTTTCACCTGTAACGATGTTGTATACGGATTTTGCAGTGCCTACTTTGAATTTTTTTAGCATTCCCTTACATCAATCAACACAAGCATTTTTTTTGAGCTTCGGTCAAATTATGCGGAATCCATCGGGAACAGATCTTTTTCACAACTAAATGTTCATGCAAAATCGAATGTATTGCAGTCTGCGATATGCCAGAGAAAGCCTGTATCTCACGGTAAGTCACATGCCGATCTTCTTCAATAATTTTGCGCACAGCATCGATGTTTTTTTTGAATCATAAACGATTTTGGTCGACCTAGATGAGATTCATCACTGACGGACGCACGACCACGACGAAATTCTGCAAAACCAATTGTAAACAGTCTTTTCTGATGGTGCTACATTACCAAAAGTTGAACAAAGCGAATCTATGCATTATGGTTAAGTTAAGCCTTTACTAAAATCATCGTAGTAGCATCGGAACAAGCAACCACACAGCCAATCTTCTTATTCAACAAGTTACTCAGGTCTTCCATGTAACCGTTGAAAAGAAGTCCTCCTTGTCTCACTCTGGTATCTTGCATAAACTTGCATATAGTGAATAGTGGTATTTATTGCTTGTTAACGTTGTCTATGAATTAGTGTATAAGTCCAATATGTAAGTAAAGATTTAAAATCACAACCAAATTCGTCTTGTATATTATTGTAACCACGTAGACATTACTTTTAAGCCGAACAGTGGGTGTTTTAAATCTTAAATCACTCCCACGGAAGACTTTCCGTGTCTCATACTATAGCATTAAGCCAGAGATCAGAGCTAGTGTCGATAAGACTACGATGAGATGTTTATAGACTAATAATAATATTTATAAAAATTTAATATACCTATATGTTTTTGTAAGTATATAAAATATTTTCAATTTCATTTTATAAACCAAGAGATTTTTCGACAAATATAAACCTTTATTAACAAGTCGTAAATATGAAATGAAATGAGATATTGCAGTTCGGTCATTGTAAATTATATCCATCGTAAAACAGAGGTTATTTTCAATGCTTTTATTGCTAATATTTGTTCTAAAAAGAACATAGAAAAGGTGCAAAACTTTTGTTGCAAAAGGTGGAATTTAAATCCATATTACTGTGTTACTACATTTATGAGAATCGCCTGTTTTATCACCAACTTCGAAACAATATCTAACTTGTTTTGATTTCAGAAGTATGGCACGCAACTGAGGGTGAAGACTGCTGTATATTTTATTTATTTGGAGGCAAAATATGACACGTGATAAAGAAGAATGGTAAATAGAATTTTGGAAAGGAGACTGGATATCCTATTTTCAAAAAAAAAAAAAAGAACAACTAACTGTAGATATAGCAGAAACTAATATAAAAGACACATTTTAAAAGATCAAAATGTGTATAAACTAATTTTTCTAACAACTGGCTGTCAAACCGATTTTATGTACCTTATTTTTGACATATAATAAATACTAGAAAATCGAGGAATAAGTAATAAAATAATCAGATTACTAAAAAAGGTATACGAAAACAACCGCAATGCCGTAATATATTATATAACAACAGAGAGTCGAGCATGTTAGTAACTGCAGAAGGATCAAGACAGGGAGGAGGATTAAGTCCTACGCTCTTTATTACTTTTATGGACGACATTATAAAAAATTGATGTGAAGTGTGAATATTCACACACTTCAGGGTTTTGCAGGTATATAATAAGTGAAGGCGGCATGCTGAGTGTGTAGGACAAATTTTACTTTGTAGTAATCACGGTAAAATGAACGATATTTTTAAAATAATTTATCGTCTGTTAATCATATAATAAGACTGGTTATTAAATTTACGCTCTTAATAATTAAATACAACATTTGTCAAAATATATCTAGAATTTTGACAAAATAATTTCAACATAATAAAAATGCAAAAAAAAAACAAAAAATAAAATTCACTCCGTACTCGAACTCGAAACCCTTCGTTTCCAGCGCATTTTAGCTTACGACACCAGTGCTCTAACCCATTACGCTATCGCACGCCTTGCATGTGATTGTCTTACATTGGTATAACTTTTGTACTTTGTGAACCAAAAACTACAAAAAATGCGTTATTTTCCGAAAGCATAATCTGATCAAAAATTCCTGTTGTACTATTTCGGTTCACACCAATATACTTAGAATTTTTTTAGATTTTTAGTTTAAACCATCTGGGCTACAGGGTGTGGGAAAAAATTTTTTTTGCATAATTTTGGCAAAAATCACATCAAAATAATTTATTTTGCAAAAATAAAAATTTGATCGTTAATCCACATACTAAGGGCTTTCATTTGATACCCTACTCAAAATTTAAAACAAATATTTTTGTTTTCGATGAGCACATATTTGTTTATATTTTTAGGGGGGTATGTTTTTTAGATGTTTTAGTATTTTTCCTATGTGCGGGTCAAAGAGTTGTATAAGCATGCCAAATTTCAACTCTCTAGGTTTAGCCGTTTGGCTACAATTTTTACCGAACAGACAGACAGACAGACAGACAGACAGACAGACAGACAGACAGACAGACAGACAGACAGACAGACAGACAGACAGACAGACAGACGACAAAATGACGGTATAAGGGTTTTTGGTCATACCTACAAAACCCTAAAAAGAGTAAAAAAGAAACGTCTAAATTCAGAATTGGATACAGGAACATGCGAATAACAGAAATATCGGAAGGAGTATTTGCAGATGACGTAGTAATAATAGCAAAAAGAAGAAACGAGCAAGAAAATATAAATATATGGAATAAAACACTCAAAGAATCAGTGTTGTAATGTATCTAGGTATTTGTATTTGTATCTGTATCTAGATATTTAAATCAGTATCTAAGTATCTGTATTTCAGGTACATTTTTCAGATACTTTCCTATTTTGTCTTTTTCAAGGTCTTTTTACAAAATATGTCCTTACGATTTTTCAAGTTGGTAATACATTTAGCATCATTCAGATATTTGAATTTTAAGTCGACCAGTAAACTCTTTCTTGCTTGGTGGGAGTAAAAACATGCTTCAGCCATTTTCAGAGCTGGAAATACAATTACATTTTATTAAAATTTTATAGATAAAAATAAATTATATAAATAAATTATAAGTTTGAGAATTATGATAAAATAAGTTCTATATGTAATTAATTAAATTTTGGACAACATAAAATAAAAAATAAAAGGATGTTTTCCAAAATTTAATTAATTATATATAGAACTTGTATTTTATCATAATTCTCAAACTTATAATTTATTTATTTATCTAATTTATTTTTATCTATAAAATTTTAATAAAGTGTAATTGTATTTCCAGCTCTGAATAAATTTAAAAAAATAATAAATAAAAAAAAATTAAATAATTTTATTAACAACGGTTAAGTAAAACAACCATTAAGTAATTATCTAATCTAAGAATAAGAATAAGAATTAATTTTATAAATGTGAATTAAAATTCTCCGTAGCAACATAACAATAACCTATGTTTTTGATTTTAATATGTTATGTTGTAATGTTTTGATTTTATATTGATTTTGACCTGTGTAAACATGCTTTAATGTAATAACACCAATAAATATTATTATAGAAGGAGGGGGGGGGGGGTTGTATTTTTATTATTCAATAAAAATATGAAGTGGAAAGGTTGTACGGGTATCGGATATAAATAAAAACAACTATCTACAGCTGACCAGTTTCGGAATGAATAAACCATTCCGAAACTGGTCAGCTGTAGATAGTTGTGCTATATTTTATGTCCGACACCCGTACAACCTTTCCAGTTCTACTCATTACGGACACGACCATCTCCACACACAATAAAAATATGGTGTATTTTTAATTTACAGTCACAGTTCCAGTGCCTGTCCATCCTACTTCTTATCATAGATGTTTTTCTTCGTTTTATTCCTTCCATTATTCATCAATCAAGTACAGTCTGTTTCAAACGCTTAGGCGGAACTAAATGGGAATTTCGTTCTTTTAGGTTGTCACGACAAGGGACCTTTCTTGGGTTATTTCATTTTTCATGTTGGAATGTCAAAATTTAAAATTACAACAATGAAACCATGGAAACGAATGACCTATGTCAAAATTAAATTATTTTTTTATATATTTTAATGACAAAAAAATAAATAAATGGGAAATTTGTATTAAGAATTACACAAAAAATCAAAATATAAAGAAAATGACATTTTAAAATGATATTAACCTTAACCAAAAATGTTTATTGTAAGTATGATTTACAAAGCTTAAAAAAAACGGCCGAAAAGCACGATTTAAGCGATGAAAGTAACTAAATTGCAAAATCTAGTTCCGCCTAAGCGTTTGAAACAGACTGTACGGTGTCTTATATTAAGTATATCTAAACCTTTTATTTTATTACAGAACAAAAGAGGTCAGCCTCTGTTCCAACTCTACTTAAATTAAATAATGTCTATATTTTATGAATATTAAAAAAAAAAATTTAATAGTATCATTTTAATATATTGACACTTGATAGGTGCTAGGCAAATTTTTTAGAAACAAAGAGAAAAATGTAGAATAGAGGGAGACGCTGCAGGTTTTCTTAACCCTTCCCCCATGGATAACGTCTGCAGATGAGTTTCGTCGTATTTAAAAAATATTCGGATACCAAAAGAACCTTATGATAAAAAAATGTACGCGATTTGGCAAAAATATGTTAAAAAATTTGATTCCCTACTTCTATTTCACCTAGCCTTGTTTAAAAATTATCATCAACAAGCCTTGTCCATCAACGGGTGATTTTGTACTGTCTCTAAAAAGAGCATAGGTTGTCAATAAAATTTCTCCGTCTAACTCAAGTCGGTGATGTTGTTATACAGTCTTTTGTCTTGGTTTTTAGAGGTCCATGCATTTATTTCTAGCAGGGTTGAGCGACGCCAGGTGTTCTTGAGTTGTCCGCTACACCTACTGCCCTGAGGGTTGTATGCTAATGAATAGCGACACACTTCGCTAGGAGCCCTTCGAAGAGTGTGCCCTAACCAACCACACTTTCTTCTTTTTATTTGCAAATTAATATCCATTTGACCAGTTCTTTCCTCCAATTCTAAGTTTGATATTCTACGTGGCCAATAAGTGCGAAGGATTCTTCGAAGACGTCGATTTACAAATACTTGCACTCTTCTCTTGATAGGTTCTGTTACAAACCAAGTCTCGAAGCCGTACAGAAGAAATGACGTCACGCATGCCCTGAATATGGTAGTTTTCGTGGAAGTACTGTAAATCGCAGAATTCCGTACATGGCTAAGTTGGATGAAGGCGCCTCTCGCTTTGCGTATTCTGCTTTTCACATCTATATCCGCGCCACCATCCACAGACACAACACTCCCCAAGTACTGGAAATCATCCACACGCTCGATTTTATGGTTACCAAGCTGTAAAGGTCTATGCTGCATTTATCCGCATTTCTTTCATCTTGGAGCTATTAATTTTTAATACAACTTTTGTTTGTTTAAAAATACGAGAAGAAAAAAGAGTAATGTGATTCTAAATTTCTGAAAAATTATTCTGTCTTGCAACACCAGAATAAACAAATTGGAACAACCAAAATCAAATCTAAAACTTTGGCAATTATTTAATTTCTCTTTTGGTGCTCCAGCCTGGGCACAGCTCTGCTAAAACAATTACTTGCATTTAATTTTCTAAAATTTTTCTAAATATATTTAATGAAGTTCGTAGCTTCTGGAGTTTATTATCAGCGATTAATAAACTTTATCCATTAGCGCATAAAAATGAAGAGAGAAATGTGGAGAATGAAGCTGGCATGTTTAATGTCTCCAATTAATTATATTTAACTGTTAACATTTATTTATGTTACTTAATTCATCACGTAGTGTTGGCGCTTAGCACAAGATGTCAGTGTGCCTTTAATTTACATATTCACTCTACATTCATACATATCATATTTACATATTATGTTCATCTTTCTCTTTCTCTGTTCTGTTATTTCTTACCCTTGGAATTGTATATTATCTTGACTAATTTTCTCTTGTTTATAACCATTTGTTTTACACGCCTACTTCCATTTCATCACGAACACATACAAAACATATGGGTACATATTTATCTTTACTGAAATAAACTTTTACTATCACTGAGGTTTTGTTTAACAAAAAATCAACATGTGAATATTGATTCAAAATAACTTTAAGAGTTTCGGCAGTATATTTTACATCTTTATCTGCTCTGTGCCTGTAGAACTTTGGATAATATAGTAAAATTTTCAATGGGGGATTGTCCATTAGGAACAGGAAGCTGCATCGCGGCCCCCCGGACCGCGAGAGCCTAATGTAATGGACGTAAATTTTGGATTGTTACAGAATAATATTTTCATAATTAAATTTAGTATAATTATCCAATTAGAGATTTATTCTCCGAGAGTAGTTGCTTCTTTAGTGATGCTTTTTACTTCCTATAGATGTGCAAATATTTACATCAGTAGCTTTAGACCAGGGATTCCCAACCTTTTTCTTCTTAGACCCCCTTAGCAATTTTTACCGACCGCTAACATATATAAGGGAGTTATTGTGATCATACCGATTTTACCATTTCGAGATTTCGATGAATCTCCACGAATTGAGGTTGCTACATAACGTTTTGACTATTTTTAGCATGATGTCTGTCGGTCTGTCTGTCCGTCCGTCTGTCCATCCGTCCGTCTGTCTGTCTGATTTATTTATAAATATTAAATAAATATAATTTCAGAAATAACAGTAATTAGTTTATTTAATTTATTAATTTAATGAAGAATTTTAAGAAAATGGTTTTCTGCCCTTTCGGCCAGACCAGTTGCATCTTAAAGATAATGAGTGACTAATAATTTTTGCCAATATTCATCTTGTATTGTCCACATCTTTTCCCCCTGACTTGAAGAGTGCCAACCTAAAGAAATCATACTTGTTAAAATAAATTCAATAACCAAATTTGATGTAAGGTGTTTAAGCATTAATACTAATGTATATACATATTTACATTACATTACTTTCGTTTTTAAAGATTTGTCTTAACCTCACAAGAATTTTGAGGTTAAATGATTTATGCTTTGTTTTTTTCAGTTAAAACATGAAGAGCACATAAGTTAAAGAATTTATCAATCTGCACTTACCTTTTATATTCCATATTACGTTCTAAAACACTTATAATTCTTTTGATTTTATATTCTTCACAAACCGTTAACATAAATAAACGCGGCAACACCACACAAATCACATGAATCACATGAACTTGGGCGTTATTTAAATAAAACATTTAAAAAAAGTTTAGTTTTAAGTAAAAAGTATAAGTGAAGAAGAGACGATAGTTGTGTAAAAGAATAATTTATCGACTTTATTAGAATAAAAAAAATTGATGTCGAGTGTGAATTTTCACACATTTCAGGGTTTTGCAGGTATTTAGAAAGTGAATGATGATTATTTGGGATGCCAAAACAAATTTTATATTAAATTTAATTATCCACGTACAAAGGGCTTTCATTTGATACCCTACTCAGAATTATAAAAAAATATTTTTTTTTTTCGATGAGCACATATTTGTTTATATTTTTAGGGGGATATGCTTTTTAGATGTTTTAGTATTTTTCCTATGTGCGGGTCAAAGAGTTGTATAAGCGTGCCAAATTTCAACTCTCTAGGTTTAGCCGTTTGGCTACAATTTTTACCGAACAGACAGACAGACGAAGTATATTATTAATACTGGCGTTGCACAAACTTTTGGTGCCAGCAATTTACCAACAGAAAAAGTTTGAAGGCGTTCGACCGATTGATGTTGTTAATGTTGCTGGGAAAATACAAACAATATTGGTCACCCATCCAAATCTCAAAGTTATTACTTCTACGGATCAGTTAACAGCTCCTTAACGGACATCGCCAAAATTTAAATTTCGTGCCTTTATATTTTACCTTCTTCTTTTTCTTCTATGCCTTCTACTTCTCTAAGAACGAGCTCTTCTTCTACGACTTCTTGCTTTGGACGAAAAGTGGTTGTAGCCCAAACATATCTCCTTTAATTTTTACCTCTTATTTATTTTAATTCTACTTTTTATATTTATTAGAAAATATTGAAATGACAGTCAATTGTTTGCAACGTAAAAAACGTTAATTTGATGAAAGTAATGTTGTTGACAAGCTAAATAATATTCTCTATCAATAACGGGTGCAAATGACGTCATAATTTACGAGATTTTCAAATTATCTTGTCTGAAACGCCAGCGTGAAAGCAATATCAAATTTTTAACGAAAGATATTTTTTAAAATTAATGTCTAGCTTTGGGAATTCTAAACATAATTTTGATAAAAATTTTGTAATGAAGTACTTTTATTACATCACTGGCGTAACACAGGCGTAAAATTTAAAAATAACCAGATAAAATTTTACAAAATAACTTTTAGTCGTACAATCTCCAAATAAATATATTTATTCTCTTTTTTTTCTTAAGCACTGTCAGTTTAGTTATCCTCACTCACCCAAACTCTCTGTCTTGATCTGTAAATTATCTAGACTTTCCAGATATCTTGGATACCATTTCATGCTAGCTCTTCCGTTAGTTGGTCTTTCCGTTATCTCTTACGAGGATTCACTAGCCTGCGGATGTTCAGCCTTCTTCCCAGATTCTATTAATCACTCTCTCTAATCCTTATTACATATCGTATACTATGAAATCCTGCCTCTAATTTCTTGTGTGACCCTTAGCTTGAAGTATATAGCTCGTGGTATTATAATTTACGATTAATTTTAATGGGACTACACATTTGGCGTAGTACAGACATTTTTCCTCATCTTTAGGTACGGTATGATATTTTTATTATTATTATGAGTTTTAGATTGATCAGAAATTAAAACAACATTTTAATTTCGCTTACGTTTCGATTTATATTTTAAATCTTCATCAGAGCTGTAAGAAAAATTAGACTTGATGTTTCAGACAATATTGTTAAGATGATATATCATTCATTATTTGAGAGTCACTTGATTTATGGGATAATAATATGGGGAGCATTACCATGTGCGAAAAATATGTTCTTAATACAAAAAAGAATGATAAGAATAATGTGTAATGTCAAAAGTAGAACGCATTGTCGACCACTTTTTATTAAACTAGGTCTACTTACCTTGCCATGCCTGTACATTTATTATTGTCTTCTGTACGTGAGAGAAAATATAAATAAATTCAATAAGATGAAAGATGTTCATGAATACAATACCAGGCATAATGATCTGTTACTAGTTAATAGAATTAGACTGGAAAAAGAAAAATCTAATCCTAATTACATGGGTGTTGTTTTATATAATAAGTTACCTGCTAGTTTCAAAAAATTATCTTTCATTAAATTTAAATATGAATTAAAAATTTTATTAAAAAAAACATAATTTTTATAGTATTTGTGAATACTTGAATATTAAGTATTTCTGAGTGAGATAAATTTTTGGAAATAAAAATTAATTTGTTGCTAAACCTAAGATTGATGCTCCATAATATGTATTAACACTGTATGTCAGCTGAAATCTATTATATTTGTATTTAATTCAATTATTAGAACATTTCGTTAATTTCAATATATTGTAGATTATGTATGTAAACTATGACCTATGTAAACATTCCTGTAATGTCTGAACATCAATAAACAATTATTATTATTATTATTATTATTATAATAATAGTTTAGATATAAATTTGTTACAATTTTTGAAAGCATAAAGAAAATTTTTACATAATTCTTAAATCTAACTTCAACTCAATGGTAAAATTATAATAAAATCTACATGTATATTTTATTATAACTTTACCAATGTCTCTGTCTGTCTGTATGTTTGTCTGAGATTCACACAAAACGGCTGGACATATTTTAATGCAATTTGATACGTCCAGGAAATATGAAGTTTTTGAAAGAAAATTTTGGGGAAGTTTTTAATATTATTGTGATTAATAGGTGTTTAAGTGATGTTTTCAAAGTCCCATTTTGGGATTAAATTTTTTTGCCGGAAAAAAAGTTTTTTGCAAATTGCAAATATCTCCGTTCCACAAACTGTTTCATTGCTTTTCAAAATATTCGTCTTTAAGATTTATACACTTTTGCATGCGTACAAACCATTCGCGAAACATTTTTTCCACTCTGAAGTTGCCTTTCGAAGGCTTTAACAGCTTCTTGAGGTGACGAATTGTGCCATTGAGGAACAAACAAAGTCGTTAGGGGATAAATGAGATGAATAAAAAGCTATGTGGGAGCTTGCATTGTCATGATGAAGAATGATGAGACGTTTTTGGGTTTTTTTCCTGATTTTGTCGATGACTTCTGGCAAACAAATTGTTGTATATCATTCAGCATTTACTGTTCTCCGATCCTCTAAACTTTAGAGGATCGGATTCCTTTAGAGTCTAAAGGAATATTTGCGATATGTCCAGTACAACCGAAAAAACAAGCGTGTATTTTCTTGGAAGTGCTTCGTGAACGAACAACTTTTGGGGGTTTCGGTTCATCTTGGTAGACCCAAACAGTGGATTGTTGCTTAGTTTCCGGTTCATATGAATAAATCCAAGTTTCGTCACCTGTAATGATGCTGTATAGGGATTTTGCAGTGCCTAGGTTGATTTTTTTAGCATTCCCTTACACCAGGAGTGGCCAACCTTTTTGGAAGCAAGGGCGCAATTAAGAATTTTCAGAGACGTTGCGGGCGCAATTAAGAATTTTCAGAGACGTTGCGGGCGCAATGATATGTAAGTTAATTTTATTTATTTATTTTTTTCATTTCTCAATTTTAATTTCTTAAAAAAAATTGTTTTTGTTAATTTTTGTCATTTTTAATATTGAGTCTTTTTATTTGATTTTACTTATAGGTTAAAATCCCATTATTTTTTGAAAAAATGCTCTTCTTCATTTTTAACACAACATAATACAACAAAATAATAATAATAATTTTATTGAACGACATTTATTACATATAATTACATAATATATGATAAATTATTATTCGTTAATGAGAAGGTTGAGACTGTTTCTTGACATAAGTTTTCAAAATCAGGACAGTAATTTGATACTGCTATTCTTAAACTGTCATTCAATGATCAGTTTTAATAAAATGAAACATAAAAAATGGCGCTAAAATTCGATAGAATTCGCTAAAATAATATTTTTTGTAGTGTAACTACTTATTGAATTAGATGGTTACGTCCGTAAAATATAATAAGATGAGGAAGTAATGGTATTCGGACTGGTCAGAAATTAAAATTAGTAACTACTTATATTTTATTATATAGGGAGGTATAAAATATGGCATAATAAATAATAACTTGAAAATTTCAATTAATAAATAAGTATTTAATTCCAAAAAAATTTTGCTTTAAAGTTGGAAAATGAAATTGATTGGAAATAAAATTTAAAAAAATATTTTAATTTACCGGAATCGTATCGCGGGCGCATTACAGATCACCCGAGGGCGCAGTTGCGCCCGCGGGCGCGGGGTTGGCCATCCCTGCCTTACACCAATCAACATAAACTTTATTTTGAGCTCCGGTCAAACATATCGAAATTTCGAAACATTTTCTGTAAGTCTTCCCCAAGGGCCGAAAATTTCTAGCTACGGCACTGTTAAAACTATAACATTATATAACATAAATACTAAGCTTTTAATTTACGTATTTTCTGTAACAGTTTGTTTATAATTTGTTGCACAAATAAACAAAATTCCTCTAACTGATTCTGAGTATGACGCGAAAAACACATTCAACAATTTAATTGGTTGTGAGACAGACATCGAGTTTCTAAGCTTATTTTATATTTATCAACTTTTCCTCCACATAAATAGGTTAAAATTAACTGAAAATGATGTTGTTTATTAATAAAGAATGAGGCATAAACAATGTGAAATAACAGGATAGCAGCGTGCACCATTTTATTTTAATTTTGAAGGTTCGTGCGTTGTATAAGGTAATTTAGAACTTCCAATCTTTCTTCATCGTGGAAAAGTTCGTAATATGTTCTGAGTAAGGTGAGAGAACATGGCAGTTCATCCCGTGGGATATATAAAGATTTTCCACTGACCAGGATATTAAACAATATTTTTATATATTGACTTATTTCCCGAAGTTAATAGTAAAGTCATTTTCTATCTCGTATTTTTGCACAAATGTCATGGGTTAAACAAGTTTTAAGATGAGAAAAAAAAAAAAACTTGCACTAGCTTCTAAAATTTTATAATAAAAATATCTTGTGGTGCAATTCTGTGGCAAATCTATAAGCTACAGACGATCATATCTAAAGAGTTGTTTTACGTGTTGTTATGGACAGTTTCCTTTAGATTGTATCTGTAGGCTTACAGATTTGCCACAGAATGCCGCATTAAGCATATTTCTCTACGTATTTATAACTGACCGTAATCATGGAAACATACCTACCAGGGCCGGCCCGAGAAAGAGCGGAGCCCGGTGCAAGATGCTCGTGCGGGGCCTTCTTCTCCTAAAAAAAAAAACATTCAAAATATGAAGACGAATCACGCAGCTGAATGCCTTCATCTTCAAGAACCGATGAAAATGTTGACAGAATCCGGGATCTTGTGCGTTCAGATCGTCGGTTGACAGTCAGAATGATCGGGGAAGAGTTGAATTTGACTCAAGCTACCGTTCATCAGATTTTGACCAATGAATTCTAATTCATTGTTGCGCTTTGTCGCACAGCAATTTCAATAAACGAGTTTTTGGCCAGTAAAAACATTCCTGTGGCTCCCCAACCTCTTTATTCGCCACTTGAGTCCTTGTAACATTTTCCTCTTCCCAAGATTGAAAAATCACCTCAAGGTACGTCGTTTTGGAACACTTGAAAACATTCAAACGTCCGTAACCGAACAGCTGAAAGCTATTCCAGTAACCGAGTTGTAACACTGCTATGAGGATTGAAAGAACCGTCTCCAGCGTTGTGTGGCTTCCCAAGGAAATTATTTTGAGGGAGAAAATATTGAATTGTAATTCTGTCCGAATAAAAAAATTTAAAAAAATCAGTCCTGTTACTTAATTTACATACCTCGTAAATTCCCCAATCGTCACAACTCTACTGCCTACGTCAAATGATACTGCACTTGATGATAATGCAAACATAATCTGCATAATCACCTACCTCACATTTCTTCTGTGATACTCAACTTCGAATTCAGTGTTTGGATATCTTCATTATTGCAATTTCTTCATTATTTTATAAAATTAAGAGAATATTTCTACAGGTAGATATTTTTCTTTCGTGTTAAAATCTCATTACCAAACTTCCTTTTCATCGTTATCCCAACCAGAGGTAACAAAAAGAATAATTAAGCAGTAATATCAAAATTAGCGCGTTATATTTAATCACAGGTTCTAAATTAAAATACAGCATCTGAATACATGGCGAGATTCACAGCGAGTCCCGTAAACTTAATGAGCAATGAAGATCTTGGGATATTCAAGGAAGATTCTTAATAAATAAAGCGCTAACTGACATGTAACTGAATATCTGATAATAATGAAGGGTGTGGTTTCGTCCTGTTGTTATACAACAGCAGTTCTCAAACTTTCAGTGTAATTCTGAAGTTAGTGCACAGAATATGTTCATGAAATTGTTGACGATAGCCAGTACAACTCTAAACGAGGCCATCATATATAATATGCAATCTACTGACTAAGTGTCAGACGGACATATCAAAAATGGATCTTATGGTGCAATTCTGTGGTAAATCTGTAAGCTTATAGACAGAATCTATAAGAAACTGTCCATAACAACATATAAAACAACTCCTTAGATACGGTCGTCTGTAGCTTACAGATTTGTCAGAGAATAGGGGATAGGCATGATTTTTTTTTTTATTTTTTATTATATTCCTCTTGTTAAATATAAACATAAAAAACAGTTTTTTTTTTTTGTAATTTGAAGGCTTTAAAAAATCATAAATGTATGTAGCGCGCGAAAACGACGTGTGACGTCATACCCCTTCTAACTGACGTATGACACTACTAGCTTACCGGCGTACATAGTCTGTTCTGAACTTATTTGTTTGTATAACTTTCATAGGTTATGTAAAGTTAGAGTGATTTTAGTTAAAATAAAGTTTAATTCTATAAAAACAATTTATACATGTTTACCGAATTAAATTTTCTATTAAAATAGATAACTTATATTGCAGTATTTCAATTATGCCTCGTTTTGTAACTTCATGTAAACAATGTAGTAAAATTCTGACATCTAAATTACATAAATATTTACATTTTACAGAGTTACAGCGTTTGTTTACATAAAGTTATAGAATATAAAATAAAAATTACTTTGACACCACGTATTTCCTCAGCACTGTAGCATTCATTATTTTTCATATATTCCATGAGTATAAATGCATCAATGTTGGGTAAATTATCACTCTAAGCCCTAACAAAATCTTTATCTGCCATTTTAATAATAAATGCGTGAAAAATTGCTTAAAAACAAATACAAAACTCTCTAACAATACAATACACACACGTGTAAAGATTATGTTGTAGCTGTATCTGTGATGTGAAACCCCTATCGTTTGACGTCATACTCAGTCGTTTTACTCGGCAACCTTCGCTTCGTGGTCGGCTTATTTAAAATTTACAATATTTTAATTCAAAAATTTGGCTATAATATTCATTAAAATGTAATTTTTGTTTTGTTAGGTGACATAACTAACATTAACATATCAAAATAATGTAGTTTTAAGGAAATACAAATTTTATGCGTATCCCCTATTGCACCATTAGGTAGGGATGTCCCGATACAACTGATACGATACCAGTACCGATAGTTTTCATTTGATATCGCGATTTTAGTATCGATACTAATCTTCCGATACTTTACTAATATCAGTATATTTGACCCAGTATCGTATCGAATCGTTTTTTTTTTTTAACAGTATCGTATAATTTATATTTATACACACATAAATATGTGATTAATTTTTTTAATAAGAAGCCCTTCTAGAAATTGTAATCTTGTTAAAACTAGTAGTTCTAGTAGCTCTTTGGAGTCACCATACTGACATTGTGCATGGGAAGAGGAAACTAAAATCAGGCACAGGCCAACGTGGTTCAATATTTGAAAAATCCAGTTTCACCTCTGAAATCCAATCCACTACGGTTTGGGCCGATATGAAGACAGTCTTCCCTAACTTATATAAAACTGCTCAGAAATTCTTGTCTGTAGTAGCGACGTCAGTTCCTTCAGAGCGCTTATTTTCGAAAGCAGGAGCCACTGTATGCAGAGACAGAAATAGGCTTCTGGGCAAAAGGCTTACTAAACTGCTTTTTCTCGGTGCTTGCAATGAAGAAGAATGGAGTGTTTAATTATATTTTAAAGAATCACTTAGACCTATAGACGCCATTGCCTTACCATATTTTACCATTTTTGAATACTAACCTGACATACAATTTCAAAGGTGCAAACTACTGAAATCAAAATTTTCTGCAATTGCTGTTGCTGATAACAACAATGCTGTTAATGTTGTGAAGAATGCAGTTGCGTCTAGAGAACGTTTCGCGTGTCAGTCTGGCCGTGTTAGCGAAATTATAATTATGACTATTTACCCTTATTAACGATCGTGGTGTGCTATATCGTTGCTAAGGCATATTGTTTTATGTAAATAGAATAGTAGAAAATATATCATATGATGTGCAAGACGTATTAGTTGATCAATAAAATCATGTCTTATTATTCATAAAATACCTTTTTTATTAATATATATATATAAGGAAATAACAATTCTTGAATACTCGTCAATAGTTTATTTATAAAATATCAAGAGACGTTTCGACTGGTAAATCCAGTCATCCTCAGTCTAGAGTACGTTGTCAATATTTTACAAAAGTATATTCTTATAAAAAAATGTACGTAAATGAAAAAGCCATCCCAAACACATTCGGAGTAGACATGGCAGTGTGGAACAGGACGGCTCGAGATTGTCAATGTCAGACTATATATATATATTATTAAGTACAATTTTACTACGTCCTTAAACCAGCACTGATTCTAGCCATACTTTAACATTTCTTATAGCTTTCTAGTCTAATTCTGAATAGTTGCATTCATGGAAAAGCTTATTCCACACATAAACTTCAACCAATCAGTCTAAATTCAAACTTTCCCAAAGCAAAACTTATAGAACGAAATAAGAAAGTCAGACTTGCTATGACATCACAGCAGAGTAGTCCATATTTATTTCTATTATATGCTGACATAGCACGACGAATTAATATGAATTTATTTCTTACTTGTCTTTTATAATATAGAAAAATTCGCAAAATATAACTTTAACAAAATCTTTGTCATACAAAAATTAAGGACATGAAGAAGTAAAAAAAGTTGCGAAGCACTGTCATAGCAGGTTTAACGTCATCACACGGAACTGATTTATAAACGAACTGTAATATTCAGCAGACAAATTTATAGTCGGTCGTATGATTTTCATGGGAATTTATATCATTTTCCGTTAAAAAACTGGTGATTGTTTAGAGCGCTCAAATTAACGTTATGACATAATGAGAGTACTTTATCATAAGATTTTTATCAAAAATATTAGTCTGCATCAACCAGATCTCTGCATTTATTCTGAAATGGCGTTCGTTAAAATTATATTTATAGCAGGAAAATGTATTTTATGGGAAAACAACAATATATTAACAGTTCGTTTTTGCCACTGGAAGAAGCTGCGCATATGATGGGACTGATAGTAAACAAAAATATGAATTTAAATTTAAGAATTTCCCTCATTTCCTATGAGCATCTTCATCTTTAATCATAGCATCAAAAAAACATACTAACATAAACTCGTATGGCCTTATTCATACACGTTCATTACTGTACTTATCTTTTTAGTTGCAACATCCACGTCTTCACGTGCCATTACGTAAGCGCTACTTCTTGTAGTCCTATTTCTTTGTAGCACTAGCGTGTACCTCCTTGGCAGTTTAGTGCTACATATATGCATCTATCATCATCGTCATCGCTATAAAAGCAATACTGTGTCTTACAACAATTTTTAAGGACCCCAAGTTCAATGGATTAAGGATCCACCAATGCGCCTGGTCGCTTTTCTCTGCATGGTCCAACCTTGCACTCCATATCACGCACTTGGCTTGAAATTTAAAATACGAATGCATGGTATCTGCTTGTTATAATAGTTGCAACCACAGAGAATAGAGAATATAGTCAAATAATTCTCGTCAGTAAAAGTGCATTAACCCATTAGAGCCCGTAATTCTGTGGATGTTATTTTCAAGATATTTATATCAAAATCATTCTAAAATATCAGTATACAACTAGTAAAGGCAATTTTATGTTCAATAAATATACCCCTTACGAAATATTAGCTGGCAACTATAGTTGCCGACGGGCAGATAGATGTAAAAAAATTAAAAACTAACAAGTTTTTAAGAAATACAAAATTTTATTTTACTATGAAACTAACATTGTTTTTTATATTTATTTTATGTTTTTAAGAATAAAAAGTTTTAAAACAAACAACTGAATATAGCGGTGCATCACATTTTCGGCAAATATATATTGTTCTTTTATTACATACACGACACCGATGATATTTTGATTCCCCATGTTCAACAATATGGTCAGTATGGTCTGTTCGTAGTTCATTTAGCACAGAAGAAAACTCCATTGATGGCCTATTTCCAAGTTGTACTTTTGGAGTACCAAAAGATTTAAGAATAAAAACAGCACATTGCCGTCTAAACTCTGAAAGTGGTATTTCATTGCCTAAACGGCGGTATAATAACCATCCTTGAACGCAGGATATGCCAACTGCCCAAGAAAAGAATGGCCACCACCATTTTTTAGTTCCTATACTACATCCATAAGTAAATACAAATTGATCCGATATGTCTACACCGCCCGGATTAGTATTATATTTAGCAATCGGACCTGGAACTGGCACAGATATGGTCTTCTTTTCTGCCCGATAGTATCGTGATGCTGTTTTCATTGGATTTATAGAATGACAGTTTGTCAAAACAGTGAAAACACTATTGTCCTTCCATCAAACAGCCAGTAAGTCATCGCATGCAGAGATTTTTTACTCCAGAATTTTTTATCTCCAAATTTCATTGATGGAGATATGCGATTTTGGCGCAATGTTCCATTCCCGCCCAAACCTCTTAAAATTAGTTCTTGTAGTAAATTTCCCGAAGTAAACAAATTGTCAAAATATAATATTACCCCAGCAGGTAGGGTCATAGGATCAACTAATCCTAGATCAACATCTCCTCCTTGATCCGCGTCAATGCCATATTCTTCAGGTGGGCATACTGTTATTGACTCTGGAATTACTTCATCTTCTTCAGTAACTGCCAGAATTTCATGAAGAAAAAGTCCTTTCCCTTCTTTGCCTCTATGGCAACTTAAAGAAATAATATAATAATAAATAACAAAAGTCGTTCATAACATAATTTTCATAAGCGCTTATTAAATAAATTATGTAAGTGCCCGCCGGCAACTTTAGTTGCCACGCACTTTCAAGTCCAATTTTGAACATTTCAAAACCAAAATCTTTAAAAACTTTTCCAAGCAACATTCAAAATGAACGTTTTTCTTTATATTTTGACATATAACAAAATATGTTCATGCATAGAAAATAAAATTATACTTACAATTCTTTCATAATGCACCGGCGGTAAATATTTAACTTGACGCTGCTTTCTTTAAACTAAGACTATTTTGTTTGTATTCACTTGAAGTGGTTTATTTATATTATGGGGCATAAATAAAGGTACATATAATAAGTGTTTACACGCGCATTACCCTATGACTCAAATCATCAGAGTTTTAGGTAATAAAAACGTTGGCAACTTTAGTTGCCGAGGGGCTCTAATGGGTTAACAGCTGATTAGTCGATATCGTGGAACTACAATCATTGTTGCATGAGCTCTGTAAAGCGTCAATACATATTGGGCTAATCAATAACTTAAACAAAACAAAATTAATGGGCCATAACATCTGGCAAATATATGTCGATAATCTACATCTCCAAATCATTATAGAATACGTATACCTTGGACATTTATTCCGATTGGACAAAAGTAATCAAACAGAAACTACCTGTAGCATAAGAGCATATTGGATTGCCTTTGGAAAATTAGGTTTAATTCTAAAAGATTCCCAAAGGTTTAAAGACCAAGGTATATAGCACATTTATTCTCGCTGTTGCTACATATAGTCTAAAAACTACTGCTATACCAATAAAATCGGCGAGGAAACTAATAGTTACCTGAAGAGCTATGGAACGTGCTATGTTAGGTGTAAGCTTGATAAAGACACAATGGATAAAGATGTACGAAATATCACTAGTCTCGTATATGTGATATAGTAGAGCATGTGGCAGACCTTTGATGCAGATTAAGGGAAACGTTAAATCATGAGATTCTTCCTGCAGGAACAATTACAGAGAAGAAACACGCCTTCGTCACTGATGGTGAATCCATAAATATCCCCTCCGAGGAGTAGAGCCTCCTATTTGTGAGACCTGTACCACAGAGTTGTCCGTGTTGCACATTTTAACTCAGTATGTGAATTTCGAGGATGTTAGAGAAAGGTTAGGCCTATGCTATGATCTGTCAGTTGCTTGAAGGGACGACAAGGTGCTAATGGACAGGCTGATACTGTTCCTGCGGGAATCGAACTTATTGATTTATGAATGAAGTGTTGGACCTAATTTTAATCTGTTATTTATTTTAATTTGTGATATCTGACGATAAATTTCCGCTTTGCAGCCTCTTTCCTTTACCCTGTGTTTGTTCAGTTTTTCAAACAGACTTTTATTTTAATTTACTTGTGTTTGTCCCTACAAAATTTCTTTTATTGAGTATGTATTTTATTTATCTATTTACTGTTTAATTTATTCTTGTTAATATATATTCTAGTCATTTAGATAAGATGTTTAGACGCAAATAGACATCGTTTTAAAAATTTTAACAAACTAACTACCTAACATATGGTGAACCTCAAGTGGAGGTGGACAGGGCATGTAGCTAGGCAAGACCTCAGTCGATGACTTCATAGAATAGTAAACTGCTGACCAAGGCTGTTCCAGCGCAGCGTGTGTAGACCCCAAAAGAGATGATTGGATAAATGGAAAGAATGAAGAGAGGCCTACGTCCAAGAGTGAACATAATAAGAAGAAGAACACAGTGCCGTCAAATAACAGGGAAAGTGCAGATGCTGCATTTAAAAACTGTTCGTGATAATGGGTATTGACTTTTATATTTTGACCTGGTATATTTTTATTATAAAACAGAAACAATTGAAACTTTTTATTATTATTATTATCTTTATTTTTCTCCTTTTTTCAGATACATAAGATGTACAGTTTTTAGATACATAATTTATGAATAAAATATGTTAATTTCAGTAATAATTATAATAAAGACATGCCCTTATCACTAGAATGTGTAGGGCATATACCACTTTGACTGAGACAGTCAGTGTGTGGTTTATAATATTTTATTGTAAGGTATATTGTGAGTGATATTTACATTTTTATTTTTGGGTACTATTAAGTGCTAGAGAGAAAAGTTAAATTATGTTATCGTCTTAAATATTGTGTCAAGATTTATTGTAGTTATCCATTTTTTCGCTTGTTTATTTAAATTTGTATTTGTTATTTTTATTTTATTTTTGGATATATAGTTTAAAAAACTGTTGTAGATTTTAGGTACGTAATTTAAATAATAACGTTGGGATATGCTTTTATTAGCTTTAAAAAGTTTTTTATTGTTTTTCCGTCGAGTGTTATAGCTGTGAGCTGGTGTTTCTATGGCTAATTTTGTTTTATTTATATATTTGAGTATATGTACTGCATAGATTTGTTTAATGTTTAAGATTTTACTTAATTCATACAATTTATTTGTGGGAAATAGCTTTGGCTTATTGAAAATTGATTTAATAATTAATTTCTGTGTGATTTCTAGTGTTTTTAAATGCCTTTCTCTGGCTCCTCCCCATCCGACGATGCCATATGAGATAATTGATTCCACTAAAGCGTAGTAAAATGATTTTAGTTGGTTTAGTGTATAAATATACTGTATTTTTTTAAATATATAAATATATTTTCTGATTCTTTTTACAGTCATATTAATGTGATAATCCCACTTTAGAAAACAATCGAAATTTACTCCTAAATATTTATATTTATTGGTTTTTTGTATTATAGGACATATACATTGATTTGGGTTGCAAGAAGTGTTATGGATTGATAAATAGCTAAAATTGGGTTGTTTTGTTTGAGTCAAAGAAAATGGCATGAAGTAAGATTTTGAGAAGTTCAAAGTGAGAATATTTGTGTCCATCCAGTTTGACAGTAGTGCTAGATCGTTTTCGGCGAATTTTTTTAACTGCGCCCAGTTTGCCCCTTCTATAAATATCACCGTATCATCTGCATACGATAGAATTTTCCCATTTAATTTGATATTCATCATATCATTGATATATAAGCTGAATAGTAGGGGGGATAAAAGAGTCCCTTGAGGGAGACCGCAGGTTACTGATCTTTCTTTACTTTTTATGTTTTTAATTTTGATCTGTTGAACTCTATTTTCAAGATAACTTTTTAATAATTGTAGTGGTGTTCCGCGCAATCCGTGTCTTTCTATTTTTTCTATTAATAAGTTGTGGTTAACAGTATCAAACGCTTTAGTTAAGTCTAAAAACAAAGCGAGACATGGTTTCGAGGTATCCATACTGTTGTAGATATATTTTGTTAAAATCGCAATTGCATCGGTCGTCGATTTTTCTTTGCAGAAACCAAATTGATATTTACTAATTATATCGTGTTTTTCAAGAAAAGACAATAATCTTTTCAAGATAAGTTTTTCAAAAGTTTTTGCTAGGGTAGTTGTGAGAGAAATCGGCCGATAGTTGTTTTTAATATTTTTATTTGTGTAAATGTTCTTTAGACTGAGAAGCAGTTTAACATAAATTTCTGTAGAAATTATTTCGGTCAGTTCGCAGTTTGAATAAAGTATTCTGATGATTTCTTTGTCAATTTGGCAAGAGTTTATATAACATTTTTCACAAATGGTCTTTCCTTTGTATTTTAATATTGTAGCCTTCGGCGTTAAATATATTACAAAATCGCTGACATCAAACAAATTTTTAACTGACAAAACGAATAAAAGACATTTTTCAATAACAGACAAAATGAAAAAATTTACTGGTACTAATAATTTTTATTTCAATATTGTATATCTCGTCGCCATGCGCCATATGGAAAAGTAGTTGCTAATGATACCTATATTGACATATGGGGCACAGACACGTGCTGACATAGACAAAGCAAAACATTATAATTATACTGATCCACTAAAATGAAAATTTTTAGGACGATAGATGAAACAAAACACATTTCCTACCGCTCAGAGACTTACTCGAAATGAATAGCTTGGAGCTGTTAGAATATATATTATGTTTATTTATATTATTTTAATTAATAAATTATACAAGGTGTCTCAAAAGAAATTTTATATTTATTTAGCTTACTGCGTGAACGCAACGTATCCGAGGGGCGCGGGGGTTATGTCAATCGGTAGCCTGGCTCTTCGGAATCCAGTCGCTATGGAGCGTTTCTCGGGAGCAGACCGCGCGTTATGCGTGCGAGAGTTTTACAAAAACGGTGATTCGGCGACTGTAGCGCGTAGAAAATTCTGCAGTATTCGAGGTTTTCGCCACTTAAATGATGCGCCAAGCATTCCTCTTATTCGACATTGGGTTAAAAAGTTTGAAGAGACTGGTATAACGCTGGATAAATCAAAATCCGGTCGACCTAGGTCATCAAGAACGGTAGAAAACGTGGAGAATGTTAATCAGTCTGTTAGTGACGACCCGAACCTTTCAATTCGGAAGCGCGCAAGTGCTTTAAATGTGCATAGATCATCATTATATCGCATTATGCACAAAAACCTAACGCTGCACCCTTACAAAATTCAATTGGTGCAAGAATTAAAGCCCCAAGATGCCAGTCAGAGGCTTAATTTCGTAAATCAGGTGATTGAGCGATTTTCAACGTTTACCAACATTTTGTTTTCGGATGAAGCTCATTTTCATCTTAATGGCCACGTAAATAAGCAGAACTGCCGCTACTGGAGTGCAACGAATCCGAAACGCAAACATCAGAAACCCCTAAATTCGCCTAAAGTGACCGTATGGGCTGCGATGTCGGCGCGAGGAATTATCGGCCCTTACTTTTTTGAAGACGAAAGGGGGCGTGCAGTTACAGTGAATTCAGAGCGTTATATGGCGATGTTAGACAACTTCTTGGTACCTGAACTGCAAAACTTTCCTGGCTATAACCAAAGAACATGGTTCCAACAGGACGGAGCAACTTCACACACGTCCAATATGTCTCTGCCACGTGTTCGTGAAATTTTCTCAGGCAAATTGATCTCCCGGAGAGGTGACATAAATTGGCCTCCACGCAGTCCAGATTTAACCCCTATGGTCTTTTTCCTATGGGGTTATCTTAAATCTAAAGTTTACGCCAATAAACCGACTTCACTGGCGCATTTGAAAGAAAATATCCGTCACGAAATGGCAGCCATCCCTGAGTCCACCTGCCGAGACGTCATAAGTAATTTTACTGTTCGATTAAATGAGTGCCGAGAACGCGAGGGTCTACATTTAGACGATATTATTTTTAAGAAATAAATCCTCAAAAAGTGTATTTTAATAATTAATAAACATGTTTTCTATATACGGCTTACTTTTTTTTTAATCGATCCACTATATATAAAATTTCTTTTGAGACAACTTGTAGTAAAAAGTTTTTAATATTGCAAAAGAAAGATTTAGTTCTAAAAACCCACTTATATCAATTACTATTATATCCTCGTAATATAGTTTTCAATAAAGAAAACCACATTTCTTAATGCCTCAATTGGTAGAAGTAAAAAAAGATGAAAACTCAGTTACAAGTGTCTTTAACAATAAACGACTTCTTATTCTTAGTCGGTACAGTCGATAAATCTAGTTAATCGAATAAAATCATTGATGAAATGTGCAACCAGTGGGGAAGAAAATACGTTTTCCAAGCGCTGGCTTTCTCTCAACAGTATTACCAACGTAAAGGCTCGTTTCCATATGGATAGTAACTAGGATATACAAAAGGCCTAGAAGGTAGCCAATTCACTGGACTATCTAACAACCAGGATAGCTGGTGTTTACATACAGAATAACACTTGCGTCTCATAAGCGTCGACGAGCCTCAAAGACTCATTTCTCTGGTAGCATACGGGCTAGTACAGCAATTCTAATTTGTCCTGGCATCCGAAATTTTCTTGCGCTATAGCAAACACTAGAATTTGTAGTGTGGATGTCACTTTTCTTTAGCTTGTCTTAGTATAAGCATCTGTGAAAGTGCATTCGGCAGAATAAATATTGAGTGTACCAGAAAGTTCTTTCGTTTTTATTATTAGTGCAGTATGCGAACTAGTAACGACTTGCTCGCTGAATTGAACAGACGTCTTTTGCGTTTTGGTTAAACTCTGTACCTTTGAGTACTTAATTATTGTTTTCGTTTTATTTTAAACCCTTACATTTTTAAATGGCGGAAGAATTTCCATCAAAACATTTTTTACGCTTTTAAATGTTTCATGAGTACCATACAAAAAATTCTGCTACAGTTGATACAAAAACCATTTGCACTGTTTATGGTGAAAACACAGTGTAAGCACATGGTGGTTTAAAAAATTTAGATCAGCAAATTTAGGCTTGGATGGTGAACCTCGATCTGAAAGGCCCTATCCTTTTACATATTTTCTGTGCTAATGTTGCGACATTTCGAAGGTAAGTCGAAATTTTGGTCATTTTGTCCACTTTTGCACTGTGTTACGTATATCAGTTCGCTGTTTTTGCACTAAAGTATTATAGAAATCCATTTTTCAGGAGTTTCATTTTCATTACTTATTTCACTTGTATTTGATATCTGACCAAAGTCGAATTCTTATTTAGAGTACAAAGGTAAACTGAGACAATATAAAAAAACTTGGAGGAGGAAAAGAAAAAACATATAAAGAGGCAACAGGAAGAAGTTGAAAAGATAAATAATGAAATACAAGCGTGGGATTATATAAATAAGAGAGAAACAAGAAAGCTAGAGAGAAACAAGTGGGATAAGCAAGGAGATAACAATGGGGAAGTGGAGGAAGCACTTTATGGAATTACTGGAGGGAAGTGAAGGTAGAAAGGAATAATCTGAGGATGAATCAAGGGCAGAGGAAGTAAATGAGGTGGATAAAGCAGCAGAGAAAGTGAGAAGAGCGGAGGAAAAGGAAGAAGAACCATCAGAGTAGGAAGTGTGGAGAGTAATTAAGAATATGAAGAAGAGAAAAGTAGCAGGATCTGATAAAATAAAGAACGAAGCATGGATATATGAAGGGGAGAAAGTGGCGGAAAAGCTGGCAGAAATAAATCGAGGAATATAGAAGGGAGAAGGATACCCAGAAGACTGGAGAGAAGGAATAATAATACCGATCCACAAAAAAGGAAGCAGGGATATTGCAGGAAATTACAGAGGAGTAACCCTGAGGAGCACGGCATACAAAGTGTATGCCACAGTGCTAAATGTGAGGATAGTGGAAGAAATAGAGAACAAAGATATACTAGAGGAGACGCAGTCAGGTTTCACGAAGAATCCTTAGAACATTTAACGAAAAGATGTAAAAAGATGACAATATGGGAGGAAGAGACAAAGGAGCTGTTGAGTGAAGCAGGCAATGGAGAAAGATGGGCGAGAAAACTTGAGGAAAGAAGGAAGGAAGGCGGAGAGGTAAGGCAGGACTGAGAACAGGAATAAAAAGAGGAGCAACGGAGGAGGAAAGAAGAGATGGAAGAGAAGCGAATAAGAATTTATAATGTAATTTTTTGTAAAATAATGTAGTAATTAACTTTTTGTAATTATTTTCAATGAATATTTATGATGTAATTGTTCATGAGTGATATTTCACCTCATTTATTGTAATAGTTTTAATCCAGCATGACGAAAAGCCGATAGGTAATAAAGAATATATATATTTAGACCGGGAGCTCATGACAGTTTTTGGTCTCCGATTTCATACAGCATGCCTTTTGGAGGAGAGAATATTTACCCTGTGACAACAAAAAAGGGATGGTACTAAACCCCTGCACGCTTTCCGGTCATAGGGAAAATTGCATTTCCACTTAAACACAAAATTTTTGTGCTTTTCTCTGATTTAATATTGCTTGCCCTTTTGTCAAAAGAAAGTTATAACAAATTTAAAGTCTTTTAAATATATGCATGCGATTCGGAGGGTCCCAAAGGGCTCAAACGGTCATGTGATCTTGTAATAAAAAAATATGATTTTCCGCGTTTTCATACAGCATGCCTATAATTAAAAGACTTTAAATTTGTTATAACTTTCTTTTGACAAAAGGGCAAGCAATATTAAATCAGAGAAAAACACAAAAATTTTGTGCAAGTGGAAATGCAATTTTCCCTATGACCGGAAAGCGTGCAGGGGTTTAGTACCATCCCTTTTTTGTTGTCACAGGGTAAATATTCTCTCCTCTAAAAGGCATGCTGTATGAAATCGCAGACCAAAAATGTCATGAGCTCCCGGTCTAATTATAGAATTCTCAGATTGCTGAGTTTTGATTGTCATATAAAACTGTCGTAGGTGGCGTATAAAACCGTATTTTTTACGTCGCGTACTTTTACATTCCGGCTCCATCTCAAGGTTGCAATAAGTCGCACTAAGTATCACGCGTATACTTATGGTCTATTGTACGCGTAAAAGAAAGCGTTTGAAATTTATTCTATTTTTGCTACGCTCAATTTTTGGGTATGATTCCCCATAACAGCTGCTATTCTACGTCAAAATCTACGGTGTCCCACATTTACGCGTTCAAAATGTGATCACTTAAGGCTAGCTTATAGGCCTTGTATCTGTCCCAGTAACTATCCAAATGAGGGGGGTCAAAGACAAAGTGGTGTCAGTCTTATTTTGTTCATTTCGATAAACAATCCGTTTTACTAGTTTCGTTGTATTAAATTACACATGAAACTCCTTTGGAATTCTTATACATTTAATACTAGGAGAATAGTTATGACTTGCTCCACTTTTGCATCTAACAGATTTGTATGTTTAGTTTGTGCTACCATATGTAGTCAGTTTTTAGGGTTTTGTAGGTATGACCAAAAAACCCTTATACCGTCATTTTGTCGTCTGTCTGTCTGTCTGTCTGTCTGTCTGTTCGGTAAAAATTGTAGCCAAACGGCTAAACCTAGAGAGTTGAAATTTGGCATGCTTATACAACTCTTTGACCCGCACATAGGAAAAATACTAAAACATCTAAAAAACATACCCCCATAAAAATATGAACAAATATGTGCTCATCGAAAACAAAAAATATTTTTTTTTAATTCTGAGTAGGGTATCAAAAAAGCCCTTAGTACATGGATTAACGATCAAATTTTTATTTTTGCAAAATAAATTATTTTGAGGCGATTTTTGCTAAAATTGTGCCCAGATGGTTTTAACTAAAAATCTAAAAAAATTGTAAGTAATGTATATTGGTGTGAACCGAAATAGTACAACAGGAATTTTTGATCAGATTATGTTTTCGGAAAATAACGTATTTTTTGTGGTTTTTGGTTCACAAAGTACAAAAGTTATACCAATGTAAGACACTCACACGCAAGGCGTGCGATAGCGTAATGGGTTAAAGCAGTGGTGTCTTAAGCTAAAATTCGCCGGAAAACGAAGGGTTTCGAGTTCGAGTACGAAGTGAATTTTATTTTTTCTGTTTTTTTTTTGCATTTTTATTATGTTGATATTATTTTGTCAAAATCCTAGTTATATTTTGACAAATGTTGTATTTAATTTTTATGAGCGTAAATTTAATAATTAGTCTTATTATGTGATTAACAGACGATAAATTATTTTAAAAATATCGTTCTTTTTGCCGTGATTACTACAAAGTAAAATTTGTCCTACACACTCAGCATACCGCCTTCACTTATTATATACCTGCGAAATCCTGAAATGTGTGAATATTCACACTTCACATCAATTTTTTCTTGAAAACAAGACGTATACCACTCTGCCTTGACTCCCTCAAATGTAAACGAACCTTAAGTTAACTTTGTGAATGATTATGCAGCGCATAAGTGGGTCATAGACAAGGTAGTAAAAGGAAAGCCCCCGGAAAACATGATCATTTTCAAGAGTTTCACATTTCGTAATTTATTAGTTCGGTTGTTGGTCGCAGGTCGAGTGGTACTCCACAGTCTGTTCAGTGTTGCCGGAGTAGAACAAAGCGAGTAATTACACAATCGCGCTTTCGCACATCAAAGGATTTTAAAATTTAACCATTCAGCAATGTGTCCTGTTTTACTGTTTGAGTATGGATTAGTTGGGTGCGGATTTGTGCTTGTCCCATCCAGATTCATGCCTCCCACTGCTGCCTCTCGGCCTAGTTCCGGATCCCGCTATCGGCCTACCAAACAGTGGCGGAACAACACAAGTACAACCACTCAAAACTACTAACGATTGCAACATCGTATTTTACCTGCTTCATGTTTTAAGTTGAAATGTTAAAGATTCTAAAGGTGATCGTGAGTTATTTCTACACTATCAGTAGCTTTCAATTTTTTGCGTGCGTGGCAGTCTTTTGAAAGACGAAAATTTTGGTGGCACACCAACTATTACAAGTGAAATGAGATGGTAACATTCAAAACGTGATTTCTCGCAGTAATGCAATTTTGATATAATTGCAAGAAACATTATAATCCTGTTTGTGATAAGTTGGGAACCGAAGTTTTCGACCCACTTATTTTATGCTCAAATTGAATTCCAACAAAAAGCGGATTTATTTGATAGTTATTTAGCTGATGTATTTACGCCAAACAAAATACAAAATAATTTTACACCGACAGATGTAGAAAATATTATATCAGAAGAAATTGCTCCAGTTACGCCGAAAGAAATAGCTTACGAAATTAAAAACAACCTGAGCCCCAAAAAAGCACCGGGTTTTGATATAATCACAGGACAGATTCTGAAACAACTGCTAAGAAAAGGAATTGTGATATTAACATATATTTTCAATGCTGCGTTCAGACTAAAACATCTACCGGCAAATTGGAAAGTAGCAGAAGTAATGTTGCCAAAACCTGGTAAACCTCCACACGATGTCAAATCATGTACGCAAATTTCTCTTTTGCCTATAATATCAAAGTTGTTCGAAAAATTATTACTTAAAAGACTAAAACCAATCATTCAGAATCCAAAACTGATTCCTGAACATCAATTTGGATTCAGACCTAAGCACTCAACGATAGATCAAGTACATCGTATTACTGACTTAATAGAAAAAGCACTTGAAGAAAAGAATGTCTTCTCGGCCCTATTTATAGATGTCGCACAAGCCTTCGATGAAGTATGGCATGAAGGATTCATCTGCAAACTTAAGAAAATGTTGCCTTACCAATATGTGAAAATTTTAAATTCCTACATTTCTAATAGACTCTTTAGTATAAAACAAGAAGAAGCCTATTCAGAGCTGAAAGAAATCCAAGCAGGAGTGTCACAAGGGAGTGTCCTTGGACCTGTCCTGTATGCACTCTACACCAGTGATGTTCCAAAAGTTGATGTTGAATCACGTGAAATTAGCTACATTCGCGGATGATGCATTATTGGCAAAAAAGATGTTTAAGACGTATGTATATAGGGGACTTAAGACTTAAGACGTATATAGGGGAACGGAAAGTAGTTTTTTAAAATTCATATATTTTAACACATTTTTTATCAAAAATGTACTAAAAGAGTACTGTCCCGTACCCTAAAGGGGCTAAACAAAAATTGGAAAGAATTCTAGATAATGAACATTGATCTAAACCGTAAACGTGCAAAAGAAATTTTTGATCAAATTGCTTTTTTGAAAAATATTGTAGTTTTTATGTTTTTGATAAAGTTAATTATTTTTTTAATCGTGGCTAGTAATATAATGGAGGTTTTGTATTTATGGTTAAGGTAGTGTACAAATCATTTGCAGTAGTGAAATATTTATAAATAAAATAACACATTATTAACAGTGTGAAATACGTTTTTGAAATTGAAAAAATGAAGCCATGTATAAATTAATTTCTTATTAAATGAATGAAGACTTAAGAAGGTACGAAGCAAATGTAGACAAAATCGATGGGATTTTTTAATTTAAATATTATTTTGACGAAATATTCATAAATTATTTAAATTTATTTAAAATAATTAAATGAAAGCTCTTAGTACTCAAATAACGAATAAAAATGCTCAAAAATATTATCCTAGACATCCAACATTATGTTGGCTTTTTACACTTATTAAATAACTACAAAAACCTGAAATTGTGAAAAAAAAAATAAATAAATATGCAGTTCACAACTTATATTTTCAAAAAATTGCATCAAACATCTTTGTGGGGAACTTCTATAGATGAAATATCGTACATCAATTATTTGTTCTGGAAAATGGAGCAAGCTGCGCAGACTTGTAAAAATTTTGTGCTGTGTACGGTGAAGGTACTTTATCAAAATCTGCTGCGCGGAAATGGTTCGCTCGCTTTCGTTCTGGTAATTTTAATGTGAAATATGACTCACGCTCTGGTCGTCCAATCAGTGAAAAAGCTGATGAAATTCTTGAAAAAGTCCAGCAAGATAGGCATATCAGCAGTGTCGATATTGGTACGGAGCTAGGCATTGACCACAAAACTGTTTTGAACCATTTACGGAAAGCTGGCTACAAAAGGAGCACGATATATGGGTTCTTCATGAGTGGAGCGCGAAAAACATGGTAGAGCGAATTAACATCTGCGATGCGCCACAGAAACGCAATGAAATCGAGCCATTTCTGAAACGTGTCATAACCGGTGATGAAAAATGGATCACGTACGACAATCGGAAGAGTAAAAGATCATGGACAAGGGATGGTGAGCCGTCACAAGCGTTCGCGAAGCGCGGATTGACACCGAACAAGGTGCTGCTGTGTGTGTGGTGGGACTGGAAGGGAATCGTCCACCATGAGCTACTTCCAGTTGGTCAGACGATTGATTCTCAACTCTACTGTGGACAACTAGAGATATTACGCCAGGCTATTGAAAGAGAACGGCCCGAAGTGAATAATAGGAAAAGTGTTGTCTTTCATCATGACAACGCAAGACCACACACTTCTTTGATGACTCGTTGAAAATTGCGAGAGCTTGGTTGGGAAATTTTGTTGCATCCACCGTATAGTCCAGACACAGCACCCTCTGACTATCACCTATTTAGATCTCTGCAGAACTCTCTCAATGAAATTAAGCTGGTTTCGAAAGAAGCCTGTGAAAACCACTTGATTCAGTTTTTCAACCAGAAACCACAGAAGTTCTTCACCGATGGCATCATGGCTCTACCCGAAAAATGGCGAAACGTTTTCGATAATAATGGTGCATATTTGGTTTAAATAAATTAATTTTCACACTATAACAAAACCAGTTTTACTAAAAGCAAAAAACGCCACGAACTTTTTTTCAGGCCGATATATTACTTTTAACAAAGAGGAAGACACTGATAAAAATATCTCAATTTTGAATTTAGTGTAACAAATCATATTGAAAGCGATATTGAAATTATACAGCTAGGATATTTTTTGTACTGAATTTCGTTACATCGCACTTAGATGGGGGGAATTTGAAATTGAAAAAGAGCTGCAAAACACCTAAGGTATCCCTATAATGGTGAAATAAGATCTTATTTGCATAAAATTAATTGTATCTTAGAAAATTACCAGCAAGACAACGTGCTAAATTCCAACATCTTTCAAGCATTTAAGAAGGCTCTGTATTTATAATATTAAATTTTAAGCACCAGTGATGGAATACAGCTGAATCTATTGGATTTAGTGTAAATAGTTTTGAAATAATGTCATGTAAAACCTACCAACAGAAAAACACAATTTAGAATCGACAGTATCATATTTTCCGGGGACATAAAGGATGTTTGTTGCACTTAATGACCTTATTCAGCCAAAAATAACATTTATACAATAACGGACAGGTTTAACATGTTTCATCACGTACATAAACGAGAATATAAAACACGTGTACAAATATAAAAGCCCGTCAAAATTTTAATTAACGTTTAATAATAACAGGCTATGCACGACAATAAACATAAAATCGCAAAACGTGGTGATGCAAACTTGAAAATTCTATTGATAGGTCACGCGGATGAAAAATCGAAATATTTGAAATTCAGTTCAGTGGGCATGCGACATAGGACCAATAGTGATTTGCGCATGATGTCCATTGCACACATAGAGGGAGATACTGTTACTACCTGCTCACATTACCACACAATAATTTTGTTATTATACCGCGTTTCGTCAATTAAATTAAAAATGGTTGCCTCCGTAGATTGATAAGACGAGTGAACCCAGAAAATGATAAAAAGGGTAAATAAAATAACAATTAGTGATGAATAGCTAAATTGTTAGTGTTGCGACCACTTGAGTCGCCAAATCATTCGAAATTACAGCTTCGGGTAATTTTTATCATTTTTAGGGTTTTGTAGGTATGAACAAAAAACCCTTATACCGTCATTTTGTCGTCTGTCTGTCTGTCTGTCTGTCTGTCTGTCTGTCTGTCTGTCTGTCTGTCTGTCTGTCTGTCTGTCTGTCTGTCTGTCTGTCTGTCTGTTCGGTAAAAATTGTAGCCAAACGGCTAAACCTAGAGAGTTGAAATTTGGCATGCTTGTACAACTTTTTGACCCGCACATAGGAAAAATACTAAAACATCTAAAAAACATATCCCCCTAAAAATATAAAGAAATATGTGCTCATCGAAAAAAAAAATTTTTTTTTAAATTCTGAGTAGGGTATCAAATGAAAGCCCTTCGTACGTGGATTAACGATAAAAATTTTATTTTTGCAAAATAAATTATTTTGATGCGATTTTTGCCAAAATTGTGCAAAAAAATTTTTGTCCCACACCTGTAGCCCAGATGGTTTAAACTAAAAATGTGAAAAAATTCTAAGTAATGTATATTGGCGTGAACCGGAATAGTACAACAGGAATTTTTGATCAGATTATGTTTTTGGAAAAAAAGCATTTTTTGTGTTTTTTTGCTAATAATGTTGAAAACTTATAGTTATATAACACACTAAACTATAACTTGTATCTTGGTGCAATGGTTACGATACTAGCGTTCTGCCCAAGAAAATGAGTTCGAATCCCACGAGAAGAGACAAAATTATTTTTTATTTTTTTTTTTTGCATTTTTATTTTGTTTAAATTATTTTTTCAAAATTCTAGTTATATTTTGGCAAATGTTGCATTTAATTTTTAAAAGCGTAAATTTAATAACCAGTGGAAATTGTTGAAATTATAATTTAATTCTGTTTGAATGTACACGAAATCAAAGGGAGGAGCTATGACTAGAAACAACCAATGAAGCCATAGGCGCAATTTTCAAAATCTTAATGAACCTTGCTATATAAAAAAAATACTGCACATATTAAGAAACCTAAATAATGGTATTAGGCACTCGAATTAAAATTAACATAAAAATATTTTAACATAAAATTTGTTTTTAAAGCTCTTAGATTAAAAGATGATAAATTATTTTTAAAATATTGTTCATTTTACAGTGAATACTACAAAGCAAAATATGTCCTACACACTCAGCATTCCGCCTTCACTTAATATTTGTAGATTATATATCTATCTAAGAGGAATTTTTTCAAAATTTTATTGAACCTTGCTATATAAAACAAAAAATACTGCACATATTTAGAAACTTACATAATGGTATTAGGCATTCGAATTAAAATTAACAAAAAAAAAAATATTTTAACATAAAATTTGTTTTAGCATTCCAAATAATCATTATTCACTTACTAAATACCTGCGAAACCCTGAAATGTGTGAAAATTCACACTTCACATAATTTTTTATTTTTCATATACAATTCTAGCGTTCATTGTATGAACCGCTAGAATCCTGCAAATTTCTGTCTGATACAGAAACTACTCGCTTGACTAGCAACGAGAACAGACGTCATTTTTGAGTTTTTTTGAAAATAATATGGCCTGTGCCTTAGTGGCCCCACAAGTTGTTTTGAATAACTAGTGTACAGTGTATGAAGTTTACCAAGACGAGGCTGCGAACTATTTGGTAAACCAGAGTTATTGCTTGACCACCGCTCGGGAACATACGTTTTTTTTTCTGATAAAAAACTCCCGTTCTGTACCTCGTCAAGAAGATTCAAGATTTGATATTTTTCTCAATCAAAAATATCTATAAAGTTCTCAATTAGCGTAAATTTGGAACTGCCAAATAACCAGACGCGAACCAGGAGAACCAAGACCAACCCAGGAGTTGGGCCAGTAATCAACCAACATCGGCGATTCCACCAGGAAATTGTAGAGTCCGATTGTGGATAACTGAAGCCAACTTATGTATCTGTATTCCACGCACAAGTATTTTTCCGTGATTTCATATGGAACGCGTGAGAACAAATTTTAATTCATAATTTTCATTGTATTTTGACGCGCAGCACAGTTCAGTCCCTGCGCGTGCGCACATTCTAATTTTGCCATTTGTTAATTTAGATTCCATAAATTTTAAATTGAATATTATGTTGTGTGTACTAATTCAACAATTATTTATCATGTATCAAACTTTACTGTAACCAATATTTATAACAAATTAATTTTTTGTGTTACTCAGAGCACTTCTACGATATCAACGGCTGGATAGGGATTCAAGAGGACAGAATTGCATGATTTCTCCTCCAGAACCACTGTGTGGGCCCCTTCGAATACCTCTTCTCCCAGGGTAAATCAAACCACATGTAATAAGTCTTCGAGAATAACCCCTCGGAGTGAAATACGTCTGATCCCTGCCTGTCCTTTTTTATGTTTGTGAGTATAACCCTGCTCTGAAGTAACGCGCCCTTATTTCAAAGATTTACCTGCAGTTCTGCTGTAGGTTAAATACGCACACATTCACTATTATCTCAGCAGAACCGTTTATTAGTCACCACGTGTGGCGGCTCCTACAAAACCAGCGCAACGGGCGCCACAGTGAGCAATAACTAAAGTACACAACAATAGAGAACAGAAAATAGTTATATATATATTAATAAAAAAGGTATTTTATGAATAATAAGACATGATTTTATTGATCAACTAATACGTCTCACACATCATATGATATATTTTATACTATTCTATTTACATAAAACAATATGCCTTAGCAACGATATAGCACCCTACGATCGTTAATGAGTGTAAATGTTGCATAATTATATTTTCGCTAACACGGCCAGACTGACATGCGGAACGTTCTCGGGACGCAACTGTATTCTTCACACCATTAACAGCATTGTTGTTATCAGCAACAGCAACCTGCATACCACCAATGGTCTGCTCCATACCAACAACAGCATCCTGCATCTTGCGTACCAGTAACAGCATCCTGCATACCAGGAACTCCATTCTTGAGCTGGTCCACCATTTATCTTCTACTGCATCTTGAAAGTCTTCACCTAATTCATAATCTGTAAATAGAGCAAAATTGGGCGCAGAGTTGATTTTTTACAAAATCAACCATGCACCACTTTCAATTAATAAAAGTAAATATTTATTTAAAACCGAACTCTCCAGGAATACTATAAATTATGATCTGAAAGCTTAGAGACTATACGTTAACATTTCATTTCTCTACCACGAACTCAGTGACTAGATCAACAAGCTCAGATACTCAGTAACTATCTATTAGTTTCCTTCATTACAGATTGTCTACAGTACAACAAGCTCAGAGACCGTCTATTTGTTTCTGCACACACAGTGCTTTATCATAATCATCATCATCAGCCCGTCGCCATAGCTCACCATCTGCCACCATGGTTACAGAGCTATTACCGGACTGATGCCACTGGCAGAGGCTTGTCTTGCGGTACTCAACAACCTTTTCTCTCAACTCATTAGCAATTACATTTATCAGTTTATTCTGCCAATCCGATCCCAGTGATCTGTCATTTATCTTTTCCAATAAACGCTCAAATTCAAAACTAAAATCTCGAAACTCAGATCTTAATTATCAAATCTCAAACATCAAATCTCAAATATTAAGTTGCAAATATCAAAACCAAAATCTCATATTTTGGTGTTTCAAGTCTTAATACTCAATTATTAAAATCTCAAATATTAAATCTCAAATCTAGTTTTTACTCATTATGGCTAACACGTACCATATGATTTAACCAAAACAACCTCTTACCTCTTACCATTGTCGTCAACAATCTTATTAGTTACCTTCGTACAATGTGTTTGTTAATAACAAAGCAACGCTCGTTCATCCTGACAATTTTTAGAGATATGCTTTGGATAATTAATCCTGACATATTCTGCATTTTTCAAAAAAATGTCACATTTTAAATTTATTACAATAAGTATCATTTCCTTAGAAACCACTTGAAATAATTTTTGACAAAATAACTTGAAATTTGCCAATTTATTATCAAGTTCATAATTCATACTACCTTTGTATGATTCTCAATCATCACCTTTAACTTAAACCTTTACATTAGCCTTTGCAATATTATACAACAATTTCTTTGCAACAATGTATTGTTGCATTGGAATATTTTTAATATTGCACTTATAGTCTTCTATTTTAATTTCTTGTGGGTGATAGGCCAATCGCACTTCTGATATTAATAAAAAAGGTATTTTATGAATAATAAGACATGATTTTATTGATCAACTAATACGTCTCACACATCATATGATATATTTTATACTATTCTATTTACATAAAACAATATGCCTTAGCAACGATATAGCACCCTACGATCGTTAATAAGTGTAAATGTTGCATAATTATATTTTCGCTAACATATATATATATAATAAAAGAATATATATATTTCCCCTAGTGTTTGCGGCGCTAAGGGTATTAACTATTACAAAGAAATGAAAAACAAAATAACATACAATATGAATATTTAACAATATTTTTTATTTCATTTCTTTGTACTTCCTTTAGTGTCCATCTCTTCTTATTCTCAATCCGGTTTCCCTCTCCAACCTCCTTCCTTATTGCCTCCAGTTTTCTCGCCCATCTTTCTCCTTTGCCTTTTTCACTTATCAGGTTTCCCAGTCGTTTTTCTTCGGAAAGCGGAGGGCTTGCTACCGAGGTAAATTTGCCCACGAGAATTTCTAAAAACAAATAAAAGTAGTTCAGAATCCATGTTAAAATAGTAGTAATCGATGGGAATCGATTTTGTTCAAACTAGCGCGGAATTCCCAACTTAACATTTAAAAAAATTAAATTCAGTCATTTGTCACAATATTTACCAAACATATAAAAAAAAAAAACAAAAAGAACTTTACTTTCAAAATTCAAGTGGTGACCAAAAAAAGAGTCCTCGTTTCCAAAATATAAGTGATAACTAAAAAACACTGGACTTTTTGCTCACACTTCTGCAGGTCCGGTGTTAGCTAAAACAGTCAATTTACAGGTGTGCTCTTAACCAAAACTGTAATTTCGCATCGGTGTTTGACACATAAAACAGAATAGATATTGGTTTTGCAGGATTTGGATGCAAATAACATCTCTCGAAGTATGCCTCTGGCGTCACAAGGTCTTTGTTTAGATTATTTTGAAGCTCTGTAAGTTCGTGATTGAAGTAAGATTGCAAAATCATCGGCGTGTAAAAATGTCTTTGAATTTGTTTAGGGTATGTCTGATGTGTGAAGATTGAAAAGGATCGGAGCAAGAACTGAACCCTGTGGGAGACCATTCTAAAGAATCTAGATTTTGCTGTGCGTAACATCCAGTGTGACGGAATAACGTCTTATAAAGAATTGTGATTGTGTAACGTTTAAAATAATTGTATCCGAATGTGTACATGTGTAGGCAAATAAATTGTTCCAACAAACCTGACGTAATGTGAACGGTGATGTACAGAGAGAGATGGTAGCAGATCCTGACCTGGTTATACGCATCCACGTTGACTGTGTTACGTATGCCCAGGGGCGCTTTTGTCTCGTTTGATAAATTTCAAATTAATTTCATATTTTTTTTAAATCAACACTTTTATTGAAATTATATTATGATGCGCAGGACTCGTCTAATTGGAAGCTTCTGAGGGGTGGAAGTGGAAACTGATTTCAGGTTTTAAAAATTTGATTGGAACTGAAAAATTGAAATTGTAATACGATTATCTGAAGTGTTAATTCGTACAGTTGTTAAGGGTGAAGATAATCGGATGAAATTTTTATGAAAAACATATCGAATTCTGCAAATACGGTTTTTCTATAAAATTAAAAGTGCAATGATTTGGTTCAAAATTCTATCAAAAGATGGCTACCAGCCCATGAAAAACGAGAAAAATAAAATAGTGAATCATTGCTGTTTTAGATAATTTTTTAATTTGCCTCATAGAAAAAAAACATAGCCTTCATTGAGAACACACCCATGAACGATTATTTTGTCGGTCCGGCCAAACAACCGCAATATGTTTGATGTGTACCCGGTGTGTTCCGGGTGCCCGTTATTAATAAAAACAGATGGAGGCGCGCGCATTTCGGCAGAATAGCCGTTTTTCCTACTTTTTTCCGTATCTTATTGCTAAAGCATGTTATTCTATTGACGACTACCTGTCCAATAACTTTAATGATCTCGCGAATGCTGTTTAGACAAGTTTGACATATTTGTCGTTGTGTATTGATGTGTATTTGTAAATTTATTTAATGTATTTATTTTAAATTATCCTAAATCAGAGAATTACATTTTAAGTTTTTACAAACGACCACTAGATGGCAAAATTGAAATGTGTCGTTATTATATTAAATTTGAAATTTATTATTGCGTAACCAGTGACAGCTTATAAATTAACCAAATAGTTTGTTGACAGTGAGAATTAAAAAAAATCTGATTTAATATTGCCTGCCCTTTTGTCAAAAGAAAGTTATAACAAATTTAAAGTCTTTTAAATATATGCATGCGATTCGAAGGGTCCCAAAGGGCTCAAACGGTCATGTGATCTTGTAATAAAAAAATATGATTTTCCGCGTTTTCATACAGCATGCCTATAATTAAAAGACTTTAAATTTGTTATAACTTTCTTTTGACAAAAGGGCAAGCAATATTAAATCAGAGAAAAACACAAAAATTTTGTGCAAGTGGAAATGCAATTTTCCCTATGACCGGAAAGCGTGCAGGGGTTTAGTACCATCCCTTTTTTGTTGTCACAGGGTAAATATTCTCTCCTCCAAAAGGCATGCTGTATGAAATCGGAGACCAAAAATGTCATGAGCTCCCGGTCTATATAGATTTGTTGGCCATACCTGCTTTAAGGTAATTTAATTTAAATTAATAATCCTTAAAGCTATTGCAATAATATTATGGTAAACTTCCTTCCCCTCATTTACCAATTTTCTTAAATTATAAACACACTCCATATTCGATTTACTAAAGGTTTACCTAATTCTTATTTAAGTGGTCGGACCTGCGGTTGTAATATCCCAGTGTCCTTATTAAAATTCTGAAACGGGAGAACGGGAGATTAAGGTATCTCCTGAAGGAATTATAATCATGGTTGTTTTCCTAACACCAGATTATATTTCGATATCATTATATAAAATTACAATTTCATAATTGTTGTTTATATATAGTTAAAAGTTGTAATCTGAATTGTTGGTCACTTGAGGTTATAATATTTTGTGTTTTGGGATACAATATGAAAACCATATCTAGCGTGTTTGGATTTACTGAAATATATTATTTAAATATGACACTTGAGCATTGGATAACAAATTGTTGAAATGTAATCGAATTCTGTTGATAAAAAATGTTACATTTTTGCTACTGACGATTTATGAAACTTTGATATGTATTTTTAATTACAAACGAGGTGCGTAAATTAAGTAACTGGTCTGATTTTTTGAATTCTTTTATTCGAATAGAATTATAATTCAATATTGTCTCCCTCAAGGATATAAGGAGGTCAGAGCTATAGGGGTTCCAAGCTACTTGAAGGGAGAAAGAGGAAGGTCAGGAGGGAGGGTCAGAAGGATTGCGAGGCTAGGGTGCGGGAATGAAGAGAGAGTAAATAGATATTGGAGGAAACAGGAGGATAAGATGTGCAAGATGTGCGGGGAGGAGAAAGAAGATATAGAGCACCTCGCGAAGAGGTGTAGAGAGATGACAGTATGGTATGGGAGCACATTAGACCTGTTGCACGAAGATGAAAGGGGAGAGAGGTGGGCGAGAGGCAAGAAGGATAGAGATTGGGGAAGGATAACAGGAAGGGGTAAAGGAAGGAAGGAAGAGGCCCGGGGGAAGCAGAAGGGGAGAAATGGAAGGAAGGAAGGGGGCTGAGGTTACCTGGAAATGGGGAGGAAGAAAGGGAGATAGGAGGATGGGTGAAGAAATTGTTGGCAGGGAAGAGAATGGGATAAAATAAATTAAAGATGGGCAAAAGAACTGGAAGCAAGAAGGAAGGAGATCGGAGAGGGACACCAGAATGCGAATAGGAAGAAAGAGAGGGACACTGGAGCAAGAAGAAAGAATTGAAAAAAAAAATATTGTAAATTGAATTGTATTGTACGTTATTTATTTTTGATTGTTTTATTTCTATTTGTAATGGTTAATACCCTGAACGCCGCAAGGCCTAGGGAATAAAGAATATATATATTGTCTCCCTCAAAATAACTACCTTGGGAATCCACACAGCGCTGGAGATGGTTCTTCCAATCCTCATAGTAGTGTTGAAACTCGGAATAGTTTTCAGCTGGTTGGTTACGGACATTTGAATGTTTTCAAATGTCCCAAATTGACGTCCCTTGAGGTGATTTTTCAATTTTGGGAAGAGGAAAATTCACAAGGACTCAAGTCAGGCGAATAAGGAGGGGAGACACATGAATGTTTTTACTGGCCAAAAATTCGTTTAATGAAATTGCTGTGTGACAAGCCGCATTGTCGAGATTTTTCTCATCCCTAATTCATTGGTCAAAATCTGAACGGTAGTGTGAGTCAAACTCAACTCTTCCCCGATCATTCTGACTGTCAACCGACGATCTGAACGCACAAGATCCCGTCGACATTTTCATCGGTTCTTGAAGATGAAATGCTTCCGCTGCGTGATTCATCTTTAGTCAACTCTCTTCCTTCTGAAAATGCCTTAAATCAGTTTTCTTTAACCTTTTTGCCCCCGCAGACCGATGAAGATAGAATAAATATTTTGCGGACTGGCTCAAAGATAAGACACAAATAAATACCAATATAGATAGTATTTTATTATTATATAGGTATCTATATGTATACAGTTATCCAATTACAATTTTAGTGCGACATCTGCGGCTGCTTTTTTGTTAGAAAATTTGATATACGTGGCTGCAGAGTTGTTTCTGAGAGACGAAGCGATACGTCAACATCCATTCAATTTCTCTGTTTGGTTTTTGATATTGACATGGCTGAAATAGTCTTTTCACACAAATGACCAATAATTTTATAGCTTTATAATTGAAAGATGGATATTCTTTTTCTAGTGATTTCCAAAATTGAGACAATGATTGCATTTTATGTCTGGACATCAGATTGACATCAGAAGACAAATCGATCAGCTTTTCTTTTTCACGAGGTTCAAGTGCACATGACTTTATATCTTCCAAGAATGGATTATTAATCCAGAGATTACCTTTACGACGAGCTTTATTTTTAGGGAAATAAATGTTTTAATTATGTTGAATATGACTTTCTGGTTGACATCGGCAGCAATTAAAAATTCTTCCAAAAATGGAAACATTTCTATATCTTCCTCTTGTAAGCGACTATTCCAACGAGCTAGCTTCTTCAGAAGTATGAAAAATAGCTTCAAGAGGCGTTGTATTGGGGCTAGTAAATATTAAATAAATCATGGTTCGGACAAAAGTAAACTCAAGAACAGAAGTGTGCATCTATATGATTCGGTCGAAATTTTTCGCGGACCGTCAGGATTTTTCTGCGGATCGGCACCGGACCGTGGACCACGGGTTGAAGAACACTGGTCTACTCTATTCAAAGCAGGGGCCTATTTTTTTTATGGCCGGTATTATAAAGCAAAATAGTTTGCTACTAAATTTTAGTTAAAAGTTAAACTAGTTTAACCCATAGATTTCGGTATTATAAAATTTGTTTTAAAAAAGTTACCAACTAAATCTACAAACTAAATTAGTTGACAGATTTTCTGGGTACTAAATTATAGTTGGCAACTATATTTGTATTACATTTAAATAGTTAGCATTTTGTTTACATTGAAATAACTGGTTTTTACTGTTTATACTAAAATATATATTTGATAATTAATAACTGCAAAGTAAGTAATAATATTGTACATAAAAAAAATACATATGAATAGATTTATATATATAAACAACACAAAATTTACAGGTTAGGTCATCAGTATCTGTCAGTAATGTATCATCACCATCCGTAAACAGTATTTTTGACAGTAATAATCATGAAAATTCAAGAATACGTCATCCTAGAGAATTTCTTGAAAGAAGACACCCCTTTAATTATTATAATGATGAACAATTTAAACACAGATTTCGGTTTTCAAAAGATACTGTTTTGTCTATTTTTGAATTAATTGATAATTAAATAAAGTCCTTAACTTATATTACATTATATCTATTAATTGTTCTTTTCCAATTTCTGTATAATTTTTGCCTCTATCCCATTTTTTTTTTTCCATTTGAAATACTTTTTAATTTCTACGAATGCTTTTTCACTGTCAAAATTATAGGTTATAAACGTTAAACTGTTCAAGCTACATCAGAAAAACCGCGAAATACAGTATAGGCATCTACCGGTCAGTTGTATACTAACGTTCGGTCGGTAAATCTTGAGACTAAATTATTTTAGTTGCGAACTAGTTGATTAGTTGGCTGTTCTGATTTATAATACCGAAATTAAATAACTTGTTATTTTAGTTATCAACTAAATTTAGTTTACAACTATTTAGTTGGGTCTTAAGTTATGTTTTTATAATACCGGCCATTAGTGTAGCAATATAAACCTCAAAAACTACAATATCAACTTTCCTAACAGAAAGTCTGGGAAGGATCTCACAGAACAAGTCAATACCCACTCAGGATTATATTACTAATGAAAAAACAGGAAATTAAACTGAATTTTTATTGAATAGTCCAGTTTTTTTCATTAATATCAACCTAGTTTTATTTTGATGAAAATGGCTGACAAATGACTGGTTAATTATATAACAAACTTTTAATATAATTAATTACCAATTAGTTTCCAATATTAATAATTGAAAATTTGTAATGGTTCTATCCCTTTTTGGGAACTAATGAAAATACATTCCTATCTAGCAATTTCGGCGTTAATCAACATTTAAAATCATAATACCGCAGCAAATCATCATTTTAAGTTCAACAAATAATTAATTGTTCAATCCGATCCGAAATAATTGTATGTTGCAAATTGGTCAATAGTACACAGATGCATCTGCGGTTCACTTCGATATTGGGTTTGAATCTAGGTGAAACCATGAGCGGATATACGCTGCCAACCTCTGGGTATTTAAATAATTCGAATAATATTTCATTTTATGGCAAATCAATAAAAACATTTATCATACAATTTTTATTTAATTAAACTGGCAAATGCATTTATTAAAAATTGATATTTCCACAGACAATTATTTAATACTTGAAATATAATATACGATGGTTTGAATTTTAATATTGCAAATGTATAATAAATAGTGATGTACCAGAGCTCCGTATCCGTATCCGTATCCGCGGATGATCCGCAAAAAATAAAAATATGTCCGGATCCGTATCCGTTCCTCCAAGGCTTATGTTAAACGGATCTCATATAGATACGAGGGTGATCAATAAGTACCCGTGTTTGAAGACAGATGGCGTTGCTGAAGGAAATTGACATTACCATCGTGTTCTGCCATCTGTCAAACGACACCATACTAAATTTCAGACTGATTCATAGGTTAGTTTTATTTGGCGGCTAATTGTATCACATGTATTTCGTGTTTCTCGATAAAAGGGAAAAGGAGCAATATCAATCCGTAATTCGCTTTTTATTTTTAGATGGTAAAACATGCGAAGAAATAAAAGCGAAGTTGGATGCTGTCTATGGGGACTCTTCACCATCTATTACAACAGTGAGATATTGGTTCAACGAATTTAAACTTGGTCCTACATCTGTTTTTGATGAGGAGCGACCAGGCCGCCCGGCAGACGTGGTTACCGAGGAAATCGATAAAAAGTCCACGACATGATTCTTTCTGATCGCCGAACTAAAGTGCGTGAAGTAGCAGAGGCCGTAGTGTCGTACGGAACGGTAATAAATATTTTACATGATAAGTATGAAAAAGGTGTCGGCCCGATGGGTGCCGCTATTGCTCACTGTGGACAACAAACGGCTTACGGCTGTCAATGTCGAAGCAGTGTTTAGACCTCTTTAACCGAAATTCACAGTAGTTTTTCGTCGAGTCACCGTTGATGATTCACGTCACCATTGATGAAACCTGGATACATTATTATACGCCAGAGACCAAACCACAGTCAAAACAATGGATTTTTTCGGATGAATCTGCTCCGAAGAAGTCAGAGACGGTCCCATCGGCCGGAAAGGTCATGGCCACGATTTTTTGGGATTCGAAGTGAATTATCCTCATGAACTTTTCGCAGAAGGGAAGAACGATCACGGGACAGTACTACAGTGAATTTTTGGACCGATTCTAGAAGAAATTGAAGGAGACACGGCTCCATTTGGCTAAAAAAAGGTGCTGTTCCACCATGATAACGCACCAGCACATTCATCCGGAATTTTCGCGACCAAATTGCATGAACTGCGCTACGATTGCTGCCGCACCCACCATTCTCACCCGATCTGGCTACCTGCGACTTCTTTCTGTTCCCCAACATGAAAACATGGCTCGGGGGAAATTTTTTAAGCTCAAACGAGGAGGTTTTCGCCGATACAGAAGTGTATTTTGAAGAGTTTAGCAAATCTTATTTTTTGGAGGGTTTAAAGAAATGGCAAAAACATTGAAAGAAATGGAGATTACGTTGAAAAATTTTTAAAAAAAATATGTGAAAAACTTGTGTCTTCATTCCTAACACGGGTACTTATTGATCTACCCTCATATATTTGAATTAGTTATAATAGAAGCTTGCGTCTAAAAATGCTCAAAGAGGAGTAAATTTTACTCTGACGTTTAAATTCATATTTGTTTTTTGGCGAACTGCTGATAATGATAATATTTTGGAAAAACTTTTTTATACATTTTTTTCATCTACAATCTTTCAAAATATTCCCAAGAATTTCAATTGCTGTATTTTTATTTAAAACGTAGAACTTCCCTTCGAAAAATGAGAAGAATTAATTGCAAAAAGACTAATGAGTCTTCTTTGTATTTTTTTGGCTTACTGCTGATGAGGATGATCTTTTGAATAACAACTTTTTATATATTCATTATCATCCAAAATCTTTCAGAATATTCCTCAGAAGTTCAATTGCTGTATTTTTATTTTAAACGTAGGAATTTCCTTCGAGAAATGACAAGAATTGATTCCAAAAGGACTAATGAATCTTCTTAGTATTTTTTTGGCGTACTGCTAATGATGATGATCGTTTGAATAACAACTTTTTATATATTAATTTTCATCCAAAATCTTTCAGAATATTCCCAAGAAGTTCAATTGCTGTATTTTTATTTAAAACGTAGGAATTTCCTTCGAGAAATGCGAAGAATTGAATCCAAATGCACTAATGAGTCTTCTTTGTATTTTTTGGCGTACTGCTGATGATGATGCTCTTTTAAAAAACTACGTTATGAAAGTAATATATATATAGAAAAAATACCATTAATTTTCTATAATATGTCCCATTTTTCATATGAACAAAATACCTATTCCACAATACAAATGTCAAACATTTAATTCAGACCAAGCTTAATCCTGTGGCAACATAAAAAAATCATAATACGACATTGTTCCAGTGTTGCAGATACGTAAATTCTGTAAAACATTGTCGTATGAAATCCTACTAATCTAAATTAATAATAATTGATATTGTCCATGTAGCATCAGCTGCAATGCGGAGGCTTGTATCGTAATACCGCTCAGTGTCCGAACCGGTAACGGTACAACGCTCAAATACTCGGTTTAGGTTTACATCAGTGGTATTCAAACGCACAACATATGTGAAGACATAATTTCAATTCTACCGACAATATTATTCAGTTATAATTACTATTATTGAGGTACAATAGTATAGTTCTCAATAAATATAAAAACAGAAAGCAAACAAAATGGTGGAGTCAAGAAATTAATGAAGAAGTAAGAAAGAAAATAGAAAAATGGAAGGAATATCTAACGCGGAAAACCGAAGAAAGTTATGATGAATATAAACAGCAATGAATAAAATTAAAAATAATGGCACAAGATGCAAAGAAACAAAGTTGGGAAGAATTTGAGAAGAAAATGGAAGAAGATAGCAAACAAAATCAAAAACTATTCTATAAAGTCCTAAGAAATGTTAGACACAGTAAACAGTTAGAAATAAATCAGATAAAAGGCAAGGACGGCAAAATAATAACAGATGGTTAAATAATAATGGATAGGTGGAAAGAGTGGCAATAGACAGGAGACAATAAACTTAACACGTTGCCTCTTATTCAAATACTTTCTAATTTGTTTAATAAAATTTTATGATTTACGGTGTCAAAATCTTGGGATAAGTTGGCAAATACACTAAGCACAGATTTCCCCTTGTCAATTTCCTAATACTTGTTGAGTGCTAATTGCAGAAATTTGTTGAGTGCTATTTCTGTTGACAATTTTTCTCGCAATCCAAATTGATAGGGGGGATAGTAGATTATTTTTATTTACTTAATTATTTAATGTAATGATTTTTCAATAATCTTTTCGACTTGATTTTTTGAGTCTTTTTTAGATATAGGGATAATGATGCCTGTTTTAAGGATATTTGGAAAGGAGCCACTTTGAAAATTTTCATTGCCATGGTATCACGCCATAGGAAAAATTTGAAGAATAAACACTGCCCAACAAAAATTTTTTTTTATCTTGGTGCCGGAAAAGTAAGAACTGATTTTGGATATTTTTGATGCACTGATTCCAAAAATACCTAACTCTTTTTCGTAGCAGCTCTAGTTTTTGAGATACAGACTAATTAATTTTAGTTTTTTATCTGAAAATGGTAAACTTCTTCCTTGGACAGCAAAGTGGATACACAAAATATCCTTGTTTTGTCTTTTGGACAGCAGAGCTAAGGATCAGCACTGGGTTACAGAAATTAGTTGAATTCCATTAATAAATGTCATAATTCAAGAAAAACAAAACGTTGTCGAGGAACCTTTGGTTGCGAGAGAGAAAATTATATTTCCACCCTTGCATATAAAGTTTAGGCTTATGTAGCAATTTTTGAAGGCTTTAAATCAAGATGGACTTTGTGTAGGCTACTTGACATGTAAATTTCCTGTGATTAACTCTGAAAAACTAAAAGCCAGAATATTTGATGGTCCTCGGATAAGGCAACCTACTGAAGATCCACAATCCAATCCAACCGCATCAATGAACGAGATTGAATCTAATTCTTGGTGTTCATTTATTCAAGCAGTACAAAATTTTCTTGGAAATCATAAGGCAGAGAATTAGTGGAAAATATGCTTTCCAACTTTAATATTCTCGGTTGTATTATGACCACTTACCAGAAAACCTAGGTGATTTTAGTGAAGAACCGGGGGAAAGATTCCATCAGGACATAAAACTATGGAAGATAGATATCAAGGAAGATAAGATAGCCACATGATGGTCTACTACTGTTGGATTCTTCAGAAAGACTGTTCTGGTAAACTCCATGCTAGAAAGTCGTACAAAAGAACATTTTTAAGTGATAAGTGATGAATGTATATTTATCTACTTTGTGAATAAATACCTTACTTTGTCTCTTTTGTGTTTGTAACTGGCAGTTGGAGCAAATAGTGACAGTAATAACGTTAAAGATACACAAGTTAATAAATAAGATATTTTATTGTAAAAGAGGCCAATATAGCGTATCTGAAAAACTGGATCTTAAAGACCAAATCTGACGGCTATTTTGGATTCTGTGCCCAAAAATTACCTAGAGACAGTTAAAAACTCGCAGGCACCAAAATGTCTGTTGGGTTGTGTTTGAAAATAAACTAGAAACCTCCTACGTACTTTCTGGAGCGCTCTGCATGCTCTGCGGCGCTCGTAGGCATGATTTAATTGAGCGCCCCTTGCAATTAGTTTTTTTCGAGATCCTCATTTCAAGTGAGGACCTAAAAAAAAAGGTCCTCACTTCTAAAATTACATTTACCCTACTTTAATTTTATGTTCATTTGGCCATTTAGCGCCCTATCAAATCTCACGTCAATGCCCCCCTCGCAGTGGCGCCTGCATGCCTTGCATGCCCGTCAGTGCCGGCTCTGGCGATACATTTAAGGTGTCACTGTTATATCGCGTTGGCTAACAGCGCTATAGCGAACAGCTGTTGCGACAGTAATTGTAGTGTTCGACTCATTACCAATATTATTGGAAATTCATTACTAGAAAAGCACCTCTGGGAGGTCCATACGTGGTTATATTAGAATTATTATGGTCTATGTATTACATGCTGATCGACAATTTTATATTACTCCCATCTATTACTCTATGTTTGATTAGATATTAATTGTTTTAATTATTGATGAATTTGATCGTTTGAACTTTAAATATAGGTCATCAGGATTGGTCCCGTGAAATGTGCAGCTATTTTATTTTCAGTAATTTTAACTAGAATTTAATTAGGTCAAAAATTTTATAAATCTGCATTGTAATTGCTATTTATGTAACCAGTTATGAAATGCCTCATTCTGTGTAATAAGTGGGATGTTTGTGGGACGAACGAAGCAGATTCCCGCAATATTACAAAAGCTGAGAGTAATTAGTCCCTTCCACAAAAAAAAAGGTATATTATCCACCAACAAACTCCAAGTTTTACAATACAAAAAGGAGATTATATGGAATACCACAAAGATACAGGCATATCGCTACTAAATGTTGGTTACAAAATCTTTACCGAGCTCCTTTGAGACAGACTGTTACTACAATATGCAGAAAAAGCCGTAGGTGACATCGTCCTCCAAAAGTGTCCATAATCGTTGTGAGGAACTACCCTTCTGTCTCCACAAGAGACGGATGTCAAAATACACATGCTAGCAATTTATACCCCTCACTTCATAACTTCCACCGTAGGAGGCTCATCAAATGACTTTACATATTATATTAAGGATAATAGACAAGTAACTTCCAAATGACACATCATATGTTTAAAACTATTGGCGTCATATAAATTGACAGAGCATGCTCTATGCCCATAGGGGAAACTTTGGCCCATGGGGGAAAAGTGACATTGTTTTGTATTGTTCAATGGAGAAAAATGTGTTTTTTTGTTGTTTGTAATTTATTTTTGTGAATCATGGAAAAAGTCAATCAATTTTGTTGTGTACCGCAATGTAAATCGTGAATAAGGAAGAATTTCTCTTAAACATTCCATAATTTACCTAAATCGAAAAAAAATATCAATTGAAACGACGTTTGGAGGCAGAGAGAAAGTGGATCGTAGGTTTTTATGGACCCAAAAACTAAAAATGGGCAAAAATCCAAGCTCATGCACGTTTGCTTGTTGCATTTTATGGAAAATGATTTTGTACGTCCAAGAAAAGACTGAAAAACGCACTTACTCCACCCAAAATTTGCCTAAATCATCAGTTGATATATTAAATGGCCCTTCTACTTTTTCAGGCGATATTAATTTTTACTAATACATTTATCATATTTTTGTTGCTATTATATTAACAATTAGAATACAACGAAAAACAAAAAATTTCCTTGAAATTTCTTTAGAATAATATTATTACATATCTTGTAAATCAAAGATTATCTTTAAATAAAAAGAAAAAGCTCGCAAAACAGGAAAAATACAACTCGTGTTCATTTTTACCATGTAAACAAATGCACGAGTAACAGTTTAATGTCACTTGCGAGTGTTCCAGCTTTGCCGCGTATGGCGCTGCGATCTTAAAAAGTTTCCCCTATTGTTTGTTGAATCCAAGACATGGATGTAGAAATGGAAGGGGAATTTGTCCCTAAGAGTATAACGTGTTAACTAATTACGCAAAAATCTTAAAATCGACACGAGTAAACTCCCATTTCTAGCCAACCGATTTTTACCAAAAGTTCATCAATTCGTGCCATTGATGTCAAAAAAATCCTCTGAGCCGAATTTGCTCCGCTCGTGTACACAGACAGATAGACGGATATTGGTTTCATCCTGGTACAATTTCGATGTAATTTTTCCTACCTCTGCTCTAATTCTGTCTTTTAAACCCAATAAACTCTTTTTTTACATTAAACTGATTAGCAAGTTTAATTTAAATACCAAAATTTACCAATATAAATTTTTCTCGAAAATTTTGTTATGTAACCTGCCAATTTTTTTTATACTACCCGAAGTAAAAAGTCTTGTTGATTCCAAAAATTAAATCTATGGCACATGTTGTTATTTGAAAAATTAAAGTTGCATTGCCTAACGCATGCGCGAAATGACGTAAGAGAATTACTCACAAAAATATGAAGCACCTTCTACCAAGTAACTTTTCTGATTTTTTTTTTAATTCAAAATTTTAAAAAAATATAGCCACGTTGCATTACTTTTTCCTCACCTTGTAAAAGGTAAAACTAACGTGAGATGTTAGTTGACACTAATATGATACTTGACAGTACTATCAACAAGTATTTCATGAGCATTACGCCACCTGATCTCTACGAAAAAGGTCGCTTAGGCCTCCCAAAATTGTTGTCTGTCTCTAGATTTCAAAGTTATTAGCGCATCTAGGCCCCAAAACTTTAGGTTAGGTTAGTAATATATAAACTGATAAATCCAAAATTTTTCAGTAATGTTTTAGAGCAGCGATTACCAAATAAGGCGAAACATGTTAGTTCTTTCCAAACTGACAGCAAAACCTGTTGTGCGGATTTTGCGGATATTTTTGCGGATGCGGATTTATTATTTACAAACGCTGCGGATGCTGATCATGGATATGCGGATCGGATACGGATGCAGAAAAGCTTATCCGCGCAGGGCTCTATTTATTGTTGGTGAAAACAGAAAAGTTTGGAGAAATAATGGTGAGGCTTGTGTTCAGCAAAGAACGATGCTCAAAGAACGAACTTGGCTGGTAGATGATGATAATTATTTTGATAATGCTGATGTTGATGATGTAACCCACTTAATTTCCAAATCTCCCAATGAAAATTTTGTTTCCACTGCTTTTTTTAACCGATCTCTGTTCAACATACCCGGTAAAATAAATTCAGTCTCCCCTCAACTTGAAAACATGTTGGGTATCTAATTTTAAATAATCTACGTACAAACAGGTGGGTAGTTATGTATATTATTACCTTATTCTCACATAATTTATGAGCCATTTCCTTCCAGTTTTTATATTCAACAAAACAATAAATTATTCAAATTTTATTTTTGTCTTGAAAACTTTTCGGGGTAGTTAAGCTTGTCAACACAAGAAAAAAGTTTCTGTCGCACAAATTGAAGTTTATTTTTGTTTATATTTCTTCAATTTTTGTATCGATTTAAAGTTATAATACGAATAAAGTAAATTTGTATAATTGTGTTTTTATAGCGTTTTATAATCGTTAGTAACGAAAAAATATTACAAAAGTATTAATTATGTAGGTTATTTCGTTATGTTTCGTATGTTCATTATTTCGTAGGTATTTAGTATGTACAACATTTTTTGCTGAAATGACATCAAAATGATGAAACTAATGCTAAGTTACATATAACTTAGTCAATAAATATATAATATATAATATAAAGACGTTTGTATAATATATGCTACAATTTTAGAAGTATTTAGTTCATTTTCCCTCACTTTCAGGTCGGGAGGGTAATATCCTTGTGCAGAAATATATTTTGGATTAATACCCAAAACAGGTCATTGACCACTGGTATAGACATTTACAAGACGGCAACGATTGTTCAAGCGAAGAAGATTTTTTTTGTTTTTGTTCTGAAGTCTTTTCATTTACAGCAGATCATATTTTCATACTTTTAATCCTCAAAGTATTTCTAAGAAATGTAATTAAGAAAAGTTATATTTCTTCATGAAAATAGAACATTTATAAAAAATCGTTTGTATTCCGTTAACAATGCTAGCAATTTCGTTTTAGAAAGATCATGTTATATCTTTAAATTCGTGTTTCTAAAGTTCTCCCTTAAGTATTACTGGGCAGCGTTTCAGCATTTTATTTACATAAAAAGAATAAGGAGGAAATGAAAAGAACAAAACAAAAAGAAACAGATATAAAGCTTCTAATTTAGTAAAATGGTGCTGTAAAGAGATTACAAAGAAACATCAAGGTCACAGCGAGAACAAATGACAATAAAAATTAACAGTTTCTCAAGAATATTGCTCTTATACAAATGGAAATTCAGAACTGAATGAAAAATTAATAATTTAAATATTGGAATTTAAAAATATCTTAACAAACAAACAAAAAATTATCTGACATTAACACGTGTCTGTATGTAGTGTCGCAATTTTTAATAAGGTTCTCGTGATTGGCAGACAACCCTATATTCTTTGACCGATTTGAACAATATTTTGCAGATTTATTCTCTAGGAATCTACGGATAAACATGTGTCTGTCTGTCTGTCTGTACGGAAATTGCAGCCAAACGGTTTAACATAGAAAGTTGAAATTTGGCACGCTTATATAACTCTTTGACCCATATATAAGAATAATACTGAGAGTTCAAAAAAACACATCCCGAGATAAATATAAACAGTTACGTATATATATTTAAATTTTGAGTGGCATACCAAATGAAACTTCTTAATACGTGGATCAACAAACAAGTTTTTATTTTTGAAAAATCAATTTTATTGGGTTTTTGCCAAAAATGTGTCAAAAAACTTATCCCCCACCCTATCCCCCAAAGGGATTGATCTAAAAATCTGAAAAAAATCTCCGTAAGGAACATTGATGGAAACCGGAATAGTTCAACAGGAATTTTTGATCAGATAAGTTTTTCAAAAAATGTCGATTTTTTTCGGGTTAAACTAAAAATCTGAAAAAATTATAGTTATTGTATATTGATCTGAGCCGGAAACGTACGAGAGGAATTTTTTATCAGATTGCGTTTTTGACAAATATGGCAGTTTTTGTGTTTTTGACTAAATTAATTATTTTTTTAATTCATGGTTAATAATATTATGGAATTTTTGTATTTGTAACTAAGATAGTTCGTGTATTTTTTTTGAATTAAAAATATTTAAAAAATAATATATTTTTTTAATAGTTGCGTACTGAGTTACTCACACCACACCACACTACACTCAACACTGTAAAATATTTCTTATTAATCTAATGAAGACTTGAATACAAAGCAAATGCAGAAAAAAACGCTGGGATATTTGGCAAATTATTTAAATTTCGTTTAAAAAAATTAAATGGAAGCTCTTAGTTCTCAAATAACGAATAAAAGTGTTTATCAAAAGAACTGTTGATTTTGATGTGATCAATATACCTAGTATTATGTTGGCTTCTTAAACTTATTAAATACCTACAAAACCCTTAAATGTGTGATAATTCACACATCACTTCAATTTTTTAAATTTTGTTTGCGATTCTTGCACTTAAATTCCATTCTTTTTTGGCATATTTTTGTGCTTTTTTGTCACATTCTTGTGTTTTTAGGGTTGTGTGAATATGAACAAAAAACCCTTATACCGTCATTTTGTCGTCTGTCTGTCTGTCTGTTTGTCTGTCTGTCTGTCTGTCTGTTCGGTAAAAATTGTAGCCAAACGGCTAAACCTAGAGAGTTAAAATTTGGCATGCTTATACAAATCTTTGACCCGCACGTAGGAAAAATACTAAAACATCTAAAAAATATATCACCCTAAAAATATAAACAAATATGTGCTCATCGAAAAAAAAAATATTTTTTTTAAATTCTGAGTAGGGTATCAAATGAAAGCCCGTACGTGGATTAACGATCAAAATTTTATTTTTGCAAAATAAATAATTTTGACGCGATTTTTGCCAAAATTGTGCAAAAAAAAATTTGTACCACACCCTGTAGCCCAGATGGTTTAAACTAAAAATCTGAAAAAATTCTAAGTAATGTACATTGATGTGAACCGAAATAGTACAACAGGAATTTTTGATCAGATTATGTTTTCGGAACATACCCCATTTTTTGTGATTTTAACTAAAATATGTTAAATATTTAATTCGCTATGTAACACAGTAGATAAGTATGCGCTCGTAGCATAGTGCGTTTCGTCGTTTCTTTGTAATTTGCAAACTAGAGTTCGATTCCTGTCAATTTATATTTGTATGTTTTTTGGCATTTTTATTTTGTTTAAATTATTTTATCAAAATTCTAGTTATATTTTGGTAAAGGTTGCATTTAATTTTTAAAAGCGTAAATTTAATAAGCAGAGGGAAGTGTTGAAATTATAATTTAATTCTATGTTTGAATGTATATGAAATCAGAGGGCGGGGCTTATGATTTAGGCAACCAATGGAAGCCATAGGCGCTATTTTCAAAATCTTAATGAACCTTGCTATATAAAAAAAAAAAATACTGCACATTTTTAGAAACTTAAATAATGGTATTAGGCATTCGAATTAAAATTCATAAAAAAATATTTTGATATAAAATTTGTTTTGGCATCCCCAATAATCATCATTCAGTTACTAAATACCTGCGACCCTGAAATGTGTGAAAATTCACACTTCACATCAATTTTTTTAAATGCCTTTTTTAAATTTATTGTGCTTATTTATCCAGTCTCTAATTATAACCGTCTATGGTGGGAAATAAAATATTTATATATTAAGATTAAATATTTTCTGACCCAATTTATTTTAATGAAGCGTTATAAAAGTTCATTTTAAAAATATGTAATATCCATAGCGATATATGTTTCTGATTCTGTTATGATTGATAGAAGATGTTGGTTCCGATCGAATAACCACGATACAACTCAATCGCACCAGGGAAGTGAAACAATTAAAGCTAAAATGCGTTCCAGTGTTTCTTTGTAGTTGGTGGATATCGTACGGGGGAAGAGACACGTTCGTTTAACATAGTTCCCAGGTCACGTATCACTCCTGAACAAAGATTGATTGTAGACTTTTTTGGTCGCGGAGATGTTTCAAGTGTTCCCCTAATATAGCTTCCATTGACCTTACCGAGTTTTAGTAAAAGCTTTTTATTCATTTTATAAAATGAAAATCCTTGCTTAGATCAATTCTTTTTTGTTTTCGATGTTGTTTGTATGCTAATAAAGAATATTCAATGAATAAACAAACATGTTTGGTTAGATATAAGAAGTCCAAAGATCTTTGCAAGAAAAATCTTTTTCAAGTACTTGAGTTTGTTTATTTGTATATTGTATTGTCTGTGAGTCGTTAAATTATATTACGTCCATGCCCGAATAAGGATTCAAACTCAGGACTATTTAAATGTTATCTGGTGTGTTTCAATACGATACAAGTCCGCGATGGTCAACTCAGCAATGGAGAAAATTCTCAGTGACGAATATTATATAACATATAATATTGAAAATAATATTATATAACAGCGGTGGGATATTGCAAATGATAAAATTATATATTTTCTATTTTAAAATTATTAATTTTTAAACATGCATTACTATAAAGTAACTTCAACAAACTAGAAAAAATTTAAGATGAGGGCTTACTTTTTAAAAATTTTCAAAGTACTTGAAAATACGTACTTACAAGTTGTACCTACAAGTTGGCTGTGGAAAAATAAAATAATGTGTACTGCAAGCCTTAACTGTCAATTAATTAACTGTCATCACTGTTGTTGTCATAAGTTTCTATTGAAAATTCATTTAAGCTACAATTATAATGGTTTTTACAATAGAACACAAAAAATTTATGATTGAATCATATTTTCGAAATGGTGATCGAGTGAACGGCGAATGGATTTACAGTGCGGTGTCATGTTTAGAGGATTTACAATTTCCAGATATTGCTTTTCTTGAAGGAGATTTTTACAGCGCACTTAGAAGATGTGTTGATTTATTCCAAGATACAGAGAGCATTACTCATAGAGATAGAACTGGAAGGCCAAGCGTTCGTATTCAAAATACTTTTGATAATGTTCATCAACGTATGAATGAGCAACCCACTACATCACTACGTACACTGTCGCAAGAGACTGGTTTATCATTAGGAACTTGCCATATTATTGCCAAAAAAGATTTAAGCTGTTCCCATACAAAATTATTGCTTTACATGAGTTGCTGCCAGCAGATCACAATAGGTGAATTGTTTATTGCTCCTGGTTCCAACAAAATTTAATTAATAATGATGATTTGTTAAATTTAACGTTTGTTTCTGACGAGGCCTGGTTCACCCTTTCGGGGTATATTAATTCACAAAATATGAGGTTATGGAGTGCTCAAAATCCTCATACTTTTCGTGAAACTCCCCTTCACCCGTTAAAAGTTGGTGTTTGGATTGCTGTGTCTAGAAGACGTATTATCGGACCCATATTTTTCCACCTATTACTGCTCAGAGATACCGAAATATTGTACGTGAATTTATTAATCAGTTTCATGAGAATGATCTCCAGCAAGGCTACTTCCAACAGGATGGCGCGGCTGCCCACACCGCTCAAGAGACCATCAATTACCTTCGTAAATTTTTTGACGATCGAATAATTAGTTTACGTTCAAATCCAGAATTTCCACCTAGATCACCAGACTTGACTATTTTAGATTACTTTATATTCCCTCATCTGAAAAATAATGTATACAAGACTCCTATTAACATTATCGAGGAACTGCAAAACAGAATTACCCAACAGTGTGCCAATATAACTCCTCAAATTTTTATAAATGTTTTTAATAGTATGAAAAGACGAGTAAATTTGTGTCTGCAGGAAAACGGTGGTCATTTTGAATAGCTTCTTTAGTTTTTTATCTTTATTTTTCTGTACCTGTGAAATCAAAAAATATATTGTATATAATGTATAAATTTGTACCTATATTTAGATGACTAATATGGTTGTATAGATTAATGACCAATAAAACAATATAATAAAAAATAAATAAAAAATAATTTCCAATTTTAATGATTACAAAGGCTGTGCTTAGATGTTAGTCAATTGTTATATAAAGCTTACAACAGATATTATTTTATTTTTCCACAGCCAACCCTTATGTAATATCTTTTTAAACTCATGGTATATGGTTATATACCCAACTCACATTTCTAGTCCTACCCTATTTATCTTTATTGTTTAAAAATATCTTCATTTAACTAATAAATATACGTAATATTCTATGCCTCCTGCCTCTGGAGGTGTAAATACATCTCTGAATCCCATCCTTACAGAAAGATAATAGTGCTACTTTAACTTGTGTTACAGTTCTACATTCAGTAAAGTTTAGCAGTTACAAAGAAGGAATGGAACGCGTTTTAGCTTTAATTGTTACAGTTGCCGGATTGCTGAGATTGAATTGTGAGGTGATTATCTAATAGCAGCCAAGACGCATGTATCTGCGAGCTGTCATTGTCATTGTGCAGACTCGGTCAATATCCCAGCCATAATGGACGTTTACTCAAAGAGATGGATAGAACTGGGAGACGACAGAGAAACTCACAGCTACGTTTGTACATCTGTTATTTAGTTACTACAAAAGGCACGTTTATTTGCTTATGTAATCAAGCTTGTTATTAGAAGAAACGTTTTATCACAATTATTAAATATTACAAGATTACCTAATGTATTGGGTTGTGTATTAAATTCCCGCGTTTTTTTGTTTATAAGATTTATTGAAGAAAACAATAATTATAGTAACAAATTAATCAATAATATATTCTCCATCAATATTTACAACCTGCTCCCACCTATCGACCAACTTGTTGATGCCGTCTCGCCAAAAATCTTTTGATTTTGTGTTGAAGAAGTTTGTGAGCCAGGTTTTGAGGTCTTCATCGTTAGCGAAGGGTACGTCCCTCATTTGGTTCGACATGGAGCGGAAAAGGTAATAATCCGTTGGCGCAAGGTCCGGAGTGTATGGCGGATGCGATAAAACCTCCCATTTGAGATCATTGAGATCTTGTGGTCATCGCTCAAGTTATGTGGCACCCAATTTCCAAGTTTTTGAGTAAAGCCTATGGAGTAAAGATGGTTAGCGATGGTCGTAAAGGTACACCACCTTTCGGCCAACTTTTGTGTTGTTTGACGACCATCTTCCTTCAAAAACATCTTGACACAATCATCATCGAAGTCGGGATGTCGGCCGGAGCGAGGTGCATCACCAAGGTCAAAATTGCCATTTTTAAACTTGGAAGACCAATCTTGCGCGGTCCTCGGAGCTATAGCATCTACTCCATATACGTCACAAATGTCACAAGCTGCTTCCGTAGCTTTTGGACCACGTCGAAAGGCAAAATAGTGCAGATGTCGAAAATGACCTTTTTTACCTCCTGGAACTTCCATTTCAAAAGTCTCAAATTCAATTAAAATTAATTAATTCCGAAAATTAAAGCAGATAAGTTTGTAGAGCACGAAAAATACTTAAGAATGCATACATAAACTTAACCTAACAAAACACAAAATTGCGGGAAAAGATAAAATACAAAAAACGCGGGAATTTGTTACACAACCTAATACAATAAGATTGTTCAAATTAAGTTCCAAAAAGTAATAAACAGAAAAGGAGTACCAAAGGAAGGGCCAGAAGGTTTCCATGTTATTACATTAATTTTAAAAAATTTATGTGAAGTGTGAATTTTCTCACATTTCAGGGTTTCGCAGGTATTTAGTAAGTGAATAATGATTATTTGGAATGCCAAAACAAATTTTATGTCAAAATATTTTTTTTGTTAATTTTAATTCGAATGCCTAATACCATTATGTAAGTTTCTAAATATGTGCAGTATTTTTTTTTTATATAGCAAGGTTCAATAAAATTTTGAAAAAAATGCTTTCAAGGCTTATATATATATATATATATATATATATTTGAATGTAGTTCTTGACGAAAATAGTATAAGGAGAAATAAAAATTCTTATTTACTCGTCAAAATTTATTAATTAAATTAATTAAAATATACTAAGAGACGTTTCGACTGTGAAATCCAGTCATCTTCAGTCTAAAGTAAATTGAACTATGAAATAAAAAACTTCAACATTGCCAAAACTAGACCACTGGAAATACGTGGTGGTGCGACATGTTGTATCGGACAGACAATCCGTTACTGACAGTAACGGATTATATATATATAAGCCTTGCGGCGTTTAGGGTATTATAAATAACATTTACAAAGAAATGAAAAACAAAATAATATATAATACAATGGATATATCTATCTGTTCTTGTACCTCCTTATCCCTCCTTCTCAATTCTTCTACTATATGTGTTCCTCCGTTTCTCTTTCTCTCAGCTTCTCTTATGTCCATGATGTCTTTTATATGTATAGAAGAAGATATGCATTGCTTTGCTTTTCATAGGAATTATTTGAATGAATGTTATGAAGTTTTTCGTCAGCCTGTATAAGGAACATTAGTTAATACTTTAACTCATCAAACAAGAAATAAAACTTGTAATAATTCCTAATAACATTTTTTAAGCACACCCATATAAAACTTCTGCAATTTTACATCAAGACTTAATTTTCCTTCATCTAGAATATTTTAACTCTTTTCAGTAAGGTGTGTTATTAGTAAAAAGGCAAAAGTTTTCAGATTCCCTTTGAAACATTTAATAAATCAGCCAGTAGGAATTCCATGAATGTTATGCTTTGAAACTCGTCGATATTCATTTCGGGGCTGTATGCAGAATACCTATCCCAGGGCTTAAATATTAATTAAAATCTACAAATCCCAGCTCAGCTCTGGCTAACTCAAAAGAACAAACGTCATAGTTTTTTTCATGCATACGTGATGCCATGTTTCATGCATGGAATTCATGAAAATATACATGTTTTTCAAAATATACATTTGTATTTTTACGGACCAGTTCATTTACACGAAATGCGCGATTGAACATGTTTACTGGTATTTTGGAATAGTTTTACAATTCTATTGATGGTTAAAATACTTGCCAAGATATTCGGATAACTATGAATTTATTTGGATTATATTTAATGTCATGTTACTTTTAATTGCATTATTCAATAGCTCTTTGTCTCTTTGTCAATCGGATTAAATTTTGACCTCTTGTGTTTTCGGTTATTTTACCTTACCCATATCGAATGTTGGCTAATCCTATAATATAATACGCCTGTTTGTATGTTCGTATGTTCGACCGGTCGTTTCTTCATTCCCCGATAGAGGCAAGCATATGTTAATTATTTATGTCAAAATTGTTTAAAATATATTGTTGATGCAATAATAGTGAATTTTCTACGAACACTTTTTATAATTATTATAAGATGCAATAATAGTGAATATTCTACGAACACTTTTTATAATAATTGATAGAATTGTAAGAAATTATTGTTTATGTATTGGACAGTAGTGTGCTGTGAATTTTGTTTTGAGTGTTGACAATAAATTAGTAAAAATGACAGTTGTGTTTTTCATTAAAAAATCACTTCACAATTATTAATTTAGTTGTGAAATACACGGATCGGTTTTTTTACGAAACAAAACACAGAAAAACGTTATTCTTCCGTGATATTCGACATTTTTGATTAAAATTATTACTAGCAGAAAAATAATTATTTTAAAAAATATTTGGTTTTGATGTAAGTAAGAAAAATGCGACTTTTTTTTCTTTATTATTATTTTTTCAATGCTTTATTATTTTTTTATTTTTACGATTTATAGGACAAGATTTACAATATCCCACTGCAAACTCTATACAGATGGCAGCACATAACGACTACACTAAATAATTCAAGAATTATCAGTGGCTCTAAAACAATGGTTTCTGTTTATTTATCACATTAAAATATCATTCACCTTTTAGTTTAGGTTAGATTCACCTTAAAAGCACTATCTTAGGTTATGGTTGATAATTGTTTTTTTTTTTATAAACCACCTAAAAATAAATTATATTTTAACTGTTCTGTGCAGGGCTAGGGACGGTAATTCATCTTAAAAGCACTATCTTAGGTTATGGTTGATAACTGTTTTTTTTTTTTATGAACCACCTAAAAATAAATTGTATTTTAATTGTTCTGTGCAGGGCCAGGGACAGTGATCCACCTTAAAAGCACTATCTTAGGTTATGGTTGATAACTGTTTTTTTTTTTTTATAAACCACCTAAAAATTGTTTAAAAGTTCTGCACAGTCCCACCTGTTTAGAATCTCTGTATATTGAACAAATGACGTGTGTGTGACGCATGCGCGTGTTCAGTGGGATATTGTAAATCTACCCCCTGATTTGAGATATAGTGTAAGTACGCTTTTTTCCGTGTGCCCTTTTTGCCGTGTGTGTATTTTTTCATGTGTACTTTTTTCCGTGTGCGTATTAATCCGTGTGCGTATTAATCCGTGTGCGTATTTTTATATTATATAAGAAAATGGAAAATTAATTTTAATAAATATATTTTAAATTTAACGTCTCAAATCATTTTTAGTTTTAACATTATAAATATAATGCACTGAGTGAAAATGAATCGTTTTCCCATCTTAAAAAGTTAATGAATTAATAATTCGGATTAATGCTCATTATTTGTCCAGTTTTTAATAATGGGCGAAGAGTTGATTCAATTTGAATTGGATGAAGTTAGGCGTATGGCTAGAGAAAGAAGTCTGAGGTGTCGAGCAAGTTCCACATTAAGGTAATGATTTGTTTGCCAACTGTGTTGATTATACGTTCAATATTTGAACCCAGTTTCTGTGGTCTTCAGTCAAACGCCTTACTACAGAGCTACGTCAGCTGATGATTTAATTAATTTCCTTTTAAATTGAAAAATCTCTCCTTGGAAAACAATATTGTACGGTATCAAATTTTATCATCTTATAACTTGTTATTAATTTTCTCGGCAGGGAAGAAGGTTTCTTGAAATATCTTAAATTTAATTTACACCTTGGTGTCGGTGAAAATATCAAATAAAATGTCTTGACGGATTTGAATCTCTGAACCAGTTTATTTCTTTGAATGCTTTGGAACAAAATTATAAACATATCGCCAAAGGGCAAACTCATAAATGTATATTGTGAAATAAACATGAACATTTTAATTAACTTTTTGGAGAAAATGGTGTCATATTTATAAAACTTGCTTCTAGACATTTACTTTGTTTACATTCTTATTAATCTGGATATTTATTAAAATTTATATTCGTTAAAACCCAAGTTTATAAGTGTTTACATTAGAGATGGGAATTTCGGCTCAGTTTGCGGAACCGGATCAGTGGAGGTCGTTCAGTTTGTTGAGCCGGTTCATTGATCCGGCTCAGTGATCCGGTTAAGTAAACATGTTTCCAAAACACAGGACGGTCGTTAGTTCGTAGGTAGAAAGTCGCTTAGAGCCGGTTCTTGCTTAGAGCCGGTTCTTGCAATATATGAACTGTAAATATGATCCCGAGACACAGGTCGGTCGGTCGTTCGGTCGTTCGGTCGTAGGTAGAACGTCGTTTACAGTCGGCTCTTGCTTAGAGCCGGTTCTTGCAATATATGAACTGTAAACATGATCCCGAGACACAGGTCGGTCGGTCGTTCGGTCGTAGGTAGAACGTCGCTTAGTGCCGACTCTTGCTTAGAGCCGGTTCTTGTAAACATGATCCCGAGACACAGGTCGGTCAGTCGTTCGGTCGTAGGTAGAACGTCGCTTAGAACCGACTCTTGCTTAGAGCCGGTTCTTTTAAACATGATCCCGAGACACAGGTCAGTCAGTTGCCGGTCGTTCGGTCGTAGGTAGAACGTCGTTTAGCCCCGACTCTTATCTAACATTTTTGAAAAAACAATTCACTTTATGTAGCTACTGTATTTTAAACCAGATGTGTTAAGTTAATGGCGATGTTTATTGCCCTTATAAATCGGACATCTGGGATTTGGGCAATATTTTTAATATTTTTATATAGTATGGTTGTAAGAAAATACAGACTAAGCCGATTAGTTTCAAATAAACTGCCCTACAAATTGATGACAAAATACACTTTATGATAATACATTACAAGCCAAGTTCTCGCGAAGTTCAACATGACATCGACCCAGATCCGTATCACTCCGGTCACTGTTCACAATCGCCCGACCTATCGTATTCTTGAAACTTGAAACTATACAATGAGCCGTGAGCCGGCTCATTTCAATTTGGTGAACCGTGTCACTTCGGTCAGTGTACTGAGCCGGCTCAGTGAGCCGGTTCGTTCATGAACGACCCATCTCTAGTTTACATGCCTAAGCTTTAGACTTACGAATTTACTCCAGAACTACATTTCTCAAAAAAGCCAACCTAAATTTACTGTCACTGGTTATTGAAGCCACAATCATCTTTTCAGAAAATTTCTAGTATTAAAATATTCCAATATACTTGCACAGGTCCGCCCCTAGGCGGGGGCAAGTGGGGCACCTGCCCCAGGCCCCGCGCCTTTAAGGGCCCCGCGCTTCCATCGTCAAGTAATAAAATAATAAAATACATTATAAGTATTATTTAAGTTTTATAAATAATTGAAAAAAATAGATATACCAAATGGCATTCCATTATCATCAAGTGCAGTATCTTACAACGTAGGCACGCTTCTAAAATTGATCCTTTTTTAAAGAGTAGGGTTACCTTTTATGTTTTTACAAACGACCACGATGGCAACATTGAAATGTGTCATTACTATATTCGTAAAATTTTACATTTGTTTTTGTGAAATCAGTGGCAGCTTATTGATTGACCGAGTAGTTTGTTGACAGTGAGCGTTTAAAAAACAAGTTTGTGAAAAATGGATATTACTCGTAAAGGATTTCGTTGGATGATTTTTGCGATTTTATTAAAAGCCTAACTCAACAACAATGCATAGATTCGCTTTGTTCAACTTTTGGTAATGAATCACCATCAGAAAAGACTGTTTACAATTGATTTGCAGGACTTCGTCATGGTCGTGCGTCTGTCAGTGATGAACCTCATGAAGGTTGACCAAAATCGGTTGTGATTCAAAAAAACATCGATGCTGTGCGCAAAATGATTGAAGAAGAGCAGCATGTGACTTACAGTGAAATAGAGGCATTCTTTGGCATATCGCAGACTGCAATACATTCGATTTTGCATGAAAATTTAGCTGTGCAAAAGATCTGTTTCCGATGGATTCCGCATAATTTGACCGAAGCTCAAAGGCTCGTGTTGATTGGTGTAACGGAATGCTAAAAAAAATTCAACCTAGGTACTGCAAAATCCGTATATAACATCGTTACAGGTGACAAAACTTGGATTTATTTATATGAACCGGAAACTAAGCAGCAATCCACTGTTCAAGTTAAAGTTATTATTGTTTAACTTCGAGGCTAGCAGTGCATGTAAACCAAGTAAATGGAAACCAATTAAATTATTTAAATATTGAGGCAAGAAAATAAATTTTTAACAAAATAAAATTTTTAACAAAACATACCCGAATTTATAAATCAAAACTAAATTATTACACATGTAATTTAGCAAAAAATAACAACATAAACCCACAACTCACAAAAACAGTTTTTTTAACCAATCGATATAAATCTGGGGAATTTAATACCCTCATAAATCGGTTGGTATGCCTGTATAATGCCAACCGTAGGTGTCTCTGCTAGTGATAGTGAGGGTTTACAACTCAAAGGATCGGATTCCACCAATAGTATTGCTCTTCTATCCTGTGTCCTGTTTTGTGTCCGAGGCTCGTCCTGTCGTCTGTCAACTAGAACTAGGCCATGCGTGCTGTCCCTTATTTAAGAGATGTGTGATTTAAGAGTATACATAAAAGAATACCGGACGTAAAATGAAAAGGATAAAATTTAGTACCACAATTTCTGCACCGATTTGAGGATGGGGACTGATTCTACTCATTTTAAACAAGATATTCGTTTTTAAGGTGATGTATTTTACGTGTTTTTGGGAAGAAATTTTTCAAAATGTAATTTAAAATACATATATTTTGCCTTGAGTGTAAGAGTTTGAAAATTACAGTAATACCTCTCCAATCGAAGTATAGGTAGAGATGTTTTAGAAACTACCTGAATTCTTATATTAACGCGGTTTTCTTAGATATTTGTTAAAGTCAACTATAATGCAGTACCTACAGCGAGACATGCCCGTATTCGCGTGCTTATTAGAACTTTTAACACCCGTTTAAAACCCTATTATTTGTTCCATAAAGCCATGCTAAATTTGAATCTGATCCTATTTTTGATGCTAAGAGTTAAATATGATGCTATTTTAACAGAGGTCTGAACTTATGTTAAATATTTAAAACAATAAATGCCATAATTTGTTATTTAAATGATATTTAGGCCCGGTCTTTCCACCTTCAGATAAAGTTTCAGGTAACTATCTGACAGATAAGGTTATTTGTAACTTCATCTGCTGAATAAATGTCAATACCAGTCAGTAAATTCAATACGTCAGTCTCATTATCCGTTAGATAACTATCTGATAGATACATTTGTATAGAAAGAAGGATGAAGTTAAAAATAACCTTATCTGTCAGATAGTTACCTGGAACTTTATCTGAAGGTGGAAAAACCGGGCCTTAAAGATGAAAAGCCACCTATTGAAAAATGCAGTTCTACTTGGACCAAACAAAAATTTACTAAACAATACTGCTGCAAGAACAGCCATTGACACCGTTTTTAAATAAACAATTTATAAAAGAAAAATAATTTTGATATCTTCTCTGTAATGTCTATTTTTTATTTCACGCATTAGTATGCTAAGCTACGTCCAAAACATGTAATTCATAAACGGTTTTTTAACCTATCGAAATGGTTACTGCATTTCGAGCCCGATTGGAATTAATACAATGGGAAACATATCTAAACTTATCGCTGAATTTCTAAAGTTACCCAGTGCGGAACAGTCTAGAAATCCTCGGCAGTGGCGGAAGGATATGTAGAAAATTAAAGTTAGACAAATTTTATTTAATAAATCGGTAGAATCAAATAACTTGCATCCGCAAGCTAATATTGTGGTCGAACCCACCCAAAAAAATCAACAAAATCATATTTCGTGTGAAAATATGCCTAAAATATCCATAAATATGGGGGATTCATATAAATATGTAAATGTGTATCAAAAATATATAAATACCTGTGCCGTTGATTACGAAAGTTGAAACAAAAGTTCATAAAAACGTAAATTTTTTCATATAACAAAAATAGTAATTTTATCGTTTTATTTAATATTTCACATTTCTCGAATATATTAGGTTATCTTTAGGTATGTTCGATTTGCACCTTCGCGTTATACTGCTAAACGCTAGCAGTAAAACGCTGCAGTTAGCAGTTTACTACTAAAAACTGGTAACATACAGCGAGTTTAATTTTCTGTTCGATTTGTTTATACGTAAAGAATAAGATGTACGTCTGACGTAAATGTTAAATGTCAGACAAATGTCAGATAACTTTCCAGGTTAAGAATCTTTTTACGATTTGGTTCGGAGATTATCTTGTGTGTCGAATAGGGTGACCAGACGTACTCTTTTTAAGAGTATTATACTCTTTTTTGAGTAATATTTTCTATACTCTTACTTTTTATAAAAAAAACCTGAATATACTCTTTTTTGATGGTCTCTTGTTTTTATTACTTCAAGTTTAGAAGTGAGGACCTTTTTTTTGCTCATCACTTCTATTTTGGAAGTGAAGACCATTTTTTTTTGCTCGTCACTAGTATTTTTGAATGAGGACTTTTGTTTTTTGATCATTATTTGAATTTTTGGAGTGTAACTTTTTTTTTTTTTAGTATACTCTTTTTCTGTGAAAAAAATCTAGTCAGCCTAGTGTCGAAAGGGTGAAAAATATTAGATATATTTAATGGATCTTGAAATATTATTAAATCCAGAATCTGATTCAGATTTAGATTTTTCGAGTTTGGATGATGAAGCTATGAACTGTATTTGCGGGGTTTACAAAATGCCCCAGGATAGAAAAACTGAAAAATTTTGTAGAAACTATTGTCCCAGGATATTCAAAAAAAGAATTTATAAGACGTTAGCCATCAAAGAATATAGTATAAATATCAAAACAAATATGCTAGCCACGTTCCTGTCAAAAAGTTAAAAACAAAGTACCAACCATTTATTCTTTATCTATGGTACCAACTCAAAAAGGTAAACACACAGCCGTAACAAATAATCCGCAGAGAAGAAGCTGTAACTTTTTCGCAGTAGCGTCATAAACTGGCAGTAAATATCGACAAATCGAACAGATTTGCAGTTACTGCGAAACAAAACGAACAGATTTTTTTAACGCGGCAGTAAACAGTAACTGCAAATGTGCAAATCGAATACACCTCTTGACAGTATCAGAATTTGTCATTTCATTCAGTGTTACCAACCTCCAGTAACTAAAATTCGGGTGTTAAACTGGACCTTCTTATAGCACTCAAATGAGTGTTGAAATGAGTGTCTTATGAACGCAAAGTAGAAAAATATTTTTCTGAGACTTTACCAAGTTTTTCATTTAAGAACCTTAATGGTCAAAATATCACCTGTCTTTTAAGATGCAGTATCAGATCAATCTAGAACATCACAGCTATGTTAAAGAAAATAAAGCTGATCAGAATAAATCTATTTGACTCCACCACTCTATCAATAAACCATTCCTAAAAGTTTCTAAAACACTGTTCATGTTGGATGTCGTATATAAGTGCGACTGTGGATTTCAATCATAAACTTGTGTGATGAATGATGGGAATTTGATGAGGAATTAAACTTGCTAAAACTTGGATATCTCTACTGTGCAGCCACCTAGATTAACCGTGTCGGAACTTCATAGAATTAAGGAAACTTCTCCGGGAAAATATCACTGTTATTAAATATTTGTAGTTTTAAGCCAAGCAAGAGTTACGAAATAATTATTCCTGTCAAAACTCTTAAAACAATATTATAATATAGATTTTTAACCCATCCATACAACAATAATATTTATACAGATTATATAATAAGTAAAATTTGAATTACAATAGGGATACAATAAACTTGATGCGAATAAACACAAATGCATTAGAATAAAAGTATGTTTGAACATTTGAGCAGATGCAGGACGATGGTAGGAGGCTGTAAAGAGACTAGTTAACATCTTATATTACAGATTTAATAAATAACACATTAAAACAATGTGTAAATCTTCTTATAAAACCAGAAACCTGGCTAAAAATTGTGTAGAAGCTGATATTTGTTTACTAGAAAAAATGGGCCATATTTTGGTTTTATACACGTAATTGGTATGCAAATATAGTAAATCAAAGATAGTTTAAAGGAACCTCTTGCAATTTTTTTAGAAGTTGGCGGATCCCTAATCTTTTGCACATATAATAATAAATTATATATATAATAAGAACATCCATCTGTTAACGATGATGTCAGAAATTCAGAACTGGAAATGCTGAAAGTTAAAAATTGGTTCACTCTAAACCGACTTTCCCTTAGTAATAATAAAACTCAACAAGTTATTTTTTCTCTTAACTGCAATATTAATATTAATATTCAGTTTGGAGGGCAATCAAATTTCTTGGAATTTGTATCAATAGTCAACTTAGCTGGCATAATCACATTAACTATGTGGCAAACGTTCTTAAAAGGGTTATCTATGCGTTCATCAGGCTGAAAACGTCTGTATCTTTTGATATGCTGCGTATGTTCTATTTTGCTGCTTTTCAGTCGTGCTTAACTTACGGCATAATCCATTGGGGTATAATTTTTCAACAGAATTTTTTCAAAAACGTTCTGTCAGTGTCCTGAATAATGTTCCTAACAGGTACCATTGCCGAGAGCTCTTTAGTAAATGCAGCATTATGTCTTTTTATAGTTTATTTGTTTATGTCTGGTATACGTTAAAGAAAATCCGAACAAGTATGTAACCGTATCCTCTAGACATAGGTAATTACAATGTTCGCTCTATGGCAATATCAGACTACCAAGACTTAGATTGTCTAAATCTAGGAATGGTATTTTTGCCAGCCTCCTTCTTTAACTACCTACCAGAATCTTAAAAAAAAATGTTAATTACATTATTTAAATTCAAGCTCAAAAAATACTTATTGAGAACTGTCTTTACAATTCGGATAATTTTTTTTTTAATTCTCCTCCGATAAAACACTCAAAAAAACAAAAAACGTCTTACTTTTCATCGCATCCACAAATCCAATTGTTCTTTAAGTAAATGTTTCTATAAAATTTCCTTGTCCGTGTTTTAGAAGCAGAAGCAGAAACTTTGAAATGTCCATATTCGGTAGCAGTCTTCCCAGTTGTTTTATTTCGAGGGAATACGGAAAAAATGTTTTTTGCAAAAGGATACTGATATTGTTCCTTTCTAATAGTAACACAAAACAACACACACACATCCACGATGCGACACAGTAAAAAACACACTATAATACGCGATGTTTTCTATATGCAACCGTAACTTGAACTAACGTGCCAACATCCAGTTGGCTCGCTTTAATGTAATTCTACCGCATGATCTAACCACACGCTCTACCCGCCATATCTCCGTAGAGAACATCAAACCGTCTGAAAACGGAGCCAGTTTCGATTTGGCTCGCCTCTCTTAATACATACAAAGCGTGCTTCGTCCCATCAAGAGCATGGCAATAGCAACGTTCCGTATTTAAACGCGTGTATGTTTATTTGTATTTATCATTTAAAGAAAATAAAAGCTTTTGAATGATTAATTTGTGATGGTGTTACCATAATTTTGCAATGATAGGGCTATGGCTCCTTGGCTCTTCGTGAGGAGTCGGCACTTGTGCACAACCGTATAATATACGGACCGTGGTTTTTATGCAGTACCGTAACACGATTAATACCCAATAGTTTTATGCATAATCTGCCTTTGAGGCCTTATTTGTTTTAAATTAAATTTATGTTTGTTCATATTAGATGTATGACAGTTCGAAAATGGTATTTGAAATTTAATTTGTCCGGCATAATTACTGTCATAGTTATTTGCAAACATTATTACGATATCGCATATTGAAATTTTCATTAGCTCAAAATGAAATTACATTACCTACAGGGATGTCCAGAAACTACACCTACTCTGAATTCTAACAACAGCGTAAATGCCACTTATATAGACAGCCCTAGTATCATCAAAAGTCTTTAATGGCCACTGGTCTTTGACATTTTAATTAACTCTTGAAATTAAATTATAATCCGACACACAGGCCGGTCTCCATAACTCAATAATTTGTTTCTAAATTTTTTTTAGCAAACGCATAACAATTGCTCCATTCATTCTAGAGACTAGAGGAGTATGGTGCTCCGAGAATAGATCAATCGCCGCACTGCTGGGGTTAACTAAAGCGAACAAAAATTCTTGATTACGAACGTGCTCAAATGCGGCTGGACCATACATGCCAATTTCTTCCGTCGGGTATGGCCAAGGAAGAATAGGGACTCACACAGCCTTCTTGACTGCCAACAAGGATATAAACGAAGAATACCCATCTATATATACCTCGAATTCAATGCGGCTGGCGCATTGAATTCTTCTCCATTCTCACTTTACAGGAACTTTTGTCCTAGCATAAGCCTTCTGTTAGTCTTCACGTCGACATTACTTCCTCTATTCCAACTCTCCAACTTCGTCTAGGTCTACCTTGTTTTCTTCTCTTCTCTAGTATCCAGGTTAGTATCCTTTTCGGCCATATATCTTCCTTCATTCTATTTGCGGGAACGAACCAGATTAGCTGTATGGTTTCAATCGTGTCAATTATATTTTTTTGTATTTTTTTCGTTTTTCTAATTATGTAATATCTTATTCTGTCCAGTTTTGTTTTTCTAAAGCTCCTTCGTCAAAAATCCATTTCCATAGCTAGTAACTTATTTTTGTTTCTGCTATTGATGTTTCACTCTTCACATCCGTAAGCTAGTATGCTTTGCACTATTGCCATAAAAACTGTTCGATTGAACCAAAACGGGACACGCAGAAAGTAGGAGCATAAGCTTTTCATGATGACGTTTACATAGTGTAGACCACGCTCTCTTTGTTATCCTGATACGTAAGCACAAACCCTTCCGTTTCGCACTTAAGACCTGCAGTCCTAAGAAAAGTAGAAGTTAGTTGCTGTGACAAATCGCTGTTGTCAATATTTCTGTAGATCACTGAGTGATGTTTTTTCCCTTGTGTTATTTCACATATCGTGCTCAGATTTTCGTATGCGGAAACCCGTCCTATCTATGTCGCCGCAACCAAAGACTATGCTAGAGTTGGTGGCCCCAGTAGTCAGATTCTAATCTTTCAGCTGCTGTTCAAACTGTCTGAAACAGAAACGCCCCTTTTCCTTTTAGTTCGCGAAGAGTAACGGGCTTCAATAAAGGATCCTAACTTCTTAGCATTTGATCTGCTGCACCCAGAACGGAGCGACCAAGCAAGAACTCTAAAATTCCACACTCCCAAAATGAAGAGGGAAGTATATACGTTGCACAGATGAGTTCGAGTGAAGACTGCGGTTGATATTCATAACTTTTCTGGTCTTCCTGTCAAGAATCTTGAAGTCGTTGACTTTCTATTTCATAACCAAATGTATATGAAAGTATTAACATGCGACACGTGTGGCTCCGCTTATTGTGGCTAAACAGGAAGATCTTTTGCCATCTGAACTGAAAAACACAGATCCTCCTGGAAGAAACAAAAAACCGATTCCACATTTGCTGTACATCTGAACTCTGAATATTTTTCAAATTTCAAGTCAGATGTTATTCATTCACAACCAAAGGCCCCAAATTAAATTTATTGAAGGCGCACGAGATTATGAAATTGAATAAACAAGGAAAAGCCCGTAATGAGCTGATCGACTTGTCTACCTCTACCCTCTCATAGGATTAACATTATTAAATTCTTACCTGTAAACAGTATTTAAGTTATACTGTTTGTATCTTATTTCATTGCTTCGAAAGTGGCGAAAGCCAAAACAAGTGAGCAGTTAATAAATAAAAGTACTGAAAATATACAATTTTTATTTTAGCCATTATTAAGTATATGAAAGTATTGGAACAGCAAGTATATTTGTAGCAGCTACCTTGTTCTTGACCAATAGACTGTATCTGTATATCTACCGGAGTTGCCCTAAATACCTCCTGAGAAGGATCTGATGAGAGTCATAAATGGGTGTCGCAGATTGCAAGAAGAAACTCCTTATAGATAGGTCAGTCTGTCATGATGCTGTCGCCTGCAAGCGCAACCTGTCGATGGCCTGGGTGGACTATCAAAAAGCAAATGATACCACACCGCATTCACTCATTGTGACACTTTTGCGGATTCTACGGATCCATCCGGAAGTTCTGAGATGCGTAGAACATCTTATGCCTATGTGGTTTTTATTATTATTGTCATTATTTATTATTATTTAACTGTTAATGAAATAAGCGGAGGCTTATAGGTTCATATGGCACATACCTAAAAATAGGTATAATACAGTGCAGTAAAAATGTATATAATTATACAAATTAATAACATAAATACACTAAACCAGTTTCATCCCAGCATAAAAATAAAATATAGTATTAGAAGTATAATATTAATAGGTTATGATAGCTCTCAGCATAGTTTTATAGATCATTAAAACTATATTGCGTTAGATGTAAAGGATATTGCTTGGAAGTTCTAAAGCATACTCAACCAAACTTAACATAGTTAAGAAATAATGTTAAAGCAATTTACAGTTATAGCCAATTATCCTCTAATTATATCTAAATTAATATTTGAACTAAAGTTTTATTTAATATGCAGAGTTTCTCTGTTTTTAATTATTGTTTTACTTGCAACATTCTCATGTGTGTTAAACGTTACCGTCTTGATAGTAAACATATAAGAAACTGCAAAATTGTGGACAAGTTCATATATCCAGATTAGCAAATTGATATTGACTTCGGATCATGTACACCCGAAATAAGACGTATAGAAATAAAAGAAACGCCGCAAGCAATCGATTAAAAATATGAAAAGACTGACAAATCACTAGAGAACGAAACTGATGCTAATTCAAGAGCTTGTCTTTCTTGTAATGCTCTGAATATCTCAGAGGTGGTTAGGAAGAAATATATGAAACTTGGTTACTGTACTGTGCACTAGTTCGACCTAAATTAGAGTACGCAAATACAATCTGGAGCCCAAAAACAATGTCCCACAAAAATTAAATAGAAAAAGTACAAAAGAGATTTGTAAGAAACCTGACCCTGAAATTAACCGGAACATATCCTTTTCGTTTCTCTTATGCAAACCAGTTTAAAAAACTAGCTGTCTTTAGGGAGATATGTTTTTTAGATGTTTTAGTATTTTTCCTATGTTTGGGTCAAAGAGTTGGATAGGCATGCCAAATTTCAACTCTCTAGGTTTAGCCGTTTGGCTACTTTGTAGTTTGGCTACAAAGTAATAAAATATTAAGTAAAAATATATTTATTCATATAATATATTACTACAAGTTGTATTTAAAAGTTTATTTTTATTTAAAAAAAATTAGTTACTGTAATGCATGATATCGTCGTCATCTGAACTATCGCTGTCATTTCTTGTATTTATTATTATTGGATTAATATCATGAACAATCCTTTCCCTTTCCCATCATTAATTTATTAAATTTTCGATGTTTTTAACAGATTTTGCCCAAGTTTCACAATTAATTTGATCACAGGCTACTTGCAACATTTTCAAAACTTCGTTATCACTATATCCGTTTTGACCAATATGTCTATCATAATAATTTTTTGTTATACCCCAAATTAGTTCAATGGGGTTAAACTGGCAGTGATAAGAAAGTAATCTTAGTACTTCATGACCATACGTTTGTGCCAATGCATCAATAAAATAAACTGGTTCGGATTTTAATTTCCTTCGTTTTCTCGTGATTTTGTTTGTAAGATTTTCAGATTAGTTCAGATTTATTGCATTTTATAATTCTACGAATTGTTGATTCCGAAATCTTTAAGGCAGTTGCTACTCTTTGATGGACACAAGATAAAGAAATAAGTGGCCCATTGTTCTCTTTTTCAGAATTAAAATATCCCAGCAAATTTAAAATTAAATTTTGTGAATTTAATAATTGACCGCAAGCTCTACTAATTAATATTTATTACCAGACACTGACAGCTAAGACAAATAACAAAAAATATTTTTTATCGCTGATAAATGGGAACTAGATTATTATATGAATGCACAACTTGATACATATATGTAACAGTCACCTATCAGCAATCCGAATATATAAGGGTTTTTTGGTCATACCTACAGAACCCTAAAAACAACAAAACATAAAGCAGATTTCAGATGGATATAAGCTAATGTTTTGATCAGGTTCAATATGGCGGTTGCTTGTTTCACCTTCGTACTCTGCTACACTTACCTTGGCTAGAAATCCTGTCTACGTACTCTTTGTATGTTTATAATAATTACAAAGTACCTATTTGTATATTTTCCAATATGAATGAAATGTAAAAAGTTTAATTTAACATTTTATTAATTATTTTAGTAATTTTTATCTTTTAAGTGTGTACCATAATTTGTCTTATAAACTTTTATGATATAAGATTAAAGTTTGAAACAATTTTGAAGATAAATCGATTCAAAATTAGATTTATAAAGTGTCAGGCACGGAAAGTTGTACAATGCTCCAGACCGAACTTTAACACTTTGACAGTTAAGGACACAAATTGTGACAATTGTTAGTATCCAATGTATAACCTTACCCGAGACCTACATCACATCACTTTCAAAACTGGGACTTTTGTTCAGTTTCATTTATTTTATTACACAAAATTAGGTCTGAACCACCAATTTTACAAAAGTAAGACTGCAATGTTAGATCAAGTTTGCGCGGGGTCCTTGCATCAAGCTGATTTTTGTTCACTAGTAAATAGGGATCATAGTCTGGTCATATACGAGAGGTGTTTGATAACTAAATAGATGAGAGTAGATGAGAGTATAGTTTGTTTCACGATAAGTTGAAGTGACTATCTACTTATGGTCCTAAACACAGTGGCTGGTAATTACAAATAACTCTAATCCCTTGTTTGTACCCATAAACTAGCCAGAGATGTATCAGGTATAAATTACATTACACCATGTAATGACACAATTGTAACAAGAAATAAACATAAGATATCATCAAAATAAACTTTATTTTTATTATAAAAACAATTAATTTATAGAACTTATAATTAAACTTAAAACATTACAATTAGTATTTAAAACATTACAATAAAATAAATTTTAAATTAAATAATGTTTAAGATAAAAAAAAAAATCTTACAAACCCAAATCATTCTCTGAATCAGTCTTTAAATTATTGATTATAGTACGTTCTATATCGTACGAAATAAACTCAAAAGGTTGGGTGGATACGTCAAATAAATGTCAAACAAGAGCACCGTCTAATAAAGGTAAACGTATTACGATATTTCATGCAGGTTCTGAAACTGGATGGATACCGAATACACTCTTGCTTTCTGTGAAAAATATTCGATGAGAGGCAGATGGAAAAACGCAAAAACACTTGTGAAATTTTGCTTGCACGATACAAAAGAAAGTCTTTTTTGCATCGTATCATTACTGGCGATGAAAACTGGATTTATTTTGAAAATCCCAAACGCAAAAAATCATGAGTGAACCCAGGCTCACCATCCACATCAACTGCAAGACCGAATCGCTTTGGCAAAAAGACAATGCTCTGTACTTGGTGGGACCAAAAGGGTGTGGTCTATTATGAATTGTTAAAACCTGGTGAAACAGTTAATACCCAACGCTACCAACAACAACTGATCGAATTGAACCATTCGCTGCTCATAAAACGACCAGAATACAAAAGAAGACAGCACAAGGTAATCTTTCTTCACGATAACGCTCCATCACATAAGGCAAAAGCAATTTGCAACACATTAGAGGCACTCAAGTGGGAAGTGCTACCTCATGTCGCTTACTCACCAGACTTGGAGCCTTCAGATTACCACTTGTTCGCATCGATGGGTCACGCACTTGCCGAGCAGCACTTTTGTTCATATGAAAATGTGAAAGAATGGCTAGATGAATGGTTTGCGGGGAAAGGGGAAGCGTTCTACTGGCGAGGTATTCACAAATTGCCTGAAAGATGGGAAAAATGTATAACTTCTAATGGAGCATACTTTGAATAAATAAACTTTTACTGTTATTTTGAGTTTAATGTGTTTTATTTAAAAAAATCCGCATTTCATACTTGTAGACCTGGTATATGCCAACAATCCAAGTGAGTTTTTGCGACGTTTCTTAACCATTGATGAAACATGGATTTATCACTAAGCTCCAGAAATAAAAGAACAATCGTAACAGTGGATTTTTCCTGACCAACCTGCTTTGAAGGAGGCAAAAAGGGTTCCCTTGGCCGGAAAGGTCATGGCTACGATTTTCTGGGATTCGTATGTTATTGGTATCACCAACAATTAACAGTTCCCAAAAACGCCCCTGTATAGGTACTTATTAATTTTCTTGAATGTATAAGATTATTGGTGGTTATGTAACAGGAGTTGTAGGGGTGCATACATTTTTAAATTTTTTACCTCAATCAGGTACACCACCGCTCAAAAGTTTGGAAGCAGTTAATTTGAAAAATTGAAAATAATGTCAATATATATTGATGAAATCGATTTTTATAATATATTTTCTTCATTTTTAACAAGCCAATATACTTTTCTATGTTTTTAATCGAATTTGTACGATATAACTACTTTTATTTATGTTTAAAGATAATGGACGATCTGCAAAAGGGGTTCATTTTACATTAAAAATGCAACAAGAAACCAACAGTAATCAAGACAGGAAACGTAGTGGGAGACCCAAAATTACAACAAAAGCCGAAGATCAATGAAAAAAGTAACATCAAAGCGAAATTGTCGTTAAATGCCTCCCAAATTGCAGCGAAATTAAATTAAATTCGTCCAAGTAAAGTGTCAGTTTCAACAGTTAAAAGACGACTGTACTCTGCCGGTCTCCGAGGATGTGTAGCAGCTAAAAAACCGAAATTAACAAAACAACATAAGAAAAACAGGTTGGTTTGGACTAAAACTCATAGAGATTGGACACTTGAAGAATGGAAAAATGTACTCTGGACGGACGAATCGAAATTTAAAATTTTCGGTTCTAACAAAAGAGTTTTTGTCCGACGATCTAAGAACGAAAGGGCTTTGCCAGAGTGTACAGTGCCAGCAAGTAAACATGGTGGAGGTAACGTAATGTTTTGGGGATGTTTCGGGAATAATAAGCCAGGAAAATTAGTAGAAATAGATGGCAAACTTAACAAAGAAGGATATTTACAAATTTTGCAGGATCACGCTTTGCCTTCTGGAAATGAACTTATTGGACCAAATTTCATATTTCAATAGGATAATGATCCGAAACATTCATCAAAATTGTGTATGTCCTATTTGAATGAGAAAAAACAAGAAAAACTTATAGAAATTATGGTATGGCCATCCCAATCACGTGATTTGTCACCAATTAAGCTAGTTTGGGACGAGTTGGATAGAAGAGTTAAAAGTAGGTCTCCAAGTAGTGCTACACAGATGTGGGAGTATCTGCAAACAGAATGGTACTCATTAGATAGCGAATATTTTGCTAAATTAATAAATAGAATGCCCCAAATTTGCGCAGCTGTGATTAAAAATAAAGGTGGACAATTTGATGAATCAAAAATATAAATAAAGCTTTTGTGTAATTAAAACAATATTGACAGATTATAGTTGGTAAAAGTTTAATTTAATGTAATTGTTAATTATATTGTGAATAAAGGTTTGAAATTATTTTTTCTCTATGTTCTTTTAATAAAAACTCGACTGCTTCCAAACTTTTGAGCGGTAGGGTACGTTTTTATATTTTTTATAATTTTATTTTTATTTTAGCATCATTTGACCAATTTGTATCTTCAAAATTGTATTTTTCTTCTTTCAAATTTTATTCTGTAGCTTGATAATGCTCGAATTGAGCGAAATTAGTCGCTATAACTAAAATAAAGATATACATAGTTGACGTTATATTTATTCGGTGGAAATCCAAACAACATCTACAACAACTCCCATTAATTTTCTTGATTCGTAAATTCGTAACAATGTTCACAATATTTTTTCTGGAATCGCTGTGATTTTACAGGTAAAATATCATTGCATTTAAATTTCATAAATTTAATTTTTTCAGGAAAAAAAAACCTATAATTACAAAAGTTATTCGAAATACATTTTTTCAAAAGTTTCTTCATTTACAATTTCTATTGCTATGAGAAAACTAAACGAGTCTTGACAATGAGAAAACTGAGAGTTTTGAATTTTTTTCTATTATTTTATAAAAACCACATCCAAAAGATTAAAACCTTTCCAATTACATAACTGAAAAAAACTGTATAATACCATTAATATTTTTTATTGTACATTTGACGTAAATTGTGTTGGTGACAACGTTCCGACTGCACGTAGATAAATTAATATCTGTAATGAAATGTCGGTTGAATTCGCATGCTGTCCGTGTATCTGTCTGTCTGCCCGCGTCCTCTCGCGTCTTCGTCCGATAACCGCTATAATTACAGGAGCTGCAGCCGCTACAATCTGTTTAATTGACAGATAATTGTGTTCATAGAAATCAGTTTTGACAATTTTCAGCACTGGCTGAATTTGCGAGGAAAAGAGTTAATTTTTTACAATTCTTCTAAATTGCGATAGATCTATATATACACTGTCAGGAAAGTAGCGAGAATTGTTAAATAAAGCACACAATTTTCATTTAATCATCAAAATTTAATTTTTCGCCTTCAAAGTAAGCCCCATTTGATGCAACACACATTTTCCAGCGTTTTTACTTGCCCGACCTTAATGTATAAGGGGCAAGTATTGTAATCGCGAAAATTTTCGATGTCGATATTTTGACTGATGAGCACGTTTCATGGTCCAGGGAATCCAAAAAACCTATTATCGAAGTGCCGTCCGTATGTATGTGTCTGTGTGTGTGGCTGTGTGTGTATTTGTGTGTGTGTCTGTGTGTATACACGAAACTCAAAAACAGTTTAACTTAAAGAGTTCGTTCTAGTACTAAAAAATTCTCCTAATAATTGGGAAGAACCCTATTGTTTTTTATTAAAATCCGAAACCGGAAACGGAAGTTATTAAACATTAAAATTAGAAACAAAAAATCGTAACTAGTAAACCAAGCCTTGGACAAAAAATTGTATAGGACATAGTTTAATGTATTTTTAAAAGATTTACCTAAATCTTTTTTTTAATTTAAAAAAAAATATATATGTATTTTTTTTATTATTATTATTTTTTATGGGAGGGCAAGTCTAGCGGAGTTCTTCCTTCGCCACTGGTTTCAGTTTTCGAAACACCTTATATAGGCGTTTTCCGATATAGCCATCAGCTCATTCCCCGAATTTTCTTTTATGGCCTCGATCGACTCAAAACGGCTTCCACGTAGCGGCAATTTTAATTTCGGAAATAAAAAGAAGTCACACGGGGCTAAATCTGGTGAATACGGTGGTTGCTCGATGGTATTTGTCCCGTTTTTGGCCCTAAATTCAGTCACAATTGCTGCTCTATGCGATGATGCATTATCATCATGTAAAATCCACGAATTGTTCTTCCACAAACGTTTCAGTACGGCCAAATAATATTCTTTATTGACCGTCTGCCTTGTCGGGACGAATTCATGATGCACCAAACCACGAATGTCAAATTCATAGACCCATGTCTCATCACCTGTTATGATGCGTTCCATGAATGTGGGATCAAATTGACGCGATCCAGCATGTCTAAAGAGACTTGTTTACGGTACTGTTTTTGTAGAAAATTCAGCTCTGTTGGAACGAGATGAGCGGCGACGCGTCTCATGCCCAAATTATTCACCAAAATCGACCGAACGGACTCGAGAGAAAAGTTCAAATCACGTGAAATCTCTCTTAAGATAGAACGCCCATTATCGAGCACAATTTCCTTTACTTTTTCGATGTTTTCGTCGGTTGAAGCGGTCGAAGGCCGTCCGAAACGTGGTTTGTCTTCGACGATCTCTCGACTGTTTTTAAACGCTTTGTACCACTCCTACGCCCGTGTTTTTGATATAGCTGATTTACCATAACACTTCACCCTACTATAGTACATAATATTCTTAAGAAGAAAGTTAAAAAAAGTTTGTTAAGTAAATTTTGGCCTCATGATTCTCCCAAATCTGAGAAAATATACAGAAAAATTCCCTTTATTGATTCCACTAGCTTTAAAGTAGCTAACCAATTGAGATATTGTGACGTTATACAGCATTTTACAGTAAGTTAACTTTAACTTTAACATTTAAGTTTAACATTAGAATATCAGAACACATGAGAGCCTGGGAGCTCAACAATAGTAATAAATCTAATGTCGCTGAAAATATGATCAATAATAACCATTCATTTAGTTTTAGTAATGTCAAAATATTATATGTACAACCCAAAGGATTAAAATTGGATGCTTTAGAAGCGTTAGAGATTAAGAAAGCCAGTTCCAGGAACATGGATTTAATGAATGAACAATTTGATCTTAGTAATTCTCTGCTTCTAGCCCCATTTTAACCCTTCGGTTTTTCCTAATCGCCTTCTTCCTAATTGCTCTATTGATGATGGCATATATTTGTTGAGTTTTGTAAACTCTTTGTATACTGATGATGGCCTCATAAGCCGAAATACGTATTAATAATTTTAAATATTTTGAAACATTACCGAGTGTTTAAAAAAAAAATGCTTTAAGTACAGTTTTCCAAAATATGCAACTTTTGCAACACTATTAACTACACAATGCAAGGTAATACTATATTTATATAAATATTTCTATCACTCAAACTGAACAAATATTTAATAAAATGGAAGCAGAAGTTGTCATAATTTGAAAACTCATATTCGTAGAATTTTTACATAAAATATGAAATATGGAGTTCACCTAGTTTTCATATTTCAAAATCACTTTAAAAATGACATTGTAAAATGACAGTCCTATTTCAAGTTTCATTATTTTTTGCTCGTATATATGTTGCTATGAACAGTCACAGGGCTTTGCTGACACACATTTGCAAGCGCAGCGAACGTTGGAAAGAAAAAATAACCAACAAGACATCATTGTCAGCAAAAAATTGTAATTTCAATTAATTTTTTTACATTCGTGCATGTCTTTTATGGTATCTTGCACGCAAATAAATTAATATTTGTAATGGAAATGCGGTTTACGCCGTTACGGAATTTCCTCGTTAGATTTTGATATTAAATTCTCTTTCCATAACAATAATGAAAACAGACAGAAATCAAATTCTTATTGCAATAGTGTAACGCTTTCAAAGGTGGACGTAAAGGGTGTGGAAGTCATCGGTAGTCAAAAGACAGGGAACATAGAACCCATTATTTTCGCTGTCTTTTGACTTTGTGTGAATTGAGATGAAACAATACTATCGATACTAATAAGGTACCGATACTTTTCTTTCGATACTACATAGTATTTTAGATACTTTTTGTTTTGATATTTTACTGGTACAGATACTTTATGACTGGTCTCGAAACAGTTTTTAGTGGTGTTGCTTTTAATTATTATCGACCAGCTGGAGTACCCGTACCACGTACGGTTTTTGTAATGTGTATTTTTGCTGCAACGTAAATGATAAGTGAGATATTACAGTTTCAAGTAGAACACAATACGAGGTCTGTTCAAAAACTATCGCGAATTTTGAATTCCCGCTGGTTACGTATATTCGATTTTCGATTTTTTTGTGGCGTTATATTGGTACTCATGTCTCTCACTTATGCCGACAAGTTCGGCCATTTTGAATGTTCAGTTAATTTTTGACAGTTGCTTTTCTTGCACGTGTTTTGGCTCGTCTTGGATTTTTGCCTATACCAAAAAATGGATCAAAGAATCTGTATCAAATTTTGTGTGAAAAACAAAATTAAGTGCGCGGACGCATTCCGAATGATGACTGTGGCATATGGTGAAGCTACCTTGGACCGAAGCAACGTTTATCGGTGGTACAAAATGTTCTCAGAGGGCCGAGAAGATGTGAACGACGAAGAGCGTGCCGGAATCCCGAGCACGTCAACAACAGACGAAAACATTGATGAAGTGAAGAAAATACTATTGGCCAATCGTCAAATTACCATTAGAGAAGTTGCTGAGGACCTAAACATATCGATTGGCTCGTGCCATTCGATTTTTACCAATGGTTTGGGCATGAGACGGGTTGCCGCGAAATTCGTACCAAAAATGCTCAGTTTAGACCAAAAACAGCATCGCATTAACATTGCTAAGGACCTGTTGTCCGCGATGACCCAAATTTGCTCCAGAGGGTCCATAATTGGTGACGAATCATGGGTTTATGGTTATGACGTGGAAACCAAAGCTCAATCGTCCCAATGGAAGCTGCCGCATGAGCCAAGACCGAAAAAAGCGCGCCAAATTCAGTCGAATGTGAAAGTTTTGCTTACAGTTTTTTTCGATTGCAGGGGCGTGGTGCATCATTAGTTCTTGCCACAGGGTAGAACGGTCAATAAGGAATATTACCTGCAAGTTATGCGCAATTTAGCAATCCGCCAGAAACGCTCGGATTTGTGAAAGAACAAAAATTGGCTTTTGCACCATGATAACGCCCCTGCCCACACATTATTGCTTGTGCGCTAATTTTTGGCCAAAAACAACTCACTCATAATGCCGCAGCCACCGTATTCCCCAGATCTGGCCCCCTGTGACTTTTTCTTGTTCCCGGAACTGAAGAGGTCCTTTCAGGCATGCTGTATGAAAACGCGGAAAATCATATTTTTTTATTACAAGATCACATGACCGTTTGAGCCCTTTGGGACCCTCCGAATCGCATACATATATTTAAAAGACTTTAAATTTGTTATAACTTTCTTTTGACAAAAGGGCAAGCAATATTAAATCAGAGAAAAGCACAAAAATTTTGTGTTTAAGTGGAAATGCAATTTTCCCTATGACCGGAAAGCGTGCGGGGGTTTAGTACCATCCCTTTTTTGTTGTCACAGGGTAAATATTCTCTCCTCCAAAAGACATGCTGTATGAAATCGGAGACCAAAAACTGTCACGAGCTCCCGGTCTAAGATATATCTTGGTGACAGTTACTGAGAAAAGAATGAAGTTAGTTACAGAAGCGCAACACGCATGCGCATAGGTGGTATACAGATGACAGTAGAGGTTAAAAATGTCAAAATATTGTATTGCTTACATTATTTTCTTGTTATATAATATATATTATGGTATATACATTTATAAAATTAAAAAAAAAAAAACAAAATGAGTTAAGAAATTAAAAAAAAAACGGAATGCAAAGACAAATTCTCGACAACAGAACCAGTGGCGCAGGCGGGTGGGATTTGGGGGTTAAAACCTCCTATGAAGCTGGATTTTTTATTATTTTAGATTCTGTGTTTTGTCATTGCTTCCATACGTCTCATTTTATAACCCTCCCCCCTCATGAACTTTTGTTAATTTTTTTAAAAACAAAAACTACTTTTTTTAATAATTTAAAAAAAAAGACTCATATTAAAAATGAGGAATTGGAAAAGGCTTTTTGATCTTTTATATATTTCATCTCCTGCAATATAAACATTTACCTACACTCATACATACATATTTTATATATATTTAATTTATATAATTTTCTTTACTAATCTTCTTCATTTTCTATTATATCTAAAAATTACACTTAAAATCAAATGTCCGCAATTTTTATCTTCATAAGAACTAAATTATTACTTATAAACACCAGCATTTGGAAGTTACTATGATAGGAACTTTTATAGTAACATGTTACTAAATATTGTAGTAACTTTTGTCTGACGGAATACGAAATACCCCAAAGTTACTATGATAGTAACTGACCTTGTTCATAGTGACAAATTTAGTTAGTATGATCATAGTAACTGAGTTACAGAATGGGTCTGAATATTTTCTTTAATAAACATGATGTGGACAAGCAAAAAAAATAAAATAAACAGTAAAAACATGTCCGGGACATACTTAGAAGTCCACGAACCACACTTTGGGAAACACTGTTTTATCTAATAACAACATCTTGCGTACGCTATTGTACATAACTTTGCAGTAAATGGAATTTTCTTAAAATAGCTCTACATTTTTCAAATGTTTTGTTCGAAAGAAATTGTATTTTCTTCTATTATTATATTTTCTGAAATTAATACGAACAAAGAATTCCTTAATTTCCGAAATCAAATACAGCTTATTGTTCTTGAAAAAAATCGAAGGAAAGCTTCTGAAATCTAAGCTTTTCCTCACTAAAATCGGTAATTAATCTTCTGTCGTTTCCTTTCAACTTTAAATGTATGCAAATGTGACTTTTTGTATTTCGGACAGCCGGAAGTAATTTGTACTAACGAGTTAACTAACTTTTGGCAACAAAATTAATCAATAGATGACGAATTAAATAAAATATTTAGTTCTCTAATCTTGTTACATTTAAAAAGTCATTAATCTTAAAATCAGCAAGATAAAAAAGATATTTCTCGAGAAAAATGCAAGAAACGGATTTAGTTTCCAAGAATTGTCTTACAAATGTATTGTTCCATGGTATAAATTTATTTAGGCCCGGTCTTTCCACCTTCAGATAAAGTTCCAGGTAACTATCTGACAGATAAGGTTATTTTTAACTTCATCTGCTGAATAAATGTTAATACCAGTCAGTGAATCCAATACGTCAGTCTCATTATCTGTTAGATAACTATCCGATAGATACATTTGTATAGAAAGAAGGGATGACATTTACTCAGCAGATGAAGTTACAAATAACCTTATCTGTCAGATAGTTACCTGGAACTTTATCTGAAGGTGGAAAAACCGGGCCTTAGTATGTTTATTTATTAAAAATAAACCAACATAAGAAGCTTAAAATTATATTTTTAAGGAAAATTTAAGGGAAAACAAAATTCGACAGAATAAGAAATGAAGTATTTAGGCAGAAACTATAGGTTAGTCGACCTATCAATGCAGTTGCGTCACTTCAAACGTTACAGTTTTTTATGACGTCGTATTAGATACGTTTTTATGACATTGGTATATTTGGCATACCCAACAATTGGATTATGTCATTCGTCACAAGCAGAGATCAATGCGTGTCAATAATATCTGCATCGAAAAACTCTAAATCTGCTACTCGTGGTTCCCTTTCAGGGGTTCCACGGGGCTCGATCCTTGGTCCTATGTTATTTCTGTGTTTTGTGAATGATCTACCTCAGCATCTATCTAATGGAATACTTTGCCAAAATGCCGATGTCCTAATTCACAAGACCTTCATACGCGAGCTAATGACTAATGTTACGTATTCAATCAATGGTGCATAGAAAATAAACTTCTTTTTAACAAAACTAAAACAACCTTCCTAAATTTTCACAGTTTTCAAAATACGCAAATTAGTAGCCCATTAATACGAGTTCCAAACTCATATTCTTTCCAGCAATTCCAACAACATCTTCGTTATAATCCATCAAAATCTTCGTTGGTCTCCTCATATTGATTATATCAATACTAAGCTATCAGGATCATGTTATATGCTAAAGAGGCTCAGGTACTTTATTTCACCTTCATTATTAAGATCAGTTTATTTTGCGAAATTTCATACTATTATAAATTATGCTATCATTTTCTGGGGAGCATTAAAAGAAGCTAATAAAATTCTCTTGTAGCAAAAAAAAGCTATTCGAAAATTAACATTTACTCCATATAGAACTTCCTGTAGAAACTTATTTAAAGATCTAAAAATATTAACAGTTCCCTTACTTTTTAATGACAAATAATACGCATTCTAATGCGTATTATTTGTCAGAAATCATTATAGTAACTTTAACATAAATAGTGATTAACATAATCACAATTCAAGGAGTAAATCTAGCCTGAATATTGAAAGGCACCATACTACTTTGTACGAGCAAAGTCCTCGTTTTATAGCTGCAAGATTGTATAATAAGGTTCCTGATAGCATTAAAAGTATAACCAATGAGAAAATATTCAAAAACAAGTTTAAGAAATTTCTACTAGAACATACATTCTAACCACGAGTAGCCCGTAGCTGGCCCACAGTTCGAAATATTCTCGATATACCATTGAAAAAACTAGCAAGGAAAACCCAAGGAAAACAAAAACAGCTTGCATTTCGTCGCATCCACAAATCCAAATGTTCTTTCAGTAAATGTTTCTATTAAATTTTCTTGTCCGTGTTTTAGAAGCAGAGGCAGAAACATTTTGAGTTTTTCAAAAAGAAGTCCTTGATATGCTGTATTTTCGTTCCGAAGAAATTCAATAGTGCCATTCGATTATTTTGTTAGTAGTTATTTTATTTATTTATTTATTGTTTTGTTTGCTTACACAGCATTTTCGGGTAGAAAAGGGTAGATAAGTGGGATGATACACCCTGTATGACGTATAATAAAGCCACCATGTGTTTCACCCTTGTGCTGCCATCACTCGGAAAAGTGCCAAACTCTATTTCATTCTCAGGATTTGCGCAGTATCTAGTTACTGTAAAGGGTTTGAAAATTTATTATATAAATCTAAAAATTCAAAGTCAATTTAAAAATAATAAGTTTAATATTAAGTATTATACAGCATATTTATTTAATACTTGTTGTTTGCTGTTGTAATCAGATACCAGTCCATCTTCTAATCCAGTCTCTGTAATGGGCGACTTTAGTGAAATATCCCGGATGTCCAGGACTGGCACAGGGTTTCTTCGACCAGGATACGATCCCATATTGTATCCCGTCTTGCGTTAATGGTCCTCCAGAGTCACCCTAAAATAATTAAGAGAGGTGAGATTTATAATAATAATAATAAAATATTACCAACACTTTGTCCTCAAGGGCGGCTCAAGACGGTATTCAGGCGATGCGCCGCATCGGGGCGCCACGATCAAAGGGCGCCGAGTCGAAGAAAAAATATATAGCCTATTTCAATATGAAAATAGCTTAAATTAAAATAATATTCATTTTTGTAATAAGTATTGTGACCTTTAATTAAATCTAGCAAAAACTACTTTTTTTACTGGGCGGCACTTCAGGCTTCTAGTAAAAGAAGGCCCCATGCGAGGAAATTTAGCGAAAAATAAAAATATAAAACGCTTCTAAAATGAGATATTAGTAAACAAATGGAAAATTAAATTTACTACGATATTAGAAATCGTATTTTACGTATTTGAATATCATACATATTTACAAAAATTAAATTTTCTCATACATCCTTTCGCCACATTATTACCAAGTTCTTCTATTAGTTTATCCACTTGCAAATTATAATCAAAATCATTAGAGCTGTTTTGGAGATTATTTGATTCTTACTTTATATTAAAAAGTATATTTTGATCTAATCCTAGGTTTCGATATGTTATTTTTTTATAACAATGTTTTTTGTTACTATACATAATAAGATGTAAATTTTGTTTTTTATAAGACTCAGAAAATATTTATTCTTATATTAAAAATGGTAATTAAATATGATTACTTTATTTTGTTTTATTTTATAATAGTTACCAAAAATTTATTTAAAAAAATATAAGTGGGGGAGGGGGCCCCTAATGTAATTTTGCATTGAGGCGCCGTACCCTTGAACCAGCCCTGCTTGTCCTCTGCCACAGGTCAGAGTTCACAGAAAGTTCTGTAGAATGTATAAGGAAGAAGAGGAAACCTTGGAGCATTTACCGAAGAGATGCAGAGAGATGTCCGCCTGGTAGGAAGAGATAAAGGAACTGATTAAGTGAGGAATGTAAGGGAGATAGATGGGCGAGAGAATTGGAGGCAAGAAGGAAGGATATCGGAGTGGGAATCCGGAATGAAACTAGGAAGAAAGAGAGGAACACTAGAGGAAGAACAAATAAATGAAATAAAAATTTATTGTAGTTCATTGGAATTTTATTTTATTTCTTTTTAGTCATGCCCTAAAGGCCTCAAGGCCTAGGGGAAAATAAAGAATATATATTCCCACCACCTGGTGCATAAGTTAGAGCAGGTACGTTCTTTACTTCTTTACCTCCGGTACCATACGAAAACTACATGGTTTGCTTTTTCACCGGCCTTATCATACGAGGGTCACGCTATAATTATTGAGAATAAGAAAATCAGGTAGGCCGTGGAAAGTCAACGTAGCACTACCATTTATGCAGTTATTTACCTATCATTTGAATTTAAGTTTTAAAAGTTAGGTTAGTTAGAACTCAATTGATTAATTTTTGGTGCCCCTGTGCACTTGAATATGAAGCAAACAATTGCCAACGGATTTTTTTATCAGTTTATCCTTACCGTACATTGTCCTTTTCCGCCTTGTTCTATGCCGGCACAAATATGGATATCAGCATCATACCTCGCATCAGAAATATTACAGTAGTGTTCACGAAACACGTTTAAGGTTACTGCGTGTAATTTTTCAGTTAGTCGTCCTCCAGTCTGAAATTATAAGTAAACATGGTATTACAATTTTTTTTAGGGTTTTGTAGGTATGACTACGGTTTTCAATTATCCGACATTAATGAATATCCGGATATCGAATACAGAAAATTCAAAATATTCGGATGTATCCGGATATCCGGATAACAAATAAGAAATTAAATATAATAGATTGAATCCAATATTCATGGTGTTTTATGACTCATTTATTTAATTTAATTTTAATTATATAAGTTTTTTCATTATATAGGTACATTAATAATTCACAAAATAATATATATATATATATATATATATATATATATATATATATATATATATATATATATATTAATAATGAAAATTGATATCAAAAATACAACCTCCCCGGGAATCGAACCCGCATCCTAGAGATTACGCGTCTCAGTCCCCTGCCACAGGGCCATGGAGGCATGGAGGCACAATGATTTACACCTCCTAAATTTATTATAAGTTTTTATTAGTTATTTATTTATTATTATTATTTATTTATTTTTTTTTATTTGTATTTTCAATAAAATATTTTGATTTTGCTAGTAAATATGGTTTTTTCTATGTTCCAAATGAAAATGAACACGATTTATATTGCTGTCAAAAACTATATCCATGGTAATGTCATAGTACATGTTGCGTAAAAGAATAAATTTACTGTATAAGTAATTTGTACTAGCTATAGAAGCTAATTAATAAATTTATTATTATTATTATTATTATTATTATTATGAATACCCACAATTTTTGATGGAATATTCACGATGAATTGTATGAATGTTCACACTTCAAATTTTTTAATAATAAAATTCAAATTTTTTAATAAAAAATTTATATTAAGCAATAAAGAACTGTGCATTAAATTCAGCTTGCAGAAAAATATTGAACAAAATTAGAATTAATTTTTAGTTCTTTACCTCGTTTAAGCCCCAACCGGCCAAGTAAACTTGACTGTTGTCCACTGGTGAATCGAATGGCGTTGGTAATCGAACAGGCTTGATGTTCTCATCAAAACTAATTTCATCTTGCAACTAAAATATTATAAACACATTTATTAAAATACAAGGTGTCTCAAAAGAAATTTTATATTTATTTAGCTTACTGCGTGAACGCAACGTATCCGAGGGGCGCGGGGGTTATGTCAATCGGTAGCCTGGCTCTTGGGAATTCAGTTGCTATGGAGCGTTTCTCGGGAGTAGACCGCGCGTTATGCGTGCGAGAGTTTTACAAAAACGGTGATTCGGCGACTGTAGCACGTAGAAAATTCTGCAGTATTCGAGGTTTTCGCCACTTAAATGATGCGCCAAGCATTCCTCTCATTCGACATTGGGTTAAAAAGTTTGAAGAGACTGGTACAACGCTGGATAAATCAAAATCCCGGCGACCTAGGTCATCAAGAACGGTAGAAAACGTGGAGAATGTTAATCAGTCTGTTCGTGACGACCCGAAACTTTCAATTCGGAAGCGCGTAAGTGCTTTAAATGTGCATAGATCATCATTACATCGCATTATGCACAAAGACCTAAAGCTGCACCCCTACAAAATTCAATTGATGCAAGAATTAAAGCCCCAAGATGCCAGTCAGAGGCTTAATTTCGTAAATCAGGTGATTGAGCGATTTTCAACGTTTACCAACATTTTGTTTTCGGATGAAGCTCATTTTCATCTTAATGGCCACGTAAATAAGCAGAACTGCCGCTACTGGAGTGCAACGAATCCGAAACGCAAACATCAGAAACCCCTACATTCGCCTAAAGTGACCGTATGGGCTGCGATGTCGGCGCGAGGAATTATCGGCCCTTACTTTTTTGAAGACGAAAGGGGGCGTGCAGTTACAGTGAATTCAGAGCGTTATGTGGAGATGTTAGACAACTTCTTGGTACCTGAACTGCAAAACTTTCCTGGCTATAACCAAAGAACATGGTTCCAACAGGACGGAGCAACTTCAGACACGTCCAATATGTCTCTGCCACGTGTTCGTGAAATTTTCTCAGGCAAATTGATCTCCCGGAGAGGTGAAATAAATTGGCCTCCACGCAGTCCAGATTTAACCCCTAAGGAATTTTTCCTATAGGGTTATCTTAAATCTAAAGTTTACGCCAATAAACCGACTTCACTGGCGCATTTGAAAGAAAATATCCGTCACGAAATGGCAGCCATCCCTGAGTCCACCTGCCGAGACGTCATAAGTAATTTTACTGTTCGATTAAATGAGTGCCGAGAACGCGAGGGTCTACCTTTAGACGATATTATTTTTAAGAAATAAATCCCCAAAAAGTGTATTGTAATAATTAATAAAAAAAATTTCTATATACGGCTTAATTTTTTTTTAATCGATCCATTAAATATAAAATTTCTTTTGAGACACCTTGTATTATTTAATTCTTCTGAAAAGATTCCAAAACATTGTGTTATTGCTGAAACCGGGACTTTTCGTGTCCCGGGCATCTGCTTTCCGGGACACGGGACTTTCAGTACTCAAACTGGTACTGTCCCGGAAAAAAACGGGACAGATTGTCAACCTGCTTCAGATGATAGCGATGATCGGGCCTCACTTTTCATCAAAAGCCGCCCTCCGGAATCCTGCTCTCTCACGCTCTCTCTGACAAAAGAACGTTTTTGATCATGCCGAAAATCTGATACGGAAAATCTCTCGTACGATATCCTTAACTGAATGAAAATTCACACTTCACATAAAATATTTACATACCTCTATAATTGCAATATCATTCGGATAATTCCCACTGTCCCTATATCCATCATGCTTGTTTATTTTTCTAACTTGAATTACATTGGGAAATGACTCTGTGATTTGTAGAATTCCATACTGGACAGAGAAAATTTCAGGTTTGTCCTCACTAAAAAAAAAACAATACTACAGATCCTGGAAAATGCTCAGCATTGCATCTTGAATTAAAATCGTTAAACAATGTGATTCGAAATTTACTGAACAAATTTTCCGTAAGTTGCTTCGGAATTCTAACCTAAAAACTGTATATACCATTCAGAATTTAAAGAGATATTGGTTAGCCTTGTTCCTAATTACTGTGGTCCCAAAGTTGTCAATTATAGGTAAAGAGCCGAACCCAAATTTATTTCGTTCCGGTTTACGGTTACGTCGCAAGTAAATATTTTTCTTTCCAGTTTCGGTTTCGGTTCGTCTAATATCTACTGGTATAAATTTTGGTTTAATTTTATTTGCCAAATTCCCTTCTTATTCTTGTTTTTCAAATATAAAATTGACAAACCCCATAATAATAATAATATTTATTTGTGTTTGCAGGGCTGGCGCTAGGATTTGCGAGGCCATGTGCCAGGTAGGGATGCAAAAAAGAAGCATCGACTTACTACCAATTAATACATTTTTTTTTTTTTTTCAAACAAAAATAAGCAAAATAAACTTATTTTTATTTTTTTTTATTTTGTTGTAATTGATATATATACTTATACATTTTTAGCATTAGATCACAAATATATGGTCACTTTTGAGTTATGGTCTAAAATTTTTACATTGGCGGCAATAAAGTAAAAAAATGATCCACAAATAGGCTCAGAGATTTTTCCATAATACTTGTGTAGATATGGGTGCAAAAGTTTAAGCGGAACTAAATTGAATTTTTATTTTCTTAATGTACCATGACGGCCCTCGCATTTCTTGATAATTATTTACACCTTTTTTTGTTAAATTTAGTATAATCCGTCTCAATTTGTAATACGAAACTAGATCTGGTTACTTTGGTGACTGTTGTGGTGTAAACAGACTTCGGCGTATCCGTGTGAACCAATACAGTGATAATATTATAAATGTATTGTTAATATACAACATAAAAAATGAACTTTCCCTGTTAGTTACGTATTACAAAATGAGACTGATATTGTAGCGTGTTACAAAGCTATAACTTGTGTACATTATTAGCAAAAAATCACAAAAAATGCGATTTTTTTCCAAAAACGTAATCTGATCAAAAATTCGTGTTGTACTATTCCGGTTCACACCAATGTACATTACTTAGGATTTTTTCAGGTTTTTAGTTTAAACCATCTGGGCTACAGGGTGTGGGACAAAAAAATTTTTGCACAATTTTGGCAAAAAAGCATCAATATAACTTATTATGCAAAAATAAAATTTTGATCGTTAATCCACGTAGCAAGGGCTTTCATTTGATACCCTACTCAGAATTTAAAAAAATATTTCTTTTTTGATGAGCACATATTTGTTTGTATTTTTAGGGGGATATGTTTTTTAGATGTTTTAGTATTTTTCCTATGTGCGGGTCAAAGAGTTGTATAAGCATACCAAATTTCAACTCTCTAGGTTTAGCCGTTTGGCTACAATTTTTACCGAACAGACAGACAGACAGACGGAGGACAAAATGACGGTATAAGGGTTTTTGGTCATACCTACAAAACCCTAAAAATATCATTTCACAAATACAAAACTACTGAGCAGGCCCGACTGCGCAAGCGTAACTCCATCTAAAGCGCTGAGCTTGGATACGTTATCAAGCTAGTTACCTCTGGGTGATTTGTGGTGTGGGTGAATTCTTATCAGTGTCGTCTCCTCAACGTTTTGTGTGATTTACGTGTGCTAAAACTTTAAAAAAGTATTAAAAAATATTTTTAAGTTAATTAATTTCTTTAAACAAAAAAATTAATAGTTTTAAAACAAAATTAAATTATTTTTTTATTAGTTTAAAAGAATATTATAACAAATTATAATTTTTTAAAATTAGTGAGGTAAAAAAAACGTTTCACAACGTTTTAATATTTAAAAAAATTGTTTTATAAAGTTTTTATTTAAAACAATATAAAATTTAGTGCCTGGATGTTTGGAAAAAGCCAAATGAATGTCTGGAAGTTGCTGAAAGGACATTTAAAATTATCCTGCATCCTGTGGTTGCTACCAAAAATTTTGAGAAAGGTAGGAATTATATATTTTTTTAAAAAATAGGCATTTCTATGCATTTTTTTCAATTATTAATACGTATTTTTATAAATTTTAAAACGCAATATTGGTTATATAATATTCACCTTGAATTTATAAGGGATTAAAATATTTTCGGATATTAATGAGTTCTTAATGAGTGCTATGTCTGATATTTTGATAAGACTTAACAATTTTTAACAAGGTCGAACTAAATAGGGATTTTTAATTAAATTTATTTAACTAATAAATTTAATACGGGATTGATATAGTTGCATAATATTTTATATTTTATCTGTATTTTTTGAATAATATATGTTGACCGGTAGCTTGGAATTTTATCCGCTAGTGATCCGTCTGAAGCCGGAAAAATTTGTAACAGTCGGGCTAGTGTTTGAATTTGTTAAAAAATTTATTGTTGATAGCGGTGTTAGGTCTAATGTCATCAAATGAACGCTCGATTGCGGTTAAGATATATGTGAGTCGGACTTTAATAGTATTTTTAAAGTGTATATTTTTGTTAATAATTTTATAAGCGCAATATTTCGGCAATGATCGATTTTTGTAAAAAACATTGAATTTGGATTTTTGGAATTTTATTTTATTTTTTTTTTTTTTTAGATTTAAGCTGGTTCGTTGATAAACTTCAAACTTAGTGTTCAATTTGAAAAATTTAGATTGGACTTCCAAGAAGTGGGTTGGTGGAGGGTTGCTAGGAGATTTTGTGCTTATGGTGAGTGTTTTTTTTTTTTATTTATTAATATGTAATCTGTCTCATTTTGTAATACGAAACTAGATCTGGTTAGTTTGGTGACCTTTGTGGTGTAAATAGACTTTTATGGAAACATGTGAACTTGTAAATCTGGCTTTTAAATATTTGGTTAAGTTTTATTACATCGAGGTTATATTCATTCAAAAACTAAATATGTCTGATAACAAATTGACATGTCAAAATTGCGATTGACATGTCAAAATTGTGATAGACATGTCAAATATTTTGAAATGTGCCACTTCAGAATTACCACCCTAAGATGATATTTTAAATATACAACATAAAAAAATGAAATTTCTCTCTTAGTTTCGTATTACAAAATGAGACAGATAATAGTAATTTATGAAACTCTAATATAATTATAGGGTCAATATTTTAAATTAAAATTTTTGTTGTTACTTTTTATTCAGTTTTTTTAATCTAAAATGTTTTGTAGTATGTAATTTTTGAAATATTTAAGGTTTTTATTTTACATTAAAATCGGTTTTTCTGAACTCAAATTTTTAGTATAATCTGTCTCAATTTGTAATACGAAACTAGATCTGGTTACTTTGGTGACTGTTGTGGTGTAAACGGACTTTGGCGTATCCGTGTGAACCAATACTATGATAATATTATAAATGTATTGTCAATATACAACATAAAAAATGAACTTTTCCTGTTGGTTCCGTATTACAAAATGAGGCAGATAATACGCATTTTCAATTAAATTTTTTATACTTTTTATTATACGACATTTTTTAAATCAAATTGTAAGTTCAAGCTGACAAAATTTTGTAATTTATTTTTATTTTTTTAGGTATCTCCTGAAGGCACTAGTACTCAAAAATGCTACACGACACTGATTGGGAGCTGTGGAGACCTACGATTGACCTAGATGGATCAGCAGTCTTCGGTAAGATACTTTCAAAATAATAATTTATTGAGGCCCGGTCTCTCCACCTTCTGGTAAACGTCTAGGTAACTGTCTGACAGATAAGTTTATCTGGAACTTCATCTGCTGCATAAATGTCATTAACAATCGGTGAATTCAATACGTCAGTCTCATTATCCGTAAGATAAATTTGTAAGGGATTAATGAGGGATTAAGGGATGACATCTGTTCAGCACAGAAAGTATCACATAACCTCAACTGTCAGACAGTCTGCTAGAGGTTCACCTCAAAGTGGAAAGACCGGGCCTTACAGTTTATTGGACACACTGACGTACGTCACCTCACCCAGAGGAAGTTTGCAATTCGTTCGCGAGAAACATTTCAAGAGAGCATTACGTTACGCGGTACATTACAGGATCAGCTCGATAATTTGGACTCAACTTTCAATTTGTGAAAATTCACATCAGTTTTTAGGGTGTTTGTAGGTATAACAAAAAAAACCTTATACCGTCATTTTGTCGTCTGTCTGTTCGGTAAAAATTGTAGCCAAACATTTTTTAATTCTGAGTAGGGTATCAAATGAAAGCCCTTAGTACGTAGACTAACAATCAAAATTTTATTTTTGCAAAATAAATTATTTTGACGCGAGATTTGCCAAAATTGTACAAAAAAAAATTGTCCCACACCCTGTAGCCCAGATGGTTTAAACTAAAAATCTGAAAAAATTCTAAGTAATGTACATTTGTGTGAACCGGAAGAGTACAACAGGAATTTTTGATCAGATTATGTTTTTTACGCATTTTTTGTGTTTTTTGCTTGACCATGTGAAATATCTAATGATATTATGTAGTACAGTAAACAGAGCGCTTCGATGGTGTAATGCTTAGAATACTGGCGTTCTAATTTGCAAACTCGAGTTCAATCCGGCCTCGAGGCAATTTCATTTTATTTGTTTTTTTTTTGCATTTTTATTTTGTTTAAATTATGTTTTCAAAATTCTAGTTATATTTGGGCAAATATTGCATTAAATTTTTAAAAGCGTAAATTTAATAATAAGTGGAAATTGTTGAAATTGAATACTCTTGGACTTACAACCAAGTAACTTATATATATAATACGATGGATACAAGTAAAAAAATAAAATATATAAAATATATGTTATGTCATGTGTTATAATGTCTATATCATATTAGGGCCTAAATATATTGCTACTATACTGCTATTTATATTCCTATAAATACACGAAATCAGAAGGGCCGAGCTTATGACTAAAACAACCAATGGAAGCCATAAGCGCAATTTTCAAAATCTTAATGAATCTTGCTATATAAAAAAAATACTGCACATATTTAGAAACCTACATAATGGTATTAGGCATTCGAATTAAAATAAACAAAAAAAAATTGTTTTAATATAAAATTTGTTTTGGTATCCCAAATAATCATTATTCACTTACTAAATACTTGCGAAACACTGAAATGTAAGAAAATTCACACCTCACATCAATTTTATTTTTTATTATATAGGCTATTCCAAAACGTTTAAGCGGAACTAATTGGAATTTTTATTTTTTTAAGTTGTCATGAGTTCTCCTTTCTAGGTTTAAAGAGGGCTTTTGCTAAACAAAATGATCAAAAGCCTCACTTAAACGGTAAAGTTAGTTACTAGAATTCATAATCTAGTTCCGCTTAAACCAAAAAAACTGGCTATAGTTTTACAATGAATTTTTTTATTTGACTTTCATATCTATGGCCGATGGTCTAGAAACTGAGAACTTACCTTCTCTGCCCCTTATACGCCGCTACTAGGCGTTTGGAACCTATTATTTTTATTTATTTATTTTTAATGAATTTTAATTATTTGTAGATCCCAAAGGACTTGGATAAGGACCATCTGGAATAAGGAACCAATTAGGACAGGAACCAACCAGGATAAGGAACCAACCAGGACGAGGACGAAACGGGACCAGATCCAAAAGGATATCGGAGATCCAAAACAGCCGTGTAAAACCGTTAAGTAGAAATGTTTCTGTAGTTTATTTCAATTAAGAATGCATCGTTTCTTGCAATTAACAAAACTTGTCAAAATAATCGTTATATTATTTAATACAGACATTAAGTCTGGTGAAATAATGATTGTGTTTGGGGTTTTAAACCATTTTTAAATATTTTATATAATTTTTAAAAATTAATATTTCAAATTCAAAATATCCTTTGTATGGAATTTGTGTAGATAACCCAATTGTTATCGTCTTATTTATTTAAATTTTCAAAGAATTCATTTTATATATATAGTATTTGCTGTAAGTCGTTTCGTTTTGCAGCGTTAACTCTACTGCATTCTTATTTGAAATGGACGTTAATTTACTAAGGCTGACTGGATATATTTGAGGCATTTTCATGACACACTAAAAAGGCACACAGTAATTTTGCATGCTAGAATTAAGAAAGAAACAGATACGGGACAATATTTTTTAATATTGTCGGCTCAAATTTGAGCTGTTTTTTATTTTCAGGTCATCACGTAAAATATTGACTTTATTGACCTAAAGTCAATATTTTAGAATCAGTTTTTTTAAGAGAAATTTTTTTATTTTTGTACATTTTTTATATATATGCATACTCACACACAAATTTTTTAAATTGTTTTCTTATGTGTTAGGAAATTTTTAGAGTCAATTTAAAGAGTTAAACTTTTAAGTCAATATTTTAGAATTAGTTTTTTAGACCGATTTTTGAGTTCATTTTTTAATCAATGTTTTGAGATAATTTTTTGAGCACTATCTTTAGCTTCAAATTTTTAGTCAAATTTTTGATTAGTCAAATTTAGTTAAATTTAGATTTAAATTTTTAGATTCTCCTTTAGAACTTGTAGAGACTCTTTTATTCTCAAATTTATAGACACACTTTTAAGATAATTCATTTTTATAGATAATATCTTTAGATCTTCAAATCCAATTATAATTTTTTAAATATTTTTGAGTTTTTAAATTTGAATTTCGCTTTTCCTTGGGGTAGCCTGTATCGTGTCTTGGGTGGGAAGCTTAAAGCTACCGCTTAAAACACACCCCAACTAAAGCAAAATTAAATTCCCACACGCTTACTTCGGAGTGGTCTTTAATTGCCCTGGGGGGGAAGCTAGTGCTACCCCTTAGGGCATACTCCGAGTAACACACACTCGTACACACAGACAAATACACATACATATAAAAACAATGCATGTGCATGAAAATATTAAAAAATAAAATCACACACGCTTACCATGAGGACAGCCAATTTGTGCCCTGTTTGGTTAGCTAGTGCTGCCATCTAGGGCACGTCCCTGGTAACACAAACACAACCAGTACTTAGGTACAAGCACACGCGTACTTTGGGGGTGTATTTATTGTTTTGGGGGGCTAGCTAATGACTGCCCCTTAAAACTACCCCCTTGTACCATACACAGGTCGCTTAGGACCTACAAATTTGCAAAACAGAGTGATTAAGAAAGAAATAAATTATTTTTTATTGATAAAATGCATGATTTTTGATTTTTTGATTAAAAAAAGTAAAGTAATGCATGTTTAATAAAGAAAATTTAACACAAATTGAAAGAAATATAAAGAAATTTTAGTTTAGGTAGGATTAATTTATGTAAATAAATTTTAAATGTTGAAATATTTTTCCTCCGTGAGAAACGGGGGGAAAGTAATACTTTTATCAAATATCAAAAGCCTCTTATATCCAAGTTGATTCTGTCTGTACAGTCTGTAATCATTTTTAGGGTGTATTTGTTTCTTTGACACCGTAAAAAAGTTTGTCAAATTGTACATCAGTCGAAGTAAAGGTATGTTAGAGATGGATAAATCAAACTAACCATTGTGTGTCTGTTTTGTATGCTGCAAGGTTTGCTTGTAGACCAATTAAATATCCTTCCACACATGGTACCTTTGTGTGAAAGTGTGTTTATTTCTTGTGGCACTCACAGATCATCTGCGTATGTTTCTGTTGGGTTTTGCAAAAAATAAACTACAGGTACTACACCCCCTTTGATGCGCCTGTTGTTATTAACTAGGGTCGATTTAGATTTGGACTTTTATCTAGAAAGATTCTAGTTGATTCTGACAGATAATTCAGAGGACTGGTGAGTTCTAACAACTGGTAACTTTTTGGTTATTCAGTTGGTAGTTAAATCTCACCAAAACACACACAACACTAAATACACTGCGCTTTTCATGATACACATGGTTTATTTCTGTCTCAGGGATTGTAGGTGCCGGTTAACCAAGTCTCTTCCGAGTTTTTCCCTACCTTAACGGCCTAGCCGAGGGAGACGAGAGATACTAGTTGACTGAAGGTGACCGAAGATGTCACGAATGAGTTCTGTTCATTTGGTAGAGTCTTTTTACTGGTCGGGACGATCTGATGTTTCCCCCCAAGGCATAGCCAAGGGTAAGGGATGTTTGACACCGCCTGATCACGGGGCCAACTACCCAACGGATGGGTAGCGCTCGTAAAACAATAAATTCAGTAAAAGTAAACAACTTTTGGAAGCCGATCGGTAAAGAATCTTTCGATAGATAAACTGATCGATCGAGTGAAGGAACGAGCCTTCAAAAAATTCAACTCTTGAAGTTACAATAAACTTCACTATTTTTTCTTTTAGTGAGTTGTTTTAAACACTCACGCCATTTTTTGTTGTTTTAATATTAGTTTAAAATTCCTGAGGTCAGAAGTAAACATTTCAGGTTACCCTGATACTTGTGCAAACTCGGTTTCCCTTTAATGCGGGCACAGGTTTTTGTTCTGGGCAAGCATCCTCTTTCCTCTAGGTTGTTCGTTGCCCTCGCGATTCCTCCGGTGGAGCCCAAGCCCTTTCCATGTGCATCGGATCGGGCGGCGATGGCTTACAATGGAGCCCTCCACGGACTCTTCTATAGACGTGGAGGAACCAGCTCTTTTGTGTGAATACAATACGGTTGAACGTTATTTCTTTCCACGTTTGGGTTTTTGGTGGGTGGGGGGTAACTCGCTTTTTCCTTGCGCCTTCCCCGGAAAGAATTACGTTCGCCGTTAGGAAAGATCACCTCCTCTTTCAGCTCGACCTACTAACACTCGCAGGAGAGGCAATTAGGTATGGTTGCGTCTTCTCGAGATTCAACAGAAGCAGTTTCCAACAAATCAAGACTTCCAGATTTTTAAATTAAAACAATTTTTCTTGGGTATTACAGCCACATGTTATTTTACATATTGGTCGAATTTCATGTGGGTGTTAATACCTGGTAATGCTCTCTGGAAGTGGGTATTTTTTTCGAGTGAACGAATTTTTTACTCATAACCAGATGTAGCGTTACTAACCGTATAAATCCTACAAGATTTGTTCATATAATTGGGCTGCTTTTGGTCCGATAATGGGACATGTCTGTAGGTGCTTTAAATCCGACATGTTGAGGACCAGTTTTCTTTATTGGATTTTGTCAAAATGCAACTTCTAGTAAATAAATTGGTTTGTGTTGGTAAAATTTAAATCCTGTTCAACAGGTGCTTGAAAGTTTTAATTTTTAAGTTATTTGAAAATTAGTTTTAAGTTTAGTTTTTATGATTTATTTTGTGCTAATTCTGTTTTTTGTTTAGGATACTTCAGGAGTTGATTTCAGGAGAAAATAATTAAAAAGCAGGTTTTTTAAATCGTTTTTCAATCTTGGTTTTAAAAACGTTATTTACGTATTTTTTTCAAAATAGTTTAAATATATTTTTTTGACTAGTAGGTAATTCTTTTTTTCAAAATTAGATTTCAGGTAAAGTTGTATTAAAAGTAGATTTTAAAAAGAAGTTTTCAACAACAGCTTTTCAGAATAGTTTATTTAAAAATTATCTTTTTAAAAATATGCTCCCTAATAGGCTTTCAAAAATACTAAATTCAAAATTACTTTTTTCGAAAATACTCTAAAATAAATTTTCAAAATATTTTTTTCATAATTCATTTTCAGGAAGAGAGTTTTCAAAGTTAACTTTTTAAATTATTTTTACATTAGTTTTCAAAAAAAAATTCTTTCCTCCAAAATTCTTATTTCAAAACTAGGTTCTCGAAAATAGGTTCTCAAAAATAGTTTTCAATACAGATTTTTTTTAAAATAATGTTATAAATAATAGTCAAAAACTAGATTTTTTTCAAATTTGATTTTTTTAAACTACCTATTTTATCCTATTTTCAAAAAAAAAAAAGTTTTAAAAAATAGGTTTTCTAAAGTAAATTTTCCAAAGTAAGTTCTCGGAAATAGATTCTCAAAAATTGGTTTTCATTAATATGTAGTTTACTTAGTTTTCAAAAAAAAAATTAAATATGTTTTCTAAAATAGATTTTCTAAAGTAGGTTCTCAAAAACCGGATCTCAAAAACAGATTCTCAAAAATCGGTGAACAAAAAAATATATATATATATATATATATATATATATTTTGAAGAACTTGATTGCTCCGTAATCTGGGGCACAGGGACTCGGGTTCAAACCCCGATGTCACGAAATTTAATTTTCCGTTACTGTGCAGATCGGCAATTGGATCGACTCTGCCAAGTAATAATACTTAAAATGACCGGTCAGTTTCTGTTTGTAAATTTAATTTTTCAAAATTTATTTATCAACAATAATTACAAAAAATAATTTTCAAAAATAGTTCAAATTTTTTTCCTATTTTTTTTTCAAAACTAGTTTGCAAAAATAATATTCTTTTCAAAATAATTTTAATAATATTATTCCAACCTTTTTAAAATTTTCTTAATAATTTTAATTTTTTTTTTAATAATTTTTAGTATTAAAAATTACGAGCTCTGTGGTAAAAAACTTAACTTATGAAACCCTGGAAGACGGGTTCAAAACACGGACACCACGGAATTTTCGTATTCCAAATTTGATACTCTGCAGTCAACCAAGGGGCTGGCTCAGCGTTAGCAAAACTTACAAAAATAAATTTAAAACATTTAAACGGACAAAATGTTAATTTCACGTGATTTTGACATAGTACCGGAGGTCTAGAAAAAAAGAAATATTTTGTAATCAATACGCCACTTAGGCATTGATAAATTATTACTAAAAATACTTCAAATGGCAATTTTTTTGAAATAAAATAAACATCCAATTTTTCCAAATTTATTTTTCAATATTTAGTTTTCCAAATTCAGAGTTCAATTTTTTTTTACTGAGCTGTCCCATGACAGTTTGGAGTCCAAAATCGGCTCCATTTAGTTCTGCTGTATTTGTAGTCCATTGGGTTCAAATTTGGATCAAATCCGAAATGGCGCGTTTTGGAAATTGCCAAAATTGTCAACTCGTGGATTTCAAATCATTTTTTGGTTTTATTAATATTTTTATCTTTTACAAATTGTAGTACGTGGTTTCACACAGCACAAAACAGGGCTCAAACCCCGGACAATACTTCAGAACAATCCTATATTGTTGTCAAAGTTAGAACTTAACGTTAAAAATAAAATTAATTAATTAAAATTAATTTTTTCTGGTCAATATGTAATTGTAAAATGTTTGTCAATTTGAACTTATACCTGGCGATAGTAGCCTAACGCTGGTTGACCTTTATAAATTTTATCAAAATTTTGCTCAAAAAAATATAAGTCATCTTGCGAACATTAAATATTTCTTTGTATTTGTATTTGGGTCTCAGGGTCATGGGTCCACTGGTGTACTCTCCAGAAGTTACTGGCTGGACCTAGGGTACCCTACGTCCCTCTTCAGAGTGTTTGGGAAGTCCGTTCTCCATAGCTGGGAAACGTTTGGCCTCTCACTAAGGCAGGATGGACTGTATGAATTTTCCAAGGGGAGGATTATCGTTGATCTTGTATTTTTCGGATACAGGGGAGGTTTTCTTAAGATCCTTGAAGTAAGAGGTGGAGTGTTTCCAACGTTTGACTTGGATGGATTCATTGGAAATTCATCCATCAAACGTTTTATTTTTAAGTTGATGATTGTAGAAAATTGGTTGAAATTTAATTGTTTTTTTTTATTCCCTTTGTACAAAATTATTTGCGCCCTCGGTTCCCGGCGCCCTTCCGTCTGACCGAAGGCTGACAAGGCCATATCCTTTGGTATGGAAGAGGCTGGATGACGTTAAACAACATAAATTATCCTTTTTTGATAATTTCGCCAATATGAATATATTTTGCCGGTGATCCCGGTTGACTTTTTGGTAATCCTGGGACCCCCAAGGAGAGCCTAACCAAATTGGTTGGCGAACCTAGGGATAGGTGTTGCCTTTAGGTACTTCTGGATGAGGCTATTTAGCGCTTGAAATGAATGGAAAATTTTAGGTTAAGTCAAACATATTCCGACCAGAAAGATGTTTTTTAAATTAATTAATAATAAATACTTTTATTTGATTATTGTGATTTTGTGTGTAAGACTATAATCCTTTGGGGGATTTTTTGGTGTCCTCTTTCAAAAAGAGGACGTTTCAATGTTATATCCTTTGATATAGCACTAACTGGCTAACCCTAAAGCTGACGTAAATTAAAATTAGTTTTAACCATTTTTAAAACGTATTTTAGAGTTTTTTTTTTTATTGCCATTAGAAGTATTATAATGGCTGTTAGTATATGCGCTAATAGCTCTTATTTATTATTATTAATATTATTTTTATTAATCAATTTTTTTGTTAATATTAACTTATTTTTTAGTTGTGTGGTTTCGTGGTTTTGATTTGGCTACAGAGCATAGCAAAATGGTTTAAATTCAGACCATTGAATTTTTATTCTGATATTACGCAGATCGGCTAAGAGCCGACTCGGCAGACTTATTTAAATAAAATGTAGACATTTTTAGTATTTTCAAGAATGAACATTATTTTTAAAATAGTTTTTTAAAAATAGCATTTTTAAAATTTTAATAATCAATATTTTTTAATGTTTTTTTTTAGAAATATTTTTTTTTAATTATTTTTCAATTCCTTTTTTCCCTTTTTTTAATTCGATATTATTTAATTTTTTTTTTACATTATTTTAAAAAATATTTAAATTATATTTAAGAGTGTGTAGTCAACAGAGGGGTTGACTTATACGGAAATATGACCAGTCATTTTGAGTTATTACATTATTTTTCAAAATTTGTTTTTAAAATAGTTTTTTTCTATTTTTTATTTTGTTATTATTTTAATAATGTTTAAGATTTTATGCAGTCAGCAGAGGGGTTGACGCGTCATCAATTAATACTTAAAAATGATATATAGAGATATAACCAGTATTAAATAATTTTAGTTATTTAAAAAAAATAATAATAATAATAATAATAATAAATAAAACCTCAAATTATAACTCAATGGTAAGATAATTACCAACGTAGCCTAAAACCAAGTTGACAGGCTGGAATGCACTTTTGATTTTTCGATATGCAGTCATTTCAGGTGTCGACTCACTTTCCATTAATTAAACCTGTTTATATATTAGTAAAACGAAAAGTCACACAGCCCATATGATTTTTATATAAATACAGAGAACATACTCAACCCTATTTCCCACTTAAGTGATTGGAACCAATAATTATAGTTCATACAAATTTTCAGTCCCATGATATTCATTTAATTTTTCGATTTACAATCATGAGATTCGAGTCAATCTCGATTAATTTTAAATACTTTTTCATACAGCAATCGTCACGCTACCCATGTAACTTTATTAAAGTACCGGTGGTCTAGAAATTGAGAACCTATTTTGCCCTATTCATTATTTAAAAAAGAAACCGATTATTATTATTATTATTTTTTTTAAATAATCGAAATGTCACTAGCCCTGTGACTTTATAGTGCCGGTTTACTATGCCCTGTTCGCCACGTAGGTGATAAGAACCCATAATTATTTTAAATAATATAGATACTTTAAATAAAATTAATTTTATATGATCGAAACGTCACGTTACCCATGTGACTTTATAGTGCCGGAGGTCTAGAAATTGAGAACCTAGTATACCCTATTCGTCACCAATTTAAATATAAGAAATTTTAGAAAAGTTTGTGTTTTGAGTGTATTCAGAAATAAAAGCGGTAGAAACGTCATGCAAACCATGTGACTTTAATATAGTATCAGAGGTCTAGAAACTTATAGATGTACTCGATGAAAACCTATAATTTTATTTTAAATGTAGCAAATATTAAATAAGTTTTAAAATTTTTTATAAAAAAATCGATTTAAAAATCTGCTTTTTTATTTTGATTCTACTCGATATGCAGCAAGAGGCCTTAAGAAGAAAGAATTTGCTGAAAAGAAGTTTCTGATAATTTAAAATAAATTACCATATAATTTTGGTTTAAATACAGAAAATTTTAAATAAGTTGTCAAAATTTTAAGATTAGATATATAAAAATCTGCTTTTTTATTTTGATTCTACTCGATATGCAGCAAGAGGTCTTAAGAAGAAAGAATGCTGAAAAGAAGTTTCTGATAATTTAAAATAAATTAGCATATAATTTTGGTTTAAATACAGAAAATTTGAAATAAGTTTTCAAAATTTTAAGATTAGATTTATAAAAATCTGCTTTTTTAACTTTGAATCTGTTCGAAATGCACTAAGAGGCCTTAAGAAGAAAGCAGAGATTGTTGAAATGAAGTTTCTAATAATTTTAAATTAAATTAGCATATAATTTTGTTTTAAATACACAAAATTGAAGTAAGTTTCAGAAGTTGGTATTTCTTCCCCAGAGAAGGTCCAGAATTTGGTTATCCCCCAACAGTGAAGGTCCAGAATTTGGTTATCCCCCAACAGTGAAGGTCCAGAATTTGGTTATTCCCCAACAGTGAAGTTCCAGAATTTGGTTATCCCCCAACAGTGAAGGTCCAGAATTTGGTTATCCCCCAACAGTGAAGGTCCAGAATTTGGTTATTCCCCAACAGTGAAGTTCCAGAATTTGGTTATCCCCCAACAGTGAAGGTCCAGAATTTGGTTATCCCCCAACAGTGAAGGTCCAGAATTTGGTTATTTCAATGGTAAAAAGGTAGTAAATTAATAATCTTAAGTGATTTTAGTCCAGCGAGGTTTAAGAGATTGTTTTCTTATTAACTCCTCAATTTAAAAACAGAGCTCTCCTCCAGGCGTTAAGATCGTCTCTTAACGCTTTAGCAATAAAACTGAGCTCTCCCTTTGACCTAAAGTGAGGTTTTTCCTCTAAACATCTTGCCACCTGAGTGGCACCCTCCCGTAGATATAAGACTAATCTAAATGTTTCAGAACTTGGGGTGCTAATTTGCAGTGATGGCTGAGCCTGTGCTTATCGGCTGCTAGATATCTTGACGGCGAGAACCAGCTCAAATGCCTGTTATCTACAAATCGCCCAGAGTTTGTATACTTATGGTTTTAGGTTTCGTTTTATAAAAATGTTTTCACGTTTTCTTGTTGTTTTCTTTCATGTTGTCTGTTTCAGATTACACTTCGTATACCAGTATTCTCCAGGTTTTCAGGTATTCGTTTTCATGTTTAATATGCTTATTTTGTATGTATTGTCCCCAATTTTGTGTGTATTGCCCCCAATTTGATGTGTTTTGTCCCCAATTTGATGTGTTTTGCCCCCAATTTTATGTGTATTGCCCCCCATTTTGTGTGTATTGCCCCCCATTTTGTGTGTATTGCCCCCAATTTTGTGTGTATTGCCCCCAATTTTGTGTGTATTGCCCCCGCCTTGTATGCATTGCCCCCGCCTTGTATGCATTGCCCCTGCCTTGTATGCATTGCCCCCGCCTTGTATGCATTGCCCCCGCCTTGTATGCATTGCCCCCGCCTTGTATGCATTGCCCCCGCCTTGTATGCATTGCCCCCGCCTTGTATGCATTGCCCCTGTTTTGTATGCATTGCCCCCGTTTTGTATGCATTGTCCTCAATTTTGTGTGTATTGCCCCCAATTTTATGTGTATTGCCCCCAATTTTATGTGTATTGCCCCCAATTTTATGTGTATTTCTCACATTTCTGTATGTTTTGCCCCCATTTATATGCATTGCCCCATTTATATGTATGCTTCACTTGTATTGCTTATGTTGTATGTATTGCAGATGTTGCTGATTGCTGCTATTGCTGTTTTATTGCAATTTTTTGTGTTTTATTGCCATTTTTTCTGTTTGTATTCTATCCCCAATTTTATGTGTATTTCTCACATTTCTGTATGTTTTGCCCCCATTTATATGCATTGCCCCATTTATATGCATTGCCCCATTTATATGTATGCTTTACTTGTATTGCTTATTTTGTATATATTGCAGATGTTGCTGATTGCTGCTATTGCTGTTATATTGCAATCTTTTGTGTTTTATTGCCATTTTTTGTGTTTGTATTCTATTGCCATTTTTCTGGTTTACTGCATTTTTGTTATTGTTGTTTTTATATTTTATTATTTTTGCTTGTTTTGTTTTGCTTTTTTTCAGATGGGGTTGGGGGGCAAAATATTGCAAACATAATCATAAAAATTTTAGTTTAATGCTAATATACGTTTTAAGTGTCTCGATTCGTATTAAGCCGATTTTTTTAGTTGTGCGTGGTGCACAACCATTTTTGTTTCTTATTGAGGGTTCGACACCAAAGTGTTTTCTTTTGGGTTGCTCGGAACCAATTTTCTTTCTAATGGACAACTCAGGATCAAATTTTATTTTTATGGGGGGGGGTCATGAATATACAAGGTGTTTGTTTGAAACGGGGCACCCCGAAAATCTCCTTTATTTGTAAAGATACAAAAAATCTTCAGAACAAAAGTTAAACTAGACAAAAAGGCCCATCTAAAGGTTACTATAAGAATTCTGAGGCACTTCCGGTTTAACCGGAAATGATGTCAATTTTGGATCTAGCATAGGGAATCGATAATTTTACATTTTTTTCCTAAAAGCACATTAAATTAGCTTTACAATGACACCAAAAAGTCATATTTTTATGTTAACCATTTCAAAATGGCGACCATTTATTTACAAAATAATAATCAACATAAGTTTTACAAAGTTGAACGTAGAAAGCTTTGAAAACTATTTTTTTTATGTAAATATTTTTGTATGTGTACATGTACATTTAAATACATACATATAATTTTTTTTTGTGAAGTAATTTTTTTTTTTGAAAAATAATTGTAAAAAGTAATAGTTTATTTTTTCTAAATAGTCAAATAGTTTATTTTAGAGATATTTTGTTTCTTTATTTATTGTTTTTAAAGCTTGCTACGTTCAACTTTGTAAAACTTATGTGGATTATTATTTTGTAAATAAATGGTCGCCATTTTGAAATGGTTAATATAAAAATATTATTTTTTGGTGTCATTGTAAAGCTAATTTAATGTACTTTTAGGAAAAAAATATAAAATTATCGATTCCCTATGCTAGATCAAAAGTTGATATAATTTCCGGTGAAACCGGAAGTGCCTCAGAATTCTTATAGTAACCTTTAGATGAGCCTTTTTGTCTAGTTTAACTTTTGTTCTGAAGATTTTTTGCATCTTTACAAATAAAGGAGATTTTCGGGGTGCCCCGTTTCAAACAAACACCCTGTATATTTTTTTCTTATGCCGGCTCATGAGTTATTTTTTACCCTCACATTTAGTAACATGAAAGAAATGTCTCTGTGAACGTCCCTAAAAATGTGTATTTTGAGTGATAGTTGGGTTAGGCGGTAAGGGGTGGGGGTTAAGCCCATTTCAAGAGCCTGTATATTTGAAAGCGAACAGATAGCTTTTTCTGCCCTAATGAGTCACCTAGTCGTTAGGAACCCACTTTAATTACTTAATTTTGCAATATTGTGTCCTGCGGGTGCCTCCACGTGGCCCATCCCTGGGAACAGATTTTTTTTCTTAATATTTTTCAAAAAAAATCTGTTGCTAAAACCCGCTAAAAATTTTCTTGTATAGGCTATTTTAAGGCAGTGATGGCTGGGTATACACTACGTATACCAGAATTCTTCAGGTTTTCATGTGTTCATTTTCATGTTTAATATGCTAATTTTGTATACAGGATGTTTGTTTGAAACGGGGCACCCCGAAAATCTCCTTTATTTGTAAAGATACAAAAAATCTTCAGAACAAAAGTTAAACTAGTCAAAAAGGCCCATCTAAAGATTACTATAAGAATTCTGAGGCACTTCCGGTTTCACCGGAAATGATGTCAACTTTTGATCTAGCATAGGAAATCGATAATTTTATATGTTTTCCTAAAAGTACATTAAATTAGCTTTACAATGACACCAAAAAGACATATTTTTATGTTAACGGTTTCAAAATGGCGACCATTTATTTACAAAATAATAATCAACATAAGTTTTACAAAGTTGAACGTAGCAAGCTTTGAAAACAATAAAAAAAGAAACAAAATATCTCTAAAATAAACTGTTAAAACTAGTTATTATATGAAATAACATGCTTAACTTAAATTTTAATTTTTCAATTAAATGTATTATAAATAACAAGAGTTTTTGTAAAATAATTGTAAAAAGTAATAGTTTTTTTTTTTCTAAATAGTCAAATAGTTTATTTTAGAGATATTTTGTTTCTTTTTTTATTGTTTTCAAAGCTTGCTACGTTCAACTTTGTAAAACTTATGTTGATTATTATTTTGTAAATAAATGGTCGCCATTTTGAAATGGTTAACATAAAAATATGATTTTTTGGTGTCATTGTAAAGCTAATTTAATGTACTTTTAGGAAAAAAATATAAAATTATCGATTCCCTATGCTAGATCAAAAGTTGACATCATTTCCGGTGAATCCGTAAGTGCCTCAGAATTCTTATAGTAACCTTTAGATGGGCCTTTTTATCTACTTTAACTTTTGTCCTGAAGATTTTTTATATCTTTACAAATAAAGGAGATTTTCGGGGTGCTCCGTTTACAACAATATAAAAATTTAAAAAAAAACTATTAATATTGTCTCTTCTCGCAGAGTTCGATCCCTTTCGGATCGAGTTAGTTGGGTGAGCAGCCAACATCATAACCACTACACCAGGATACACCTTCCAGTGTAGCGTGTTACAAAGCTATAACTTGTGTACATTATTAGCCAAAAAAACACAAAAAATGCGTTTTTTTTTTTCCAAAAACATAATCTGATCAAAAATTCCTGTTGTTTTATTCCGGTTCATACCAATGTACATTACTTAAAATTTTTTCAGATTTTTAGTTTAAACCATCTGGGCTACAGGGTGTGGGACAAAAAGTTTTTTGCACGATTTTGGCAAAAATCGCTTCAAAATAATTTATTTTGCAAAAATAAAAATTTAATCGTTAATCCACGTACTAAGGGCTTTCATTTGATAACCTACTCAGAATTAAAAAAAATATATTTTTTTTGATGACCAAATATTTGTTTATATTTTTAGGGGGATATGTTTTTTAGATGTTTTAGTATTTTTCCTATGTGCAGGTTTAAGAGTTGTATAAGCATGCCAAATTGCAACTCTCTAGGTTTAGCCATTTGGCTACAATTTTTACCGAACAGACAGACAGACGACAAAATGACGGTATAAGAGTTTTTTGGTCATACCTACAAAACCCTAAAAAAATAATAACAAAAGCCTATAAATATTATTGTCTAACCCAACCTAAATTAAAAAATAAAAAAAAAAAAAATAAGGGATGGGTGCGGGTATTGAAGATTGGGGGTACTCATAAATGAAATGTCTATTCAAGGGGTACGTGAGAAAAAAAGGTTGGGAACCGCTGCTCTAAAATGATTAGGGAAGCAGGAAATAGCATATTTATTATTTTACATTTTAAATCGCTATGGCCGACAGGTCAATTCACCATCCTGTATATATTTTTTCATGTTAAATACCTATATATACCTGGTCAATTCAACACCCATTCATACGAGGTCTGTTCAAAAAGTATCGCGAATTTTGAATTTCTGCGGGTTACGTATATTCGATTTTCGATTTTTTTGTGGCGTTATGTTGGTACTCATGTCTCTCACTTATGCCGACAAGTATGGCCATTTTGAATCTTCAGTTAATTTTTGACAGTTGCTTTGCTTGCACGTGTTTTGGCTCGTCTTCGATTTTTGCCTATACCAAAAAATGGATCATAGAATCTGTATCAAATTTTGTGTGAAAAACAAAATTAAGTGCGCGGACGCATTCCGAATGTTGACTGTGGCATATGGTGAAGCTACCTTGGACCGAAGCAACGTTTATCGGTGGTACAAAATGTTCTCAGAAGGCCGAGAAGATGTGCCGGACGCCCGAGTACGTCAACAACAGACGAAAACATTGATGAAGTGAAGAAAATAGTATTGGCCAAGCGTCGAATCACCGTTAGAGAAGTTGCTGAGGACCTAAACATATCGATTGGCTCGTGCCATTCGATTTTTACCAATGATTTGGGTATGAGACGGGTCGCCGCAAAATTCGTACCAAAATTTGCGCGAATTTTTGGCCAAAAACAACACTAATAATGCCGCAGCCACCGTATTCCCCAGATCTGGCCCCCTGTGATTTTTTATTGTTCTCGAAATTGAAGAGGCCCATGAAAGGACGACGCTACGCTACGAGTGAGGAGCATCGAAGGAGGAGCTGAACAAGATCACAAACAATTATTGGAAAAAACGTTGGCACAAGTATAATATCTGGTGGAGATTACTTTGAAGGGGACAAAATAGATATTCATGAATAAATAAATAATTTTTGAAAAAACACAAAATTCGCGGTACTTTTTGAACAGACCTCGTACATACATACACACAAACGAATTAATCCATATATTAATATAGATTCTTAAATTAAAATTTCAATACCTCTATGACTATTATTTTATTTTTAACCCTTAACGTACTAAATTTAATTAACCTAGTACTCGCTGCCGGCCGGAATTAAAATTGAACGCGTGCGATAAAATGCAAGCATTTGATTAAGGAAGATTCAACTGAAGGGCTTGGTTCGTCATTACTTGCATAAAATTGATGGGCGTATCTATTGGTTTCCCGTAATAATATGGAGAAAACTTCTTCGAAAAACAGTGAAAAAACGGTAAAGGGCAACGAATCGGCAGTTATATTAGGGGCCGCTGTTTGGTTTATTCCAGTACGTGGTGGTGTAAAATCTAAAATATTGCCAGAATCTCCCGGTCTTCTAGGCCAAAACTGGATCTCCACTTCTTCTTGTTCAGTTTCTTCTTCACTTTCCTCTTGTAGAATCGATAATATTGGAACCAATTTCTTCATCCAACTCATCGTCTGAATCGTCTTCTGCTATCACTTCTTCAAATTCATTTTCTCGCCTGTTTTCCATTATAAGGGTATTCAATAAAAACGATACAAATTTTACGTGGTTTTAGAAACTATAACCAGCTATCCCGTCAAGTGACAATATAAAACTGCCCAATTAGAAGATAAAATTCTACTTTTAATATCTACGCCTATGGCTCAAGGTTAAACTTTATTTTCTAAAATGAAATATCCGTTCTCTACTAATGACGCTAGCGCTTAGAAAGAATAAACAAAAACAGTGGTTCATATATAAACCGCTCAGCCAGCAGAGTATACAAACCGCGGTTCATATATAAACCGCTCGGCCAGTAGAGTATACAAACCGCGGTTCATATATAAACCGATAGTCCTATAAGGGTTAATACTTGCGTGTTAATAACTTACTATTTGTGAACACAGTGTGCTGCTGTCAAAATATATACTTCATTTAATATAGATCCACCGCAAATGTGAAGATTGTTACCTCTTATAGATACCTGAAATATAAAACAAAATTACTCATTTCAAAACAAAGTTCTTTTAAAAATATAAATGCAGTCATTTGACAAGAAACTACTTAGAAAAATATGTAAATGCTTAAAAATAAAAAATAAATCCAAATTTCCATGATTGGGCAACCTAGACTCGATTAGCTACAAATTTATAAGAAACCTGATGAACAAGTTCTGTCAAGAAGTTTCCCAATGAATAAATTTTTTACATGAGCGTAGAATAAGAATTTTAATACAGTATTTTGTTCAAAACACTTATACTTTATAGAAATTAAAAATAAATAAAAGTATACTCACTATATGTGGAGCATCTCCTATTTTTGCTTCTTCTCCTCCTTTTAATCTGTTTTCCAGTATTATGTCATTACTTTCTAAAACAATATAATTTCCAATAATTACCAAAATTATCAAAATGGGAGTGTTATATTTTAGTGGAACCGGCAAATATCTCGCTTATTTATTAAGTTAGTAATTTATTTCATATAACATGATTTATACAGCAACATGTAAGCTACTTGATGACGGATGTACATTTATGATGCCACTTCCGGTTTATTAGTCATTAATATCAACTTTGAAATTTCAAACGGAACAAACTACATTTTTTTGCAAATTTGAAAAGTACATCAAATTTGCTTTACAATCATGTAAAAAAATCCATATGTTACATTATTAAAAAGTAAAATGGCGGGCACTTTTTCATACACCTAGTCGAAAAAAGAATAGTGAGCCATGACTAAAATTTAACTTGTTGTAAATCATGTTAAAATAATGAAATTAAAAAAAAAAAAAACTACTTTTCGTTCTTTAATTTTTCTCTTAAGACCTTTTTAGGCTTTTATAGGTATGACCATCAAAAAACCATTATAACGTCATGCCTGTACGGTAGAAATTGTAGCCAAACGGCTTAACACTAGAAGTTGGAATTTCGCATGTTTATACAAGTCAATCAATCAATTTATTATTATTCTTGCCTTTCGGCTTTGAATAAGAGATACAGATACATTTCTTTTACAAACCTTAACTGTAGTTTATATAATTCATTGACCCACATATAGAACAATACTGACAGTTCAAAAAAAAAAAATATGCGAAGTGTGAATTTTCACACATTTCAGGGTTTCGCAGGTATTTAGTAAGTGAATGATGATTATTTGGGATGCCAAAACAAATTTTATGTTAAAATATTTTTTTTTGTTAATTTTCATTCGATATATGTTTTTTAGATGTTTTAGTATTTTTCCTATGTGCGGGTCAAAGAGTTGTATAAGCATGCCAAATTGCAACTCTCTAGGTTTAGCCATTTGGCTACAATTTTTACCGAACAGACAGACAGACAGACAGACGACAAAATGACAGTATGAGGTTTTTTTGGTCATACCTACAAAACCCTAAAAACGCTCAAAAAATAGTATAAATATAATTCTTTTTTCAAAAATTAAATTTTAATCGTTAATCCATGTAAAGCACCTACTTTCATTATTGGAATCCCTCTGAGAAATAGGGTTTGGGACAAAGAAAAATTCGACATACCTTTTACGAAAATCGCATAAAATAGTTTATCTCAAAAATAAAATGTTGTTTAACTTCGTTTTAAAAAGTTTTATTTGATACCCTACTCGATATTTAAAAAATATATATTTAGTTTTACGTTCAATAAAAATTAGTTTATATTTTTCGTGCGATAAGTTTTTTTGAAGTTTCAGTATTTTTTCTATACGCGAGTGAAAGATCTGTACATGCATGCCAAATTTTATTTCTTTAGATCCAGCCGTTTCGCCACAATTTTTAACATACAGACACACAGACACATGATATGTATAAGGGTTCTTTGATTAACTTTCAAGACCCTAATAAGCGTTAACATTGCATTTAATTTGCAATTGCATTCACAACAAATTGAAACAATTGTAATAAACTAAGTATATATTTCTTTACCTGTTAATAAAAAATAGCAATAAAAAGCCAGTGCAATAATAATTAGTTTCATAGTTCTTAACTGACACTTAAAACACTTAACAATATTGTAACAGATAGAAACTATTCGAACATATTTTTAAACTGGCATTATCTTGTCATAAAGTAAATGAACCCAAAACACAACTGATATGGAAATGATATTTACCATCAAAACAGTCTACAGAAAAATAATAAACTTGAATATCTTGAAGAACAACTAATTATGTTTACTTTTTACTTGACACGAACTGAGAAATTATCATGGTCAACGGTCAGCGGCGTACTTGAAATATTTTTAGTAAATTTCTTTCAGTTCTAAAGCTTAATTTATAGCGGCTGGTGGGTAAAATATTTGGGGGGACACTTTTTGATCCATATGTTGCAATGGTGTCCAGCCTACGGCCCGCGGGCTTAATCTGGCCCAACAATAAGTTTCAAACGACTCGCATGAAATTTCTGCCCCTTGTTTTTTTAGAATCACCCTCCCCTCAACATATTTTCGGAATTTCTCCACTCCCCCTGTCCTTAATTGATTTTCACAATTTCTTCCCCACGTTCTCAAATGATTTTCAAAATTTCGCCCACCCGTCCTCTGTGATTTTTAGGATTTTGTAGGTATGACCAAAAAACCCTTATACCGTCATTTTATCGTTTATCTGTCTGTCTGTTCGGTAAAAATTGTAGCCAAACGTTAGTTTTTAACCTAGAGAGTTGAAATTTGGCATGCTTATACAACTCTTTGACCCGCACATAGGAAAATTACTAAAGCATCTAGAAAACGTATCACCAAAAAAATATTAACAAATGTGTGCTAATCGAAAAAAAAATATGTTTTTAAAATTCTGAGTAGGCTATCAAATGAAAGCCCTTAGTACGTGGATTAACGATCAAAATTTTATTTTTGCAAAATAAATTATTTTGAAGCGATTTTTGCCAAAATTATGCAAACAAAATTTTGTCCCACACCCAGTAACCGAGATGGTTTAAACTAAAAATCTGAAAAAATTCTAAGTATGTACATTTGTGTGAACCGGAATAATACAACAGGAATTTTTGATCAGATTATGCTTTCTGAAAATAACGCATTTATGTTTTTTTCTTGACCATGTAAAATATTTAATAACTTATGTAACAAAGTAAACCACCATGCTTTCATGGTGTAATGGTTAGCGCTCTCGCGTTCTAATTAGCAAACTAAGGTTCGCTGTGCTCCCGGGGCAATTTTATTTTTCCGGTTTTTTTTTTTTCATTTTTATTTTGTTTAAATAATTTTTTCAAAATTCTAGTTATATTTGGGCTAATGTTGCATTTAATTTTTAAAAGCGTAAATTTAATAACCAGTAGAAATTGTTGAAATTGAATACACGAAATCAGAAGGGCGGTGTCATGACTTAAAACAACCAGTGAAAGCCATAGGCGCAATTTCCAAATCTTAATGAACCTTGCTATATATATAAAAAAAAAAATACTGCACATATTTAGAAACCTAAATAATGATATTAGGCATTCGAATTAAAAATAACAAAAAAAATTTTTTAACATAAAATTTGTTTTGGCTTCCCAACTTTATACCCCCCCACTTACTAAATACTTGCGAAACCCTGAAATGTGTGAAAATTCACACATTAATTTTTTAATATCTGATCCCCAATCAAACTCAATCTGACGTGTGAAACATATGTAGAATTTATATACACAATATATCAAGGTAGAGGGAACACGATTTTTATCAAAAACGCGATGTTTAAGTTGGTAAAAAAATTAGACGACCTAAGTTGACCATAATAACATTAAAAATTTATCATTAATTTGTTATTATATATATTTTTTTATTAAGCTCCGAGCTACAGATAGCTCGATCATCGATCGTTAAAAAAATTGTAGCTTTTGGTGCCCCATTCTAAATTATTACCATCACAAAGTACTTGCATAATAGTATATTCTGTAACAAGGTTGGCATGAGAAAATTCGATGCATTGATGTCAAAAGCTTAAATATGAAGTTTCATAAAAATCCTTTTAGCCGAATTTGCTCTACACGTGTGCACAGACAGACGGACGGACAGACAGACAAACGGACGGACAGACGGACAGATAGACCGACAGACATCATGTTAAAAATAGTCAAAATTTTATGTAGGGACCTCAATTCGTGGAAATCCAAATCTCAAAATCGGTATGGTCTCTATACCTCCCTTATATATGTTGGCGGTCGGTAAAAAGATGTTAAATTCAGGTTTTCTTATAAAAATTTTTAGGACACTGTCTCAGCGCCACCCTGTCTCAGCCGCCACTGCTGACAGCTAAATTTTTCAAGTCTGGAATTCAAGAACTTTAAACATGTTACAGAACATTGAGCAGTACTCGTAAGTCTTTAATTGAACTATTTTGAATTGAATTTGCACGGCACTGGATTTATTCACATTTTTATTGTGATATAAATATAAATATATATATGAACATAATTTACTGATGTAATAAGCAGAAAATAAATTCAATTTATTTTAATGTACCATCACTGGATTTTCCAACTAAATTAAAGAATTTAATATGTGTCGTCTTTATATTTTGGTTCTTATAACAGGTTTGTTTCCTTATGAATAATGTGTACGATTGTTTATTTTTAATGGTCACTATTTAAATGTTAAGAGGTCTTGTGTAGACTAATGTTCATAGATTAGGTAAAGAAAACAACGTTTAATGGGTGTGGCTTGAAGGGTCAAATTTAACTTGTTTCCAGCAATTAAAATATAATAGATAAAATATCACACGTCCGCAAATATAAAATTTAAAAATAGATTTCTTCAAAAAAACAATCATAAATATGCAGGTCGCGCAGATATATGTCGTGAATTGACGCTGTATGAAAATGTTGCATATTAAAAAATATAAACTTGCCTGTTACAGAAAATCTAGGGGTGATAGATTTGTTTTCAGCGTATCAAAATACATCATAAATACCCAAAAATTGACATGTCACAAATAGTATGTTTATCAGTGTATTTAGTATTATTAGGACCAGGGCCGACCAGAGGGTGGTGCGAACTGTGCGACCACACAAGGCCCCGCAAGACCCGAGTTTTTAGTTTTTTATTTATAGAATAACTATACGCTATACAAAGTAAGATATAGTCTATTTCACAATGAAGTGACTATCTACTTATGGTCCTAAACACAGTGGGTGGTAATTACAAATAACTCTAATCCCTTGTTTGTACCCATAATAATAATAATAATAATAATAATAATATTTATTATGTATTAAATGTTTACATTTTTACAATCGTCAATAAACTAGCCAGAGATGTATCAGGTATAAATTACATTACACCATGTAATGACACAATTGTAACAAGAAATAAACATAAGATATCATCAAAATAAACTTTATTTTTATTATAAAAACAATTAATTTATAATTTATAATTTAATTTAAAACATTACAATTAGTATTTAAAACATTACAATAAAATAAATTTTAAATTAAATAATGTTTAAGATAAAAAAAATCATACAAGTCCAAATCATTCTCTGAATCAGTCTCTAAATTAATGATTATAGTACGTTCTATTTGAATATAACTGTCCTCAGTTTTAATAACATGATTTACACAATTTTTCCAACTATCTACAGGGATATTTTCCACTTCTATCACAGTGCCGTTTAAAGTGGGAGAAACATTATTCCGTTTTATTCTCGCCTTTAACTGACTCCACATTTGTTCAATAGGATTGAATATACAATAATACGGAGGTAGTCGTAAAACTGTGTGTCCTTTGCATTGAGCAATATTATCGCAAACATATTCTTTAGAAAAACTATAACTTTTTAATAATTTAATTAAACAATTTTTTTTATAACTTTCTTCAAAGTAAATATCATTTTTATATAAAAAATCTTGGATTTCCTTCTTACTGTTTGCACTATTCGGTACTTTATTTAGTTGCCGACTATGGTAACTTGCATTGTCCATAACAATATCTTGCACTATATCATCATCTTCTATCATGGTCACATAGTCATCTGCTTCATTTGCTTGCACAGAAGTTAATTGTTCGTTCCAAGGACGCCACATTTTTCTAACACGTACTGAACTATTTAACACAAATCACAAGTTATCTGATAGAAAATTCAAAGCGAAGCGAAAAGATATTTAAAACATCTGCAATTTATACCTGATACATCACTGACTAGTTTATGGGTGCAAACAAGGGATTAGTGTTATTTGTACTTACCACCCACTGTGTTTAGGACCATAAGTAGATAGTCACTTCATCTATCGTGAAATAGACTATACCAAGTTTCCTATGAAGGAACTGATGAACCAATTTCATCCGCAGAAGAACATTTCAGAATTAAATACTTCTTAATTATAATCGACAATGCAATTTTATCATTTAAAAAAAGATTCTAAATTTATCACCAGCACGAAAATTTATTTGGCTTTTTGTACAATTCAGACAATATACAAAAGATGACTGAAGATCTGATTAAATGTTGCAAAGATTTAAATTTGTCTTTAAAAGACGACATTGATTGTACAGACCTTTTTTTGAACAATTTGAAATTATATCCGCATCTCAATATAGTACAGGAAATGAAGCTCAAAAAATGACAAAACCTGGCAATTTTTTCGTCCAGCATCGATTTGGATAAAAATTTGGAATTAGGCTCATTTTACCCTCTAGTTCATTTTCTACATTGTGCCGTTGTACGCTTTTTGTTTTTTAAGGGTGAAAACTACCCCTAATTGTAAAAAATTATAAAATAACATTTTAAACCTTAATATGGGTAAAATTTGGTTTGGATTAGCTAAATATGGATCGTTTTATGCTTTAGAATACAATTTCATAATGTTTCAACCCTTAAAAATCCACCCTTGTTGGATTAAAAAATGATTTCATCTTGCATCGATTTGCACCAAAATTTTAAATTAAGTTCATCTCACCCTCTACTTCAAATTTTATATCATGCTCATGGGCACTGTTTATTTTTTAAGGGTGAAAACTACCCCTAATTGTCAAAAATTATAAAATAACGTTGTAAACCTTAAGATGGGTAAAATTTGGTTTGGATTAGTTGAATAATGATTGTTTCATGCTTTGGAATACAATTTCTAATGTTTCAATCCTTAAAAACCCACCCTTGTTAGAGCTTGATTTAAAAAAAATCGCTCCGAACCGTGCTATTCGAATGTTTCGAAAAAAATTTATTGGTTTTTTAAACATAGCTCCTTCATTTTTAGTGATAGAAAGTTTTTTTAAAAACGATTTTGTAGGGCTTTTCAAGAGCTATAAGACTATGTAAATAAAATTCCTTAAGATCCTTTAGTTTTTAAATGGGGTGAATTTAAAGGGCTCGAATAAGGTGGTGTTCGCTTGTAAATAGAGGTTTTAAACGGCTATATCTCGCCAAATATTCACTGTACAGAAAATATATGGACAGGGAAATTTAAGTCATTAAAAAGGCTACAGTTTAGTGCTCTATCATTTTTTTCGTATCTCCAGTAATTACGGAGATATTTTGAAGAAAAGGGTGAAAAATACGAAATCGCAAAAAATCGTTTTTTCTTTAAACTCCAATTTTTCTAAAATTAGGTATTTTAAATTGGTCAAACTTCTTGGGTGTACTTAAAATACATATAAGAAGAGAACCACAGAAGGGTGAGGATCAATTTTAATTAGGGGGGTAAATAGGGGGTTGTTTTCACTGATTTTTTCGTAGAAAAAAGTAGGTACCGACCTTATTTTGATCATAAGTCGCTAAATTTTTATGCTAAAGACTTTTTGTTTTTTTCGTTTGAAAGGTCTAATCAAATACTTTAAAAAAGATTCAATGAGTTTTCCTCGAAAAATGCAACTTTTTCCTGTTATTTGACTTTGAATCTTTCAAATTATGCATTTGGCGAAAAAAAGTTAACCATTAACATGCCGTATCTCGGTTCTTATTGGTTGTAGAAAAATAATAAAAAAATAATTTTGTTTGTTTTTTTAAAGGCTACAATTTTGCTTACTGCAGTTTTTTTGATAAAATGCATATTTTTCGAGTTATTCGAAAAAAACTTTTTAAAAACATCGATTTTTTCGTCGAAAAACTGTTACTTTAAACCGCGAATAACTCAAAAAATATTAGTTTTACGAAGAAAACGTAAAGAACATTTTTTTCTTAGAATTACTTTTCCCATCGATTCCTATAGTTAAAATGTAGTAAAAAATTTCCACCCCCGAGATGGGGTGACAACCACCCCCAAGGTGTTAGCGTACACCGGCATGATGTAGAAAATGATCCTTGGGCTATTCCCTACCTTCTGCGAAAATTTCAAGTAATTCCATGCTGGACGAAAAAATTGCGAGCCAAAATGCTTCATTTCCTGTACTAAATAAGGCACTTTTGCATTCGGTCTAAAACTTTCAATGGGCATCTGGGTCGCGTCATGATTTCAGTACTGTTTTCAAAATAAGATTTCATAACAATAGGTTTTCTATGGGCAGTGGTATTTATAGATCATTTTAGCTATTTATATTATTTTGTTAAATATTAATTATAATTATTCATAAATTATTAGTATAACTAATATGTACAAATAATAAGTGCAATAGGGGATAGGCATGATTTTTTTTATTTTTTATTATATTCCTCTTGTTGCATATAAACATAAAAAACAGTTTTTAATTTTTTTTTTTGTAATTTGAAGGCTTAAAAAAATCATAAATGTATGTAGCGCGCGAAAACGACGTGTGACGTCATACCCCTTCTAACTGACGCATGACACTACTAGCTTACCGGCGTACATATGTAGTCTGTTGTGAACTTATTTGTTTGTATAACTTTTATAGGTCATGTAAAGTTAGAGTGATTTTAATTAAAATAAAGTTTAATTCTATAAAAACAATTTATACATGTTTACCGAATTAAATTTTATATTAAAATAGATAACTTATATTGCAGTATTTCAATTATGCCTCTAACGTTTTGTAACTTCATGTAAACAATGTAGTAAAATTCTGACATCTAAATTACATAAATATTTACATTTTACAGAGTTGCAGCGTTTGTTTACATAAAGTTATAGAATATAAAATAAAAATTACTTTGACACCACGTATTTCTTCAGCACTGTAGCATTCATTATTTTTCATATATTCCATGAGCATAAATGCATCAATGTTGGGTAAATTATCACTCTGAGCCTTAACAAAATCTTTATCTGCCATTTTAATAATAAATGCGTGAAAAATTGTTTAAAAACAAATACAAAACTCTCGAAAAATACAATACACACACGTGTAAAGATTATGTTGTAGCTGTATCTGTGATGTGAAACCCCTATCGTTTGACGTCATACTCAGTCGTTTACTCGGCAACCTTCGCTCCGTGGTCGGCTTATTTCAAATTTACAATATTTTAATTCAAAAATTTGGCTATAATATTAATTAAAATGTAATTTTTGTTTTGTTAGGTGACATAACTAACATTAACATATCAAAATAATGTAGTTTTAAGGAAATACAAATTTTATGCGTATCCCCTATTGCAAAATACAAATATTTTGAATGTGTTTTTTTTTTATAAGAAGAACTCCCCGCAGGAGCATCTTGCACCGGGCCCCGTTTTTTCTCGGGCCGGCCCTGATTAGGACACATTAAATGTACCAGTTCCTTCAACATTAATTCCAATATTCACTACACCACTATATTTAGATTTCATTTGGGTGAAAAGTTGAAAGGGCCAATCATTAGGCATAAATAATTTTATGCTATATTGCTATAGAAGTCCATGTTCGATTCTGGTTTTACTCTAACGTCGTACCAAATTACGTGAAAATATGTCCTGCCGTTTTTATGCCAATCTTATGCAGTTAGACAGAAATTGCTTTTTTACGGACATCGTCTTGTAATCATCTCAAACGTGTGGAAACCAAATATGAAGCCGAAAAAAAAAAACAAAAAGAGATATAGCCTCCAGTTTTATTAATACAGACGATTCCGCTTAATTGGGGTAGCCGCTTATTTGGGCCAAATCTCAAAGAACAGAAACCAAACCAAGGAACCAACAGTAAATTTACATGTTTAATTGCGACAACATTAAGCTTAATTGGGACAGTAAATTTAAGATCACAGTACATATTATGTTACACATATTCTCAAGAAAAAATATGTACAAAGAATTTAATATTAAAGCGTTATTTTATGCAGGAAGGAAATGAAGGGAGCCCTACATCCGCACTGAATACCTGTGCTGATTTTGTAGAAGTGAAATGTTACAAAAACAAAAGACAGACTACACTTGGCGCATTTTTGCATTGAATAAAATTGTATGTACTTATTTATTATTTTATTTTGGAATTTATTATTATTTTTTCTTAAAAGTTTATATTTTTTGGTTATATGTAATTTATAGTTTTGTCCAAGAGTTTATAAAATAAAATTATTGAAAGAAAAATATGCATTGTTTAATTTTAGGTGAAATTCGCTTAATTGGGGCAGCCGCTTAATTGGGGCAGCCGCTTAATTGGGGCAGCCGCTTAATTGGGTCAAAATGACTAAGTCCCGATGTGTCCCAATTAAGCGGAATCGACTGTATAGATACAATGACCTTAAATAAAATGAATTTTTTAATAGGGCTAGGTCCTTACACATGGAATTTTCAAATTCAAAAAGAATATTTTCAACATTTTGATAATTTCTTTATAACTTTCTATTTTGTACACAATATAGTTTGGCTTATGACGCAGAGATGTCAGTAGTAGATATAATTTTGAACCAGTATGTCAAAGATTCCCAAACTTTTATATTAAGGAACTTCCCTACAGTGGCGTACCCAAGGGGGGAGCTGCAGGCTGCAGCCCCTCCCCCTCTGAACCCTCTATAATTAAATATAAAGTAACTACAAGGATATTTCATTAAAAAATAATAAGAATAAAGTTAAGCACCTAATATTTATAAATAGTTATATTTAATAAAATATGAATATGTTATTACTTAAACCAAATTATTTACTGATTATTGAGATTTGCTTATTTAATTTAAGTCCTGAATTGAGTATAATTTTAATGATATTTATTATAATTACTCCGTGATTATTCCTGATTTATAAATCGTACCTATATAGGTCGGAGCACTTTTTTTCGTTAGTAAATATTCTTGCCATCCAAGTAATTCTTCGTATTACTTTAGGAGGTTACAATAATGTTCAACAGCGAATTTAACGTTATAGATGTCGTCAAAAATGAATATAAAAAAATTTGTCCTCGGGGACATTTTTGTAGCAATATTAAACCCTAAAATTCGTTAATATATATTTTGAATATGTGTATATTTTATAGTTTTTTATAATATGGAAGATTTTTTCGACTTTTTTCTAAATATTTTTTAATTGATCGGAAGCCTGGTGTCATACCGCTATGATATATAGCTTAAAATCTTTCCAAATTTGCAATACGCTGTTGCAAATAGCACTAAAATCTGTTTAGCCGTTTTTGAGTTTTAATACATATACAGATTCTAAACAGACGCCTATGTGCCAAAAAGAAATAAAACACAGGCCATTCGAAGGGTAGATTTGCCGTTTATGCGCTGATCAGAGAAATATATATATATATATATATATATATATATATATATATATATGGAAAAATACTGAACTTCGTTTTTGTACATGCGTATAGGCAACCTTTGGAAGCAAAAACCAAGTCGATATCTCATTATAGGTCTGAGATATTGAAGGAAGAATTCATCATCCAAGCATAAATTTCATGATTTAATTTTTTTAAACCTCTTTTGACATGTGCGTACACTTAGTTTATCACCATAAACAGTGCAAACGTTTGATGTAGCAACTGTAGCAGATTTATTTTTATGGTACAACATTAAACAGCATAAAATATGTTTTGATGATAATTCTTCCGCCATTTTAAAATGCAAGGCTTTAAAATGAAACAAAAACAATAGCTAGTTACTCAAGATTACAGAGTTTAATCAAAATGCATAAGACGTCTGTTTAATTCAGCGAATAAGTCGTTACTAGTTCGTATACTGTACTACTAATAAAAACGAAAAAACTTTCCGGTACACCTAATATATTAATACGGTAGTGAACTATAACCAGTTAACCTTATTCCTTTATTATTTCAATTTCACTTATTTCTATCATTTTGAATGTGAGCCACCATACATTTTTAGACCTAGTTACTTCAGCAGATGACATTCTCACCAATATTAAGAACAATCATAATATAATTGAAATGGTAACAATATTGTTACAAATTTATTTAGATCAAATGTACAAATTTATATTTACAAAATATAAAGAATCTAGTTCTTCATAGCTTTATGGATCCAATCAATATAGCTAAATACTCTGGTGAAGACTCCTGGTCTATCTTGAATGGTGCATGGCTTGTAGGACCATGATACAATACCATGCTGGGCTCCACCAACGTAAAGAGGCCCGCCAGAATCACCCTAACAAAACAAACAATTATTAAACCAGTTATAATACTTATAATTTAACATATTAATAATATTAATTGAATTAGTTGAAGGCACTCGTTGAAACATTTTTAAAAAAGTTTAAAAATAAAACCACTCGGTTTATTGTTTCAAAAAATTTATTTGCTGTATTTATACGTATTTTGACTTACAAAGTCATCTTCAGAATAAATAGATCACATACATAACTGATATATATATATATATATATATATATATATATATATATATATATATATATATATATATATATACCGGCAGGTAGGTACAACAAACAAGATAATAATAGAAAAACCTAAAGGATTAAAAAGGTGTTAGAAGCGGAGAACTAATGAGTTGAAGTTGTTCATTCATTAAATTTTTGCCAAAAACTTCATGCTAAGTAGTGGCGTATACGAAATCAGCTGCAACGAATATGATTTTATTTATATAGAAAAAACAGAGAGGAACTTCAATATTAGAATCAAAGAGCACATGAGAGCATGGCGTTTCAACAAAACACATTCAAATGTTGCAGAGCACATGATTCACAATAATCATACGTTTGATTTTGATAATGTAAAAATATTACATGTACAACCTAAGGGATTAAAACTGGACATGTTAGAAGCGTTTGAGATTAAGAAGGCTGTTTCTAAGAACAAAAATTTAATGAATGAACAACTTGAACTCATAGTTCTCCGCTTCTAACACCTTTTTAATCCTTTAGGTTTTTCCTTTATTATCTTGTTTGTTGTACCTACCTGCTGGTATATATATATCAGTTATGTATGTGATCTATTTATTCTGAAGATGACTTTGTAAGTCGAAATACGTATAAATACAGCAAATAAATTTTTTGAAACAATAAGGCCCGGTCTTTCCACCTTCAGATAAAGTTCCAGGTAACTATCTGACAGATAAGGTTATTTATAACTTCATCTGCTGAATAAATGTCAATACCAGTCAGTGAATCCAATACGTCAGTCTCATTATCCGTTAGATAACTATCCGACAGATACATTTGTATAGAAAGAAGGGATGACATTTACTCAGCAGATGAAGTTACAAATAACCTTATCTGTCTGATAGTTACCTGGAACTTTATCTGAAGGTGGAAAGACCGGGCCTAAACCGAGTGTTTTTATTTTTAAACTTTTTTTGACATATTAGGTCGCCAAGGATGAAATTTGTAGAAAAAAAAGGCCAAGTTGGTTGATAACTTACAAATATAAGGAATTATTTTATTCATCAAAGTATGCACCCATATTATCTATACACTTTTGCCAATTAAGCGGCAGGTTGTTTAGGCCGGTGGTATAAAATCACGGCGGGCGAGAATCAATGAATTCCTGGAAGGCTAGTTTTACAGCATTGTCAGAATTAAACTGTTTTCCTATTAAAAAGTTGTACAAATTGCGGAAGAAGTGGTAGTCAGCGGGGTATAGGTCTGGTGAGTGTGTAGGATAATGAAGAAGTTCCAACTGCAATTCCTGTAGTTTTGCCACAGTCATTTGGGCAGTGTGTGGCCTAGCGTTATCATGCAATAAGATAGGAGTCGATATGTTGACCAATCTAGGCTGTTTTTCTTTAAGTTTTTGCATCGTTTCGTCCAGTTGGTTGCAGTATATTTCTGCTGTGATCGATGAGCCAGTTTTTGTCTTTTTCTTTGGATTTAAATTACCTGTACGAAATTTGGCGAAGCAATTTGATATTGTTTGCTGCGTAGTAACACTCGAGCCAAATATACTATTAACCCTTTCCACTCCAAGACTTTTTTGTTTTTATTCCACTAGCTCCACGCCAAAACTGCGTATTTTTAACTTTTAGTTTTTTTTTTTTATATTCGATAATGCACAGTTGAAAATAAGGTGTAGACGACAGCACGGTGCGATAACAACTAGTGTACTTTTGTAATATCGATACCTGCGCCAAAATAAATCCATCTCTCGACCATAGCCGGTACTTAAGTATCTTGCGATTCTAGAATATGTTTCTTTCAATCCTGATTCAAAAATTTTAGTAAAAAAATCCCTCCTATTTTAAAATTGTCCGCAAAAACAAGTATTACACCATATTGAGTGTCACTCGACATTGGAGCTGGTGGAACAAAATCAATGTCGAGTGACACTCGACATTGGAGTGGAAAGGGTTAATGTTTCACGCGGTCTGCGATGCCGTAGTTCCATGTAAGAACTCATACTTCATAATAGTGCGAATTTCCGACCGTTCCAACAAAATTAATTTTTAAAACAAGTTTTTGATATTTTTTAGGTCATACAATGATTTCTATAAACAGGCGAGAAGTGTAACTTTCCAACAAAAAAAAAAAAAAAAAACAGAACGGTAAAATATTAAGCCAATATCAAATAATAAGCTGTTAAAGTTGGCAATATTATTAACTACAAATTTCATCCTCGACGACCTGATCTTTCTCGGATTTAACTACTTAAAAACATGTTTTACAGGAAATTGAGAGGAATATACTTACACTGCATTGTTTGTGAGAACCATCGATATCACCAGCGCAAACATGATATTTGTGTTCATAATCTCCAGGTAGGTAAGTGGCACAGGAACTGTCACTCCAGGCTGGGAAATTGGCAGTTAACAAGTATTTCTGAACTCCAGAACTCTAAAAATTGAGATTTATTTTACAGTATAATATTATTGACAAATATATTGACAGATTAACTCTTGATGGAACAGAACATATGAATAAATAGTAAATAAGACACTTGGTTATATTCCACAAAATATATTATTAGAACTTAATTTATATTTCGGGTTGTTAGGCCATCTTCAAAAGAATGCATGTTACATGAAATGTTGACAATTTTACCTAAATATACAGGGTTAACTATTATTATTATTATTATTGTTATTGTGTTTAGTACCGCAAAACCAAGCTACCTAAAAATAATTGAACCCATACAGAACGCGGCAATAAGAATATCCACGGGAGCTATGCGCACAACTCCCATAAAAAGCCTACTATGTGAATCAAACAATAATCCCTTGGAATATCGAAGACTACAGAGTACAATAAACTATGCTATAGAACTAGCTAGCAAACCAGAGATACCAGTCTTCTCAGATTTATTTAAAAAAATTGACAACCAACTGACATTATCGAATTATACAGCACTACAAAACAAAATCAACCACAGCCTTTCCAAAATCAATATACCTCTTCCATGTACAGACACACAAAACCTGACTACATATCCACCATGGATTCTTACCAGCCCACAATACAATCTCTCCTTATCTCAGTATCCCAAAGATTCAACTAATCCCGAACTATTTAAAGCTCTGTACCACGAAATCCTAGACAACCTAAAAGAATCTCATACCATTTACACTGACAAGTCTAAAATAGAAAATAAAACAGGTTCCGCAATAATATTTGAAGGTGCAGTGCATAAATTCCGACTACCAGATATTGCCACTATATTCAACGCTGAAGCATTTTGCTTATTAAAAGCGACAGAACTGATACTTCGACACCAAGAAGGTTCCAATAAATATGCTGTTTACTGTGACTCCCTGAGTGCCATCCGAAGTATACAGCAGCTATACCGAGGAAACCACATAACGCAAAAAACCAAAGAAAACATACACCGTATTAGAGATATGGGCAAGGAAATCACGTAGTGTGGATTCCATCTCATATTGGTATAGATGGCAACGAGAAGGCAGACACAGAAGCGAAAGAAGCCCTACGGGAAGATATAACACCAATACCGATCCCTACTTCCGACTTAAAAACGTCAATCAAAAGATATGTGCAAGCAAAATGGCAATACGAATGGAAAGGCACAAATAACAACCATCTACGACAAATTAAAGAAAGGCCCGAATGATGGGAACCAAGACAAGACCTACGAGATCAAATCGTACTGACGAGAATGCGACTAGGACATACTATGATAATCCACAAGAACATATTCGAGAAAGACGATCCCAGCACATGTGACAACTGCCATGTTAGGCTAACAGTGGAGCATATCCAAATTACATGTTCAAAATACAGTCAGCAAAGGCAGAAAAACAAGATCCCACCAACCCTTAAAGAAGAATCTGTGTGTTTTAATTGATATGATTACAAACGCTAAGAAGAATTGACATATATATTAAAAATAAACTTACAGCTGTGGCGCCCCAACCGGACAATGTTGCTTCTTCACTAGAAGTGATGTCAAGATCTTGAGTTGGTAATAAAGTTGGTTGAGTATTTTTACCAAATACGATAGCTTCTTCCAACTACAAGAAATAATATTTATATAAAGGTGCGAAATTTTAATACGATTTAATGATAGGTTTTCAAAAGTTACTTACAGTCAACACAGCGACATCATTCGGGAAGTTATCACCGTAGTAAAAATCTTCGTGTCTCTGAATCTTTTTTACTCGGATGCGATTTTCCATACTTTCAGAATCAAGGGTTCCATACTGGATATCGAAGATCTCTGGTTTGCTCTCACTGTAAATAAATTAATATTAAATAATCTCGTTGAATAAATTTATGGAAATTTTGCATTCACCTTCCATAAACGCAATGTGCAGCAGTTAAGACGTGTCTATCGTCTAAAATGGAACCACCGCAAGCGTGATTCCCGTATATCTTCAAAGAGATCTGAAAAACAATGGTTAAAATATTATATAATGGGTGTTTTTTTTAGAGGTATAGAACTTTAAATTGCAATAAAACAACGATGGATTATTCGATTGACATGAATTTTTTTTATTCGAAAGATAATCTTGTGGCATTACATTTTAAATATGATTTCTGGCGTATGACCGCCACGGCTGGCTCGGATGTAGTCCAATCTGGACGTCCAATTTTCGATGACTTTTTCTAACATTTGTGGCCGTATATCGGCAATAACACGGCGAATGTTGTCTTCCAAATGGTCAAGCGTTTGTGGCTTATCCGCATAGACCAATGACTTTACATAGCCCCACAGAAAGTAGTCCAGCGGTGTTAAATCACAAGATCTTGGAGACCAATTCACAGGTCCAAAACGTGAAATTAGGCGGTCACCAAACTTGTCTTTCAATAAATCGATTGTGGCACGAGCTGTGTGACATGTTGCGCCGTCTTGTTGGAACCACAGCTCCTGGACATAATGGCTGTTCAATTCAGGAATGAAAAAGTTAGTAATCATGGCTCTATACCGATCACCATTGACTGTAACGTTCTGGCCATCATCGTTTTTGAAGAAGTACGAACCAATGATTCCATCAGCCCATAAAGCGCACCAAACAGTCAGTTTTTCTGGATGTAACGGTGTTTTGACATACACTTGAGGATTAGCTTCACTCCAAATGCGGCAGTTTTGTTTGTTGACGTAGCCATTCAACCAGAAGTGCGCTTCATCGCTAAACAAAATTCGCTTATGAAAATCGAGAACAACGGCAATCTCGTTTTGGGCCCATTCGACGAATCTACGCCTTGCTTGATGATCGTTTGGCTTCAATTCTTGCACGAGTTGGATTTTGTAAGCACGCAAACCAAGATCCTTCCGCAAAATCTTCCATAAAGTGGATGGACACAGATCCAATTCCTGTGCTCGATGGCGGATGGACTCATTCGGGTCTTCCTCAATGCTACGCTCTACAGTACCAATAACTTCTTCTGTACGTACCGTACGGCGTCTCTGGGGATGCGAGTTATCAATAAGAGTAAACGTGGTGCGAAAACGTTCCATGGTTAATCGAATTAACTGCTCTGATGGACGATTTTGTCGACGATAAAATGGACGTAGTGCGCGATACGTATTCCGCACAGAACCATTATTTTCGAAATAAAATTGCACTATTTGCAAGCGTTGTTCAGGCGTGAGTCTATTCATGATGAATCGCCAAACCAAACTGAGAATAAATCACTTGACAGCTGTTAAATCGGTCGCCATCTTGAACAGTAATGCCAACTTAAAGTTCTATACCTCCGTTATATGCGAAACAAATTCAAAACTTTTTAAACTATCAGATTTTCATCGTAGTCTTGCGGTGCGACTACGATTTACACAGACTTTTCTAAGGCCTTTGATAAGGAACTTGGTGATAAGGTACATCATCCAACTCTAATGCTGAAATTGGTATCTGCGGCAGCTTGCTCCGATGGCTAAAATCTCATTTGTGTAACAGAAGTCAATATATTGCCATAAATAGCCACTGATTTCACATTAACAAATGTCAAATTTTACGAATATAATAATGACACATTTCAATATTGCCATCTAGTGGTCGTTTGTTAGAACATAAAAGGTGGCCCTCGTCCGAATTTTATATTTTGTGAAGTATTATATCTCTTGATACTAATTGTCACTATATATTGTACTATTCTAGCCTAGGGTTGTACATCGAAGTCAAAACATCGATTTTTAACATCGATGTTAACATCGACGCTTACTATCGATGTTGAAAAAACATCGAAGGAAAAACATCGATGTATCGGAAACATCGATGTTTTATTAATATTAAAAAAAGCTATTTATTTATATTATATAGGTTTTATTTAATAATGTAGAGATAAAATACGAAAAAAGTAACATATAACACACAAGAAGCATTTATTAGATTTTGAAATAGAAATATTCGTTTTTAATAGTAATTAATTTCACATTAACATTATTATACCCAATATAATAATCCTAATTTGTACCTACAGTCTATTCCAAACGATTAGGCGGAACTAACCGCAATTTACATTTTTGTAATTTGTCATTAGCTATTTTTTTATATATTGAAGTTGGCTTTTCCTGAACAAAATGATCAAAAGCTTCAATCAATCGGTAAAAGTAACTAGAATTGAAAATCTAGTTCCGCCTAAACCAAAGGAACAGACCTTACTATTTTTACATTTCTAAACTGAAATATTGGATTTTATTACAATACTAATATAGTAATCTTAATGTTAATTTTATATTATTTAACATAAAAATAACACTGTCATACACAATTATTTTTATACTTTTTTAAGTTGAAATAAAGTCTGTTCCTTTGGTTTAGGTGGAACTATATTTTCAATTCTAGTTACTTTTACCGATTAATTGAAGCTTTTGATCATTTTGTTCAGGAAAAGCCAACTTCAATATGTAATAAAATAGCTAATGACAACTTACAAAAATCCAGGGATTGGAGGAATAACAACTGGGAAAGTGTCAACAAGTCTCAAAAAAAAAGTGTGTTGGCGTCGTTGGTTGTTCGCATTGTTTGCAAAAATGAGAAGTTCCATCATATTTTTTCATATTCTGCTAACTGCTAAGAGGAATAAGAACTAACACTATTAGTATTGTTATATCACAATAGATGGCGCTTATATTTTGTGTACTAATTTTAATAAAAATTAAATTTTTAAGATTCCAGCGCCTCTAGCAGTAGTTTCTGAATTTCAAAGTTTAAACATCGACATCGGTAGTAGACATCGATGTTTTATCGATACTATCGTCAGCTGACTATCGATGGTAAAAACATCGATATTTTTAAAACAAACATCGATGTTTTCGATACATCGATGTTTTTTTCCCATCCCTATTCTAGCCTAGTACTACTAGAAATGGCATACATCCAAAATAATGGTGCCCGCATTAATACTAGACCATTGCAAAATAATTTCAACGATACCAAAAATTATTTTAATAAGAAAAAAAAATATTCTATAATTTTTTTCGGTTGAATGAATATTTAGAGATTTACGGGGAGATACTTTCTAAACTTAAAAGAGGCATCCATTTAATTTACATATAGCATATATTTTATTTTAAAGAATATGTTCATGGATACTGAATAATTAGTAATTAATAGTCAGCTAGTAATTAATAAAATTAAAAGCAAGTGCTACTTACAATGTATGGAATTTCACCAGGTTTGGCTTCGTGACCTCCAACTACTCTACCCTCGTTGGCTGGAGCGCCTAAAAAAAAAAAAAATGAGTATTCCAACAATATTTTAATAATTAATATTCATATTATTTGTACATAAGTTTGCAAACACCAAAATAAATTATAAGTTCCAGTGTTCCCAACGCAAATTGCAGTAAATATTAGTGGGAGTTGCTTATAAATAGAATTCCCACCACTTGAAATTATGTCGCCTGTTGAGGACGCTGATTAAGCCACTAATAAGTCCATGTTACGCAGAATTGATATAAGAAACAATAAAAGGAAACTATAATATTAAATGAAAGAAAGTATTAAATGGAAGAAAACAAATAGTTCTACTACAAGACCAGCAGGGACACTTAATAAACATCACGAAGATATCATTAACACATCACAAAACTTCTATTCAGATCTGTATCAAAATGGAATCACAGATATAGACACTCAGAGTTTCCTAACAAGTCCACCAAAAGTCCTAAATTAAAGTTCACAAGAAATCCCATACAAAACAGTGGAGGAGGTACAGAATGCACTGTCAGGATTAAAGGAGTTATAAGGCACCTGGACAAGACGAACTGAATGTAGATGCAATCAAACTGGGTGGCAATAAGGTTCTTGAACAAATTTCATCTTAATTCGATACATGTCTACAGAAGAGATGATCTCAAGGCAAGAACGTCTCTTTGGAGAAATAAACTGGGAAACATAGTCAGCAGTAAGAGAGATGTTCTCAACCGACGGGCAGAATATGTTAATGACCACTTCAATGAAAAAATTGATGTGAAGTGTGAATATTCACACATTTCAGGATTTCGCAGGTATATAATAAGCGAAGGCGGTATGCTGAGTGTGTAGGGCAAATTTTACTTTGTAGTAATCACGACAAAATGAACGATATTTTTAAAATAATTTATCGTCTGTTAATCATATAATTAGACTGGTTATTAAATTTATGCTCTTAAAAATTAAATACAACATTTGTCAAAATATAATTAGAATTTTGTCAAAATAATTTCAACATAATAAAAATGCAAAAAAAAGACAGAAAAAATAAAATTCACTCCGTACTCGAAACCCTTCGTTTTCCATCGCATTTTAGCTTACGACAGCAGTGCTCTAACCCATTAGGCTATCGCACGCCTTGCGTGTGAGTGTCTTACATTGGTATAACTTTTGTACTTTGTGAACCAAAAACCATAAAAAATGCGTTATTTTCCGAAAACATAATCTGATCAAAAATTCCTGTTGTACTATTTCGGTTCACACCAATATACATTACTTAGAATTTTTTTAGATTTTTAGTTTAAACCATCAGGGCTACAGAGTGTGGGACAAAAATTTTTTGCACAATTTTGGCAAAAATCGCTTCAAAATAATTTATTTTGCAAAAATAAAAATTTGATCGTTAATCCACGTACTAAGGGCTTTCATTTGATACCCTACTTAGAATTTAAAAAAACTATTTTTGTTTAATGAGCACATATTTGTTTATATTTTTAGGGGGGTATGTTTTTTAGATGTTTTAGTATTTTTCCTATGTGTGGGTCAAAGAGTTGTATAAGCATGCCAAATTTCAACTCTCTAGGTTTAGCCGTTTGGCTACAATTTTTACCGAACAGACAGACAGACAGACAGACAGACAGACAGACAGACAGACGACAAAATGACGGTATAAGGGTTTTTTGGTCATACCTACAAAACCCTAAAACCAAGTGTAGCAGTAGAGAGATGGGCAATACACATGAAGAGAATATGAACAAGGAAGAAGAATCAGAACCAACCATAAAAGAAGTTTGATTAGATATTAAATAGCTCAAAAATAATAAAACGCCTTTAATGGATACTCTACTAGCAGAACTTATTAACGAAGCAAACACATCGGTTAATCCTAAGAGTGTGAAGAGTTGAAGTGATGCCGGAAGAATGGGCAGTGAGAATCATGTGCCCAATTTATAAAAAGAGTGATTTATAACAGGAGAAGCCTAATAACAATGTGGCACCATTTACATATAAAAATAAATAAATTTAAATCATGCCAGTGACATAATAATTTATATATCTATGCAGAGTATCATATAATAAAATCATAAAATACAAATAATACAATAGACCTAATTCCAAAACTAGAGAGAAAATAGTAACAAAAATAATAATATACATTAATAATAATTAATTACATTAGATGAAGAACGTGTTTTTTAAATTGATTAATATTGTACAAAAATATATCAGTACAGTTCAATGAAGTTTTATTAAATTGTAAGCAAATTCTATTGAGTAGGGGAATTGTATGCAGAGTTAGTTTTATTTATTGGCAAAGAAAAGAACTCGTGCTTTCGAGTGCAATGTAACGGAACACGCATATACAGTTGCTTTAAAGGATCTGGATAGTCAATTAAATTATTTAACAACTTGTATAGAAATGTTATATTTAATAAATTTCTTCTCTTTCCGAGAGATATTCAATTTGTAGAATTATTTGGAAATCTGTAATTTAGGTGTTTCAAAAACTTAATTTGAATAATTTCAATTTGTTTTATGTAAATGTTATAGTGTGGTGATCAAGTTATTGTAGAGAATTCTATCTGACTTCTAACGTGTATGAAATCTACTTTATTTTTCTGTGTATATTATTAAAAGTATAAAAGTCTTACCGAAAGCGCTGCAAGCAAGAAAACCAAGAACAAGTGCTGAAGCAATCATTGTACAAGTATCAATGAAATCTATGAAAGAGGAGCACTTTTATATGGAAAAGATTAGTATTATCTAAAGATATTAAACGGAATTTCCATATCAAAGAATCTCAGTGTATACAATTTTATTTTTAACACACAATGTTATCACTTTTTTGTATAATTATTGTTTCAACATTAACTGAAATTATAGTGTAAAAATAAAATTGTTGAAAGATACCTATCAATAATAAAAATTTCCCATTAATTAATTCAACTCACTAGGATTTGCAAAATCCGAAAATTTTCTATCCCGGTATTCGAAATTCATTCTTATAAGGTTGAACTAGGAAATATAATAGTTATTTATGTATCTAGGAAGTAAAGTGGTAAATCCCGAAATTGTAAGTAATGCAATGTAAGATTTGAGCAAAGCATTTGATCGCGTTAACAGATCTATGCTCTGCAAAATATTAGTAGAGAAAGGCGTGCCACCCCGTATCGTTTAGATGCTGCGAGTTTTGTACTAGAGTGAGAGAAAGAGGGTAAGGTGGGGACCAGTTAGATCCAGCCCTTTTGCAGTAGAATCCGGAATCCGTCAGGGTAACCTGATGTCACCATCTCGCTTCAATGTCTACATGATTGGTCTAAGTGGTAGACTTAGCGGAAAGACAACAGGGTGTGTTAGGGGTAGCACTCTTATCAACCATGTTAGCTATGCGGACGATATGATCCTCATCAGTCCGTCTCTTGCTGGACTTCGTCGACTGTTGAGTATTTGCGTACAGTATGCCGATGAACATGGTCTCCTCTACAACGCCAGCAAGACCGAATACATTGTGTTTCAGCCGCGAGGCAAAAAGTGCAATGTTTCTGGCATATGTCTCAATGGTACCGTAGTCAAGCAAGTCTCTTCTGTCACTTACCTCGGTCACAATATTTCGGATAATATGTCCGACAATGCTGACATTGAACGACAGTGTAGAGATATATGTGTCCGCGCTAACATGTTGAATAGGAGATTCGCGAAATATAACCCTAGTATACGAGTCTTTTTAAAACATACTGTGCTAATTTTTATACCGCACCTCTTTGGGTACATTATAGCAGCAACTGTTTTCGTAGACTCATTACTTATTACAATAATGTCTTCCGCTTTATTAATAATCTACCCAAATATTGTAGCGCTAGTAATATGTTAGTTAATAGTAATGTGAATACGAGTAAATAAGTTGTAAGAATGAATGTGTGTAATTTTAGATCTCGTTAGTACAACTCTGTAAATCCGCTTGTCCGCTCTTGCTTTCGTACGGACTCTGTCTGCAGTAGGTCTTTGACGACGGCGGTCGGATTTGTACAAACGACATTATAATGTATTGTGATGGTACAGCCACTGTTGCCCCATTTAAATTTTATTTTTCATTTTTATCATTTATTACGCATCCTAAAGTATTAAGTGAAACAGATTAACGTAAGGGCGTTTCCGATACTTGCGACCAGATATGCGGTTCAAGCTTCTCAAGTGGTGACATTTTATATCTGTTCACCGATTGATATATTATGTTTATTTTAAATATGTCTAGTGTTTAACTTAAAATTCTAAGAAACCATTTTTGTGAGGGTTACAACCCATATGTATCAAATAGTCATTAAAGGAAGCCTCTATCTCACGGTAAGTCACATGTCAATCTTATTAAATCATTTTGCGCACAGCATCGATGTTTTTTTGAATCACAACCAATTTTGGTCAACCTTCAAGATATTCATCACTAACGGACACACGACCATAACGAGATTCTGTAAACCAATTGTAACCAGTCTTTTCTAATGGTGCTTCATTACCAAAAGTTGAACGAAGCAAATCTATGCATTGTTGTTGAGTTAGACCTTTACTAAAATAGTAAAAAATCATCCAACGAAAACAAGTAATATCCATTTTTTCACAAACATTTTTTTAAAGCTTACTGTCAACAAACTACTCGGTCAATTTATAATCTGCCACTGATTTCACAATAACAAATGTCAAATTTTACGTATATTGTAATGACACATTTCGATATTGCCATCTAGTGGTCGTTTGTAAAAAAATAAAAAGTAACCCTCGTAACTTCGGCATGTGATAGTCAGACCAATTCTTTAACTCAGTTACTATGATCAAAGTAACTAAATTTGTCACTATGAGCAAGGTCAGTTACTATCATAGTAACTTTGGGGTATTTCTTATTCCGTAAGACAAAAGTTACTACAATATTTAGTAACAGGTTATTATCAGATCAATTCTGTAAAAAATTACTGTGTAGTAACGTTACAACAATATAAAATATTATAAAAAGTATAATGACTTTCATTCATGATAGTAACTGACCTTGCTCATAAAGACAATTTTAGTTACTATTATCATAGTAATTGAGTTACAGAATTGGTCTGTATAAAAGTTCCTATCATAGTAACTACCAAATGCTGGTGTTTATAAGCAATAACTTAGTTCTTATGAAGATAAAAATGGTGGACATTTGATTTTAAGTGTAATTTTTATACCTTATATAATAGAAAATGAAGAAGATTAGTAAAGAAAATTATATAAATTAAATATATATAAAATATGTATGTATGAGTGTAGGTAAATGTTTATATTGCAGGAGATGAAATATATTAAAGATCAAAAAGTCTTTTCCAATTCCTTATTTTTAATATGAGTCTTTTTTTTAAATTATTCAAAAAAAACAGTTTTTGTTAAAAAAATTAACAAAATTTCTATTCAGTGACGCAAAAATAGTTTCATGAGGGGGGAGGGTTATAAAATGAGACGTATGGAAGTAATGACAAAATAAGGAAAAAGCATCGAAGTAACAAAAAATCCAGCTTCATGGGAGGTTCTAACCCCCAAATCCCAGCCGCCTGCGCCACTGGTTCTATTGTCGAGAATTTGTCTTTGCATTCCATTTTTTTTTTTTTATTTCTTCACTCATTTTGTTTTTTTTATATTTTATTTTATTTTATTTTATTTTATTATTGGACACCACAGACCAATGGTCCCTTATTGTGCCCATACACTCATACATTACATATATACAACATTTACATTCAAACATATATAAAAGTACAGTACATATAGTGATATTTTCGGTACATACAGTAACTTTGTTTTACATACAAATACATTTACATGTTCTAACATACAATATCTTTTCCGTTACACAAGCATAATCAAAACATTTCATATATTCACAGAAACACTGAAGTTCGTTTGTACTACACAGATTTATTTTGGAGGTAGGAACTTGCACGTTGTTATTTACTTGGATTATTACTACAATGTGACTCATTACATCAAGTTTAAGACAATACTGCGAAATCTTTTATAACTTGCATTAAATATATCAATAGATCTGTCTGCAGACAAAAGTTGATTGTAAAGAGCGGCCATTTTATGCCGTGGGCTCATTTTATAGTGCTCCGTGTTGGCCCTTTTGCAAACAAATAATGTGTCTCTGATTCTAAAGTCCCGAGAAGGCACTCTGACGTATATTCTAGACAAGATATTAATTTCGTCGATTAAATTATTTAGTGTCTTATACAGAAACATGAGCGACATTACATCCCTCCTCGCCGCCAAAGTCCTGACATCAAATGCTTTCAGCACGTCTTGGGATGATTTGTATCTTGGATATACCCCTGTCATGCGTAATTCTACAACGCGGTAGTACCGCGATTGAACATTTTCAATACTTTTTTGATATTTTGCTTGATAGGGTGCCCATATTATGCTCCCATACTCAAGTGTAGGCCTTACATAGGAATTAAACAATGCAATGTACGTCCGACTCTGACGAAAATCTCTGGTCAAACGGAAATTTTATAAATGTATATACCATAATATATATTGTATAACAATAAAATAATGTAAGCAATGCAATATTTTAACATTTTTAACCTCAACTGTCATCTGTATACCACTAATGCGCATGCGTATTACGCTTCTGTTACTAACTTCATTCTTTTCTCAGTAACTGTCACTAAGATATAACTTTCATACCGACGTCACTACAGTTGGATATTACAGAATACGGAAAATGTTAAAGTTACTATGAAAGTCACTATAAAAGTTATCTTGCAGTAACGTTACTACACGGTAACTATTATAGTAACTTTTTGCAAAATTGATCTGATTCTCCTCCTTATTATGAACAATAAAATTGTGATGATAAAAATTTAGTTAAATTATTTATTTATATCAACTGTACAATTTATATATACAAAATATAAACTATTTAACTTCTCATAGCGTTCTGGATCCAGTCAACATAGTTGAATACTCTGGTGAAGACTCCAGGTCTGTTCGTAACGGTGCATGGTTTGAAGGACCATGATACAACACCATGTTGGACACCTTCTACGTAAAGTGGGCCACCAGAATCACCCTAAAGAAACAAACAATTATTAGACAGGTTATTATATATACAAAAGCCCTAATTTCTGTGTGTAATCGTAACGCTAAGTTGCGTGGTGTAAATGGGTTTTGCGGGGTGTGGGCGGTAACGAAGTTAGTAGTAGGGAGCGACGTATACGACGAAACAGATAGCTTACCAGACACTAGAGCAGAGCATTGCAGTACATACGGTGACTCGAGCGAAGGTTGTTGTGTCAGGGGCATGTTTTGAATTGATGTTACGCAACGTATAATGACCCGCGGGCCGTCTCCAGCCCGATATTAAATTTTCAAACTTTAAACGACATGCATTGAGCGGCTTTTTAGGATTTCCTAGGTATAATCAGAAACAGCTATACCATTGATGTCCAGCATATGGTCCGCGGGCCGTATCCAGCCCGATACTAATTTTTAAATTTTAAACGACATGCATTGAGCGTTTTTTAGGATTTCCTAGGTATAATCAGAAACAGCTATACCACTGTTGTCCAGCATATGGCCCGCGGGCCGTTCCAGCCCGATACTAATTTTGAAACTTTAAACGACATGCATTGAGCGTTTTTTAGGATTTCCTAGGTATAATCAGAAACAGCTATACCACTGTTGTCCAGCATATGGCCCACGGGCCGTATCCAGTCCGATACCAATTTTTAAATGACACGCATTAAACGGCTTTTTAGGATTTCGTAGGTATAATCAGTAACAGCTATAACATTGGTGTCCAGCATATGGCCCGCGGGCCGTATCCAACTCGATACTAATTTTTAAACTTTAAACGACATGCATTGAGCGGCTTTTTAGGATTTTCTAGGTATAATCAGACACAGATATACCATTGATGTCCAGTATATGAGCTGCAGGCCGTATCCAGCCCGATACTAATTTTTTAACGACACGCATAAGCGGTTTTTAGGATTTCCTAGGTATAATCAGAAACAGCTATAACATTGATATCCAGCATATGAGCCGCGGGCCGTATCCAGCTCGATACTAATTTTTAAATGACACGCATTAAGCGGTTTTTAGGATTTCCTAGGTATAATCAAGAAACGTTTTTGTTTTGTTAATATACGCAGAATCATGCAAATTTTAATAATTAATTCCTGCTTATATTGATTTTTATTCGATATCAGTTTGCCAACGTTGTTGGCAACGAGGTCTGGTAGTAATTCTTATAATTAAACAAATTTGTCTGGAGTTAACCATTTAACTAACACAAGATTTGACAAAAAAATCTTTTAAAGAATATACTTACACTGCACTGTTTGTGAGAGCCATCGAGATCACCAGCGCAAACGTGGTATTGGTGATCGTATTGTCCAGAAAGATCATTGGTACAGGTAGCATCATTCCAGGCTGGGAAGTTGGCAGTTAACAAATATTTCTGAACTCCACCACTCTAAAACACAAGAAAACAAAACTATTAGTAAAATGTTTCAATTTATACTCGAGATTTGAATTATGGGCCATTTTGGAACCGTCTAATTTAAATAGTTTTTTTTTGCATATATCATCTATGGCAGGAATGGCCAACAAGTCGACCGCGATCGACCGGTCGTAGTAGCGTAAACGATTCGGTTAACGTAAACATCTAAGTTGTTGAATTCTTAGAGGCACAGTGTCGGCATTCTGGTAGTCTATCCGATACTATTTGTTTATATCGTTTCGTTATTTTAATACCTATATTTTAATCTTCCAAACTTACTCTTGTAAAAAATATAGGTACTATAATAAATCAAATTCATTAATTTTAAACCGTCTTACTTAACGTGTGTAAACCTTCACCTTTAAGAACTTAAGTGAACAGCTAAGAACCAGACTAACTACAAGATGCCTGATCAGACAGTTGGTACGTACTAATACGTATCATTGAATTCACATATCGTAATGATGAACCCTGGATAACACTCACACCTAGTAGAACTCCTTTAGTCAGAAATCTTATTTCAGTTTGGGATCAGACTTTATATAATATCACAAGCTCGCTACCTAGTTGATAATAAATGGTACGTTGTAAAGTGACGTATCAGTAGCTCGCTGCAAAGTGCATATAAAAGAACTGCTTTGGTGAAAAGAAAACAAAAGCTTTTTAGGAAGAAGAGGTTGAATTTAATCATAGTATGATACTTTGAACTTCAGAGAATCTATGTATTTTTGTTGCCATTAGTTGTACTTGGAATATTTGAAGATTGACATAATCTCATTACTGTTTAGTGGAATATTTAATAGGAAGCCATGTACAGCTTCTTCTTTAGCTAAAAGATCGACTTCGATGTTGAACTCAAAACCTGAATGGGCTACAATTCAGAATAATTTTATAATTTTACCACTGATCGTAAGATCGTTAAGACATTTAACTACGTCATAAATCCAGAGCAACTCAATTTTTGGACGGACCTTTTTTAACGGATATTTGATTTATGTGATTCTTTTTTATCATTACTTTACATCATATATATTTACATTACAAGGATTGCTTTTTATATTTCGGGATTTGAGATCAAAAACAATCATTTATCAACAAAAGTGGCTTTATTGTTTTTCAAAATATTCTCCATGAAGATCAATAAACTTTTGCATGCGTTTGAACCAATTTTCAAAGCACTTTTTCCACACCGATTGTCAAATTATGTGGGATCCAAAGCGAACAAATCTTTGGACAGCCAAATGTCCATTCAATAGTAAATTTATGCTGGTCCCACTAATGCCCAAGGATACCTCAATCTCACGATAAGTCACTTGACTATCTTGCAGTGTCAGTTCACGCACAGCAAAAATGTTTTCCCAAACAACAACCGTTTTTGGTCGACCTTCACGAAATTCGTCCTTAAGCGAACTACGGCCACGATTGAAGTCAGCAAACCATCGATAAACAGTAGTCCTTGATGGTGCTTCATCGCTAAAAGTCTATTTATTTTCATTTTTAGCCGAGATGAATTTAGAATGAAGTTACTGTAAACAACACAAATAGCGCTCGTTCGTCAAAACGTTCTGATTACGTATACCGTCAAAAATGTCAAACTTTACGATAGAAGCATCAGTTGCCAGGTGGAAGCACTAGGTAGCGCAATCCCGAAATATAAGAGCCAACCCTTGTATATAATCAATTTGTGATTAATGGAATAAAAAATGCCTGTAGAATTGAAACAAATTAATAAATAATTATACAGATATGAAAATTGTATTGTTGTTCTTATTTTCAATTGATGTCTTTTAGAATAGCTTATTTACGCTAGGATTTAACGGTTTGGCTAAAACAGAACTGATATTTGTGCAGTATGAAATAAACCTGAGGAGAAAGGAAAAGAAGAAGAAAATACTTACTGCTGTGTAGCCCCAACCGGACAATGTTGCTACTTCACTATCACCAGAGATGATAAGATCTTTGGTTGGTAATTTGGTTGGTTGAGCATTTGGTCCAAATACGATATCTTTTTCCAACTACAAGAAATAATATTTATATGATGTTGCAAAATTTTACATTTTTATACTATTTAATTAAAAGTTTCTAAAAAATACTTACAGTCAATACACAGATATCATTGGGGAAGTTACCACCATAGTAAAATTCTTCGTGTCTATGAACTTTGGTTACTTGGATGCGATTCATAGAACTGGCGGAGTCAAGAGTTCCATACTGGATTTGGAAAATGCCTGGATTGTTTTCGCTGAAAATTAAAACTAGTTAATACTAATGATGTGGATGTTATCCGCGGATGATCCGCAAAAAATATGCCAGGTGTATCACTTGGCATGCTGACTACACCCAGTGATGGGATTCACCCGGTTCGCACCGGTTCGCTCGAACCGTTTGTTAAAATACTTAAGCTACAGTGAATGACCATAGCCGTCAGTTCAGCAGAAGCTGACAGAGGCTTTAAGGCTACGTATAACCCCTAGAGCAGTGTTTCTCAACCTTTTCTGGCATGGGACCCTCCGAAATTATATCAATATAGTCTGCGGCCCCCCTATCTATATATAATTATATTTGAACTAAAATTTATGCAAAACAGTAAATGGTAGTATTGATATTTTCCGGAAGTACAGGATATTAAGGACAGTTTCGAATTGTTATATGGGAACGTATGTCATATTGAGTATCTTTGGATAGAGCATTTCAAAAGAAACAACTTTTACTTAAACATTTTTTCAGTATCTTTTACGGTTGACAAAAAACTATAATATATATGACGATTATATTCCCTACAACGACTTGAAAGTAAAGTATTTTTATTTACAAGTGTTAAAAGTGCCTTATATTTTGATATTCGCATCCTTGCTCTTGAGTTATTTGTACCTACTTCAAAGTACAACTTAAATTTTGATTGCTTTTGATCAGTTTGTTTAGCAAAAGCCCATTTTACTCATTATAAAGTTAGCTTTAATTCCGCTTAAACGTTTGAAATAGCCTGTAGCTTAAATTTGTTGTCAAAATAAGTAATTAGATAGAATAATAAATAATATATTTATTTTATTTATGTTATGAAAGGTATATTTTTCTGAATATATTAAGACTCGTATTTATAAATATGAATAAAATTTATATCTTGCAAGATTGAGCGCATTGGTATTATCTTTTTATGTTTTGATCTTGTATGACTTCGCGGCCCCCCGACGAAGCCTTCACGCTCCCCCGACGAAGCCTTCACGCCCCTCCTGACGAAGCTTTCACGCCCCCCCGACGAAGCCTTCACGCCCCCCCGACGAAGCCTTCACGCCCCTCCGACGAAGCCTTCACGCCCCCCCGACGAAGCCTTCACGCCCCCTCGACGAAGCCTTCACGCCCCCTCGACGAAGCCTTCACGCCCCCCCCCGACGAAGCCTTCACGCCCCCCGACGAAGCCTTCACGCTCCCCCGACGAAGCCTTCACGCTCCCCCGACGAAGCCTTCACGCCCCCCCGACGAAGCCTTCACGCCCCCCGACGAAGCCTTCACGCTCCCCCGACGAAGCCTTCACGCCCCTCCGACGAAGCCTTCACGCTCCCCCGACGAAGCCTTCACGCCCCTCCGACGAAGCCTTCACGCCCCCCCGACGAAGCCTTCACGCCCCCTCGACGAAGCCTTCACGCCCCCCCGACGAAGCCTTCACGCTCCCCCGACGAAGCCTTCACGCCCCCTCGACGAAGCCTTCACGCCCCCCCCCGACGAAGCCTTCACGCCCCCGACGAAGCCTTCACGCCCCCCCGGTTGAGAAACGCTGCCCTAGAGGTTACCAATTTCTTAAACAAAATTAACAAACTGAAATAAAATTAGTATCAATCTATACATCAAATTTTGCACCGAATTTTTATCTATCTAATAGAATATTTTTAATTGTAGAAATATTTATTGTAAAAATATTATCGCTCAATAACTTAATAATTGACATCAGCAACATTGTTCTGCAATTTTTTAAATCTATTTATGGGTATCAAATAACTTTTATATTTATATAGTTTTGTGCAGAAATGTTCAAATAATACGTCAAAAAAAATTTCGACTTGATTACTTATAGTTTAGAACCCTCGTCTAAAAATATTATACTTGATGATAATGGAATGCCACTTGGCCCACGTATTATTAACAAAAATTAAATCATTTTTACCCGTTACTATTTTGAGAACCGCGGCAGACTCAAGATGGCGGCAAATATAAACTACCAAGTACAATAACTATAAGTAGTTTTCACAATAGAACAAAATAGCTCAAAACCATTTTGTAGAATGAAGCTTTAGCTACAATTTGCCGCATCGTACACAAATATGCATCGATTGGTTTACAATATGGCGCCTATAATGCAATTTGCTTAATTACAATTAACAGTTTTTTCTAAAATTTAAAATATTCTATTAGATAGATAAAAATTCGCTGCAAATTTTGATATATAGATTGGTATTAATTTTATTTCCGATTATTAATTTTGTATAAGAAACTATAGGGTTGTGCGCCGCCTTAACCTTATGAATAATATATGCACAGTAAAACGAAACAGACTGATCGTTTCAAATATAAGTAATATAATAGTTATTAATTTGAATGGTTTGCCTTTAATAGATTGGGATCCAGTACCGATAGTGCTAAATTGGTTAAGAAGCAACCACAGTTCGGATGATCCTCGTGTAAAAACAAAAACGGAAGTAGAAGTGACTGAAAACCAGAGGGCTATTTGGCAATATTTAAAATAATTACATATTTAATGTTTAATTTAAATAAATATACTATTTTGAATTTTGTGAAAATTTTGTGTATTTAAACAAATACCCCTGCGAACCGGTTGTTGAACAAATTGAATCCCATCACTGGCTACACCTATTTAAAAGATCAGCTGTGGTGACCACAGGGCCGACCGCCATCACAAAGTACTTGTATAAAATACATTCTAGCAGCAGAGTAGAATTAACTTGGCCTAATATTTTCTAACAGAGATATTATTTATCATGACCATGGAAACGTTACATATAAGTATAAAAAAATAGATAATTTCGAAAAAAAAAAAATTCAAAAGATTTTCGTTTTATCAAAAAATATCTGAAATAAAAGTTGTTAGTTATTGCATTTATAGCAACTTTTGTTAAATAATTTTTTTCTAAATATTTTTCTGTTGCTAAATATTCGCAAACATCTTAAAATCGACACGAGTAAACTCCCATTTCTAGTCATCTAAAGCGTGTTCTACATTATACTTTATTCGTCAATTTTCAAAAAAAAATTCTTTGAACTAGAAGTGGTCAAAGTTTTAATACAATTTTTTGGTAGAGAATGAAATTCTTACACGTGTTTCAGTTCATTTAAAGTACCAACATAAATATATAATTCATATCTTGTCAAGTGTTTATAACCTAGCTATTAGATTTGTAAAATTACTGATTTACGTACAAAACACAATTTATATATTCACCTATTCAAACCAATGATCAACAAAACACTATTAAACACGTGGTAATACAAAATATTTACAAGCGTAATTTTAATGTTGGTACTGTTGTTAAACTTGAAAATATTTTCAAGAAAAGTTTGTCTAAATCTAGTTTTGAATAAAGTTGGCCTTGACTACATAAAGTGTTCTACACTGTACAATTTCACTGATTTATTTCTAGTACAAGTTCTAGTCAAAGAAATAAGTATGAAAATTTGACGAGAATTGTATAATGTAGAACACGCTTAAAAATTAGCATTTTAAGTAATTTTAACACTAACCTTCCATAAACGCAATGGGCAGCAGTTAGGACGTGCCTGGAATCCAAAATTGAACCACCGCAAGAATGTCCACCATTATTCTTCAAGGAAATCTAAAAACATTTTTTTTTAGAATAAGGTCTTAATCCAAATTATGCTACTAGAGTTCACGATACTTTATATGTCGATGGATCGACAGAGAACCGATAAACAAATATCAGGTCGTTCAAGGATGAAATTTGCAGTTAATAATATTTCCAACTTTAACAGCTTATTATTTGACATTGGCGTAATTTACCGTTCTGTTTTTTTTTTTTTGGAAAGTTACACATTCGCCTGTTTAAAGAAATTGTATGCTCTAAAAAATATCAATAACCTTTTTTTTTAATATTTTATTGTATCGGGTTAAATTTGTGGTATCGGATAATTAACGGATATTTTTGAGACCTTTCTCATAATTAGAAATATGAAAAGATGGAAGTAACCTGCAGCCCTTTGTCCCTCTTATATCTTTATTTTTCACTTCGCTGTTATTTGATCATAATGCCTAGGATGCAAGATATTTAAACATATGCATAACAACCGGAGCATTATAAATCCATTACGCCCGCAACAAATATTAATCTCATTTACGGCCGGTACCTTATTTTTTTATTGCCATAGTCTAAAGATTTCAAACAAAAAAGTAACAAACTTTCGTTGCTTCTTGTGCATTTTTCTCGATATATTCGGCTAATTCTTTCATATTCATTGTGATTGTAAAATTAATTTTGACAATTAAGGGCCGATTTCTAAAAGCCTAGTTAACTATAAACAAATAATTAGAAAATGGTTGTTATAGTTACTTATGGGATTGTTATATTATAACCGAGTTTAACCAAAAGATTAAACTCGGTTAAGCTTTCATAAACCGACTCTAAATGATTATACAAAATCATTTGTTTTTTGTCTATAAACTATTTATTTTTATAGGCTACCAGATAGGTATAAATATCTGTTAATTTTTACTTTTTATTTTATGTTAATTGAAAAATAAAATCTTACGCATTCATCGATGGACTGTATTACGTTGCTCTGGGCGTAATTATCTTAGTAACACCCTTGGTGCATAAATAGCTATTAATTAAGTGATAGCAACCAATTAACGGGTGGTGCGTATGAACCGGGTAATGCTATCAGGTACCCAGTTCCAGAAATTTTTAATTATCGTCATTCCTAACCCGAAATAATAGCATCGATTATTTTTTATGACCTTATAAATTGAATCATGCCCTTCCTCCGGCGGGCGTCGCTCAAGTAAATCCTCCCAGAGTATAGAATACTTACAATGTATGGAATTTCACCAGGCTTGGCAGGATGGCCTCCAACTACTCTTCCCTCGTTTGCTGGAGCGCCTAGAAAAAAAAGATATTGAAACTGTAAGAACATATTATGGTAAAGGCTACAGATGGCAAAATTGTGCCAATTCTGCTGGTCCTAGTGGGGCGAGGCCCAACTCGACTGACAGTAGTGAATATCATTATTTCGTTTTCGTTCCGTTCTCAGTCCCTGGTTTCAAATAACTTTTAAAGTTTATTTAATTCATCATCAAATGGAATTATGATGGTAAAATGAAAATAATGTGAACGTAATACATGATAAATAAATAAATATAATTATTGGACAAAACTGTTTATTAGAGATTTACCGCTATAATGTTCGGTTGCAAAGACGAAGAATAACTTTATTTATTGGATAAGTTTGAATTTAACCAACCAGATTATCCGATTTCTCAATGTAACCCCACTCTTCATCCCCACTCTTGTTGTCTATATAGTCGACATAAACTACATAGATTACATTGTCTACGCGATCTATTACATATTAAGTAGACAAATGCAAAACACGGTATCTATTATTTATAGACCGATAATGTTTTTACAATACTTTTTTTTTTCGACAGTTAAAAATGTCCTCCAGACATTAGATCTTTTAAAAACATTAAAGATCAAAGAAAACTAATAAAAGTCTCTTGGATTAAGGCAATGCTTAAAACGAATATTTGTTCTACAGGGATAATAGGACTGGTTGAATTGTTTTTTTGCAATAAATTTCTAGATTAAATAAATAGAAATCTTACCAATGGCACTGCAGGCAAGTAACGCGACAACAAATACTGAAGCGATCATTATAACAATTCTCACTGAAATATAAGCAGTGCAAAGACCCTTTTATATGCAGAAGATTACAATTATCTTAAGATACTAAATGGAAATTCCTTATCAAGGTATTTTTCAGCGTCCAAAATAAAATATTTAACATACAATGTTATCATGCTTTGATTTCATTATATTTCAACCACGTACTCAAATAAAATTGTTGAAAGATAATATTCAATAAAAAAAATTCTAACATAACATCCTGAACATGTGATGAAATAATAGGTTTTGAAATATATTTTGTATAAATTTTCTGAATTGGGCAGGGGGCTCAGAACCATTTTTGTTTTCTTAGGTGAGCTGAAAATCCAGATTTTTTCTTGGATATGCTCAAATTCAATTTCAGGAAAATTCGTCCCTTAAAAACTTAGTTAGTTAGTTTTTGGCGCACAGCAACGATGGTTATGAATACACTCGAAATTGACAATATTTCGGAGAAGGAATATTTAGTAATTAACGACGTGGTAACGGCATTACAGCCATTAAAAATTGGTATTGAGAGACTTGGCCGACGCGGCGCAACACTACTTGAAACAGAGGTGTATTTGTGTTTATTTTGGATGAGTTACGCAAAAACGATAATTGACATCTGACACTACCGATAGAGGCGCTACTCATTTTACATCATGGCTGATTTTTGTAGGATATTTTTGACAGGTTCAATGGTATCTTCATGTGATATTTATTGAAACACACTGGAACACACTCTAAATGGTCTTTAACTGTCTTTCCACTTCTAAGAACATATTCCCATGCTTGTCTTCTATCCATAACTACACGTGCACCACCACGTAAATTCAGAAACACTTTTTTTTGGCCACGTTTCGGAACACGATGAAAACTTAGGTCACTATCACGACCTACTTTTGCATTGCAAAGATAAACACAACAATTCACGTTGCATTTAATTTTTTCTTGCAATTTTAAAGACATTTTTTTAAAAACTTGCTTTGAAAACAACAGTAAACCAACTCGACTATACTACAACCGTCAGTTTCTCAAAATCTCACTAGAGGCGCTTCAGTTATTGTCAGTTGACAATAGTTTTTCGTCTAAAATGCTGGAATCTGTCCAACAGAGAATTGTCGAACGAAGGAATAATAATTTAGTTGGCTTACAAAAATACTTAAACAACTCGTAGCACTACATATGAATCGGAAGTAAATTCCATATTACTACTAACGTCTAAATCAGTATTGCAAGCTACAGCTAAAAAGTTATTTGCTAAACTTTTTGTTACAAATCCGGATGCTCGTAGTATGAAAGATTTAGATAGTAGTGGTGATGAGGCTAAAAATTCACTGATGGCAGAGCGAGAAATCAAGTCTGAATTATCAATTCATCAGAATCTGGATGTTGCTATTTCGAATGTGACACGAATTGAGAATGCCGAAGGTTTTCTATATGACGTCAAAAACATCGCAAAAGAAATGAATATGTATGAAGCAACGAAAAACGCACCAATACCTTAAAAAATTATATGATCATTCCACCGGCATCGATTGAATCTGAAAGAGCCTTTTCTGTGGCAGGTCTTTTCGTCACAAAAATTCGGTCATCATTAGGTGATAGCTCCATTGACACCTTATGTTTTTTGAAAAATTATTATAAAACTTAATATTTCCTAACGAAATTTATTTTTCAGTTCTCACAATTATTTTGAATTACATTTAAGTTATTTATGCATTATTATTTAAGTTTTTCTAAATAAAAATAATCTCATTTTTGTAAATTAGTAGTAATATTTTTTTGAATTCTGAATCTGAATTAAAGATTTCCGCACACACAACATGCTTATGGACTAATTAGTTTTATTCATGCAATTTTAAAAACCCCGGGAAATCCTAGGAATAGATCAAATTTTATCTGGGAAACCCAGGATTGCGGAAAATTGCGGGAAATGAGAAGCCCTAGTTTCTATGATTTCACCAAGAGTAGCATAAACGAAGGCGTGTGATGGCTGTGTCCTTCCTGTGGTTAATCCTGCAGGAAGTACCCCATGGTTAATTAATAACATTAATCTGACAACTTCACATTTTTTTATGATGTTCCAATCAACTTGCACTCTGGCTAACACCAGATGTATGTGCAAATAAAAAATCTGAACGCGGGTATTCGAAACCAGCTATCGAAATCGGGTATCGATTTACTAATAGAATATCTACTATTATTCAAGTACAAAATACATGGAATTACACAGACATTTGTTAAATATATTTTGAAGATGAAGAACACTAATGAGGGGACATAGAGAAAAAAAGAGAGTCTATCATTTATTGCAATATTACAATTATTATAGAAGTTTTAGTACATGTGTACAATTACAGATCATATCACAGTCTTATCATCTTTCATAATAATGGGTTTTACCAACACTAAAAGTATATTATCATGGAGAATATCTCGAGTACATTGATATAACAATAAAACTATAAATTAACCAACAAATTATTATCAATAAATTTGGTAATTTTTCTGTCTGTTAATTGTTTACAAAAAAAAAAAATAATTATCTTTCTAGACCTAACGATAATATTTAAAATTGATTGAGTGAAGTGTGAACTTTCACATATTTCAGAATTTCGCAGGTATACCACTACTACGAAACCTACCTTTTAAGTTTTTACAAAAACTAAGAAAGATATTATTTTTACAACATTTTTGCAACAATTAAAATTTTGGTGTATAGCTTGTTATTATTATATATGTTTCATTTTGTAATAGAAGGGCTACCGTGAGGGCTACTGTAAGTTTTTAAAAAACTAAGAAAAAAAAAATTCTTTGGAACACACTTTTTTATTGCTTTTCAAAATATTCTCCTTTAAGATATATACACTGTTGCATGCGTCCAAACCAATTCTCGAAACATTTTTCCCACTCTGATTTTGGAATCTGAAAAATATGGTTTTCGAAGGCTTCAACAGTTTCTTGAGTTGATAAAAATCGCTGTCCACGTATTTTTTGTTTGACATTGGGGAACAAAAAAAAGTCGGTGAATACGGGCTGATATTAATTCGATGTTTTTCTCCCTCAAATAATCAATTGTGTGACTTGCAGTGTGGGAGCTTGCATTGCCATGATGAAGAATGGTGCGACGTTTTTAGTTGTTTTTCCTGATTTTGTCGATGACTTCTTGTAAACAAATTGTTGAATACCATTCAGCATTAACTGTTCTCCGATCCTCTGAAAGAATGTTTGCAATATGTCCAATACAACCGAAAACTAACGATCATTTTATTGGAAGTACTTCGTGAACGAACAACTTTTGTGGGTGTCGGTTCATCTTGGAAGACCCAAACAGTGGATTGTTGCTTAGTTTACGGTTCATATAAGTAAATCCAAGTTTCGTCAGCTGTAACGATGTTATACACGGATTTTGCAGAGCCTAGGCTAAATTTTTTTAGCATTCCCTTACACCTATCAACTCGAGCCTTATTTTGAGCTTCGGTCAAATTATGCAGAATCCATCGAGAACACCAACTCGAATTTATATCTTTATTTCGTATCTCTCTATCTATTTTTTTAGGATACATAGGTAAGCCTAAAATTTGTTCATTGTACCCAATTTTGACTGATATTGATAAGTGATTTGTACTTTCTTCACACATGCCACCTTTTATCTTAAAACTACCTACTTGAAGATTATTATTTATGTTATTGTCAAATAACAATTAAAATGGCTGATAAGATATCATGCACTTAAGTCAAACCGTGCTATTCTCTAAGGCAGCGTTTCACAACCGGGGGGCCGTGAAGGCTTCGTCGGGGGGCCGCGAAGTCATACAAGATCGAAATATGAAAATATAATAAAAATGCACTCAATCTTGTAAGATATAAATTTTATCCATATTTACAAATATCTTATATTTATATTCATAAAAATATACCTTTCATAACATAAATAAAATATATACATATTCTATTTATTGTTATACATAATTTACTTATTTTGGCAACTAATTTAAACTACAGGCTATTTCAAACGTTTAAGTTGTCACTAGCTAACTTTATAATGAGTAAATGGGCTTTTACTAAACAAAATGATCAAAAGTTTCATTCAACTGATAAAAATTACTAGATTTGAAAATATAGTTCCGCTTTAACCAAATAAACAGACTATAAGTAGACTTTATCAAGGTAAAATAAATTGTATGTGTCGGTTGATGGGATTCTCTGACAATGGTTCGCGTTGGAGGTACTTCAAGTATTTTCAAGTTGTACTTTGAAGTAGGTACGACTTGAAAGTGCAATATTTTTTATTATATATTTTTTTAATTGCTCTCCGAGCTACAGGTAACTCAAGAGTAAGGATACGAATGTATTTAAATTAAAATGGAAGGCATTTTGAACACTTGTAAATAAAAATACTATACTTTCAAGTCGTTTTAGGGAATATAATCGTCATTTAAAAATATCACAGTTTTTTGTCAACCGTCAAAGATATTAAAAAAATGTTTAAGTAAAAATTGTTGAAAAGCTCTATCCAAAGATATCCAATATGACATACGTTCCCATTTAAAAATTCGAAATTGTCCTTGATATCCTGTACTTCCGGTTTTTTTCCGGAAAATTTCAATACTACCATTCAATTTTGTGGATAAATTTTAGTTCAAATTTTTTCCCAACTTGCTCACACGTCGCTTTTTCGAAAAAAATCGTGTTCCCATTATTTTGATACACCATAGTATAGGGGGGCCGCAGACGATATTTACATAATTTCGGGGGGTCCCAGGCCAGAAAAAGTTGAGAAACACTGCTCTAAGGGCCGGTTTTACAATTCATAGTTACCTGTTGGTTAGCACAAATCAATGGTGAACGACATATTTGCAATATAATAATTACCATAAGTTCCCAATGCGGACACCTTTATTTTGGACGTTTGCCATTGATGCTGATAGTACTACGCTAGAATAGTACAATATAATGAGTATTAGTATCAAAAAGATATAATACTTCAAGAGTAATATAAAAAATAAATTCGGACGTTTCGAAAACTGTTCAACAATCTGTTTCCGTCTTCAGCGATCACGAGAAGTGATAAACATTTCAGTTTTCTTCGAGTTTTTATACCGAGTATTGTAAGAGTGGGAGCAGGTTATAGGTGCGTTGCTATTGGTTGGGTGGTTGGGATCAGGTATGGGTAGGGACGGGACTACCTTGAGGATTAACGACCGGATTAAGGTTGTTTGTCACATTATTGTGTGGTAATGAGTTGTTTGTTACCGGATTAGTGACCTGAGGGTTAAAAGGATTGTTTTCAATAATGGAAAGCCAGAGTTGAGGAAATTCTATGCAGGCTTGGCTGACAGCATCTCCAGAATTTTCGATCAAGGCAGACTCTTTAAATTTTCTCTTGAACTTGTTTTCCTCATACATTAAGGGTTTAGCATCTTTCCATTGGAAATGGTGTTCATTTTCCCAAGCATATTCAGCCAGTTTGGAACTGTAAATTTCGCCCTGCTGAACTTTCTTCTTATGCTCGTTTACCCTAACATGTAGAGGTCTCGCTAATATATTCTTTCCCGCACTGACAGGGAATAGAGTAGACACAGTTTTTATTTAGGACAGATTTGGTTTTCGTACATGACAGGGTAGATCTTACAGTCGAACTCGATCATGAAGTATTATATTTTTTGATCCTAATACTCATTATATTGTATTATTCTAGCCTAGTAATATCAGAAATGGCAAACGTCCAAAATAACGATGTCCTCACTTCCGTATTATGATGACTCTGTGAGAAGCCCGCCATACAGAGTAATGTTAAAACCCCTGACAATGCTAAATATGTTAAAATTATAAAAGGACTTATTTTTTGTATATTATATTCATTGCGGTATTTTACGTAAAACTATGTACTGTTAATTTTTAACTTGTAATATTAAAATAAAACCTATTTAAAAAACAACTGAAGTAACGATAAATATTATTTATATTTATTAAGTAATTTTATACATCATGATTATATTAGTTATTCGTTGCTTCTTTGATCCAGTCTAAGTATGATGCTACCCTGGTGAAGACACCCGGCTTATCAGGAGAAGTGCATGGCTTGTACGACCAGGAAACGATACCTTGTTGTGCTCCATTGGCGTATAGAGGTCCACCAGAATCACCCTAAAACACGCATCCATATTTAATAATAATAATAATGATAATGATGATGATTGTGTGGAGGCATACGCATGCTAAAAGAGAATACAAAAAAGGGAGGGCAATGGGTGGTATATCCTGACAGGAATAAAAAGAAATATAAAAGAAGTAAAACCAGGCAAAAACACGAAACAGCTACAAGAGAGGATAGTAGAGTTAGATGGCGAAGAATGGAGAATAATTACAATATATAGCAAAGAAGAGATGAGCATAATTCAAAGTGAAGTAGAAGAAACAGAGAATTACAACGGAAATTTATTACTGGGAGGGGACTTCAATGCCAGAATAGGGAATGAAGGAGGTACAATAAATCTTAAGGACGGAACTGAAGATCGTAGACAGTCAAAGACAAAACAATTAATAAGGAAGGAGAAATGTTATTAGAACTTGTAGAAAATAATGGCTAGAACATTCTTAACGGAAACACGGAGGGAGACGAAGAAGGACAGTATACATACGTAGGACCAAGAGGTGAATCAGTAATCGACTATGGAATTGTGAACGGACAAGCAAAAAATAACATTAAAAAATTTCAGATAGAAAATAGGACAGAATCAGATCATTTTCCGCTAAGGATATTACTAACAGCAGAGGCGAGCAAAGAATTGGTGAACAAAGAAAAACTATTAATAGATTGGACACTGGAGGGGATAGAAAAATATATAAAAGAACTAGAAAAATACAGTTCACAGAACAAGACAGTAAACAAGATATAGAGGAACTAACAAAAGCAATACAAGAGTCTCTAACCAAGAAAACAGTAAAAGAAAGGAATATACAAATCAAAAAGAACACCTGGTGGTGTCAGGAATATAAAGTAAAAAGAAACAACTTGAGGCAACAATTAAAACAGTGGCGTAACGGAACCGCTACAAAAGATGAGTATCTAAGGGAAAGAAAAGAGTACAGAGAATTATGTTATAAGAAAAAAAAATTAGATAATGATGATGATGATGATGATGATGATGATGATGATGATGATGTTGAAAAAAATTATCCTATTTCTTTAGGAATATTTTTAGATCATAAAAATCAATCATTAGTTTAAAAGTCACTTTCTAAATATCGTTTAGGAGTGATAGCTTTGATAGTAAATGATATGCTTTTTCGGGCTCTAAACAAAAAGTTTACTAACATGCACATACTTAGGTTGTTTCTGTAATAAACTGTTCTTCCTCATTACTTTTTTACGGACCGCGAACAAATATAAGGGAGGTATTGTGATCATACCGATTTTGACATTTCGAGATTTCAATGGAACTCCACGAATTGAGGTCCCTACATAACGTTTTGACTATTTTTAGCATGATGTCCGTCGGTCTGTCTGTCTGTCTGTCTGTCTGTCTGTCTGTCTGTCTGTCTGTCTGTCTGTCTGTCTGTCTGTCTGTCTGTCTGTCTGTCTGTGTGTGTGTGTATATGTGTGTCTGTCCGTCTGTCTGTGTACACGTGCAGAGCAAATTCGGTTAAAAGGATTTTTATGAAACTTCATATTTAAACTTTTGACATCAATAGCACAAGTTGATCAACTTTTGATAAAAATCGGTTGACTAGAAATGGGAGTTTACTCGTGTCGATTTTAAGATTTTTGCGAATATTTAGCTACAGAAAAATATTTCGAAATTTTTTTTTCTATGTATCTATTTTTTCATTCTTATATTAGTGTGACCATTTTCTTAAGAAGGCAATGCGGGACGGAGCAAAAAAAAGGTCCTCACCTCCCAAATCCAAGTGAAAAGCAAAAAAAAGGTCCTCATCTCCCAAAATCCAAGTGAAAAGCAAAAACAAAAAAGGTCTTCACCTCCCAATTCCAAAATGCGGGACAAAATGTTAAAATGCGGGACTTTTGCGGGACGCATCTTAACGAGGGACAAAATGTTAAGATGCGGGACAAATGGTCACCCTAACTTGTATGTAACGTTTCCATGGTCATGATAAATAATATCTCTGTTAGAAAATATTAGGCCAACAGTGTGCCAATATAACTACTCAAATTCTTATAAATGTTTTAATAGTATGAAAAGACGAGTAAATTTGTGCCTGCAGGAAAACGGTGATCATTTTGAACAACTAATTTAGTTTTTAGGGTTTTGTAGGTATGACCAAAAAACCCTTATACCGTCATTTTGTCGTCTGTCTGTCTGTCTGTCTGTCTGTCTGTCTGTCTGTCTCTCTGTCTGTTCGGTAAAAATTGTAGCCAAACGGCTAAACCTAGAGAGTTGAAATTTGGCATGCTTATACAACTTTTTGACCCGCACATAGTAAAAATACTAAAACATCTAAAAAACATATCCCCCTAAAAATATAAACAAATATGTATTCATCAAAAAAAATTTTTTTTTTTTAATTCTGAGTAGTGTATCAAATGAAAGCCCTTAGTACGTGGATTAACGATCAAAATTTAATTTTTGCAAAATAAATTATTTTGATGCGATTTTTGCCAAAATTGTGCAAAAAAATTTTTGTCCCACACCCTGTAGCCCAGATGATTTAACTAAAAATCTGAAAAAATTCTAAGTAATGTACATGGGTGTGAACCGGAATAGTACAACAGGAATTTTTGATCAGATTATGTTTTTGGAAAAAAACGCATTTTTTGTGATTTTTTGTAACACGCTACACTGGAACGTGTATGCTGGTGTAGTGGTTTTTGACGCTGGTTTTTCACCCAAGTAACTCGATCCGAAAGGGATCGAACCCTGCGAGAGGAGACCAGATTATTATTATTAATTTTTTTATGTTTATATTGTTTAAATTATTTTTTCAAAATTCTAGTTATATTTTGGCAAATGTTGCATTTAATTTTTAAAAGCGTAAATTTAATAACCAGTGGAAATTGTTTAAATTATAATTTAATTCTGTTTCAATGTACACGAAATCAGAGGGGCGGAACTTATAACAACCAATGGAAGCCATAGGCGCAATTTTTAAAATTCTTAATGAATCTTGCTATATAAAAAAAATACTGCACATATTTAGAAACCTAAATAATGGTATTATGCATTCGAATTAAAATTAACAAAAAAAAATATTTTAACATAAAATTTGTTTTGGCATCCCAAATAATCATCATTCACTTACTAAATACCTGCAAAACCCTGAAATGTGTGAAAATTCACACTTCACATAAATTTTTTATGTTTATTTTTCTGTACCAGTTAAATCAAAAAATACATTGTATATAATGTATAAATTTGTATTTATTTTATATAATGTATAACCTTGTATTTAGCTGACTAATATGGTTGTATAGAGTAAAGGCCAATAAAACAATATAATTTAAAAAAATAATTTCCAATTTTAATGTTTACAAAGGCTGTGCCTAAACGTTAGTCAATTGTTATATGAAGCTTGCAGTAGACATTATTTTATTTCTCCACAACCAACCCTTATGTAATTTCTTTTTGAACTCATGGTATTTCTAATAACTTACACTGCATTGTTTGTGAGAGCCATCCATATCACCAGCGCATACGTGCATTTTGGGATCATAGTTTCCTTCCAATGTTTTGTCACAAATTTTATCATTCCAAAGTGGGAATTCTGCGGTTAGTAAATATTTCTCTACGAATCCCTCATTCTAAAAAAAGATAAAACCTGTTATTTTTGAAATTGTAAACGGAACACTGACAGGCACAATAATACAGACGTTCTAACTACGCCATTGTACGACATTGTCAAACTACAAAAAAGGTGTACAGTACGTCACTCCAACGCGTGAGTTATGCCCTTATTCTGAACCAAATAAGTTATAACCGATCCCAAATGTGGAAAATGCGGAAACAAACTTGATTATTATTTTCTTGTTCTATTCATAAGTTGTCATGAGTCTGTTCCAAACGGTTAAGCGGAACTAGATTTTGCAATCTAGTTACTTTCATCGTTTAAATCGTGCCTTTCGGCCGTTTTGTTTAAGCTGTGTAAATCATACTTACAATAAACATTTTTTGGTTAACGTTAATATCATTTTAAAATGTCATTTTCTTTATATTTTGATTTTTCGTGTCATTCTTAATACAAATTTCCCATTTATTTATTTTTTTGTCATTAAAATATCTAAAAAAAATATTTAATTTTGACATATGTCATTCGTTTCCATGGTTTCATAGTTGGAATTTAAAATTTTGACATCCCAACGTGAAAAATGAAATAACCCAAGCAAGGTCCCTTCTCGTGACAACCTAAAAGAACAAAATTCCCATTTAGTTCCGCTTAACCGTTTGGAACAGACTGTACTTTTTAACGATTGCATGTTGTTTTTTTTTTAAGCAGATATGAATAAACAATTTCAAAATGGAAAAAAACAATTTCAAATTGAGAACAATTGATTTCAAAATGGGAATAAATAATTTCAAATTGAGAACAAACAATTTCAAAATGGGAATAAGCAATTACACACTTTGTATATGTATATAGATGGGGCCCCGCAACTCCAGTTTTGCCCCAGGCTCCGCAAATACTAGGGGCAGCCCTGGCTAAATACACCAGATATGTCGCACATATTCAGAGATTTTTACCTGATGCATTAAATATTATGGACGTTAATTTTTAATTGTTGTTTTTAGGATTTTGTAGGTATGACCAAAAAACCCTTATACCGTCATTTTGTTGTCTGTCTGTCTGTCTGTTCGGTAAAAATTGTAGCCAAACGGCTAAACCTAGAGAGTTGAAATTTGAAATGCTTATATAACTCTTTGACCCGCACATTGGAAAAATACTAAAACATCTAAAAAACATATCCACCTAAAAATATAAACAAATATATGCTCATCGAAAAAAATATATTTTTATACAATTCTGTGTAGGGTTTCAAATGAAAGCCCTTGGTACGTGGATTAACGATCAAAATTTTATTTTTGCAAAATAAATTATATTGAGGAGATTTTTGCCAAAATTGTGTAAAATTGTCCCACACCCTGTAGCCCAGATGGTTTAAACTAAAAATCTAAAAAAATTCTAAGTAATGTACATTGGTGTGAACCGTAATAGTACAACAGGAATTTTTGATCAGATTACGTTTTCGGAAAATAACGCATTTTTTGTGTTTTAACTAAAATATGTGAAATATTTAATCCGCTATTTAACATATTAAACGAGTGAACCTGCGTAGTACAGTGGTAACGTTGCCGCTTCGTGAGTTGAAACTACTGTTCGAATCCCGTCAATTTTTATTTTTTCTGTTTTTTTTTGCATTTTTATTTTGCTTAAATTATTTTGTCAAAATTCTAGTTATATTTTGACAAATGTTGCATTTAATTTTTAAATCTATCTTCCATTTATGTTATGAATTTCATATTTTTATGTCTTTCATAAATATATCATGAATTCAGTCAAAACACCTGATCCTACTTGAATGTCCTGCTCTATACTATGCATACAATAGTGACAAAATAATAAGTATATGTTCTTAAGTATTACGTCAGCAAGAGCTTTTGATCGGTAAACTGGATATAACAGATATTGTGTGGAATAACAAAAATGTTAGCATAGCTAAAAGGAAAACAGTTAAGAATCACTATGGAACAGAATATGTACATATGATTCCCTTTATTTCTTATGGGGAAATTCGAATCGCCACTCGACGAAATCGTTATTCGACGCTTTTTCAGAACAAATTAACGTCGAGTGACGGGGTATTACTGTATAAGACTGGAGTGATACTCTGTGACACTGAAAATACTTACACTACTAAGGCCTCATCCTGATAATCTTGCTGAAATACTTTCTCCAGGTACAGTTAAATTTGGTTCTGGAAGAACAATTGGAGCTACATTTTCCCCGAATGGTATTGCTTCTTTTAACTGAGAACATGTACATATGAGTTTATTAATAAGTTCACTAAAGTCATCCACATGCCGTAAAACATACAAATATTAATATTCATCCAATTCACTTTTTACGCGATTTTGATTAAATGAGCTGAATTGGAGAACCAACAGCTAATTACTATGAACTAATTTTCTTCGGTGAAATTATTACACCAATGATTTCACGCAAGAGTGCAGCTGATCTGAAAACGAAATCATTTTCGTTTAATTTATTCGATAGGAATTAAAAAGAAGTATATTTCGAAATTTTATAATTTAAAAAGTAAATCAATGAAACATTAAGCAAATTAGATGTCATTAAATCCACAACACCGGGATATAATAATAGATGGCGCATAATGAAAATGATACGTGATATATACAGGGTGTTTACGGTCTTCTTATTTATTTTTTAATGGGTGATACTACAGGTGAAAATAAGGCGAAAAACCTTGAAACACCTTAGTAAAAGTTTTATAATAAAAGAGATAAATGTCTATCGCATATATTAATTATTTCGTATCGCATAATGACTAGATGTAAGAGATATTTAGTTTGCAACTAGCGCCCTCTAACATAAACTGACTACTTTTACCGTAGCCGAGATCTCTGGCTTTACGTGCCATCTGAAGTATGCCCCATATTCCTGAATATTTATTCGAAATAGTATATTGTATAACAAGCGCAGAAAGTATACATTATATCGGTACTTTCTGCGCGTGGCACACATACTAGTTTTTCTACGAACACCTATTTTGAAAAAAAAAAAATAAGAAATAAAAATCATTATGTATGTTAGATTTATATACATAATAGGTGGCTTGTCGTTGAATGTTCTACGATGTTCATAAACAATTAAACGAATGTCAAAATAATTATTTTAAAATACATTGGTATTTGTACGTTTGTTAAATATTAATGTATGAAGATGAAGTAAGCAGCGAGGCTGACGAGGAGATAGAGGAAGCGGCAAAGAAAACAGTGTTAGAATTCTTGCCGCAAAAGTCAAGAGAAAGGTAATATATATAATATATATAATAGCATATTGTGTAACAGCCAACTCTTTGTTCGAAGGAGGTATTAATTTTAATACTTTAAATAATTGTCAACAATTAATTACAAAAAATAAACTTAAATGTGTAGTATTATTTAATTTATATTAACCAATCGGAAAATACTTTCTGCGCTAGAGCGGAAAGTATTTTTCCACTTTGCTATGGCAACAGAAAACGATAGCTTTTTATAGGTGAGTAGAAAAAAACAGTTATTCATTTTAAGGAAAGCTCTTTTTCAAATTAATATTATTAAATATAGACAATTTTCTGCTTACTGTCAAAACTGCAATATCATTAGGAAATAATCCCCATGGACGATAGTTTTCGTGAATATTAATCGTCTTCACTTGAATTTTATTTTCTGTACTTTCCGAATCAATGACTCCATACTGAATCTTTAAATTAGTTGCATCGCTAAAATAATAAAAGAAAATTAAAACAATTTTATTAATGAATATTTTTATCTTAGGACCGTGAAATCCATCTCCTAATAAACTTGCTAATATGAATTAGAATTAAATCTTGGTATGACTGCTTCAAAATAATTTTTTCTTTTACGCATTTTCTTATTTTGTGTCCTAAAATAAATATATACCTATATGATTTTAATATAGTATTGATAAATCTAAACTTAAAATGTATGTACAATTCAATTACTCGTTCTAAAACATTACGTTCTAGAATATTTGCTTCAATTATAAAGTTTTCTTATTCTGCATTTATTATTTAGGATTATCCATTTAGGTGAAATATGTTTGTTATTTGTTCTAGAACCATATGACTTAACCTCCATGCAAATGTCATTCCAAGTTTACTCCACGATTAAAATTGTCGTTTTCTTGCTCATCAATTCTAGTACTTCTAACCAGCCACCAACAAGACGCACCCATTGTAGAAACCGAAAGAAAGCTTTAAGTCATACGATGGACCTGAGTCTTTTATAATACTTGGTCTGGTCAAAGCATACGAAATCATTTTGTTATTATAAATTATTGGCGATTTTGCTGTTGTGAAGCTCATGACGTAACATTTCAATTCATTGAATTCTAGTTTATTGTCCTTACTCTATTGCATTAAATTATTCATGTCGGTTTGTAAAGGCTTACAGTCATTATTTATTTTAATTTCTCTATAAATTTTTAGATCATCGGCAACAAGTTTATATTTGGGATGGTTTATACGGCTGCCAATATAATTTATGAAGATTATCGTTTAAGGCGGCGCACAACCCTATAGTCCTCAATAGTTTCTTATACAAAACTAATAATAGGAAATAAAATAAATAACAATCTATATATCAAAATTTGCAGGGAATTTTTATCTATCTAATAGGATATTTTTAATTGTAGAAAAAACTGTTAGGTAGTTGTAAATAAGCAAATTGCATTATAACCGCCATCTTGTAAACCAATCGACGCATATTTGCGTACGACGCGGCAAATTGTACCTAAAGCTTCATTCTACAAATATGGTTCTAGATATTTTGTTGTATTGTGAAAATTACTTATAGTTATTGTACTTGGTAATCTATTTTTGCCGCCCTCTTGAATCTACAGCGGTTTTCAAAATTGTTGTTACGGGTAAAAAAGATTTATTTTTCGTGAAGAATACATGTACCAAGTGGCATTCTATTATCTTTAAGTATAATATTTTTCGACGAAGGCTCTAAACTATAAGTAATCAAGTCGAAAAAAAATTGACGTATTATTTGAACATTTCTATACAAAACTATATAAATATAAAAGTTATTTGAAACCCACAAATAGATTTAAAAGATTACAGAACAATATCGCTGGTGTCTATTTTTAAGTTATTGAGCGATAATATTTTGACAATAAATGTTTCTACAATTAAAACTATCATATTAGATAGATACAAATTCGGTGCAAAATTTGATGTATAGGTTGATACTAATTTTATTTTAGATTGTTAGTTTTGTATAAGAAACTAGTAACCTCTGGGGGTTATACGCAGCCTTTTAAGCTGTGAGTTAATATAGATCCAAGTAATAAGATATTTATAATTTAGAACAATACCTTCCATAAACGCAGTGAGCAGCTGTAAGAACATGAGTTTCATCCAAAATTGATCCTCCACAGACATGTCCACCATATTCTTTCAAGGAAATCTTCATAGTAAAATAATTTAGTTCAAATAATTATTAAAAATTGTATTTAAACTTACGATATACTTTATTTCTCCTAATTTCGCTGGTTCTCCTCCTATAACTCTGTTTTCAAATCCAGGGGCACCTCAACAAGAAAATTTAAATAAAAAAATTGATGTGAAGTGTAAATTTTCACACATTTCAGGGTTTCGCAGGTATTTAGTAAGTGAATGATGATTATTTGGGATGCCAAAACAAATTATATGTTAAAATATTTTTTTTTAATTTTAATTCGAATGCCTATACCATTATTTAGGTTTCTAAATATGTGCAGTATTTTTTTTTACATAGCAATGTTCATTAAGATTTTGAAAATTGTGCCTGTGGCTTCCATTGGTTGTTTAAGTCATAAACTCCGCCCCTCTGGTTTCGTATACATTCAAACATAGAATTAAATTATAATTTCAACACTGCCCACTGGTTATTAAATTTACGCTTTTAAAAATTAAATGCAACATTTGCCAAAATATAACTATAATTTTGACAAAATAATTTAAATAAAATAAAAATAAAAAAAAAAGCAGAAAAATAAAATTAACAGGAAAGAAACCGTAGTTTGCAACTTAGGAAAAGAGAACGTTAACCATTAGACTACGGACGTTTACTGTGTTACATAGCGAATTAAATATTTTACATATTTTAGTTAAAAACACAAAAAATGCGTTATTTTCCGAAAACATAATCTGATCAAAAATTCCTGTTGTACTATTCCGGTTTACATCAATGTACATTACTAAGATTTTTTTCAGATTTTTAGTTTAAACCATTTGGGCTACGGGGTGTGGGACAAAATTTTTCTGCATAATTTTGGCAAAAATCACGTCAAAATAATTTATTTTGCAAAAATAAAATTTTGATCGTTAATCCACGTACTAAGGGCTTTCATTTGATAGCCTAAACAGAATAAAAAAAAAAATGTTTCAATGAACACATATTTGTTTATATTTTTAGAGGGATATTTTTTAGATGTTTTAGTATTTTTCCTATGTGCGGGTCAAAGAGTTGTATAAGCATGCCAAATTTCCACTCTCTAAGTTTAGCCGTTTGGCTACAATTTTTACCGAACAGACAGACGACGACAAAATGAGGGTATAAGGGTTTTTTTGGTCATACCTACAAAACCCTAGAAAAGGTTATTGTTTTTTAAACTGAAAGAATAATAAAAAATTCTGAGGTAAAGTAAATAATAAGAGATATTTCAAGATTAGTGTTAGGATATCCCCTCGTAACTCCCCAAATATTCATCCAATTGTAAAATTACATAAAAAAAAAAATAATTTTCTTATTTTAAATAATTTTTGTTATACATATATGTTTTTATTATAATAATTTATTTTTAAATAAATTACTATACTCTATCTCCGAAAGACTGATAGTAATAAAATTTATTATTTGTAAAAAGTTATTGTATTATCACACAGAAGCGGTAAAACAAAAGTGACAAAATATGAATAGTTCGAAACGAAATATTGTTAAAAACAACCGAGTGTGTCGCACATATTATATGGGAATAAGAACTAGGGTTAAACACAATAGACCATAAAAATTTGACCCTAAAATTTTGAGGAAAAATATGGTCACAGGGATGTGTTTAATGATATGATAAATATGGTCACAGGCGTGCGTTTAATAAAATGATAAATAGTAATATAGAAATACCCAAAACCAATTTAAACGTGTTTAAAATTTGCACGCTACTGGTAACTGCCTGACAAAATGATTTATTACTATCAATATTTCAGAGATGGAGTATAAGTCAATAATAAGTGTACGAGTAAAAGAGTACCCGTACGTCTTTCCGTTGCGTTCCGTCCCGAATACACTATTGATTATCACTATTATTATTATTTTATTTTTATACTTACTAAAAACCCCACAGACAAGAAAAACAATTATCGCTACAGATGCAATCATTGTCACTGATAACACATAGATAGAACCTTTAGTTTTTATAGTAAATTTTTATTGACTTTTGATACTGATTATGTTATTACAAGTGGCAATATAATCTTCAAAAATAATATGAAATAATCAATAATTAAAAAAGGACGTTGCACTGTTTTGTAATCTTTATAGATCCACCAAGTTTGATAAAAAATTGATGTGAAGTGTGAATATTCACACATTTCAGGGTTTCGCAGGTATATAATAAGTGAAGGCGGTATGCTGAGTGTGTAGGACAAATTTTACTTTGTAGTAATCACGGCAAAATGAACGATATTTTTAAAATAATTTATCGTCTGTTAATCATATAATAAGACTGGTTATTAAATTTACGCTCTTAAAAATTAAATACAACATTTGTCAAAATATAACTAGAATTTTGACAAAATAATTTCAACATAATAAAAATGCAAAAAAAAAAAACAGAAAAAATAAAATTAACTCCGCACTCGAACTCGAAACCCTTCGTTTTCCAGCCAGTTTAAGAGCGCTCTAACGCATGTCGCCATCGCACGCCATGCATGTGAGTGTCTTACATTGGTATAACTTTTGTACTTTGTGAACCAAAAACCACAAAAAATGGGTTATTTTCCAAAAACATAATCTGATCAAAAATTCCTGTTGTACTATTTCGGTTCACACCAATATACATTACTTAGAATTTTTTTAGATTTTTAGTTTAAACCATCTGGGCTACAGGGTGTGGGACAAAATTTTTTTTGCACATTTTTGGCAAAAATCGCATCAAAATAATTTATTTTGCAAAAATAAAAATTTGATCGTTAATCCACGTACTAAGGGCTTTCATTTGATACCCTACTCAGAATTTAAAAAAAATATTTTTGTTTTCGATTCACAGACGTGTGTTTCAGCACTACACATAACCATGATTTTTGACCATGAGGAAAAATCTTTGAAATTTTCAACGATTTTTTAGGTTATGTAAATAATGTTTGACCAACTTTTAAGTACATACATTTTGTGTATTTTTTTTCCCTCTTTCGAATGGCGGTGTTAGAATTGTCAGCTTCACGCCGGAACAAGCTCAAAAATCGAATCTGAAAAATGGAATTCTGGAGCGGTGCAGTTTTCACTATCTTATCCCGCTATAGCCTTTAATTATTATATTGTACTGTAAAAATTGAGCTTAATGTATTATGGTTCTTCGTTAATTATTTGTTGACGGCTTTAACGGTTTTGATTGTTACTTCGCTATGAATCTTTCTCATTGTTTCTGTTAAGATTTGTGAGTTTTCGGTGTAATTTTTGCTTAAGGACAGAAGGTCGTTATTATTTTGGGCTTATTCTATGAAGTTTTGAACCTGGGTCATAGTTAACGAGTTTTTTTCAAAAATATGTTCATTAGGATATAACCAGTCTTCAGTTGGTGGGCTCGTGGATCTGGTTCTTCTATTTTTAGCTCGTTTTTGAATTTTACTATGGTTGTCTTTTTCTGGTTCTATTTGGTTGATTAATATTCATAGATTCTAGACTGTCAAAATCGCTCAATTCAATTTTCATGGAAATTTCGTTCTTGTTGTTGTTCAGAAAAAATGTTAGCCACCTTTCGCCGATCCTACCCCATCCCTGAAGGTAGATTTTATGCGTTGCACCTCTTAAAAAGAAAAAAGGTTTGTGACCTGGTGGGGTTGGTTCGTAGAACTAACCTGTCACTTTATTTTGTATCTGTTAATTCACTATAAATGTTTAATTCGATTGTTCGCTATCCACACTATCACTGTCACTGTCTATTATAGTATTTTGCGGTAATTTTCTTTTTAATCTTGTCTCTATAATTTTAATTTGTAAGAAAACTAAAAACCACCTTAAAATTAAAAAAGTGGTCAGCCATCTTTGGCCTTCCTCTATTCCTGAAGGTAAAAATTCTTCGCTTTGTCCTCTAAAGCAGTGTTACTCAGCAGGTGGTCCGCGGACCACTGGTGGTTCTTAGCAAAATTTTAGTGGTCCGCGAAAGGATTATAAATTATTATTTTTGAGATTTTTTGATAATTTTTTTATGATTTTTAGTTAATTTTCTGTGTATTTTGTACATTTTTCAGTGATTTTTTATTACTGAGATATATGTAGAGTTTACATATACAGTTTTTTTATTAATACCTTTATTATTAGGGGTCCGCAGTAAAAAAATAAATATTTTACTGGTCCACGGTAGAAAATTTAATATTTTACTGGTCCGCGATATGTTTTCAGTTGAGAAACACTGCTCTAAAGCGACCGAGGCAAAATTATGAAAAAAGAAAATCGTGAATAAAGTTTCCCAACGTCGGAGGAAAATTAAAATTAACCTAAGCACTGAAAAAATCTGTTGCCTACGCCGTTGATAGGATAGTGCCACTTTGTGTGTATATTATCCTGGTTTTGGGATAAAAGAGTCAATGAGTTAGTACAGTACCGTGTGTATAAGCACCTACTATCCTAGTTAGTACGGCACATTATAGTGAACGGACTAGCTACTAGAACTAGTAGCTATCACATTTACTAGCCTACCCCCTCCCCTATACACTATGATGCAAGCATCAAGTCATGAGTTCGCGATGCAAGCGTCATTGTGTGTACGGCGGCTTCTGTGATGCCGCATCGCCGAAATCGTGAGTCGATGCACTCATCGGCATCACGACAATGTTGGAGAACCAGGATGCTGCCTCACTGATGGCATGTTTCAACTTGTGTAGGGTTGCATCAATGTTTGTTTGCAATTCTTGGGCAAATTTTATTTAATTAGGTATTGAAAACAACGTCATCCATTCTTAAATAATTGTAATAATCTTTTGGTTCATTTATTCTTTATTCACTCAATACCCGGTAATTAGAATATACATTTTTATCCTTAAGATAATATTTACACCACTTCCTTTTTGATTTCTTTGATTTTTTAAGTGACACGCCAATTAAGGCAATTATTACTGGCAATGGTAAATCACTATTCATGTTTAAATTTTATTCATAACAGGTGACAATGAATCAAACGTCGATCTTCGAGCTGTATACTAAACAAAGCTGTGTTCAACCGTCGACTTAATGTTATGCATCGAGGCATGTATCAGTAGTGTGTGTCCAACATCCAGTGATGCCTGTTTCATGATACCTCGGATTCTATGCCGTGAATTGATGCATGCCTAGTGTATGGGGGGGTTTAATGTAAATCCGGTATTAGTATGTGGGCCGCTTATAATTATATTATTATATATTAGGCATCTCCATGCAAATTATGAAAAATAGAATAAAATTATATCCCTAATATATTTTTATATACGTTTTTTAATATCATTTAAACTTACAAATACTACAATGTTGCATGTTTATATATTACATATTCTGATATTGTTTAATCCAACTGACGTAAGAGTATACTTTAGTAAAGACTCCTGGTTTATAGGGAGTTGTGCAAGGTATGATGCCGAAGGAAACAATACCCTGCTGCGCTCCCTGAGAGTAGAGAGGACCGCCAGAATCACCCTGAAACATAAGCCAACGTTATTATAGACCAGCGTTTCTTAAACTATGGGTCGCGACCCAAAATTAGGTAGCGTTAAAATTTTTTAGATTTGTAGTATTTTGAATATCTTAAAATTGCCAGTTTAGTTTAGAAATGATTGATTTAAAAAAGTTCAACGTTGTGGACGGATAAATTTCAGACATTGCGGAAGGATTTAGAAAAAAAAAGGAAGATAATCTCATGATATTAACGTGCTGGGCATTACTTCCTACGAAGTTTTCATCTTTGAAACAAATTAGCTTTGCCAGTTTGTCCGCATTCGATTCTACATATAGAAGTAATCTTTTCACACATGAAATTTATTTTAAATAAGAACAGGAGCAGTTTAACTACCGAAAATTCAGACGCTTGTAATCGTCTTAAGGTGACTCAGTCTAAACCATACTTAGCTAAATTGATGTCACAAATTCAGCATCAGGGGAGCCATTAATAACGACGAGAACGTTTATAAATAAAATTCATAAATTAATGAACTAAAACTTGACAACTATATTTGTTTTTATAATAATTAGAATTATTATTTTTTTATGTTTAAAAGCATATTGTTATTATTTTCTCAATAAAATTTATCTTATAATTCGCTAAAAGACTGTTTTATAATGAAAATACCGAAATGTCTTCTTAAATCAAAATATTACTATTTTGTTTGATTTTGACCCGCAGCCAAAAAAGGTTAAAAAACCCATGGTATATACTGTGATATAACAGCAAATTATGTAAGCAAGCCTGTAGCTGCAATCGTTAAGTCGTCTGTACCTGCTACTTGACCGCTGAACATGGGCACGGACGTGAGTTCAATTCCTGCTTATATCAAATGATTTGTGTAAAAATATTTATACAAATTACAGGTTCTGCTTAGCCGTTCGCAACCGGCTTTAAACTGTAGGTGCCTTTCTGTGTACGCTAAAAAATGGACGTATTACTGACCATATTACTCCTGAATGTACATAGATTGAAAACATGGTCACAAAACCTGGAAACAGGAGGCCTTGATTCATTTCGGGATGTCGCGCCAATGATGATGAATAGCAAATTATACCGGTAGATATGTATAATTTTCCAATCGGTAATCAGAGGGTCTAATCTGTAAACTTTTCGACTAGTGGCGTCTGTTACCCATTGTGACTACTTCTGGATTCAAAGAGTTCTTTTATTTTCTAGATTTCCCGACTAATTTTTCTTGGAATTCGGGAAAGCTTAGTTTTACCTGAGGAAAATTAACTTACACTGCAAGATTTATGATTTCCATCCACACCACCTGCGCATACATGTATATAAGGATTGTAATATGGTGTTAGATATTGTTTGCAGACCTGGTCATTGTATAGAGGTAGCCTGGTTGTGAGCAAATATCTCACAGCTGGCCCAGAATTCTGTAAAGAAGAAGTATATGTATATTAGGATCAGGTCTAGTTGTTGAACGTACTTTGTAATATGTAACGATAGCAATTATAATGTGATAACATATATGTGACAGATTGTAAATAGACGTTGTAATAAATGCTCGTTTGTGCTTGAATAAGTGTGTTTTAATTGATATTATTACAAATGCTAGAAAGTGTTTACATCAGAAGTGGGATCTCCCTACATCTACAACTAATTTTGACCAGTTTTTGTTGTTTCATATATTAAATATTACAAACAAATTAATGAAAAATTTAAACGACAGAAAGGTGGTTTGTTGCAAAAAGAAAATAAAGTAACCGATTTTGAATTTTTTAATTTTTGAGTATTGTAAATTTTTGTATATTATTATTCTTCTATCTTATATATTTTGTATATTGGTAGTCTATCATTATGTAATTATTTTTGTTCTATGGGTATATATTTATATATTTTTTTTGTACCTGCCCATTGTGGATTAACTGTTTGGCAGTTATAACAAAATAAAATGAATGTTTTGACCAAAGCAAATATGGCAGCTGCCTATTTTCCTTGACGCAGTCTGCTCTTACCTCGTCGATAAACGTTTACGTTCTCTCTATATCTGTATGACTTAAATGGTTTCATTCGTACTTACATGATAGAGAACAGAGTGTTATATTAAAGAGTTATTCTGTGTTTAAAAACTTACGGTGTTAAATCCCCACCCAGATAATGTGGCAACAACATTGTTACTTGTTCCAAAATTGATAGGGGCAGTCGGTAAATTAATTGCTTGAACATTGCCTCCCAAAGGAATATTTGCTGCAAGCTGTAAACACAAATATAACATTACATAAAAATTAATGTAAAACGTAAACTTTCACACATTTCAGGGTTTTGTACGTACAGTAGAAGCTCGATTATCCGGACCTCGATTATCCGAATTTTCGATTATCTGGACCTCGATTATCCGAATTTTCGATTATCCGGATTCTTTTAAACGAGGAAATTATTTTACGAATTCGCTGTGTTACGCCGCTGTGTACCGGTTTTCACGTCATGACGTGTCTAGACGTACGATTTAAATACAGTAATACCCCGCCACTCGACGTTAATTCGTTCTGAAAAAGCGTCGAGTAGCGATTACGTCGAGTGGCTAGTCGAATTTCTCCATAATAAATAAAGGGAATCATATGTACATATATACATATACATATATGTATATGTTTTCCTTTTAGCTATGCTTGCATTTCTATCCTTTGGACCCATAATTATAAATATAAATCACTTATTTTACCAAGAAACAAAAAGTTCATAGCTGCACTAAATCTGAGTTGTTGTCAAGATATCTAGGCGCGAACTGCTGGCCATGCGTTCATTTTGCTTTATTTACCGAAATATGTATCACGTGATCGGTACTCGATCACGCGTCGGATAGCGATGCTTCCGTCGACTCTCACTCTCGACATTTACGTCGAGTGGCGAAATCGTCGAGCTAAGAGGTAGTCGAGTAACGGGGTATTATGGTATTTTCTTTTAACATTACCGATATGTCATCGAAAAGAAAACGTGTTGTACTATCTTTAAAAGACTCATCAGTGCATTGAAATGAGGTGACTCAGGACATTATTGGTCTGATAAATATGGCGTCGGAACCTCCACAATATCGGATATAAAAAAAACAAAGTGAAAAAATCACTAGTCTCTAGTTGACGCGGCTCAAAAAGTTGCTGAAGTTTGAGATTAGTGGACGCTTGTTAAGACCTGACAAACCCCATAATAATAATATATATTGACCAAATTACAATTACAAAAAATGTTTTTAGTCAGTCAAATATAATATCAATAATTAGGGTGACCAGATTTCAGTGAAGGGAAACCGGGACATAAGAACAAAATGAAGGACCTCACCTCCCAAATCCAAGTGAAGAGCAAAAAAAAGGTCCTCACCTCCCAGATTGACTAGTTGTAATGTTATGTAAAAACCGGGACAATCGAAACGCTCTGATTGGTCAAAAGTTACGAGACAACCTTTACTTTAATAATCTTGGAAAGTTGTAACTTTACAAAAAACCAATCAGATTGCTTCGTTGAACCTAACTTACCGGAGGAACAACGATAAGCCGTTGCGAACTTCATATTTGTTATTAAGTCATTGGCGTGTAGAGCAGAACAGTGTTACTTTAATAATTAATTGGTACAAGGTAATAAAAATCGAATCTACGCCTATGTGTACATGTTCTTGAAAATAATTTTGATAAATAAATGTTTCTGTTAAGTATTATACAACGCTCAGGATCAATGATCTCACTGTACTATGCCTGTCTTGGTTACTATATAGCTGTGTTCGAAAATTCCGGAGGGACTTCCAGAGAACCCTGTATTTTAAGCTAAACAATCAATACATACAAACTTACCTTTAAAATGGCAATGTCATTTGGATAATATCCTCCATTTTGATAACCAGCATGAATTTTTATCGCCACAACATTAATCAGATTTACTTTACTGTATGAATCTGTCACTCCATATTGTATTTGAAGCATATTTGGTGTCCTAAAAAATACAAATAGTTTTTTTCAATTCTGACGTAGAACGATATGCTTGCGTAGGCTTGTAAACAACTTGATAGACTAACGTTTGTCAAAATATAAGCACGCTGTCATCAGCTGTTTAGCACCTGCAGCAGCGTAAAGCTAACACTTCGAGTGACGGACCCTGTACGATATTTTTCACTTACTTCTGGTAAACGCAGTGTGCCGCTGTTAGGACATGTTTTGAATTTAGTATAGAACCGCCACAAATAAGACCACCATTTTGTTTTAAATTTACCTATAATAAAAATATAAAAACTGTTAGCGGAACCCTTCTGCGTCTCTTCCATATCAAGTGGTCTGATTATATAATTCGACCTCGCTCGACCATATTCGATTAGGTTGAAATTTTAACTGGTTGTAGATCAATGTTAGAAATGAACTTGTTCAAATATTTACGCCAACGGCAGTTGAAAGGCCGCAGAATATTCAAAGATTGACTGTGTGTGACTCGACAACCAAATTAGCTGTTGATATGAAAATGGGTGTACAAATTTATCTTTTTGCTGTGAATCAGAAAAAAACATGCTGAACTTAAAAAATTTTACCCTTTGCAGAATAAGGGATGAAAGTGAACTTACAACCCCAGACTAGTTGACATGGAATGACACTTTTGTAAAATTGTTTGCTGGTTGCGTACTGTGAGCAATGAGAGTATAGTGTTAACATATTTTACTTACAATGTAAGGAATTTGTCCAGGATAAGCTAGAACACCCCCAATTACTCGTTCATCACCGGGTATTCTTTCCTTACCTTAAAAATTCAACAATAAATATAAATAATTTAAGTTTATTTTCCAAATACAGGTAACCATATATGGTATTTACACCAGGGTGAGATACAAAAAAAATCGACATTTTTCGAAAAACTAATCTGATCAAAAATTCCTGTTGTACTTTTTCGGTTCCCATCAATGTTTATTATGGAGATTTTTTAAAATTTTTAGAACTTCTCATGGAGGGTGGGGGGAAAAGTTTTTTTGACACATTTTTTACGAAACCCCCATAAAACCAGTGGCAAAAGGAGACCTCCGCTAAACTTGACCTCCCATTAAAAAAATAATAAAAAAAAAAAGATTTAGATAAATCCTCAAAAATACATCAAATTATATTCTATACAAATTTTGTTCAAGGCTTGGTTTGCTAGTTACGATTTATATTTTAAAGTTGGATAACTTCCGTTTCTGGTTTCGGATCTTCATAAAAAAACAATAAAGTTCTTTCCAATTAATAGGAGAATTTTTTAGAAACAAAACGAACTCTCTAAGTTGAACTGTTCTTGAGTTATCTTGTATACACACACACACATACGGACGGCACTTCGAAAATAGGTTTTTTGAACCATGAAACGTAGGCATCTGTCAAAATCTTGACGTCGAAAATTTTCGCGATTACAATACTTGCCCCTTATATATTAAGATCGGACAAACAAAACTTAATTTTTCAAAAACAAAAATTTGCTTGTTATCCACGCAATAAGAGGTTTCATTTGATATGCCACTGAATATTTAAAAAAATATATATTTATTTTTTTATTAATACTTATTTGTTTATATTTATCTTGTGATGTGTTCTTTGAACTCTTAATATTTTACCTATATGTGGGTTAAAGAGTTGTATATGCATGCCAAATTTCAACTTTCTATGTTAAGCCGTTTGGCTACAATTTTTACCACACAGACAGACAGATAGAGAGATAGACACATGAGCAGAGCTGGGCAAATTACTTACAAAAAGTAATTAATTACAATTACTAATTACTCTGACAAAAAAGTAATTAAAATACTTTTGATATAATTACTGCTAGGAAAAAAGTAATTCAATTACCAATTACTATTGAATTGTAGTAAGTAATTTTAAATATTTTTTCAATTAGGTACTTTATTTAAAAAAAAAAGTTAATATAAAAATAAAAAACAGAATTTTATAATGTTAAATAAAAGATACAATTAAATAACATTTCTATTTCTCATTTTTAATAAGGAAAAACAAATACAATTAATACTTATAATTTTGTTAATTTATATTTTTATTTCCTTCAATAGCACCAATTGCTCAAATATTTAGCCAGCGTAATTTTATGGTTTGTGTGACAGCTGCAGCTATTAAAGCATCCTTAGACTCTTCATTTATTGAAACCAGTGGCGAAGGGAGACCTCCGCTAAACTTGCCCTCCCATAAAAAAAATAATAATAAAAAAAAAAATACATAAAAAAAAATTTTTAATTTAAAAGTAGATTTAGATAAATCTTCAAAAATACATCAAATTATGTCCTATATAAATTTTTGTCCAAGGTTTGGTTTACTAGTTACGAATTTTTTTAAATTTTAAAGTTTAATAACTTCCGTTTCCGGTTTAGGATTTTAATAAAAAACAATAGGGTTCTTCCCAATTATTAGGAGAATTTTTTAGTACCAGAACGAACTCTTTAAGTTAAACCGTTTTTGAGATATCGTGTATACACACAGACACACACACATACGGACGGCACTTCGAAAATAGGTTTTTTGGATTCCCTGGACTATGAAACGTGGTCATCAGTCAAAATCTCGACATCGAAAATTTTCGCGATTACAATACTTGCCCCTTATATATTAAGGTCGGGCAAGTAAAAAGATATGAAGACCTTCCAACCAAACTATTTAAAACAAACTTTCCAATTATATTTATAGTTCTAGAGTGTTCATCCTTTTTTATAATTTTTTCAAGTTTTACTTTTAAAGATATAATACTGGGTAATAAAAATCTATAAACAGAATTTTTTTCACTTTGTAAAAAATCAAGTGTTTTTGCAGTCGGTTGTAAAACTTTTGCGTATTCTTCTAGGTACAATATTTCTGTCTCCTTAAATGAATCTTTTAAATTTGAAGTATTTAAATTACTTGAAGTAATTTCAAATACTTGAAGTAATTAAATTACCAAAAACAATTAATCAATTAATTTTCAAAAATTCAAAAGTAATTGAATACAATTACTTTTTTTTAAGTAATTCAATTACAAATTACTTTGTGGGACAAAGTAATTTAATTAGTAATTAATTACAAAAGTATTTAATTATTGCCCAGCTCTGCACATGAGTGACATTATAAGGGTTTTTTGGTGGTCATACCTACAAAACCCTAAAAAAGAATATTAATTTTGTCACCTGTCACAATTTAAAAAAAAATAGTGATCGCCACTATTTATTGTTTTAAGTTATTATTTTGAAGTTTCATGCTAAATTTTAAGTTCCGTCTTTTTGGAAATTAGAAAGCTGGGGTGGCACAAAATGACTGACAACTTTTTAAATGCAGGTGATCGTATATAATTTTGTTAATAGCTGAGGATCCAATTTTAAGTTGTTGCACTGTTACCGCAAAAATGGCTCTATTTTCTTCTTCAATTATCTTCTTAACAGCAGCAATATTTTTTTCCGTAACAGCTGTAGGAGGACAACATGCTCTTTTTTTGCGTTAAACAGAATTATTACATCTTTCAAATTCTTTATACCAGCGGTAAATTGTAGCCAAAGAAAGCGCTTGTTCGCTAAAAACGTAATCTAAACTTTCTTTGCACACATTAGCGCTTAAACCATTTTTAAAATCATAATATGCATATATATCATGATTAGAGAATTCTCTATGGTTAATATCATATTTTGACTTAAAATGATACGTTAAAAATTAATTAAATGAGATATAACTAACCTAACTTTTGCAACTTAACTTCAATTGACAAGTAAATAGCTGCATAAATAGCTACTTGATTTTCTTATTCTCAATAACTGTGTTAAATTCATATGTTAATTAAAATATATTCATACCTGTTATTTCATTGGTAAACACACCAACAAAAAGTAGCAAAACTATTAAGCGGCCCATTTTCCTTAACTCTTAACAGGTATTGAATAATTTCCCGGCTTTATATATTAAATATGAAACAGTTTAATTATAATATTTGATAATTTTGAGTCATTTATATTTATTAGACATAATTTTGATAAAATAGAATTAAGCTGTTAATAGAAAAATATAATTTTTTCTAATTAGTAAAGAAACCCAAGGCTAATACAATTATAAGAAAATACAGGGTGTTTCAAGAAGGTGATTGGAAATTCTAAGAGTGTATAGTACTGACTATGATGAGTGAGAAAAGTTTAATCTAAATGGGTCCACAAACCAATTGTTTCAAAGACATCAGCTATTTTAAACAAACATTGCGTGCTGGTATTAACTTATTTTATTTCAAATATTTCACAGATGTTCTACCATGTGTTCAAAAAGAAATTACATAAAGGTTGGCTGTGAAAAAATAAAATAATTTGTACTGCAAGCTTTAACTGCCAATTAATTAACTGTCATCACTGTTGTTGTCATAAGTTTCTATTGCAAATTTAATTAAGCTACAATTATAATGGTTTTGCAATAGAACACAAATAACACTATGCAACAAATTAATTTTTTATTTTTTTTTCACTGGGATTACAGTATGTAATTATGATTCCCCACCTTAAAATCAATTGAGGTTTATAAATAAAATTGTCACATCACGTCAGGTTCCATAGAGAAAAGCATTTATTGATTTTTTTAAAATTATATAAATTAGCGACACAAAACTTTATTTTTTATTAAAAAACTTATATTTTTTTGTGCGAATAGCTTTCCTCTCGTAGTCAGTTATCGCGGTATCCCTCTGAAAGCACCAACAGTAGTCTGCAAGCATGGCTGGTTCCCATCTACCTTGATAACGCTTCTCAAACTCTTCTTGCATACAACTCGATGAACTTGATGAACTTGAAAATCGTTTTGGTACTGGAATATCTGGAGAATGGGGTAGCGGCATTGATACTGATGGTACAATGGCATATTTCACTGAATGTTTTTATTTTTTAGAAAAACCCTTCACATTTGTCAAACAGAAATAACAGTCGTCTATGTGGTTCTTGGGTTCACGCCACTGCATTGGTACACCAAAAGGCATCACTTTTATAGTACCATTGTACGCACCCGTCAAATATTTATAAAATTTTAAACAACACACTTGGGGCAATGGAGAAATTGGCTTTTTTCACTTTTAGGAGTAAATTGACCACAAACATAAAATAATAAGTTAGGAGAATTAACACAAACGCGCGGCATTTTGTAGATTTATAACTAATCTAAATATTTTGATGACTTTTGTACACAGCAAATATATATTTTTATGAATAGGCTCAAACAAGTTTTATCAAGAATAAACAAATTAAGATTTTACTTATCTATGTTTTGAGACGTGATATCTAAATATAAATTTGTTTTTTTTTTTTTTTTTTTGCTTACTAAGTATACCTAATACGAATTACTATTCGAAATATTGGTGAATTTTTTAGTGTTGCATAGTGTAATTTATGAATTGAATCATATTTTCGAAATGGTGAACGGTGAATGGATTTACAGTGCGGTGTCATGTTTAGAGGAATTTCGGCTACAATTTCCAGATATTGCTTTCCTTGAAGGAGATTTTTACAGCGCACTTAGAAGATGTGTTATTTTATTGCAAGATACAGGGAGCATTGCACATAGAGATAGAACTGGAAGGCCAAGAGTTCGTACTCAAAATACAGTTGATGATGTTCCTTAACGTATGAATGAGCAACCCACTACATCACTACGTACACTGTCGCAAGAGACTGGTTTATCATTAGGAACTCGCCATACTATTGTCAAAAAAGATTTAAAGCTCTTCCCATACAAAATTCTTGTTTTACATGAGTTGCTGCCAGCAGATCACAATAGGCGAATTGTGTATTGCCACTGGTTCCACCAAAATTTAATTAATAATGATGATTTGTTAAATTTAACGTTTTTTTCTGACGAGGCCTGGTTCACCCTTTCGGGGTATATTAATTCACAAAATATGAGGTTATGGAGTGCTGAAAATCCTCAAACTTTTCGTGAAACTCCCCTTCACCCCTTAAAAGTTGATGTTTGGATTTCTGTGTCTCGAGACGTATTATCGGACCCATATTTTTCCACGAAACTGTTACTGCTCAGAGATACCGGAATATTGTACGTGAATTTATTAATCAGCTTCATGAGGATGAGCTTAAGCAAAGCTATTACCAACAGGATGGCGCGACTGCCCATACCGCTGAAGAGACCATTAATTACGTTCGTGAATTTTTTGACGATCGAATAATTAGTTTACGTTCAAATCCAGAATTTCCCCTAGATCACCAAACTTGATTTTAGATTACTTTATATTCCCTTATCTGAAAAATAATATATACAAGACTCCTATTAACAATATCGAGGAGTTGCAAAACAGAATTACCGAATACAGTGTGCCAATATTACTCCTCAAATTCTAATAAATACCTTTAATAGTATAAAAAGACGAGTAAATTTGTGTCTGCAGGAAAACGGTGGTCATTTTGAACAGTTTCTTTAGTTTTTTACGTTTATTTTTCTGTACCTGTGAAATCGAAAAAGTTATTGTATATCATGTATAAATTTGTATGTAATGTATAAATTTGTATTTAGCTGGGTAATATGGTTATATAGACTAATGGCCAATAAATTAATATAATTAAAAAAAAAATAAGTAAAAAATAATTTCCAATTGAATACAAAGGCTGTGCCTAAACGTTAGTCAATTGTTATGTAAAGCTTGCAATAGACATTATTTTATTCTGCCACAGCCAACCCTTATGTAATTTCTTTTTGAACTCATGGTATATATTATTTATTCCCTAGGCCTTGCGGCGTTCAGGACATTAACCATTACAAATAGAAATAGAAAAATAAAAAATAAAATATCGTACAATACAATACAATTTACAATATATTTTCAACTCATTTCTTTATGCTTCCTCTAGTTTTCCTCTCTTTCTTCTTGTTCTCATTCTGGCTTCTCTCTCTCCGATCTCCCCCCTTCTTGCTTCCAGTTCTCTCGTCCATCTTTCTCCCTTGCCTTCCTCAATAATCAGTTTCTTTATCTCTTCCTCCCAGACTGCCATCATGGTTTAGTTTTTGAGTTCCTATTTTATTTTTATTTAGGTACTTCAAATCAATTGTTATAAGATTACATCATTTTATTTTGTGTACAGAATTTACTTTTTGAAATCTTTTTAATTATTCATGAGGGAAAGGGCACGGGAAAAACCCTAATTTACTATCAAACATCAATAAATTATTGATCTATTAAGTATTTTATGGTTTTGAGTTTTGGATTTTGGTTTTGAGTTTTGGATTTTGAGTAGGGTGACCATTAGTCCCGCTTTTTGCGGGTCTGTCCCGCATTTTGATTGAGTATCCCGCATTAAGATGCGTCCCGCAAAAGTCCCGCATTCTAAATTTTGTCCCGCATTTTAACATTTTGTCCCGCATTGTAACTTGTATTTGAGGAAATAAGGACCTTTTGTTTTGCTCTTCACTTAGATTTGGGAAGTGAGGACCTTTTTTTGCTCTTCACTTGGATTTGGGAGGTGAGGACCATTTTTGCTCTTCACTTGGATTTGGGAGGTGAGGACCTTTTTCTTGCTCTTCATTTGGATTTGGGAGGTGAGGACCTTTTTTTTGCTCTTCACTTGGATTTGGGAAGTGAGGACCTTTTTTTTGCTCTTCACTTAAATTTGGGAGGTGAGGACCTTTTTTTTGCTCTTCACTTGGATTTGGGAGGTGAGGACCTTTTTTTGCTCTTCACTTGGATTTGGGAAGTGAGGACCTTTTTTTTTTGCTCTTCACTTGGATTTGGGAGGTGAGGACCTTTTTTTGCTCTTCACTTGGATTTGGGAAGTGAGGACCTTTTTTTTGCTCTTCACTTAGATTTGGGAGGTGAGGACCTTTTTTTTGCTCTTCACTTGGATTTGGGAAGTGAGGACCTTTTTTTTGCTCTTCACTTGGATTTGGGAGGTGAGGACCATTTTTTGCTCTTCACTTGGATGTGGGAAGTGAGGACCTTTTTTTTTGCTCTTCACTTGGATTTGGGAGGTGAGGACCTTTTTTTTCTCTTCACTTGGATTTGGGAGGTGAGGACCTTTTTTTTGCTCTTCACTTGGATTTGGGAAGTGACGACCTTTTTTTGCTCCGTCCCGCATTGCCTTCTTAAGAAAATGGTCACCCTAATTTTGAGTATATTTTCCGAATATTTTATTTTGATATGTATAAATATGTATTTTAGTGTTTTTCGATTCATGAAAAATAATTTTTGATTATTTTTGTAGCATATATTTTTATAAACGGTATTTTTAATGTTTGATGCATTTTTGAAATTAAATAATATTTGGGATATCTACCAATAATTCTTAAACATTTGTTCTGAATAATTTGAATATTTGGCAATTTGAATTACTTAACATATTCCACGAGGGACAAGCATATGTTAAAATTGGTCGAATTATAGAAGTAAATATTAATGTTTTATTTTTCTGATTTAGTTCTGATTTTCTGTTGTATATCGGGAAAAGTAAGATTTTATTGTTTTACTAGGGGATGTATTTGTGATGTTCAAATGTAAGCTTATTATCTAGTATGATTCCCAAATATTTTACATACGGAACTGATTTTATATTATTGAGACCATACTTTATGCTATATTGGCTTAGATCTGGTCTCCGTTTTGTAAGTAGATAATCATATTATTTCTATAAACTCAATTCATTGATGTAATTTTTCTACTTAATTGCACATTGTCATTTTGTCATAATTCATCACGCAAGTTATTTTATACTAGTGTGTCCTGAAAATTTTTAGTAAGCAATAAATTTAGTTATATTCATTATGTATTTAGCTGTTAACGGGTTTACTAAATATAAGGAATTATTTTATTTTCACAATTTCACGGTGTAATTTTCAAGTTTTAGTCATACAACATTTTCGTATGACAGTTATTATATAGTATAAAATTATAGTTAAGATAAATTGCCAACATAATTTCTTATGATAAAATATACTAATTTAGATCTTTAGCTACGTTTAACGATAATTATGCCAAATACTAGTATGGTGAGTCAAAATGAGCCTTATAACAATAATAATTATAATAATAAAATAAATAATCCGTAGTTTATAATATTTTGAGAAAGTAATGGGATTTGGACTGGTCAGAAATTAAAACAATATTATAACTTCGCTAGCATTTATATTTTAAATCTTCATCAGAGCTGTAATAATAGTGTAGATATAATTTTATGTTACATTGTTGAAAGTATACTGCGCGACTTTAAAAAATGAACAGCCAATAATAATTAGTTTATTTCAAAATTTTTTGATATACATGTTTGATAGGGTAAAGTAAGTAAACGATCAAAATTTGAAGAGAATCGGACAATAAGAACCCGAGAAAAATTAATAATTGGTTGAACTTCTATGTGCGCTAGGACAGTGTTCTTCAACTTTTTTACCCACGCGGACCAGTGAAAATACCGCGATTGAATATTTTCAATACTTTTTTGGTATTTTGCTCATGAATAATCTCTGATTGGCTTTACTGCTTAAGTGGGTTGTATGAGATTTCCATGTGAGTCTGCTGTCCATACTAACTCCTAGATATTTTGCTTTATTTTTCCAAGTGAAAAGTTTACGTCTTTGTTTATCTGATGTCTGAAATTAATGTATGTACTGTACTCCATTCAAAGCCGAAAGGCAAGAATAAAGTCTGTCTACAAGTGTATATTAAAAGAAGTGGGGCAAAGAACTGAACCTTGCGGTACATCTGCATGGATAGTATGGACTGTAGAAAGAATAGTTTTAGTTTTTGCTTGGAATGTTCTGTTATATAAGTAATTATTTAGGGTCAGAATTCGGTACTTTGGAAATGTTGGATTATGTTGAATAATAAGCTGCTGTGCAAATCTCTCTTATATATATTTTTATTAACCTTTTTACATTTCATATTAACAAAAATACTACTATGTTGCATGTTAACATTACTGATTTTGATATTGTTTAATCCAGTTTACATAACTGTATACTTTAGTAAAGACTCCTGGTTTCAGTATAGATGTGCAAGGCTTGAAGGAAAATGAAACGATACCCTGCTGAGCTCTCTGTGCGTAGAGAGGTCCGCCAGAATCACCCTGAAACACAAAAAAACATGATTATTATTATTGGGTATGTCAAAATATTACCAAGATTTCACTGATACCACACTTTAGAATTAAGGAGAGCACGATCAATGGAGCTGATTTAAACCTAAACAACAGAGTCATAAAATTAGGCTAAATCCAAATCACGAAAATGCGAAGGGATTTGATTGAAATACCATTTACAAAAAAGTTTTGTCACCCTGGTAAATGTTTTGCGGACGCCCCAAGCCGTAACCCCTAAAGATGTACAAACAAAATTACTTTCATGGCAAGAGTGTTTACTAACGAAGCAACAGTTCTTTTTCCTGTATACTTACGATTTAAAAATCGGGAATAATCGCAGAGAGACCTTAAACAATTTAATCTGATGACGTGGCACACACACCAAGCTACACTTTAAACCAGGGATGAGCAACCCGCGGCCCGGCGTACTTTTTCGTGCGGCTCGTCAAAGCTTTTGTCTGTCAAATTTCAAAAAAGGCCATTAAATTACAAAAAATACATAGATATATTTTAAAGCATAAATAAGAGCAATATAGAGCAATTGGTTGCAAAGAAGCAATGCCAAACTTCTCATTAAAATTTGTTTATGATTTTTTCCCCATAATAATTATCTTTGACTGTTTTTTTATACCTAGCATTTCTATTATATGTGTCATTTGTGTATTTTTTTTTTTAAATGTGTTCATATTTTAATAAATTTAGTATGCGGCCCGCAGGAAATTTTTAAATTTCTAGTTGGCCCGTAGTAAAAAAAGGTTGCTCATCCCTGCTTTAAACCATTTCGACACGGATCAGGTCTAAGCCGGCTACTACTTTTTTTCACACGGTGACGACCAAGACACCGACGCCAGATACTTGTACCGCTGGTGAGCCAAGCAAGTAGTAACCATGTGAGTGGGAGAAGACTTCTCCAAGCTCCTCGACTCCCGGATGGGTCGCCCCCGTCTCGGTGATAGGTCCAAGCCGATCCTGGCTAACACGGGGTGGACCGAAGACTTCTCCAACTCCATGGGCAAATTCATAGCATACTTTGTAATATGGATTTATAATTAATAAATTGGAGTTGTCTTTCAATCAAACCACCCACGTGACAATATATAAGACGACTGTGAAATACTTTAAAAACTATTTACAGGGGATTATATTTAAAAAAATAACTTACGTTGCATTGTTTGTGATTTCCATCCAATCCACCAGCGCAGACATTATTATTGAAACTGTAATAGGGTGCCAAAAGTGGATAACAGATCATATCATTGTACAGAGGCAGACTGGTTGTGAACAAATATCTCACAGGTGGCCCAGAATTCTATAAATAAGAAACATATATCTGAAGAGTTCAGTTTAGTTTTGAACAAATGTAGCACAGGTAGTCTTCGACTTACGACGGTGTTTAGTCCATCACAAGTTGATTTTGATGTGAGTTGAATACCTATACATAATATATAAATATTAAATTGAAAAAACTATAAATCATACATTACAGCATGTTATTATAAATTAGGTTTTTATTTATCTTTGGTTAGAAATATTAGATATAAAATTGTATAATTGTCCATTTACGAGGGTTATTTCTTAAATTAGAACCGTTTGCGAATAATAACAGCGCATAGCGTTCCCCGCAGGCATTTTACCTACTAATGCCTTCTCTGAGCATTTTCCAACGTTCTCAGTCAGTCTGAAGTTGCTAGCGGAGGTAAAGTAGTATTGTGTAGTAGATGTGTCGTTCGCAAAGGTTCGTTCCAGAAGAACGAATCGTTGCAGTGAATTGATCGACCAAATCTTTTAATAGGCAGCGAACGAATCTTAAGTACGCGAACTCACGGACCAATGCTAGCGAGTGGCGTGTGTGACGCGATATAGAACGGAACGAGGTTCGAGCACAGAGCTCAGGCTGGTGGATGTGTAGTATGTAGTGTGGAACACACGTACATCTATGTCTATAGTTTGGTATGTAGGCTCAGTCTGGATGGGCGAACTTAGAACATGGCACGAGTGAAAGCTAAACGGCAGACTCAAGACACAGCGCAGTACAATGTGTATACGTGTACGTAAGTACGTAACACGTACACGTACTAGGTGTACTGATACGTTCACCGTTCGCGAACCACTAGCGACTGTCTATCGTTTACAGACGATGCATCAATGCTTTGATACACAAGCTAGTAATTCGAAGCTTGGCTCTCACATTCTGAGCTCAGAGTATATGAATTGTGCGAGCTATGCTTTTTGACACAGTCACAAATCTGCAAATGGTGTTCGGACAAGTTAAAAATACAACAATTACCAACAAATAATAATGATTTATTTAATAACAAATTTATTAAAATATAAATATATTTTTTAAATAATTATACAAAATAGTTAATTATCTTAAATAAAACAAGGAAAAATTACTGTAATGCACTTAAACGCGTTCATATTTTTGTTTTCAAAAGGTGAACAAATTAATTAAAATTAAAATTGATAATTAATAATTTTGATAAAAATAACTAGTTTTGAGTATTTCAGTATTTTGTATTCCCCCACTAAGAGCAACGAACGCACGAGAACTACAGAAATATGTAGGTATACTGTTCTCAGCTCCTAGTATACTACTTTGCAATAACAAAGCCAAGTACAGCGTGACGTAGACAGTAAACACTAGATTTGTTGTACGCCAACGATTCGTTCCAAAAGAACGAATCTTTTTAGAGAGTACTGAATACTGAACGAATCTTTAAAAAGATTCGCATTTCTCACCACTATTGTGTAGCAATTAAATATCGCCTATGTTCATTATTAATCCCGCTGATTGCGAACTGTGATTCGGTTTTAAATGCAAAAAAGACATTCGTCCTGCCGAAATGCATCGGCAACTGGTACGTATGGGGAAGGTGTGATGAATGAAGGGAATGTGCGAAAGTGGTGTCGTTTATTTAATGGTGGAAGAACAAACATCTATGATCTCACGAACGAACTGAAAGCAGCTGTCTGTGTTTTGCCGTTATTTTTGATTCTTCCAAAATTTATTTTATTTGTATTAGCCTTGGGTATCTATTCTAATTTAAAAGTATAAACAGAAAAGATCATCTACGTATCTATACCAAAATCCTATATTTTTGAGGAGCAAATTTTTTTTTGAGCCACATATTATTTTCTAAATGGTCCATAAAAACTTCTGCTAGAATAGGTGATAATGGAGACCCAATAGGAAGTCCTTGTTCTTGTTCGTACACTTTATCGATGAAATTAAAATAATTTTGTTCTAGACATATACAAGGTGTCTCAAAAGAAATTTTATATTTAGTGGATCGATTAAAAAAAAAGTAAGCCGTATATAGAAAAAATGTTTATTAATTATTAAAATACACTTTTTGGGGATTTATTTCTTAAAAATAATATCGTCTAAATGTAGACCCTCGCGTTCTCGGCACTCATTTAATCGAACAGTAAAATTACTTATGATGTCTCGGCAGGTGGACTCAGGGATGGCTGCCATTTCGTGACGGATATTTTCTTTCAAATGCGCCAGTGAAGTCGGTTTATTGGCGTAAACTTTAGATTTAAGATAACCCCATAGGAAAAAGTCCATAGGGGTTAAATCTGGACTGCGTGGAGGCCAATTTATGTCACCTCTCCGCTCAATCACCTGATTTACGAAATTAAGCCTCTGACTGGCATCTTGGGGCTTTAATTCTTGCACCAATTGAATTTTGTAGGGGTGCAGCTTTAGGTCTTTGTGCATAATGCGATGTAATGATGATCTATGCACATTTAAAGCACTTGCGCGCTTCCGAATTGAAAGGTTCGGGTCGTCACGAACAGACTGATTAACATTCTCCACGTTTTCTACCGTTCTTGATGACCTAGGTCGCTCGGATTTTGATTTATCCAGCGTTGTACCAGTCTCTTCAAACTTTTTAACCCAATGTCGAATGAGAGGAATGCTTGGCGCATCATTTAAGTGGCGAAAACCTCGAATACTGCAGAATTTCCTACGCGCTACAGTCGCCGAATCACCGTTTTTGTAAAACTCTCGCACGCATAACGCACGGTCTGCTCCCGAGAAACGCTCCATAGCGACTAAATTCCCAAGAGCCAGGCTACCGATTGACATAACCCCCGCGCCCCTCGGATACGTTGCGTTCACGCAGTAAGCTAAATAAATATAAAATTTCTTTTGAGACACCTTGTATTTAATAATTTTGAATTGGGATTTTGATACAATTTGGTTTTAATAATATTTTTAAGTTCAGTAACTGGGACAGATATGAATAGGCTATTGACATCAAGAGACTAATTTGGATTGTTTACGAACGTAAATTTTTTTAATTCTGTCTGTTAATTCAACAGAATTTTTTATTCTATGTTCATTCTTCTGATGATGGCCTAATAAGCCGAAATATATATTAAGATATTTAATAAATTAATTTTATGGAACTTTAACCAAGTGTGTTTCGTGTTTTCTGTGTTATTAAAAATGTTCCATCAAGAGGTAACAGCTACATCCATCAATATTAATACCCTTAATATTTTTTATTTACGTTTTTACATATCATATTAACTTAAAAATACTACAATGTTGTATGTTTACATATTTTTACATATTCTGATATTGTTTAATCCAGTTCACGTAATTGTATACTTTAGTAAAGATTCCTGGGGCATTTGTAGCTGTGCAAGGCTTGCTGGTTTGTGAAGAAATACCCTGCTGAGCTCCCTGTGAGTAGAGAGGACCGCCAGAGTCACCCTGAGAGACAAAAGAACATTATTATTTTTGAGTTTGTTAAAGTGTTAGTAACAACAATTCCCACAATTATGCCGGGTTGACATTGGTAGAGTAACAGAGCTAGTAACTAGCGCAAGTAACTAGCAACTAGTTACTATCCCTGTGTAAACAGTTGGCATTGTGGCTAGTAAAGTACTAGCTGCCAGTAGTTAGGCTAGGATAGCAGCTAGCTCGTCGATGTATTTACTAGCTACTATCTTTGCCACTAGTACACAAAATTGATACATATGAAATTGGCGCCAAGTGGTAACCTGTCATAACAAATAGAAAACAACACATATCAAATAAGTTATTATTTGTTTACATAAATTTTGTAACATTGATGTATTATTTGATGATTTCTTTTCAATTTAACAATACCATGTGATATATGGTATTTCAACCTTTTCAAACTCTTTTAAAAATATTTATTTTTATTAAAAACATTTATTTAATATACATTTATTTTTTTTATAAGGGTTTTTCGGTGGTCATACTTACAAAACCCTAAAAAACCTTAATAATTGAAAACCTAAAATGTGTGTAAATTCATTCTTCACATTTGTTAATAATATTATGCAAAACACAATATAGACAGGAAATTTGTTGTAAAATTTTATGGTCATATTCAAAAGGGATTAAACCATAAATAGGTCTAATGCTTTAATCTTTACCAAAAATACATTTTAAACATTTTTTAATTTTGGAACAAGGGCTCGGAGGTAGGGTTAACCAAAATTCCTAGAACACATAGAAATATGGGACATTTTACGAATTGTGTAATTATTCAGTCATTGCAAATATTTCGTTTGAAGTGTTCGCATCTCCAATCCAACATTTTTGGTGTGCCAAAGTTTTCACTTATTTTTTTCACTATTTTTTCTTTTTTGTATTGTGCTATTGCTGTAACACCGTCTATAAGAGTTTTGTAAACGTAAGTAATATTTATATTTGACACGTACATAATTGTTATCAATCTATTCTTAATATTATAGCCGTAGCTTAGCTAAAGATGTTATAACTAGTTTTACATAATTTTTAAAGTAATATAATTTGAAATGATGTAATACAAAATACCATTTTTTTAATGGTATCAAGTCGGCGACGATGTATATTCATATTCATAAACTATTTTTTGCAAAAAGATAATTTCACAACAAAATCACAGTGAAGATGTCAAATGTGTTTTGACACTTACTATCCAGAAAATAAGATATGTATGTCAATTGCGTATGAACACCTACTATCCTGAAAATAAGATAGTAAAGCGCCTAGTACTTGCGCTAGTTACTAGCTCTGTTACTTTACCAATGTAAACCCGGCATTAAGGCTCGATGAGGTTCTTCATATTAGGGATCAGTGAAACTGATCAAACACGGCTACATTCCAAACTCTATAAAAATGCAGCTGCCAAAATTAGAAGACCCAGAAACCGAGCAATACGCAGTTACCGTAAGCAATAATGCCTCCTGAATCCTGCATGTAATTAAACTAATAAGATCTATAGAAGGAAAAGATTTCTGATACTGCCATCTATTGTGTCTTGTAGCTATACACTAACTAAATAAGTGGATAAAACAAATTTGAATATTTTGTTATTACGTATATTAGTTCTAGACATTGTAACAAACCGTTTGACTGCCAGAACAACAATGACCAAACTTTCACAAATCATCCGTCGCGAGAATTTCTTTAAAGGGGTTGCCCTCGTTTTTCTCATGGTTTTACAAGGGGTATTTTAAAATATTTTTTTTAAGAATTCACATAAAATAAAATTAGAAAACAGCACGTATCTTTAGAAATATATTTTTTAAATGGTTCAATGTTCAAGAAGACATTTGCTCAGAATTATTGCTTAATAACTTTGAACACTAGTATCTTCTTGAACAGAGCTTAAACCCTTTTCCTAGAAATGCCTAAAAATATTTTATTAAAACTCCTGTCTCTCTGAAGACCAGATCAGACAGTACTCGGTCCGGTTAGCGTAACGATCTAATTTGTTGAATTCTTAGAGGCACTGTGTCGGCATACTGGTGGTCTATCTGATTCTATTTGTTTTAAACTTTGAATTATCTTATACCTATAGTTTAATTTTTTCTAAATATTACTTTTAATAAATCAAATTCATTCATTTTAAACCGTCTTACTTAACGTGTGTAAACCTTCACCTTTAAGAACTTAAATGAATAGCTAAGATCCAGATATTAACAAGATGTCTGATCAGTCGGTTGGTGGATTATTTAATTCAATATCGTAATGATGAACCCTGGAAAACACTCACGCCTAAAACCCGAACTCCTTTTTTATTCATCGACCATTATCTCTTCTAAATACATGTCAAGCCCAACCCCATTTATTCATATATTCATCAATTACAAATACGTACTTATAGAATAAGATATAATGAATTACAAGTTGCGATATTGAGAAAGTATCGATATTTGGTATCGATAATATGGAATAAAAATTATCAACACCGGTATCTTAACGAAAAAAAAAAAATATATCGATAGTTTCAAGTATCGAAAGGAACAATGAATATATTTTCTGTAAAACGTAAAAAAAAAACATTTTTCTCTAACAATAATTGTTTTACAGTAATAAATAGATTAAAGTAATATACCAAGGTAACAATAAGTAGGATACCAACAAACAACGTAGGCGATTCGTTCATGGAAGAACTAATAAATAAGAGGCGTTCATGTATAAAATAAGAGGTATACAAGGCCATGGAGTCTAGCAAAAGTTCATATGCACACCAGTTTTGCAAGTGAAAGATCGGAAATCCCTTCGTAAATTATTTATTATCTATTATCGCTTTCCTGATTCTGCTGTCCTAGATTTTTACTAACTAAACTTAACCTAATTACCTAAATTGATCGTATTTACTAGAGTTTATTACACTATTTTTAATGGGCTAATGTTTGAGGGAAAACAAAGTACTGTATACCTAAAAACTAGTTAATTAGCTTAGGTTTAGTTAGTAAAAATTTAGGACAGCAGAATTAGGAAAATTAGGAAAATTATAATAGATAATAAAAATATTACGAAGGGATTTCCGATCTTTTACTTTCAAAACTAGTGTGTATATGAACTCTTGCTGAAGCCTATAGGTGTGAGTGATTGTTTAAAATAGAATTAAACAATCCACTCTTCATTGCAAACACCGAGAAAACTCCTTGGTCTATTTTGGTAAAATAGGTCCCCATTTTGCTTCTTGGAGGTGAAATTTTTAATTAAAATACAAAAATAACCAATAACATTTCATAACTTAAAACGTAGAGAAAAAAGGCGCCTTCTAAACCGTTCAACGCTTGTTTCTTGGCGTACTATTTCCTGCGCCATTGCGCTTGCGTACCTCTTCTACTAGTTTTTACAAGAGTACAATTTTTAAAAGTATTTCATATTGAAATAAAAAAAATCACAGAAATATTTATATATGTATAAATAAAAATTTTACGATATTGTTTTAACAAAAAAAAAAGAAACGATACGATACTGAGTCAAATGTACTGATATTAATAAAGTATCGGAAGATTAGTGTCGATACTAAAATCGCGATATCCAATGAAAAATAGAATACTGGTATCGTATCAATAGTATCGGAACATCCATACGTACAAGAATTTTACATAAGGAAATTAACTTACAAGGCATGGTTTTTGGTTTCCATTCAATCCACCAGCGCATATATGGTAATATGGATTGTAGAATGTTCCATAGAATTGAGAACAGACCTGGTCACTGTACAGAGGTAGACTGGTTGTGAGCAAATATCTCACAGCTGGTCCAGTATTCTAGAAAAAAATATGTATACGTGATAAAAAAGTTCGTGCAATTTTTTAATTTACAAAACAATATTTATTTATTCATCAATGTTTATATCATCAACGTTGACCAACTCCGAATTGAAAAAATTCAAAACTACTGTGTAAGATTTGTACTATAACTTCTTAGTAGAACTCCGACGTCCAAAGGGTTGAGTTTTTTAATTTGGCTAACTATGGAACATAGTTACTTACACTGTGCTTCGTTCATTCATAAGTTAGTAATTAACCAATCGCCTACCTATTTAAGCTGCAAACTAGTTCCGAGAACTTCCCTTCATTGCCTTACTTAGGACTTTTATAGCTTAGAAGTTCCAGCCCACAAAAGTTCATTTTTTGAGCGATCCTTCTCCTACTGCGCCCCATATACATTGGTATAATCCAATACCCAAGTGCTTAAAATCTCTCTCTGTGCAATCAGTCAAAGTAAAGTATAAAACATGGTTGCAGACAAGTAATCACCCTAAGTAATCCCGTTACGCGAATATACTTTTATTTCTACTAGGTCAGGGGTCGGTAACCTTTCGGTGGCAAAGAGCCAAATCTATATTGAAAACAAAAACAATAGCATGGAAGAGCCTCTAAAAATATATGCTATATTTAAAAAAAAAAAAAGTAAAAACTGTTTATTTGCTTTAAAATAATCAAGTATAACAATAAATTAATATTTACTTATACATTTAGTTTGTAATACCTATTGCACTTACCAGTATAAGATAATATAGTGTAAGATAAGACTTCAATATTTGGTGAATATTCAGTAATCTTTAACTTAAGGCAGAACTCAAGATTCAGTTCAGTACGATTACTTCTTAACTGACTCTATTAATTTCATATGTGAAAAGACTTGCTCACAATAATATGTGGATCCGAAAATTAGTATTTATTAATAGTCCAAAAGCATATTATTTTAAATGATTTTGAAAGACTTTTCCAAGCTTCGAAAACAACATTTTGAAGATTGTGAATTTCGGTCCACTCATGATGGAAAGATAAAATGCACTTTACTCTTCCTAAACTTTCCAGTTCAGAATTAAATTTTATATTCCATAAATCTTTGGATTTCAAATCCAATAATTGAAGTTCAAATTGTGCCTGATTAATCAATGGGAATGGTGATAAATCTAATTGCTGCATATCTGCTTCATTTAGTTTTGTCAAAAAATCTAGTATAGCTTTATATTTTCTAAACTCTTTAAATCTTTCTCCAAAATCTTCTTGCATGTTAACAATAGGTTGTGCAAAAATTGCAATAATAACGTTGTTATTGTCCTTATGTTTTTGTAACTTAATAAAATGTAAAAATGTTTCTGCACGTAAATCATTCCCAAATACAGATAACTTTTATTCGAAACAAATTACTTTCTAAAAGGGAATATGCAGTAACTCGGTGAATTACCGGGCGTGAATTGCACTGTAAAATATCTTGAACAATACAGAACCTATATAGTACAGGCAGAAAGTTGCAAATTTAAAAATAAATTATATTAAAATAAAAACCAGCCAATTTTCAAGGAGCCACAATATTTTTTAAAAGAGCCGCATGCGGCTCCGGAGACATGTTGCCGATCCCTGTCCTAGGTCATATATTTTCGCCCGCAGGTCTATTGAATTTCGCTAAATTAAAGTTCACTAAACTTCTTAAGCTAAGTACAGTCATTTGCAAAATTTTAAGACCACCTCTGATATTTAACCAAATTCAAAAATAATCGTTTTCTGAACGTGATATGTACTTGTATGAAACAAGTATGGTGCAAGTCACGTGGTAATGGTTCTGACTACCGCGTTTTAACACCAGTTGACCTCTGACCCTTGTACGGGGAGGTTGTTCTCGCGTTTATCTCTCACGAACAGTTTTCGAAAATGGGCAAGTAAACGTCCCTTTCTGAAGTTCAAAGAGCTAAAATAGTTGTTTTACACGAAGAAGGATATTCTGAGCGCAAAATTTACTCAAAGATGTGTTGTAGCAAGACAGCTGTACACACCGCCATCACTAAATTTATAAATGAGGGCACTTATTCGGACAAGAAGAGAACAGGGCGACTAAGGAAAACAACCAAGAGAGATGACAACTTGATGAAATTGATTGTTTCAAGTTCGCCGACTAGTTCCTGCAAAAAAGTTCAAGCTAGTTTGCTTCAAAAGGGATGTGAGATAAGTGTCAGCACTGTTTCACGAAGTTTGAGCAAAGAATTTAACCTAAAAAGCTACAAACCAGCCTAAAAACCAAAACTGACTCCAGGTATGCGAAAGAAAAGATGCGGTTTGCTCGAAGGCATCAAACCTGGACGATTGCTGATTGGAGCAAAGTAAAGTTTTCCGATGAAAGTACCTTCCAGCAGTTTACATCACGTCAGCAACATGTGCGGAGGCTAGTGGGCAAAAGATTTGATGTGAAATACACGATTCCTACCATGAAACATCCTCCCAGCCAGATGATATGAGGGGCCTTTAGCCACAATGGAACAGCTGGACTGTACTTTTTACTTCAGAAAACTACAATGAATGGTGGAAAGGTACTTGCAACTACTGAAAAAGAAGTTAGATATACACATGACAATCCACAAGTGTGATATTTTCATGCACGATGGAGCTCATGCCATAGGTCGCGAGCGGTGCGAGGTTATCTGACTGAGAAGAATATTCAGGTGCTTGAATGGCCAGAGAATAGCCCAGATTTCAATCCCATAGAAAACTTGTGGTCGTTTATGAAGCAAAAGGTATCAGAAAAGCAGCCATCAAGCTTAAAGGCATTAGAACAGGCCATTAAGGAAGTATGGGCCAAAGAAATCTCAAAGGAGTATTGCCAGGAACTCATCGTTAGCATGCCGAGGCGACTGCAGGCGGTAATCGACAACAATGGCGCCAATACTAAGTATTAAAATAGTGGTCTTTCTCATTAAGAATATTAAAATAATATTAAAGAACCTAAACAAACTTCTTGACCGGTCATCTTTTTATTTTATTTCTGAAAACCTACCATTTTTGCAAAAAATAGAAAAATATCCCAGGTGGTCTTAAACTTTTGCAAATGACTGTATATAATGTAAGAATTTAATTTATAAATATAATGTATTATTTAATTATTATGATGAAAAAGGTTAAGTTGGAAGACCAGCCCTGACTGAAACTTCGCCTACAATAAAATTTATTATTATTATTATTATATTGTCCCCTTCAAAATAGTCCCCATCGGATATAACGCACTTACGTTATGCCATCGTTTTTCTCCAGTCTTCAATACACTTCTGAAACACAGCTTTTGGTATAGCGTTCAGCTCCTCCCGCGATTTTGCTTTTATTTCTTCAATGCTCGTAAAACGTTGTCATTTCATTGTTTTTTTTTTTTTCATTTTCGGGAAGAGAGAAAAGTCACATGGGGCCATATCTGGTGAATATGCTTGCAGAATGAATGGTGCATATCTTTGCTCAGAATATATTTGGTCAGAAAATTTCGAACAAGCGATGAAGTATGAGCTCGTGCGTTATTATGGAGCAATTTCCAAGAATTGTCCTTCACAAATCTTGCCATTTTCAACGAATTGCTTCACGCAGCCGATGCAACAAGCTCAAATAATATTCAAATGCGTTGCATGTGTTTTACTAGTTCATACAGTCAGCTATCAAGGCTTAAGTGCAAAAATCAAACTTTACATAAAAACTTACAGTGTTATATCCCCATCCAGATAATGTAGCATCAACATAGTTTTGTGTTCCAATATACAGTGGGACAGTTGGTAAAGTTATTGCCCGAACATTGGCCACAGAGGGAATAAGTGCTGCAAGCTATATACACAAAACGCAACACATTAAATTATTAAATGTTATACAATGTTTCCTAGAAATATTTAGGATTATAGATCATTTAATTTTTGCCTCCTATTTTAAATTATAGACTATTCCAAACGTTTAAGCAGAGTAAATGGAATTTTCATTTTTGTAAAGATGCCTGTCCACTTGAGATTACTCGCGAGAGTAACTCTCGATAGCAACTCTCACGAGCTGGTCCACTAGAGAGCTGATTTTGACCGGATGTACTATCGAGAGTACCCGGCGAGCTGCTCGCCGAGAGTACTCTCGCGAGAACTCTCAAACCTGTGTCCACTTGATCAGTTATGGAGAGTAGTCAAGATGACGTCGTACTATAGAAAGGTCGTAGCAGCTGTAATAATTCTAACTATTTCTAAAAAAAGAAAAAAGTAGAATAAAAAAAATCTGCTGAATTAAGTCATGGATTGATAGAAGAAGTGTTTTTGGTGCCTTCAATAATTTCTGGAAATCAAAAATGAAATGGTGCAGCACCTATTTTTAATAATAAAGTTGAATTGATTAATATTATTAAAAATTTATTTACTTTTAATAATTCTCGTATAACATTTATTTTAAATATTATTAATAAAATTGCAAATAAAAAATAGTTCAAGCTATAGCTTGTAATAAAAAATAGATATTAAAAATTAAAAAGAAAAGTGTTATTACCTTAATATTTGGGATATATACCTAAAAGCTTTATTAGCTTATTTTTTTATTAATTATATTTTCGTAGATGATGTACAAAGTTTTTTGATACTTTAAAAAATAGTTTAATTCTATTAAATGTAATTACTAAAATAATTTAATAAGTTTATTTTAGGCTCTACTTAATTATTTGGGGTAATTAGTTATTAATAAAGGTAAAAGTTTACATAACTTATTCAAAATAATTCTTTCAATCAGGCACCTAATGTTTTAAACTTTATTTTAATAAAAAAACATATATATTTTTATTTTTAAATTGAATTAAATTTAAATTAACTAATTGTTTCTAATAAAATAAAAAAATATGGTTTAAACCAAAGAAGCAGGCTATCAGACCAAAAATCTAATATCACTATAAAAGTTTACTGCACTTATAATTTCAAAGATATTATTACTATAAAAGTTATCTTGTGTTTTTTTTTAGAGGTATAGAACTTTAAGTTGGCATTACTGTTCAAGATGGCGACCGATTTAACAGCTGTCAAGTGATTTATTCTCAGTTTGGTTTGGCAATTCATCATGAATAGACTCACGCCTGAACAACGCTTGCAAATAGTGCAATTTTATTTCGAAAATAATGGTTCTGTGCGGAATACGTATCGCGCACTACGTCCATTTTATCGTCGACAAAATCGTCCATCAGAGCAGTTAATTCGATTAACCATGGAACGTTTTCGCTTATTGATAACTCGCATCCCCAGAGACGCCGTACGGTGCGTACAGAAGAAGCTATTGGTACTGTAGAGCGTAGCATTGAGGAAGACCCGAATGAGTCCATCCGCCATCGAGCACAGGAATTGGATCTGTGTCCATCCACTTTATGGAAAATTTTGCGGAAGGATCTTGGTTTGCGTGCTTACAAAATCCAACTCGTGCAAGAATTGAAGCCAAACGATCATCAAGCAAGGCGTAGATTCGTCGAATGGGCCCAAAACGAGATTGCCGTTGTTCCCGATTTTCATAAGCGAATTTTGTTTAGCGATGAAGCGCACTTCTGGTTGAATGGCTACGTCAACAAACAAAACTGCCGCATTTGGAGTGAAGCTAATCCTCAAGTGTATGTCAAAACACCGTTACATCCAGAAAAACTGACTGTTTGGTGCGCTTTATGGGCTGGTGGAATCATTGGTCCGTACTTCTTCAAAAACGATGATGGCCAGAACGTTACAGTCAATGGTGATCGGTATAGAGCCATGATTACTAACTTTTTCATTCCTGAATTGAACAGCCATGATGTCCAGGAGCTGTGGTTCCAACAAGACGGCGCAACATGTCACACAGTTCGTGCCACAATCGATTTATTGAAAGACACGTTTGGTGACCGCCTAATTTCACGTTTTGGACCTGTGAATTGGCCTCCAAGATCTTGTGATTTAACACCGCTGGACTACTTTCTGTGGGGCTATGTAAAGTCATTGGTCTATGCGGATAAGCCACAAACGCTTGACCATTTGGAAGACAACATTCGCCGTGTTATTGCCGATATACGGCCACAAATGTTCGAAAAAGTCATCGAAAATTGGACGTCCAGATTGGACTACATCCGAGCCAGCCGTGGCGGTCATATGCCAGAAATCATATTTAAAATGTAATGCCACAAGATTATCTTTCGAATAAAAAAAAATTCATGTCAATCGAATAATCCATCGTTGTTTTATTGCAATTTAAAGTTCTATACCTCTAAAAAAAACACCCTTTAGTAACCTTACTACACAGTAACTATTATAGTAACGTTTTACAGAATGGAGCTGTATACAGTTACGGTCAAAATAATAAATACACCTAATATAGTAACCTTATTATTTGTAGTTCGATCACTAAATAAATTCATAATTTTATTTTAACTGGCATAACCAATAAAGCACTTTATGAGCTATTAAATCCATAATATTTATCAAGAAATTTTATTTGGTCATAGAAATATTTTGATTTTTGTGAAAACACTGCCTGACATGGTTGGTCAAAATAATAAATACATTTCCTAAAACTCATAAAAATAATTTGATAACGAAGTTAAGACAGGTTCATAGAAGTGCATAATGTATTTATAAGTATATGTTTTACAAAAAAAATTATTTAGTTTTGTTCAAACTATTGCAAAGATGGGTAAAAATAAGCATTGTGGTAGTGAAATGAGCAACTTAATTAAAAAATTAAAAATGATGGCAATTCTTTTAGAAGATTTGCTAATATTATGGGTTGCTCTTTGGGAATGGTAGAAAATGTCATCAGTCACTCATTTAAAGAGGAAACCCGGGGTAGACCACACAAAACTTTAAAGAACGAAGATAGACGCTTGGTAAAGGAAGTAAAAAAAATCATTTCATGTCATCAACTAATTTACTAACCGAACTACAACCGAATATTTCTGCAAGAACCATTAGAAGGAGGTTGGTAGAGCATAACTTAAGATCATGTTCGCCTAGAAAAGTACCATTATTAAAACCAAGACACTTACAAGCCCGTAAGGAATATGCTCAAGAACACATTTACTGGTATGGTGCAGAAGGTATTAAAAAATGGAGAAATATTTCGTTTAGTGACGAAAGTAAATTTATGTTGTTTGGAAATGATGGGAAAAAATTTGTTAGGCGTCCTCCAAACCCGGCGTTTAACCCTAATTACGCGAAAAAAAACCGTTTAACATGGAGGAGGTAAAATTTTAGTAAGGAGTTGTTTTTCTTGGTATGGTATAGGTCCCTTATTTCGCATAGATGAGATAATGACGAAAGAAATTTACATCCTAATTTTGGAAACTATTATGCTACTCTATGCGGAATGGAATATGACACTAATATGGATCTACCAGCAAGATAACGACTCCAAACACACGGCTCGTGCAACAAAAACATGGTTTCAGAAAAACAATTTTCAAATTTTACCTTGGCCTGCTCAATTACCCGATTTGAATCCAACAGAAAATCTTTGGAAACTAGTAAAGGATGGGGTTGAGCAGGAAAAACCAAGGAACAAAAATGCATTATGGACTGCTGTTCAAGAAGCTTGGTAAAGCATTCCTGTAGAGAGCTGTCAACGGCTTATTGAGTCGATACCCAAACGATGTCGGGCCGTTTTGGCAAATAAAAGGCATGCTATTGATTACTAAGATTATAAAAAATAGTATTATGTAATTAGTAACAGTAAAATGAATAATCAATTTTATATTTGACTAAATTTTCTCGATTGTATTTATTATTTTGACCAACCGTTTCTGGTAGTGTTTTCACAAATATCAAAATATTTCTATCACCATATAATATTTCTTGATAAATATTATGGTTTTAATAGATCATAAAGTGCTTTATTGGTTATGCCAGTTAGAATAAAAATATAAATTTATTTAGTGTTCCAACTACAAATAATAAGGTTGGTGTATTAGGTGTATTTATTATTTTGACCGTAACTGTATGTCTTGTTCTAGATTTCCAGAATTCTTGTATCGAGCCAAGTTATCAATACATGTGAACTTACCGTTAAAATGGCTATGTCATTTGGATAATTTCCTCCATTTTGATAATAAGGATGAATTCTTATCGCGCTAACCCTAATAAGATTTGTTGTACTATAAGAATCTGTCACTCCATATTGAATTTGGAAAACAGTTGGGTTTCTAAGAAAGAAAAACAAAACATAAATTGTTCACTGTGGGTACATTCGATTTGACGCTCCGAGCGTTCCGAGCACGCTCTGTACACTCAAACGTGTTCGATTTGACGCTCGGAGTACACTCAATTGTTTTGCGATCGAGCGAGCATTTAGAGTGCGCTCTATGTGTTCGGGGTTTTAAGACCGAGCATATGGAGTATGACGTAAAAAAGTAGGGGAACGGCGGGAAAGAAATGAAAGTTTAAAATTAAATTATAAATAAAATAAAAATAATAGCCTTAGACAAATAACAATAGACAAATAATATTGTTATTTGTCTATGGCTACAGAGTACGGCCATTTTATGTATTTGTGACGTTCTGTAAACAGCAAAAAAAATATTAAAATACACCGTGCATAAAATTAAAATGGAAAAAATTCATTAAATTAATTCATTAATTATTATTTAATTTTTAATTAATTGTATTTCTTCATCATTGAAAAAAAATCAAGGAAAAACCGAGGTATATAATTTTGATTCATGACTGACGTGAACTAATCTGACAGTAAAAACGCCGCCTAAAATTGTAGGGTTAGATTTTATGAACATTACGTCACAAGAACGCTCGCTCCGTGTTCGAGTTGCTGGTCTCCGTTCGTGCTCTATTCATGACGTCACCATCAACTGTTCGCTCAGCGCTCGCTCTACTCTGTACAACTCGAATGTACCCTGTATGATTTTATTACTATTTTCACTTACTTCAAGTAAACGCAGTGTGCAGCTGTTAAAATATGATTTGCATTTAATATAGATCCACCACAAATAACGCCGCCATTTTCTTTTAAATTTACCTGAAACAGAAATAGAAAACTGTAAACGGAACACAAAAAGGAATTATACTAAAATCAAAAAAATTGCAGGTAATATCAAAATTATTTTTGAAAAGGCGTCTAAAGTAATTTTTTTTTATTTGAATAAGCTTTCTATTAAAAGAGGTATTAATATTCACCTACATTAAAACAAAATCAAATTACTTTCAATTGAGCTTATAAAAATATGCATTGAATTGAAGGTGTAAACTTTTGAAAACAATAACTTAGATTGTTCAATTGAAAGCAGAGATTTTTTGAAATGAAATAATCCCGCTGCCGAAATAAAATCATGCTACTTTTAAATAAAATAATATAGTACTTTCACGTTGAAAAATATTTTCTTATTTTAAAAGTACTGTACTATTATTTTAAATGAATATATACATATATAGAAATAAAAATTCTTCTTTTATTAGTCATATAATTTATTAAAATCTTAAGTGAATTCTACATGTTTCGGATGAATTTGATGAGCCGTCATAAGTCCTACGTAGTCAAATATTTAGCAGAGCCTACATCAGAAGCACAGTAAAAACACAAATAGTAAATATTGTTAACAGTTTAACTTACTATGTAGGGAATTTGTCCTGTATATGCTAGAACACCCCCAATTACTCGTTCCTTCTCGGGAATTGTCTCATTACCTTAAAAAATCAAAAATAAAATATTGAAAGTTTTCTTTCCAAAAATTATATACCGTGAGTTTATTTTATCATAGAACTAAGAGGTTTCATTTCTATAACAACCGTTGATTGACAGCAATGTAAAATGCATTTATTTTAAAATAGAACATACTGTATAGCTTACTCGATTATAGAAATAAATAAACAAAAAACATTTTTTACCGACCGCCAACATATATAAGGGAGGTATTGTGATTATACTGATTTTGACATTTCGATGGATATCCACGAATTGAGGTCCCTACATAACGTTTTGACTATTTTTGGCATGATGTCTGTCGGTCTGTCTGTCCGTTCGTCTGTCTGTCTGTCTGTCTGTCTGTCTGTCCGTCCGTCCGTCTGTCTGTCTGTCTGTCTGTCTGTCTGTGTACACGTGCAGAGCAAATTCAGCTGAAAGGATTTTTATGAAACTTCATATTTAAGCTTCTGACATCAATGGAACGAGTTGATCAACTTTTGGTAAAAATCGGTTGACTAAAAATGGGAGTTTACTCGTGTCGATTTTAAGATTTTTGTGAATATTTCATAACACATAACATTTCATAACAAATTACATGGAGAATGTTCTCCATAAAATCTACGCCAAGAATATAAATAAAAGTCTAAATATGTAAATACATAATAACAAAGTATATGAAAAAAGTTAAATAATACAAATAATAAATATTTCCAATGTACGACACTGAACATCTGTCAACTTGGACTAAAAACAATATTTTAACAGTGTAATAGGGATGACGATCTAAACCAATCCGAAGCAAGGACAAACAGCTCCTATCTTCTTACACATATTTTTCTACTTTGAAATAGACCATAGTACAAAAATTATTTTTAATACGAAAACAAATATTTTCAGTTCTATGCATTTTTTCAATTCGATGAATATTTGAGGAGTTAAGTGGAGACATCCTAAAACTTAACTTTTGAAATATTTAATTTATTATTGACTTAACAGCAGAAACCCACATAATGAAAATTATTTATAATATGAAAACAAAACCTTTCCTGTTCTATGTAATTTTTTAGTTGGGTGAATATTTGAGTAGTTAAGGCGGCGCACGACCCTAAAGTTCTCAATAGTTTCTTATACAAAACTAATAATCGGAAATAAAATTAATAACAATCTATATATCAAAATTTGCAGCGAATTTTTATCTATCTAATAGGATATTTTTAACTGTAGAAAAAACTGTAATGTAATTGTAAATAAGCAAATTGCATTATAGACGCCATCTTGTAAACCAATTGACGCATATTTGCGTACGATGCGGCAAATTGTAGCTAAAGTTTCATTCTACAAATATGTTTATAGCTATTTTGTTCTATTGTGAAAACTACTTATAGTTATTATACTTGGTAGTCTATTTTTGCCGCCATCTTGAATCTGCCGCGGTTTTCAAAATAGGTGTTACAAGAAAAATGATTTAATCTTCGTAAAGAATACGTGTACCAAGTGGCATTCCATTATCATCAAGTATAATATTTTTCCACGAAGGTTCTAAACTATAAGGAATCAAGTCGAAAAAAATGTTGACGTATTATTTGAACATTTCTACACAAAACTATATAAATATATAAGTTATTCAAAACCCACAAATAGATTTAAAAAATTACAGAACAATATCGCTGATGTCTATTTTTAAGTTATTGAGCGATAATATTTTTACAATAAATGTTTATACAATTATAAATATCTTATTAGATAGATAAAAATTCGGTGCGAAATTTGATGTATAGATTGATACTAATTTTATTTTAGATTTTTAGTTTTGTATAAGAAATTAGTAACCACTAGGGGTTATACGCAGCCTTAAGAGGGACACTCTAAAACTAAACTTCTGAAATATTTATTATTGACTTAATAGAAAAATAAATATGACAAAAATTGAATAAAAAAAGAAAAAAATTGTTTTTGTCCTACGTATTTTTTCAATTGAATTCATATTTGGGAAGTTACTAAAAGACAAGGAAACAAATATTTTCTGTTTAGTGTAGTTTTTAATAAGGGGATATTTGGGGGGCTATAGAAAGCGCAACTTATAAACTTTAAATAACTCACTTATTATTGGCTTAAAATAAAACATATGTATTTCAAAAACTGTTTCAAGTAAATAAACATGTTTTTTTTAATTAATTTTTTATTAAATGAATATTTGGGGAGCTATTGGCAATCACTTAGAATAAATATTGCCATAATCTCGAATAAAGTACGAGATCCCCTGCTAGTGTATATAAAATGTGTTTATTTAAATGAGAATATAGTGCTTGAGAAAATATTTTCATACCTGTTATTGCGTTGATAAACAAACCAACAAAAAATAGAAAAACTAGTCTGCAGCCCATTTTCTTTAACTTTTAACAAATATTAGGCAACACCAGGCTTTATATAATAAATTTGAAACAGTTTAATTATAATCTTCACTAATTGTTAGTCATTTATATTTATTAAACGTACTTTGATAAAAAAAAAATATTACTTTCTTTTTTCAAATTGTAAAAAGTCCAAGGTAAATACAATTAGAATGAAAAATAGAAGAAAGCATGGAAATGTAGTTTTCTTGTCGCTGAACGTCCTCTCAAATACCCTATATTTGGCGAATTTTCCCCGTCTTTGGCAACACTGATTGAACGACTTCAGTACTCTTAATATACTTCGTTTGATAAGGTGCCCATATGATACAACCATATTCAAGAGTTGGTCTGATAAGGGTTTAAATAAGGTAACGTATGTTTGACATTTACGAAAGCCTTTTTTGAGGCGAAGTATAAACCCGATTTTTAGGGTTTTGTAGGTATGACCAAAAAATCCTTATACCGTCATTTTGTCGTCTGTCTGTCTGTCTGTCTGTCTGTCTGTCTGTCTGTCTGTCTGTCTGTCTGTCTGTCTGTCTGTCTGTCTGTTCGGTAAAAATTGTAGCCAAACGGCTAAACCTAGAGAGTTGAAATTTGGCATGCTTATACAACTCTTTGACCCGCACATAGAAAAAATACTAAAACATCTCAAAAACATATCCCCCTAAAAATATAAACAAATATGTGCTCATCGAGAAAAAAAATATTTTTTTATAATTCTGAGTAGGGTATCAAATGAAAGCCCTTGGTACGTGGATTAACGATCAAATTTTTATTTTTGCAAAATAAATTATTTTGAAACGATTTTTGACAAAATTGTGCGAAAATTTTTTTGTCCCACACCCTGTAGCCCAGATGGTTTAAACTAAAAATCTGAAAAAATTCTAAGTAATGTACATTGTTGTGAACCGGAATAGTTCAACAGGAATTTTTGATCAGATTAGGTTTTTGGAAAAAAACGCATTTTTTGTGATTTTTGGCTAATAATGTACACAAGTTATAGCTTTGTAACACGCCACACTGGAACGTGCGTGCTGGTCTAGTGGTATTTCACGTTGATTTTTCATCCAAGTAACCCGATCCAAAAGGGATCGAACCCTGGGAGAAGAGACTAAATTATTTTTTTTTTTTTTTAATTTTTCTATTGTTTAAATTATTTTTTCAAAATTCTAATTATATTTTGGCAAATATTGCATATAATTTTTAAAAGCGTAAATTTAATAGCCAGTGGAAATTGTTTAAATTATAATTTAATTCTGTTTCAATGTACACGAAATCAGAGGGGCGGAACTTATAACAACCAATGGAAGCCATAGGCGCAATTTTTAAAATTCTTAATGAACCTTGGTATATAAAAAAAAATACTGCACATATTTAGAAACCTAAATAATGGTATTAAGCGTTCGAATTAAAATTAACAAAGAAAATATTTTAATATAAAATTTGTTTTCGCATCCAAAATAATCATCATTCACTTACTAAATACCTGCAAAACCCTGAAATGTGTGAAAATTCACACTTCACATCAATTTTTTTAAAAGCTTTGTTTACAATATCTTTACTATGATGTTGGAATGTTATTTCTGAGTCAAAGAACAGCCCAAGGATATTAATATTTTCTGTTCGTGGAATATTGTGGCCATTCATGGTATAATTATACTGTATGACATTTCGCTTTCTGGTGTAATTAAATTTTGCAAATATGATTCGAAACAGGTACATATTCGTGGTGTTACTCCGAAATCCTTTAAAGTTTTAATCAGAGTTCCATGCTTTATTTTATCAAAGGCTTTCGTCATGTCAAGATACAAAGCATCAACATGAACTCCTTCATCAAGACAATTAGCGTTATCTACAATAGATATTAAATTTTAGGAGATTATACATTTTTAAGCCTTAATACTACAAATACAAGCATCCGGAATTCACGAAATACGTGACACTCGAAATACGTGAACTCCATTGTGACAGAGGACGAAACATGGCTTTATTATTATGATGTGCTATCAAAGTCAAAAAAAAATTGATGTGAAGTGTGAATTTTCACACATTTCAGGGTTTTGCAGGTATCTAGTAAGTGAATGATGATTATTTGGGGTGCCAAAACAAATTTTGTGACAAAATATTTTTTTATGAATTTTAATTCGAATGCCTATTACCATTATTTAAGTTTTTAAAGATGTGCAGTATTTTTTTTTTTATATATCAAGGTTCATTAAGATTTTGAAAATTGCGCCTATTGCTTCCATTGGTTGTTTTTAGTCATAGCTCCTCCCCTTTGATTTCGTGTACATTCAAATATATAATTAAATTATAATTTCAACAATTTCCACTGGTTATTAAATTTACGCTATTAAAAATTAAATGCAACAATTGCCAAAATATAATTAAAATTTTGAAAAAATAATTTAAACAATATAAAAATGCAAAAAATAAATAAAAAATAATATTGTCTCCTCACGTAGGACTCGAACATGAGTCCGATTACGAATTCTTGGACAGAACGCAAGTATCTTAGCCACAGCACCAAGAAACACGTTACTGTTTAGCGTATTATATAACTATAAGTTGTCAACATTATTAGCAAAAAAACAGAAAAAATGCTTTTTTTTCCAAAAACATAATCTGATCAAAAATTCCTGTTGAACTATTCCGGTTCACACCAATGTACATTACTTAGAATTTTTTCAGATTTTTAGTTTAAACCATCTGGGCTACAGGGTGTGGGACAAATTTTTTTTTGCACAATATTGGCAAAAATCGCTTCAAAATAATTTTTTTTGGAAAAATAAAAATTTGATCGTTAATCCACGTACCAAGGGCTTTCATTTGATACCCTACTCAGAATTAAAAAAAAATATTTTTTTTTTTCGATGAGCACATATTTGTTTATATTTTTAGGGGGATATGTTTTTTAGATGTTTTGGTATTTTTCCTATGTGCGGGTCAACGAGTTGTATAAGCATGCCAAATTTCAACTCTCTAGGTTTAGCCGTTCGGCTACAATTTTTACCGAACAGACAGACAGACAGACAGACAGACAGACAGACAGACAGACAGACGACAAAATGACGGTATAAGGGTTTTTTGGTCATACCTACAAAACCCTAACAAGGTATGGTTTTTTGAAGACGAATAATATCCAACCGCGGTAAAACATTTGAAAATCAAAAAATCAAAAAGTGTAAATATCGGATACCTCACTCGTACTAGGACTAACGCTAGACAAAAACAATAACTGGACGGACCACATCGATAAACTGTGTAGAAGGTTGTGCTCATGTTTATTCCTCCTAAGTTCGTTGAAACTGAATTGTAGCATCAAAGTGTTAAAGAATGTATACTTTTCATGCTTCCACTCACATTTAAAGTACAATATTATCCACTGGGGCCAATCGACTAATTGCAAACAAGTATTTCGTCTCCAAAAGTCAGCAATACGAGTCCTTCAATCGCTGAACTCCAGAGACTCATGCAAGAAATATTTCACCCAACTTAACATATTAACTCAACCAGCAGAATATATTCTATCTCTTTGTATGTTCGTCTACAAAAACAAACAACTGTTCCTAAAAATCGAACATTCCCATTACACAAGGAACAAAGATGCACTAGTCCCAAGGCCACACAATTTAACCTGTTACCAAAGAGGTGCCCATTTCAATTACTGTAAATACTATAATGCGCTTCCTGATGAAATAAAGTTGTCAAAAAATGCACTCATCTTCAAGACCAATGTTAAAAAATACCTAATTGAAAGAGAATTGTATGACGTTAAGGATTTTTTTTAGATAATTTCCATATTTATTGTTTATTACTGTTTATTCATTTATTTTTTTCAATGTCCATATCTCTAATTTTTTAAATAGTTTCTTATATTATTATGTATTGACTTTCTTTTCATGTCGTTGTTCTTGACGAGAAATGTAGGAGGAAATAAAAATTCTTGAATACTCGTCAAATGTTTATTTATAAAATATCAAGAGACGTTTCGACTGGTAAATCCAGTCATCCTCAGTCTAGAGTACGTAATATTTTACAAAAGTATATTCTTATAAAAAAATATACGGAAATGAAAAACCATTCCAAACACATTCAGAGTAGACATAGCAATATAGAACAGGACGGCTCGAGAATGTCTGGTCGTTTTGATAAACGACTGCTTTATATATATATATATATATATATATATATATGGGGTATTAACCATTACAAATAGAAATAGAAAAATCAGAAATAAAATGACGTACAATACAATACAATTTACAATATTTTTTCATCTCATTTCTTTCTTCCTCGAGTGTCCCTCTCTTTCTTCCAATTCTCATTCTGGTTTCCCTCTCCGATCTCCTACCTTCTTACCTCCAGTTCTCTCGCCCATATTTCTCCCTTGTTTCCTCACTCATTAGTTCCTTTATCTTTTCCTCCCAGACTGCCATCTTCTTGCAACTCTTCGCTAAATGCCTTATCGTTTCCTCTTTTCTCTTACACATTCTACAGATCTTGTCCTCTGCCTTTGCCCAGTACCTGTTGTTCATCTCTTCGTTGTCGCATCTTAACCTCGCTAACCTCCTGACTCGACCCCCGATCATCCTCTTTTCCCCTTAAAGTATCTCTTTATATCTTTTCACACTCAGCAATTTGTCTATTCTGTCTGCTCCATAGAGGAGTTTCTTAATTATAATTTTAAAATTTCACAATTTTTATCTTTATTTTTTTGTATTTTATCTTCATTTTTTGTTGACTGACTTAAAACATGTACATGTATCTAGGTCAATAAAGTTTATTATTTATTTATTAATTTATTTACTGATCTTTCTCTTTTCCCCTTCAAATATAACGGTATTGCAATCACACATATCTCTTTATATCTTTTCACACTCCGCAGTTTGTCTATTCTGTCTGTACTTTCCTGTTCCTGTACCTCCTTATCCCTCCTTCTCAATTCTTCTAGGCTATATTATCACAATTATGGTATAATTGTGTTCTAATGTCCCAATTCTTTGAGCGGCCTTTAGGCTGTGTAGGTCGAGGTTGCTGACGTACGGTTTTGGGAAAGAATGTGTAGAGTGTTGCGTGTTTGCCAACATAAGTGTTGAACTGCATTCTAATGTGTTGATAAATATTATTCAATTGTGCTGACTATGGTCTTTAATTGCTGCCAACAATTACACAAATGAATAATGTTTCCAAAACAATTGAGGTAAGACCTGACGTCATAGTGTCCTGGTTAACAGTTATAAAATAGTATTAGGGAATAGTCAGGGTAGTTAAGTAGTAGTCATTCTTGTGACCAGTCATCAGCCCGCATCACGCTACCCAAGGATCAGCCCAGCTGTTGAAGTCACCAAGACGAGATGTGAGTGTTGTCTACAGGGCTTCTCCACGTGTTCGCCTCGTGCGGATACCTGGGGTGGTTCGACCGATCCTAGAGAAGCCGGGGCAAGAACGAGACGAACATCAGCTTCTAAACGGACAACACCAGCAGCCATTTTGACCAACAGATGTAGTCTATTATATAATAAATTTTGTAGAAAGGATTACGTTCTTGACTTCACCACGTGACAATACAAGGTGTCTCAAAAGAAATTTTATATTTAGTGGATCGATTAAAAAAAAAGTAAGCCGTATACAGAAAAAATGTTTATTAATTATTAAAATACACTTTTTGGGGATTTATTTCTTAAAAATAATATCGTCTAAATGTAGACCCTCGCGTTCTCGGCACTCATTTAATCGAACAGTAAAATTACTTATGACGTCTCGGCAGGTGGACTCAGGGATGGCTGCCATTTCGTGACGGATATTTTCTTTGAAATGCGCCAGTGAAGTCGGTTTATTGGCGTAAACTTTAGATTTAAGATAACCCCATAGGAAAAAGTCCATAGGGGTTAAACCTGGACTGCGTGGAGGCCAATTTATGTCACCTCTCCGGGAGATCAATTTGCCTGAGAAAATTTCACGAACGCGTGGCAGAGACATATTGGACGTGTGTGAAGTTGCCCCGTCCTGTTGGAACCATGTTCTTTGGTTATAGCCAGGAAAGTTTTGCAGTTCAGGTACCAAGAAGTTGTCTAACATCTCCACATAACGCTCTGAATTCACTGTAACTGCACGCCCCCTTTCGTCTTCAAAAAAGTAAGGGCCGATAATTCCTCGCGCCGACATCGCAGCCCATACGGTCACTTTAGGCGAATGTAGGGGTTTCTGATGTTTGCGTTTCGGATTCGTTGCACTCCAGTAGCGGCAGTTCTGCTTATTTACGTGGCCATTAAGATGAAAATGAGCTTCATCCGAAAACAAAATGTTGGTAAACGTTGAAAATCGCTCAATCACCTGATTTACGAAATTAAGCCTCTGACTGGCATCTTGGGGCTTTAATTCTTGCACCAATTGAATTTTGTAGGGGTGCAGCTTTAGGTCTTTGTGCATAATGCGATGTAATGATGATCTATGCCCATTTAAAGTACTTGCGCGCTTCCGAATTGAAAGGTTCGGGTCGTCACGAACAGACTGATTAACATTCTCCACGTTTTCTACCGTTCTTGATGACCTAGGTCGCCCGGATTTTGATTTATCCAGCGTTGTACCAGTCTCTTCAAACTTTTTAACCCAATGTCGAATGAGAGGAATGCTTGGCGCATCATTTAAGTGGCGAAAACCTCGAATACTGCAGAATTTTCTACGCGCTACAGTCCCCGAATCACCGTTTTTTAAAACTCTCGCACGCATAACGCGCGGTCTGCTCCCGAGAAACACTCCATAGCGACTGAATTCCCAAGAGCCAGGCTACCGATTGACATAACCCCCGCGCCCCTCGGATATGTTGCGTTCACGCAGTAAGCTAAATAAATATAAAATTTCTTTTGAGACACCTTGTATATTAAAAGATATAGCCTCCAATTTTATTTCGACAGAATATTATAAATATTATAACTACATATTAATATGCTTGATAATCATATTATTTCTATAAACTCAATTCATTGATATAATTTTTCTATTTAATTTGCACAGTCATTTTGTTATAATTCATCATCAAAGTTTTTTATATTAGTATGTCCTGAAAATTCTTAGTAAGCAATAAATTTAGTAATATTCATTATATATTTAGCTGTTAACGAGTTTACGAAATATAAGGAATTATTTTATTTTTAAAATTTCACGGTGTAATTTTCAAGTTTTAGTCATATAACATTTTCGTATGACAGTTATTATAAAGTATAAAATTATAGTTACGATAAATTGCCAACATAATTTCTTATGATAAAATATACTAATTTAGATCTTTAGCTACGTTTAACGATAATTATGCCAAAGACTAGTATGGTGAGTCAAAATGAGCATTGTAACAATAATAATTATAATAATAAATTAAATAATAATAATCTATTATCATCTCACTGTGGATTAATGTATGATTGCTGAATAACACAAGTACTAATTTAAGAGGTATAAATTAAAAATACTAAATTAATACAAATTAATAAATTATACTCTCAATTTTTAAATTAAGTTTTGCTATTGACAAATTAATTTTTATTATTATTTTTAGAACAACAATTCTGTTTCGGTGGAACGGGGACCAGTGGCGTAGAGGTCAGCCACATACTCCCTCCCCAGAAACAGCGCTCTGGTAAAATTTGGAATTTTGACTGTTCTTCCAAAACGAGTTTTCTTCATTGTAGCATTTCCAGTATTTCTTTCTTCTGACTTATTTTCATTTGGTAGTTCTTCATCCGAGTTCAGTAAGAATGCCGGTTTAAATCTATCAATGGAAATAGTTTATTTTCCACGGTTAGTTAATATTTCATAAAAATTTTCTGTATGTCTCAGTACTTCAAAAGGTCCATCGTTTACTGGCTATAATGATGTAGGTTGTGCTAATGCCGAATAAAGTCATAAGAACTTGTATCTAAATTTGGATGAATGAAAATTTTCTTTGAATTTTGATAGTTAATTTTGATGGGTTTAAGTTTCTGCATTTGTTCTTTTAATTTATAAACGAAATTTGGTAAATTTTCGTTGGTTTTGTTTTCTGTGAAAAAATCAGCGGCTAATCTTAATGGTTCGCCGTAAGTCATTTCGGCAGCTGTTGTATTAAATTCTGGTACAAAAAAAAGGTAAACGTTGTAAGAACATTGTTCTTAAAAAATCGAACGCATTTAGCGAAGTACTGTTGATAGTTTTTTGTCACCAAGCACTGCTTCGGTTATTAGTTTTTTAAGCGGTGCGTTCCTCTGATTTCTCGAATTCGTGGATTAATCTTTTTTAAAGTCGGTGGAAACGGGTACCAGTGGCGTAGAGGTCAGCCATATCACTTATAATACCATACGCAGGACCATCTACTGATTAGACCGCGCCCTGAGGCAAAAAATTAAGTATCGCGCCAAAAAGATGGCATTTGAGGTCGATTTTTGTAAAATCATAATAGTGGAGAGCAGTACCTATGGGCGGCTGACACCTAGCGGCGGCCCTGATCGACCCTGATGTATTTATTATATTACAAGAAAAAATATATATATATTTTTTTTTTTTCTCAAATTTTGGCTTATGGATTTCTCCTTTGCCAGCTTCAATAACTTATTATGTCCTGTACTAATTTTAATGATGTCGTTTTGGGATTTAACACGAAAGGAATGTAGAGGGAAGGGTAGTTTGCCAGTGAGGTCCGTCACGGCAGGACTTTGGCGATACTGTTTGGAGTGGGGCCTTGGGGAAGTTAACAGTAGAGATTTAATGTTACTAAATGAATATGATTTCCTAACTAATTAATTGTGCAAGCTTTTATTGAGAATATATATTTTTTTTGTTAATAACCTAATCTGATATTGCTAAATGTTCATATTTGTGGAAGTCAAATATAAGGCTAAATTTTCATAAATTTCTTTATTGTTGTGGCTCAATAAAAAAAAAATAAAAAAATATTGAATTAGATGAGTAGCGTCCGTAGATTATAATATTATAAAGAAGTAATGCGATTCGGACAGGTCAGAAATTAAAACAATATTTTAACTTTTCGCTAATTTTTAGATTAATATTTTAAATCTTCATCAGAGCTGTAATAATAGTGTAGATATAATTTTATGTTACATTGTTGAAAGTATACTGCGCGACATTTGATTTTAAGTGTAATTTTTAGATATAATAGAAAATGAAGAAGATATAGTAAAGAAAATTATATAAATTAATTAGATATAAAATATGTATGTATGTAGGTAAATGTTTATATTGCAGGAGATGAAATATATTAAAGATCAAAAAGTCTTTTCCAATTCCTCATTTTTAATATGAGTCTTTTTTTAAATTATTTAAGAAAATAGTTTTTGTTTTAAAAAAAATTAACAAGAGTTCTATTCAGTGACTCAAAAATAGTTTCATGAGGGGGGAGGGTTATAAAATGAGACGTATGGAAGTAATGCCAAACAAGGAAAATGCATCGAAGTAATAAAAAATCCAGCTATATGGGAGATTCTAACTCCCAAATCCCACCCGCCTGCGCCACTAGTTCTATTGTCGAGAATTTGTATTTGCATTCCGTTTTTTTTTTTTTTTAATTTCTTCACTCTTTTTGTTTTGTTTTTTTAAATATTTTATAAATGTATATGCCATAATATACATTATATAACAACAAAATAATGTAAGCAATACAATATTTTGCCATTTTTAACCTCAACTGTTATCTATATACCACCAATGCGCATGCGTGTTCCGCTTCTGTAACTAACTTCATTCTTTTCTCAGTAACTGTCACTTAGATTTAACTTTCATAGCGACGTCACTACAGTTGGATATTACAGAATATGAAAAATGTTAAAGTTACTATGAAAGTCAGTATAAAAGTTATCTTGTAGTAACGTTACTACACGGTAACTATTATAGTAACTTTTTACAGACTTGATCTGAACCTGCTTTTTCTACTGAAAAGTAGGTACAACATGAATAATCTCTGAATGGCGTTACTGGCTAAGTAGGTTGTATGAGATTTCCATGTGAGTCCGCTGTCCATAATAACTCCTAGATATTTTGCTTTATTTTTTCAAGTGATCGATTCATTGAAAAGTTTACGTCTCTGTTTATCTGATGTCTTCGCCAGAAGAAGAATACTGCGGCAGTTTTTTCAACAATATTTTTTATACGGTATAGAGTATAGTATTAATCCAGATAGGTAAGGTATGTTTGTAGTTTGTCTGTAAGGATTTTAAGAGATGTTGATCTGGTGTAAATTGCAGTGTCATCTGCATATAGAGCTAAGTGGGCGTTAAAGATCTTTGGTGTATTGTACAAGTATCTATATGATCAAGTAATAGACCATTTAAAAAACTGTACAGCAATAGGAAGAGAGACAAGGACAATACAAGAGTGCCGAATCTACAGTAGGTGGCCAAATTATTAGGGACAGCACCCCACCCCCTGTAATTTTCAAGTTTAAATGCATTTTGTGAGAAAATGAATCATTTTTCTTCTATATTCTTGTTGCTGGTATCATTATTATTTTAAAATGCGGGAGATCGCCAAAGAAATCATCACCACCAAGCGGCAATTTATAGAAACTCTTACACAACGCAAAAGTCTGCATAGAAAGCATGCCCAAACGCCTGGAAGCCGCAATCGCAGCAAAGGGTGGCATTACAAAATATAAAATTTTACTTAATTTGTTAAATTAACAATTTTTATACAAAAATAAATGATTATGAAAAAGCAATTATGTCGTTTTATATTCTAAATAAAGCACTCTAATGAATAAAAATAAATACGAGACCCAAAGCCACTTATTTCCTCTTTTGGAAATTACAAAAAACCTGCACTGTCTCTAATAATTTGGCCACCCACTGTAGTGCCGGGACAACATGGATGAAAAAGATGTTACAGAAATGAAGAGAAAATGAATTAGAAAAGGAAACATAAAAATATACTATTTCTTATAACTTATATGTACGTTTTTATTTTGTTTTTCTATTTTTTTTTTAAATTGTTTATTTTATTAGTATATTAATTATTAGATAGTAATACATATTATTATTTATCTAGTTAGGTTTGGGAAATTAATGTAATTACTGTACTCCATTCAAAGCCGAAAAGCAAGAATAAAGAATATCTATCTATCTACAACTATATGTTAAAAATAGTGGGACAAAGAACTGAACCTTGCGGCACACCTGCATGGATAGTATGGAGTGTAGAAAGAATAGTTTTAATTTTTGCTTGGAATCTTCTGTTATGTAAGTAATTATTTAGGGTCAGAATTCAATACTTTGAAAATGTTGGATTATGTTGAATAAAAAGCTGCTGCGCACACCTATCTTATATATATTTTTATTTACCTTTTTACATTTCATATTAACAAAAATACTACAATGTTGCATGTTAAAATTACTGATTTTGATATTGTTTAATCCAGTTTACATAACTGTATACTTTAGTAAAGACTCCTGGTTTCAGTATAGATGTGCAAGGCTTGAAGGAAAATGAAACGATACCCTGTTGAGCTCCCTGTGCGTAGAGAGGGCCACCAGAGTCACCCTGAAACACAAAAGAACATGATTATTATTATTGGGTATGTCAAAATATTACCAAGATTTCACTGATACCACACTTTAGACTTAAGGAGACCACGATCAATGGAGCTGATTTAAACCTAAACAATAAAGTCATAAAAATTAGGCCAAATCCAGAACACGAAAATGCAAAAGGGATTTGATTGAAATACCATTTACAAAAATCCAAGTATTGTCACCCTGAGAATTTTTTTGCGGACGCCCCTGGCCGTAACCCCTAAAGATGTACAAACAAAATTACTTTCATGGCAAGAGTTTTTACTAACGAAGCAACAGTTCTTTTACCTGTATACTTACGATTTAAAAATCGGGAATAATCACGGAGAGACCTTAAACAATTTAATCTGATGACGTGGCACACACACCAAGCTACACTTTAAACCATTCCGACACGGATCCGGTCTAAGCCGGCTACCTTTTTTTTTCACACGGTGACGACCAAGACACCGACGCCAGATACTTGTACCGCTGGTGATCCAAGCAAGTAGTCACCATGTGAGTGGGAGAAGACTTCTCCAGGCTCCTCGAGTCCTTGATGGGTAGGGTGACCAGATTTCAGTGAAGCGTAACCGGAACACAGGAAAAAAGAAGGTTCTCACCTCCCAGATTCAAGTGAAGAGCAAAAAGAAGGTCCACACCTCCCAGATTCAAGTGATGAGCAAAAAAAAAGGTCCTCACCTCCCAGATTCAAGTGAAGAGCAAAAAAAAGGTCCTCACCTCCTAAAATCCAAGTGATGAGCAAAAAAAAAGGTCTTCACCTCCCAGATTCAAGTGAAGAGCAAAAAAAAGGTCCTCACCTCCCAGATTCAAGTAAAGAGCAAAAAAAAAGGTCCTCACCTCCTAAAATCCAAGTGATGAGCAAAAAAAAAGGTCCTCACCTCCCAGATTCAAGTGAAGAGCAAAAAAAAGGTCCTCACCTCCTAAAATCCAAGTGATAAGCAAAAAAAAAAGCTCCTCATCTCTCAAATCTAAGTGAAGAGCAAAAACAAAGTCCTCACCTCTCAGATTAACTAGTTGTAATATTTCTTTTCTTACAAATGCAGAATTATGTAAAAACCGGTACAATCGTCCCGAAGACATTTTTCGGGACACCGGGACAATTGACAATTTCGGGAAACCGGGACGGATGGTCACCTTACTGATGGGTAGCCCCCGCCTCGAAGATAGGTCCAAGCCGATCCTGGCCAACACGGGGTGGACCGAAGACTTTCCCAACTCCATGGGCAAATTCATACCATACTTTGTAATTTGGATTTATAATTAATAATTTTGTATTTTTAAGACCAGGAATTATCTTTCAATCAAACCACCCACGTGACAATATATAAGACGACTGTGGAATACTTTAAAAACCATTTACAGGGATTTATATTTAAAAATATAACTTACGTTGCATTGTTTGTGATTTCCATCCAATCCACCAGCGCAGACATTATTATTGAAACTGTAATAGGGTGCCAAAAGTGGATAACAGATCAGATTATTGTACAGAGGCAGACTGGTTGTGAGCAAATATCTCACAGGTGGCCCAGAATTCTATAAATAAGAAACATATATCAGAAGAGTTCAGTTTAGTTTTGAACAAATGTAGCACAGGTAGTCTTCGACTTACGACGGTGTTTAGTCCATCACAAGTTGATTTCGATGCGAAGTTAAAAAAATTGATGTGAAGTGTGAATTTTCACACATTTCAGGGTTTTGCAGGTATTTAGTAAGTGAATAATGATTATTTGGGATGCCAAAACCAATTTTATATTAAATTTTTTTTTTTTGTTAATTTTAATTCGAACGCCTAATACCATTATTTAGGTTTCTAAATATGTGCAGTATTTTTTTTTTTATATAGCAAGGTTCTTTAAGATTTTGAAAATTGCGCCTATGGCTTTCATTGGTTGTTATAAGCTCCGCCCCTCTGATTTCGTGTACATTGAAACAGAATTTAATTAGAATTTCAACAATTTCCACTGGTTATTAAATTTACGCTTTTAAAAATTAAATGCAATATTTGCCAAAATATAACTAGAATTTTGAAAAAATAATTTAAACATAAAAATGCAAAAAAAAGCAAAAAAAATATTGTCTCTTCTCGTGGGGATCGAACTGACTTACTTGGGTGAAAAAGACAGCGCAAGTACCACTACACCAAGATAAGCCTTCCATTCGAGCGTGTTAAAAAGGTATAACTTGTGTACATTATTAGCCAAAAAACACAAAAAATGCGTTTTTTTCCAAAAACATAATCTGATCAAAAATTCCTGTTGTACTATTCCGGTTCACACCAATGTACATTACTTAGAATTTTTTTAGATTTTTAGTTAAAACCATCTGGGCTACAGGGTGTGGGCCAAAATTTTTTGCACAATTTTGGCAAAAATCGCTTCAAAAAAAATTATTTTGCAAAAATAAAAATTTGATCGTTAATCCACGTACCAAGGGCTTTCATTTGATACCCTACTCAGAATTATAAAGAAATATTTTTATTTTCGATCAGCACATATTTGTTTATATTTTTAGGGGGATATGTTTTTTAGATGTTTTAGTACTTTTCCTATGTGCGGGTCAAAGAGTTGTATAAGCATGCCAAATTTCAACTCTCTAGGTTTAGCCGTTTGGCTACAATTTTTACCGAACAGACAGACAGACAGACAGACAGACAGACAGACAGACAGACAGACAGACAGACAGACAGACAGACAGACAGACAGACAGACAGACAGACAGACAGACAGACAGACAGACAGACAGACAGACAGACAGACAGACAGACAGACAGACAGACAGACAGACAGACAGACAGACAGACAGACAGACAGACAGACAGACAGACAGACAGACAGACAGACAGACAGACAGACAGACAGACAGACAGACAGACAGACAGACAGACAGACAGACAGACAGACAGACAGACAGACAGACAGACAGACAGACAGACAGACAGACAGACAGACAGACAGACAGACAGACAGACAGACAGACAGACAGACAGACAGACAGACAGACAGACAGACAGACAGACAGACAGACAGACAGACAGACAGACAGACAGACAGACAGACAGACAGACAGACAGACAGACAGACAGACAGACATACAGACAGACAGACAGACACACAGACAGACAGACAGACAGACAGACAGACAGACAGACAGACGCACAGACAGACAGATAGACAGACGGCCAGACAGACAGACAGACGACAAAATGACGGTATAAGGGTTTTTTGGTCATACCTACAAAACCCTAAAAACAATAAATCATACATTACAGCATGTTATTATAAATAAGGTTTTTATTTATCTTTGGTTAGAAATATTACATATAAAATTGCATAATTGTCCATTTCTGTTCAACAAAAGACGCAATAACTTTCCTAACTGATCATATCTACAAAGCTTCGGACAACTCTAGGCCATGCATGACTACATTTTTAGACCTAGCAAAGGCCTTTGACACTGTCGACCACGAGCTTCTTTTTTACAAACTAGAAATGTATGGCGTAAGAGGTATTCCTCTTAAATTAATTAAAAATTACTTCTCAAATAGAACACAAAAAACAAAAATAAAGAATCAAATGAGCTCTGAATTAACTTTAACTGCAGGAGTTCCGCAGGGAACTGTACTTGGTCCTTTATTTTTCATTTTATATGCTAATAGTCTTTTTAGTCTTAAATTACATTCTAAAATTATCTTTTATGCGGATGAGACTGCTATATATACGGAAGGAAGCTCCTGGCTCGAAGTTACGAATTTTGCTATGGAAGACCTAAAAAAAAAAAAAAAAAATGAATGGTTCTAAATAAGCTAACATTAAATGTTCAGAAATCGCATTTTATTACTTTCTCTTGTAATAAGACAACACAATCAAATTTTGATAATACCTATACTGGCTTTTATGCTATTGGTTCTCTTTAAATAAAATAAAATTAAAAAAATAAAAAAATACCAGGTCTACAAGTATGAAATGCGGATTTTTTTCAAACTTGCCGCGCAAACAGAGTATATAGTTCAAAGTTTCAACACATATGGCGTTTTGTTAAGTTATCATTAAGTGTCAAATGCGTATAGGTTATAATTTGAAAAGTAATCATATAGTTTTGTTTTACTGTGTTAAAAATGTCAAATTTTGTGCCAAATAAAGAGCATTCGCGGACAGTACTACTGTTTTGTTTTCATTTGAAAAAAAATTGCTGTTGATACTGCTCCATCGCAAGATACGTGTGAACGATGGTTTCGGCGTTTCAAAAGTGGTGACTTTGATCTTACAGACAAAGAACATGGAAAACCTCCAAAAAAATATGAAGATACAAAATTGGAAACATTGCTACAGGAAGACGATAGTCAATCACAAAAACAACTAGCAGAGCAGTTAGGCTTTAGTCAACAAGCTGTTTCCAATCGCCTACGAGAGATGGGTAAGATCCAGAAAGTCGGCCGATGGGTTCCACATGCATTGAATGAAAGGCAGATGGAAAAACGCAAAAACACTTGTGAAATTTTGCTTGCACGATACAAAAGAAAGTCTTTTTTGCATCGTATCATTACTGGTGATGAAAAATGGGTTTATTTTGAAAATCCCAAACGCAAAAAATCATGGGTGAACTCAGGCTCACATCAACTAGAAGACCGAATCACTTTGGCAAAAAGACAATGCTCTGTACTTGGTGGGACCAAAAGGGTGTGGTCTATTATGAATTGTTAAAACCTGGTGAAACAGTTAATACCCAACGCTACCAACAACAACTGATCGAATTGAACCATTCGCAGCTTATTAAACGACCTGAATACGAAAGATGACAGCACAAGGTAATATTTTTTCACGATAACGCTCCATCACAAAAGGCAAAAGTAGTTTGCAACACATTGGAGGCGCTCAAGTGGGAAGTGCTACCCCATGCCGCTTACTCACTAGACTTGGCTCCTTCAGATTGCCACTTGTTCGCATCGATGGGTCACGCACTTGCCGAGCAGCACTTTTGTTCATATGAAAATGTGAAAGAATGGCTAGATGAATGGTTTGCGGGGAAAGGGGAAGAGTTCTACTGGCGAGGTATTCACAAATTGCCTGAAAGATGGGAAAAATGTATAACTTCTAATGGAGCATACTTTGAATAAATAAACTTTTACTGTTCTTTTGAGTTTAATGTGTTTTATTTTTTTTAAAATCCGCAATTCATACTTGTAGACCTGGTATATATAATCAATATACATGACAGTGAATGTGCATCATACTGATACTGTAACTGTAATAAATTAACTAAGAAGGAATTTGTAAAATACTTAGGAGTTACAATATATAGACATCTTAGGTGGAACTATCATATTAATCAAATCAATAAAAATCTAAGAAAAACTATATATATATTTTTTTTAAACTTTTTTTAAAACTTACATTGTTATATCCCCATCCAGATAATGTAGCATCAATGCAGCTTCTAAATCCAAAATTCAATTTGGTAGTTGGTAAAGTTATTGCACTAGCTGTAGTCCCCAAAGAAATATTTGCTGCAAGCTGTAAACAAAGGATATATAGCGTGAGGCAACCCTTATGTACATCTTGATTATTTCCTTAATAAAAAGAGTTATAAAAATATTGTTCAAATAAAACTTATTCAGGGTAATGGTGGTCAGACTATAGTGGTATTAAACATTTCTGTGTTTTCCAAAACTTTTATTTTGAACTAAGCAATCAATAAAAATAACTTACCGTTAAAATGGCTATGTCATTCGCGTACATTCCTGAATGCTGATAATTAGGATGAATTCTTATCGCGCTAACCCTAATAAGATTTGCTGTACTATAAGAATCTGTCACTCCATATTGAATTTGAAGTACAGTTGGGCTTCTATTAAAAAAAAAAAAAAACAACATGAAATATTTACTATATGATTTTTATGTTTTTCACTTACTTCTGGTAAACACAGTGTGCAGCTGTCAGAACATGATTTGTATTTAATATAGAGCCACCACAAATAAGGCTGCCATTTTGTTTTAAATTTACCTATAAAAAAAATAATTAGGCAACGAATTTCTCTTTAAATTTTTCATTGCAATGATCCAGTGTTGTGATCTTTTTTTTTTTGGATAGAACAGTCCTTTCAGTACTCTCTATCCTTTTCCTTATTTGAGTTTGAAAAGGACGCTTTATGTCTTTTTACGATAATGTCTAGGCTAGGGTGACCATTCGTCCCGCATTTTGACTCTGCGTCCCGCATTGTTACTTGCCCGCAAAATGTCCCGCATTTTGATATTTGTCCCGCAAAATGTCCCGCATTTTTAATTCTAACTAACTTTACATCAATTTAACTGTCAGTGCTCTACTTTTCCTATAGTTTGATAATGATAATTTTTGAATTTTGATATTAAAATGTGTATATTTACATTATACCATGAGTTCTGAAAGAAATTACATAAGGGTTGGCTATGGATAATAAAAGTAATGTCATCAGCAAGCTTTAGAATTAATTAACTGTCATGACTTTTGTTGTTGTCATAAGTTTATATTGTTATATAAAGCCTGCAGTAGACATTATTTTATTTTTCCATAGCCAACCCTTATGTTATTTCTTTTTGAGCTCGTGGTATATGTAGTTATCAGGTAATTTATTTTTTTGTGATATTTTTTATTCAATTGTTAATTTTTTTGTCGCGGTAAATAATTTATACTAGCCACAATTGTTAAATCGTTTAATACATTTTTGTTATCTTTTGTACTCCTTTCCTCTCATGTACGCAGAGCCGTGTTTTGGCGCCCTTAGCAAATAAAAACAAGGTTCTCACCTCCCAAAATCCAAGTGACGAGCAAAAAAAAAGGGTCCTCACCTCCCAGATTCAAGTGAAGAGCAAAAAAAAAGGTCCTCACCTCCTAAAATCCAAGTGATGAGCAAAAAAAAAAGATCCTCACCTCCCAGATTCAAGTGAAGAGAAAAAAAAGGTCCTCACTTCCCAAAATCCAAGTGACGAGCAAAAAAAAAAAAGGTCCTCTCCCTGGACCGTCCCGCATTGCCTTCTCAAGAAAATGGTCAGCCTAGTCTAGGCGGTACCAGACTTTCGGTATTCGGCAAGTCCCGAGCAAGTGTTCGCCGAATCCCGAATAATGTTGTTGGGTTGCTTGTGTTATTCCGAGCGTCTGTTTATCTTGCTCGTCATTTCTCGTATCATATCGGTCTTGTATGCCACATCAAAGGACGCGATTACTCGCCGAGTTTTGTTTTGAATCTGCACCCACACATTCGTCCTTTCGCAAGCATTAAAACTAGGTAAGTAATTACTGATAAATACTTTAAAACGAAATCCATATCATAACCTAATTATTCAACATAATAATTCAACAAACTGTTGCATTAAATTTATTTTCATTCATTGTTATTTTATTATATTTCATTGACTTTTTAAATTATCACTTATCTTCTTCTATATTACTATTCATTATAATTCAAACCTAGTGTTTGGTTATCTGTATTTTAGAAATGGAAATCGCTATGCATTGAATTTCTTGAGCAAATATTCGTTGTACTCAGAATGATGCTCGGCAAAGTGGGCATATCTATTTCAAGGTGCTCGTCATTTGGCGAGTAATCAGCAAACACCACGCCGAGCACCCCAGTTTTTCGATATTTGGCGAATTATCTGGCACCGCCTTCACCTAGTAGCCTTATCTGCATCCAACATGACAGCAGTAATGAGATAATACATAAATACATTAGCAATAATGTCGTAAATTGACAGCAACAATTGTAACTTACTATGTACGGAATATCTCCTGCAAGAGCTGGAACACCCCCAATTACTCGTGCCTCATCAGGTATCCGTTCTTCACCTTAAAATTTCATCAACAAAATTAATGTTTCTTAATTTTAGGATGCGTGCTAAGAAAAACAACAGGGCAGAGCAACACGTAAGGGAAGAGTGAAGAAAGCAAGGTTGGTTATGGGAAAGCTATGGAGTATAGGGGAGAGGAAGTTTAATGACGACGTCAAGTGGAGGATGAAGATATTCGATGCAATAGTGAAGATTATCCTTATGTACGGAGTAGAGATTTGGGGATGGAAGGAATGGGAAATGATGGAAAGGGTACAAGAGGGCTATATGAGATGGACATTGGGAGTAGACAGAACGACACCAGGATATATTGTGAGAGAGGGAATGAAGAGGGAAGAGCTGAGAGTGGGTGCCGGAGCGAAGGGAAGAGAATAGGAAAATACTAAGGGACTACTGGGAAGAAAGAATGAAGGAAGAACACAAAGACAAATTGTTGGCATGGAGGGAGAAGAAAAGAGTACGTTTGGAGGAGTGGAATGGACATAAGAAAAGCTGAAAGAAAGAGAAATGAAGGAACGGATATAGTAGAAGAATTAAGAAGGAAGAACAAGGAGGTACAGGAGCAGGAAATAACAGACTGAATAGACAAATCGCTGAGTATGAAAAGTTATAAAGAGATAAGAGTCATCGGAATACTTGAAGGGGAAAGAGGAAGATCAGGGGATAGTCAGGAAGATAGCGAGGTTGAAATGCGACAACGAAGAAAGGAACAACAGGTACTGGACAAAGCCAGAAAACAAACTCTGTAGAATGTGCAAGAAAGAAGAGGAAACATTGCAGCATTTAGCGAAGAGATGCAGAAAGATGGCAGTCTGGGAGAAAGAGATAAAAGAACTGGTGAGTGAAGAAGGCAAGGGAGAAAGATAGGCAAGAGAACTGGAGGTAAGAAGGAAGGATATCGGAGAGGGAAGTCGGAAGGAAAATAGGAAGAAAGAAAGGCCAGTGTCCCTATCTTTCGAAATGAAGAAAGAAATGAAAAAATACTGTAAATATCCTTATGGTATTTTATTATATTATTTTAGTTTCATTTCTTGTAATATTTAATACCCTAAACGCCGCAAGGCCTAGGTGAAATAAAAAATATATACTAATGGTGAAACCAGTAGCGTAACTAAGATTTGGCATTGGTCGAGAAGAGCAGAGGTATTTGAAGGACGGCGAAAGCAGTTGCGGCTGTTGGGTAAAATATTTGGGGGGGCATTTTTTGATCCATATATTGCAATGGTGTCCAGCCTACGGCCCGCAGGCCTAATCTGGCCCAACAATATGTTTCAAGCGGCTCGCATGAAATTTCTGCCCCTTTTTTTAGAATCACCCTCCCCCTTCCTCAAAATGTTATTGGAATTTCTCCACTCCCCCTGTCCTTAATTGATTATCAAAATTGCTTCCCCACGTACTCAAATGATTTTCAGAATTTCGCCCACCCGTCCTCTGTGATTATTAAATATCCGGTCCCCAATCCAACACAAGCTAGCGTGTGAAACATATGTAGAATTCATTTACACAATATATCAAGGTAGAGGGAATACGTTTTTTCTCAAAAACACGATGTGTAAGATGGAAAAATTTGATGACCTAAGTTGACCATAGTAACATTAAAAATGATTAAAAATATTTCGCTTTCAAATTATACTTCCAAGTACGACTTGAAAGTGAATAATTTTTTATTATATATATTTTTTTTATTAAGCTCCGAGCTACAGATAGATCAACCATCGGGTGCCGCATTCGAAATTATTACTATTGTTTTTTACTGAACTTTCTATTAATGTTCTATTTCTATTTTTGTTCATTTGTGAAATATTCAATTTTGGCCAACGAGGACCCATATTTTTTATTAATAATATAATTTCATAGTTAAGCACGATAGTTTTAATATAACGCACTGTATCCAGTTTCACGTCTGAGTACTTTTCATAAATCAAAACAAATGTTATTACTTTTGTTAACTTAATTAATTAACGTAATTTTTGTTACTTGTGTAGATAAATACAGTAGAAATCGCATGTGGCAACGCTGTCTCGGGACACAACGAGGTAGTGTCCCGGGCATGGATTTCTAGATCTAAATTTTAAAATCTAACACAGGAAAAATATTTGAATTAGAAATAATAAAAATAAATATATGCAGATATATTAAGCTAGTTTACTGCAATTTTAAAGTATAAATGAGATTTTAAATTCAGTTTTCTTATGAAAATTTTTTAGGAGGACACTGTCCCTATCTCGGCAGTCAGGGCGAAAGTCGCCTATAACTAAATATTCTAGTTCTTTAATGGTTTTACTATTACCATTCTTTTCATGACTTCGTTTGATGACTGTTGTGTCTTGTTAAAAAGTTGTAGCGCCTAATGGAGGGATACTCAGACCAACTCTGTAACTCAGTTAGTATGATCATAGTAACTAAATTTGTCACTATGAGCAAGGTCAGTTACTATCATAGTAAGTTCGTATTTCGTATTCCGTAAGACAAATGTTACTACAATATTTAGTAACATGTCACTATAAAAGTTTCTATCATAGTAACTACTAAATGCTGGTGTTTATGAGTAATAACTTAGTTCTTATGAAGATAAAATTGACGGACATTTGATTTTAAGTGTAATTTTTAGATATAATAGAAAATGAAGAAGATTGGTAAAGAAAATTATATAAATTAAATATATATAAAATATGTATGTATGAGTGTAGGTAAATGTTTATATTGCAGGAGATGAAATATATTAAAGATCAAAAAGTCTTTTCCAATTCCTCATTTTTAACACGAGTCTTTTTTTAAATTATTTAAAAAACTAGTTTTTGTTTTTAAAAACATTAACAAAAGTTCTGTTCACTGACGCAAGAATAGTTTCATGAGGGGGAGGGTTATAAAATGAGACGTATGTAAGTAACGTCCAGCTTTATGGAAGGTTCTAACCCCCAAATCCCACCCGCCTGCGCCACTGATTTTATTGTCGAGAATATGTCTGCATTTAGTTTTTTTTTTTTTTTCTTTTATTTTCTTGACTCCTTTTATTTTTTTTAAATATTTTATATATGTATATCAATGGCGCACCCAGGAATTTTTGTTGGGGGGGCTCGGAAGACAAAATTATTTAAATTGTGAAAATATAAAGTGATGACCTAAAAAAAGGTCCTCCCACACTTCTAAAATACAAGTGACGACTTAAAAACAAGGTCCTCATCTCTATTTATAAAATTTTCTAGTGTGTTTGTGTGTTTTTAGTTTTATTTCCTTCCTTTAAAGGGGGGGGGGCGAGCCCCCTCCCTGGGTGCGCCAGTGATGTATATACCATAATACAGTCTGTTTCAAACGCTTAGGCGGAACTAAATGGGAATTTCGTTCTTTTAGGTTTTCACGACAAAAGACCTTGCTTGGGTTATTTCATTTTTCACGTTGCAATGTCAAAATTTAAAATTACAACAATGAAACCATGGAAACGAATTACCTATGTCAAAATTAAATTATTTTTTTAATGTATTTTAATGACAAAAAAATTAATAAATGGGAAATTTGTATTAAGAATGACACAAAAAATCAAAATATAAAGAAAATGACAATTTAAAATGATATTAACCTTAACAAAAAATGTGTATTGTAAGTATGATTTACAAAGCTTAAACAAAACGGTCGAAAAGTACGATTTAAACGATGAAAGTAACTAGATTGCAAAATTTAGTTCCGCTTAACCGTTTGGAACAGACTGTATATATTATATAACAATAAAAGAATTTTAGAAGAAGAAGCAATACAATATTTTGACATTTTTAACCTCAACTGTCATCTGTTTACCACCAATGCGCATGCTTGTTGCGCTTCTGTAACTAACTTCATTCTTTTCTCAGTAACTGTCACTAAGATATAACTTTCATAGCGACGTCACTACAGTTGGATATTACAGAATATGAAAAATGTTAAAGTTACTATTTAAATCACTATAAATGTTATCTTGTAGTAACGTTACTACACGGTAACTATTATAGTAACTTTTTACAGAATTGATCTGACTGTGACTATTAAATATCAGATTGTTAGTGCAGTTGTGCCCTCTAATACTTTGAATTACGCGCGCTGTTTAAAATTTCCCAAAACCTTTTGAACCGCTCGTATAATTTGTGAATTTGTGTAAGAGGTAGTATATGTGCAGATTAAAAAATATTTACATACCTGTTATTTCGTTAGTAAACAAACCAACAAAAATTAGAAAAACTATTCTGCTGCCCATTTTCTTTTTGATTTAACTTACTTAATCCTGAAGCCTTTCTACCTTGCAGAGTTAAGGCTGCTTTTAATTAGTAATAAACAACTACCTGTCTTTATATATTGCATATAACATATGCATCACTTTAATTATAATCTTCACTAATCGTAAGTAATTTGTATTTATTAGTCATATTTTTGATAAAAATAACATAATCAATTGTCAGAAAATTATACTTTTAAATTAGAATAGATACCCAAGGCTAATACAATTAAAATAAAATTTTGGAAGAATCCAAAATAACGTAGGCACTTTTTTGGATTAGTCCTGTTTGTGCTCCTATATGCAAATAAATAAAATTAAAATAAATAAAAATAAAAAAGCTACCACATTTGGCAAAGAAAGAAATTCTGTTTCGCCATGGTAATGCATTAGCTCTGCAATTGCCAGTGCCGCAACAAGGGTGGTGCGAGAGGTGCCACCGCACCAGGCGCCGGAATCATAGGGGCGCCGAATGGCCAAATTTCATTTTTTTTATTATTATCTTTTATATTAATAAACTATAATCAACACAAATTTGATTTCATAATCGAAAGTTTCAAATGGCAGGCAAGATCATTAATTGATGACTGTACAACTGCCACTGCAATGCAATTATTAGAAGTGATCCACACTTACGATTTAAAAGATGTGTACCCTAATATTGGCATTGCACTGCGCATATTTTTAACGCTCCCTCTAACTGTTGCTTCGAATGAATGCAGTTTTAGTAAATTAAAGTTAATAAAAAATTATTTGCGTTCTACAAAAGGCCAAGAGCTTGTAAAAAGCTTTAATATCAATAGAAAATACTACAGCGCAGTCATTAAATTATGAAGACTTAATTAACGAATTTTCACAGTTAAAAGCCAGAAAAGTTCAATTTATTTAATTTTCCATTCCGTTAAAGTGATTATATAATATATTATTAAAATACCTAAATATTTATTATTTTTTGTATAAATATACCTTTTTTTTTGTCATTAAATATATATTTTTTTTGTTATTCAATTATGTAACATAATATTTCTTCAGCCCTTTTGTGTTTCATTTTAGGTGTTTTTCATTTTGTGTTTAATTGACCTAGAGTTTATATTTTGTCCCTTTTTATATTAGTTGATTATCATGATTTTTGAGTTTATTAAAATATTTGTAACATAATTTGTTAATATAATCGATAATATTGCAATTTAAACCAAACCAAAGAAAAACGTTAAAACTAAACTAAAAAATAATACCAACGAATGTTTTTTTTTAATTTCTTTTATACATTTATTGTTACAAAATGACTTTATAATATATATTTTTGTATGTTCCTTTACTGGTAATAAGATAGTTCCTTTATTAGGAGTAAGTGTTCCTTTTCTGGCGATTTTGTGATTTTTATGAATAAAGTCATGTTTTTTATTTTTCTATGTTATTCTTTTATTTTCACTTGCATCAAAATAAAACAATAAGATTTTAAGGATTCTCTATAAAATATGGTAAGTAAATATCTTAAATAACATTTTGGTGAAGAAAACAACGTAAGTAAATGTTTTAAACGTTCCCTTACTGATGCAATCACCCTACCATAAAATTTTAAAAATTGGGTATGTAATTAGTGAGGGTGGGGGCGCCAAATAATTTTACGCACCAGGCGCCAATTAATGTTGTTGCGGCACTGGCAATTGCAACGGCTAAATTGATCGAATTGGGTGAACGAGGGAATAGTTTGTAGCGTCAGATCTGCCCTCTGTGAATTCTTTCTCTTTCTAAACATGAGGCTGGTTCGCTGGAAAAGATTCACATTGAACGAGGAGATCATCGCTGAAACACACGCCAAATTGCATAGTTCAAGAAATCGTATTTTTGGGCTTAATGAAGTTGAATTATTGTTGGGCAAAATTTATGGATTTTGGTAAAAAAAAATTCGGTTTGAAGTCATTGACTTATCACCCTTCGTACATGAATTTTTAATTAAATAATTTTACTATCAACACCTATCCTTAATATATTTTTATTTCCATTTTTACATATCATATTAACAAAAATACTACAATGTTGATTTTTTACAAATTACTGATACTGATATTTTTTAATCCAGGCCACGTAAGTGTATACTTTAGTAAAGACACCCGGTTTCATTGTAGATGTGCAAGGTTTGAAGGAGAATGAAACAATGCCCTGCTGAGCTCCCTGTGCGTATAGAGGACCACCAGAGTCACCCTGAAACATAAAATAGCATTAGACAAAAAATGACTGCATTTGTTACGATAGACGTTAATATCATATATGTTAACGCGAGGTAATAATAGTATATTGTGTAATAAGCGCAGAAAGTATACATTTGCCGATTAAGAAAGATATTCGAAAGATAGCGAGAGCGGCAATCTTTCACGAAGGGTAAGTATGAGGATTTTGAGCACTCAATAACCTCATATTTTGCGAATTAACATACCCCGAAAGGGTGAACCAGGCCTCATCAGAAGAAAACGTTAAATTTAACAAATCATCATTATTAATTAAATTTTGTTGGAACCAGTGGCAATACACAATTCGCCTATTGTGATCTGCTGGCAGCAACTCATGTAAAGCAAGAATTTTGTATGGGAAGAGCTTTAAATCTTTTTTGACAATAGTATGGCAAATTCCTAATGATAAACCAGTCTCTTGCGACAGTGTACGTACTGATGTAGTGGATTGCTCGTTAATACGTTGACGAACATCTTCAACTGTATTTTGAGTACGAACTCTTGGCCTTCCACTTCTATCTCTATGAGTAATGCTCCCTGTATCTTGGAATAAATCAACACATCTTCTAAGTGCGCTGTAAAAATCTCCTTCAAGGAAACCAATATCTGGAAATTGTAGCCGAAATTCCTCTTAACATGGCACCGCACTGTAAATCCATTTGCCGTTCACTCGAACACCATTTCGAAAATATGATTCAATCATAAATTTTTTGTGTTCTATTGTGAAAATCATTATAATTGTAGCTTAATTGAATTTTCAATAGAAATTTATGACAACAGCAGTGATGACAGTTAATTAACCCCTTCAGTAATCATTCAAAAATTTAAAAATGGAAAAAAAACACAATTTTTTTTATGAATGAATTTTATTTACTGAACATATATATCCTTTATAAAAGCCATTTCGGGCCCAAAATGGGATTGAAAGTTGATATTATGGTGTATAGTGTGGGTCGAGAAATAAAAGAAATTCATAAAAAAAATATTCATTTTCTCTCGTACCTCGTTTGAATCATCGTAGCTGGCTTTTGTCTCGCTTCCACATACCATGAATCGTATTTATTTTCGCCCGAGTACATTCGGGAGTGATCTTTTTTGCAGGTAAAGCTTGCCCGAGTTATCTCGGGTGTGGGAATTTTCGCACATACTAGCCGCCCGAGTATACTCGGGCGTAGTCCTTAAGCGGTTAACTCACAGTTAAAACTGTGAGTTTTCCACATCCAACCCTTATGTAATTTCTTTTTGAACACATGGTATATAGCAACAATAGTGCTCCGCGAAGAATTCTTCTCGTGAAAAGTGCTCCGCGGCTCAACAAGTTTGGGAAACTCTTGCTTAGAGAATAGACTAGAAGCTAGTAAAATAATTACAAATGCGTAGTTTGTCTATCAGTTTAGATCATTGCTGAAGCATAACTTAGACAAACGTGCATATTCACTATTTGTGTTTGCGAGGATTCATTGTGTGTGATTTTGTCTTAGAATTCTAGTTATTATAAGGGAACCTATGTCGTGAAACCTGATAGCCATGGCTTAAATCTTATTTGATCGGACTTCTTTTAAAAATATTAGTATACCGGGGTTTTCTCTTCTCAAAAACCTTTATATTGGAGAAAATAACTTACACTGCATTGTTTGTGATTTCCATCCACACCACCAGCGCAGACATTATTATTTGAACTGTAATAGGGTGCCAAAAGAGAAGAACAGGTTACATCATTGTACAGAGGTAGACTGGTTGTGAGCAAATATCTCACAGCTGGTCCAGAATTCTATAAAAAAGAAATATATTTACCTATGTATATCACAAAAGATCTTTTTAGCTTAGTACAAATGTAGTACATAGAAACTTACATTGTTGTATCCCCATCCAGATAATCTAGCATCAATATAGTTTTTAAGTCCAAAATTCAATTTGGCAGTTGGTAAAGTTATTGCACGAGCTGTTTTCCCCAAAGGAATTTTTGCTGCAAGCTGTAAACAAGGAGATTTTCTATTAGATAAAGAGGAACAACCGCTCTGTGAAAGGTGCAAAACTCAGATTACTGTCGAACATGTACTTGTCTACTGCGCAAAATTTAACAGGGAATGGCGAAGATACAAATATTAAATAATGATGAAAGGAATACTAAAAACCTAATACAGTACTTAAAAGACACAAAACTTATATTAAATATTTAATGTAGCAATGTAAATTTAAATTAATATTTGTATGTTTATCATGTACACCCTATATACAAAATTTAACACAAATGCTATCATACAATATCTGATGTAAAAATTGATGTGAAGTGTGAATATTCACACATTTCAGGGTTTCGCAGGTATATAATAAGTGAAGGCGGTATGCTGAGTGTGTAGGACAAATTTTACTTTGTAGTAATCACGGCAAAATGAACGATATTTTTAAAATAATTTATCGTCTGTTAATCATATAATAAGACTGGTTATTAAATTTACGCTCTTAAAAATTAAATACAACATTTGTCAAAATATAACTAGAATTTTGACAAAATAATTTCAACATAATAAAAATATAAAAAAAAAAACAGAAAAAATAAAATTCACTCCGTACTCGAACTCGAAACCCTTCGTTTTCCTGCGCATTTTAGCTTACGACACCAGTGCTCTAACCCATTACGCTATTGCACGCCTTGCATTTGAGTGTCTTACATTGGTATAACTTTTGTACTTTGTGAACCAAAAACCACAAAAAATGCGTTATTTTCCGAAAACATAATCTGATCAAAAATTCCTGTTGTACTATTTCGGTTCACACCAATATACATTACTTAGAATTTTTTTAGATTTTTAGTTTAAACCATCTGGGCTACAGGGTGTGGGACAATTTTTTTTTTTTGCACAATTTTGGCAAAAATCGCGTCAAAATAATTTATTTTACAAAAATAAAAATTTGATCGTTAATCCACGTACTAAGGGCTTTCATTTGATACCCTACTCAGAATTTAAAAAAAATATTTTTGTTTTCGATGAGCACATATTTGTTTATATTTTTAGGGGGGTATGTTTTTTAGATGTTTTAGTATTTTTCCTATGTGCGGGTCAAAGAGTTGTATAAGCATGCCAAATTTCAACTCTCTAGGTTTAGCCGTTTGGCTACAATTTTTACCGAACAGACAGACAGACAGACAGACAGACAGACAGACAGACAGACAGACAGACAGACAGACAGACGACAAAATGACGGTATAAGGGTTTTTTGGTCATACCTACAAAACCCTAAAAATGTACTATTTATCAGATGTATATACAATGTGTCAGTGGCGGCTCGTGGAATATTTTTGTGGGAGGGCTGAAAAAAATTATAATAAAAAATAAGTACGAATTGAAAAAACCTGCATTTTTATTGACATATCACATTTATTTAAACAAATTTCAGCTTCATATAAATTCCGTAATTAAATTTTCGGTGATAATTATTTAAACGACTTTGTGACAAATAATTCGGAATAATACTCATTATTTGTCTAGTTTTTAATAATGGGCGAGTAGTTGATTTAATTTGAATTGAATGAAGTAAGGCGTATGGCTAGATAAAAGGTGTCGAGCATGTTCCACATTAAGCTAATGATGCGTCAACGGGTGCACTAGTGTTAACATATTATTCTCGCCCGAATAATATCACCAACGGGGAATTGAACTAGCAGCCTCACAATTCAGACTGTTAACCAGTCAGAACTGGATGATTTAACGAGCTCGACCACTCCATTGGCACGACCATAACTTATCAATACAAATAAACTTACCGTTAAAATAGCTATGTCATTCGGGTATATTCCTGACTGCTGATAATTAGGGTGAATTCTTATCTTCGTTACTCTGATAAGATTTGTTTTACTATAAGAATCTGTCACTCCATATTGAATTTGAAGAACAGATGGGCTTCTACAGAACAAGAAATGTGAAAGTTACATTGATATTACTTTTTATTTATTTTTTTTACTTAGCTTTTTGCTTAAGTTTTTCACTTACTTCTGGTAAACGCAGTGTGCAGCTGTCAGGACATGATTTGAATTTAATATAGATCCACCACATATAAGGCTGCCACTTTGTTTTAAATTTACCTATAAAAAATAATAATAAAAATTAAATGACGAATCTCTCTTTAAATGTGTCATTGCAAGGATCAAGTTCTGTGAATAGGGTTGCCAATTGTTCCATTTTGAAAAGGGCAATCCTTTATTCAGCACTTTTTGTTCTTGTCCTTATTTGGGTTTGAAAAGGACGCTATACTCTTCTAGGTCTTTTGACTAATCTGGACCATATTTTGCGTAGATATTCTTTAGAACCCTGTTGAAGTAACGGCCCTTTTATAAGCGATTTCGTAGGTATAAACATAAAATCCTTAACTCTCCTAGGTTCTTTGACTGATTTGGACTAAATTTTGCACAGTTACTCTTTAGGGCCCTGCAAAAGTAAGGACATATAGATGATTTTAGCATTTGGTAGGTACAACAAAGAAATCCTAAACACTTCTAGGTCCTTTGACCGATCTTGACTAAATTTTACATATTTATTCTTGAGGATCTTGCGGAAGTAATGAAGCATAAAAGTGCCTAAAGTTTCGTAGGTATAATCGAGAAACCCTATACACTCCTAGGACCTTTGATAGATCTGGACCAAATTTGGAACAGTTACTCCTTAAGATCTTTTGGAAATAATGGCGTATAAAAATGTCTAGATTTTTGTAGATATCACCAAGAAACCTTCGACGCTGCTAGGCCCTTTGACCGATCTGAATAAAATTTTGTACAGTTCCTCCTTAGAACCCTGCGGAAGTAATGGCACATGAAAGTTTCATAGACATAAACAAGAAATTTTAGACAATCCTAGGCTCTTTGACCGATCTGGACCCAATTTTGTACAATATGAAGCCCCAAATTGGCACAAAATTTGAAGCAACCTCTCGATACAATAATAGAACAGCCTCAATCTCCTTCAACTGAGATTAAGTTGCTATATTTTTAATAATTTTGAACACATTCTTTGCATTTCTGCTTCTCTTTCTTTTCTATCTGTTATATTGTTTTTTTTTTTTTCCAAAGTGCTGGGTTTTGCCCTTTTTCCCGGCGTAACTAATTGTGTGCGGTAACATAGTATTAAACACTATTGTTAAAAAATAATAAAATATTTATACTTGAATACATAGAAATACAATTAGGCATATGTATAACCACTATGTAATTTTATTTTTTAAATTTGTACTTTAATTGCCTGGCAATAAAATATTTTATATATATATATATATATATATATATATATATATTTGTAATGGAAAGGATTTTTCAGGTAATAGCCCTAGGCTTTTCTTGCAATTGTTCCAATAGCTCTTTTCATTTTTTTCTCTTCTCTGACAGGACCGGTTTCTGAAAGCTTAATTAACTATAACTAAAGAGCAGTGATGGATTCAATTCGCTCAACAACCGGTTCGCAAGGTTATTTGTTTAAAAACACAAAATTTTCATTTGATTCAAAATAGTATATTTATTTAAATTAACCATTAAGATATGTTATTATTTTAAATATTGCCAAGTAGCCCTCTGGTTTTCAGTCACTTCTACTTCCGTTTTTGTTTTTATAGGAGGATCATCCGAACTGTGGTGGCTTCTTAACCACTTTAGCACTTTCGGTACTGGATCCCAATCTATTAAAGGCAAACCATTCAAATTAATAACTATTATATTACTTATATTTGAAACGATCAGTCTGTTTCGTTTTTCTGTGCATATATTATTCATAAGGCTATAAAGGCTCTTTCAGCTTCTGCTGAACTAACTCCTATGGTCATTCCCTGTATCCAAAGTATTTTAACAAGCGGTTCGCTGAACTTAAAATTTCTTAACAAACGGTTCGAGCGAACCGGGTGAATCCCATCACTGCTTAAGGGTCAGAAATTGGTTTCTATGGTTACTTATGGGATTGTTATATTGTAACCGAGTTAAGTCAAATGGTTAGACTCGGCTAAGCATTCAGAAGCCGGACCTCAGCTGTGCTTTTTCAGATGTATTTTGAACTCTTATTTACTTGATCGTTTTAGACAAACAGTAATTTTCTCAAGAGCACGAAGTATTTTCTTTCTTCCTCTCTCTTCTGATAAACGAAATAATTTTTCAGGGGTTGACTTCGATAATAGGGCTTCCATTTTTCAATCCTATCCGAGTTGCTCTTTGTTATGAAGATTATTTTGGTTTCTTCTTGGATAACCTTTGTACTTTTAATCAGACCTCAGCCACAGATCGTGTTTCAGCGGGTAGTGGGTTGGTAACAGGGAATGTCCTCAATGTTGATATGCTATAAATTACTAAGCAAATGTGATTGCAACTGAGGATGGTAGTATGCATCATGTGTGGAGTTGCGATGTTTCACGACACAAGTAGTGAATGCAAGAACCAGTGCATTAATGTACCAGCGATAATACCGTAAATTGACTGTAACAATTTTAACTTACTATGTAGGGAATATCTCCTGAAAGAGCTGGAACACCCCCAATAACTCGTGCCTCATCGGGTATTCTTTCTTCACCTTAAAATTTAAACAACAAAATTAATTTTCCTTTATATTAGTACAAATCCAAACAATAATGACCACATCAATAGCAAAGTATTTTAGCAAAGTAATGTGTAAATACTTTTTCAAGTACATGATTTCAAATATTCCCAACTATGGTAAGCATATACAAGTGTCTCAAAAGAAATTTTATATTTAGTGGATCGATTAAAAAAAAAGTAAGCCGTATATAGAAAAAATGTTTATTAATTATTAAAATACACTTTTTGGAGATTTATTTCTTAAAAATAATATCGTTTAAATGTAGACCCTCGCGTTCTCGGCACTCATTTAATCGAACAGTAAAATTACTTATGACGTCTCGGCAGGTGGACTCAGGGATGGCTGCCATTTCGTGACCGATATTTTCTTTCAAATGCGCCAGTGAAGTCGGTTTATTGGCGTAAACTTTAGATTTAAGATAACCCCATAGGAAAAAGTCCATAGGGGTTAAATCTGGACTGCGTGGAGGCCAATTTATGTCACCTCTCCGGGAGATCAATTTGCCTGAGAAAATTTCACGAACACGTGGCAGAGACATATTGGACGTGTGTGAAGTTTCTCCGTCCTGTTGGAACCATGATCTTTGGTTATAGCCAGGAAAGTTTTGCAGTTCAGGTACCAAGAAGTTGTCTAACATCTCCACATAACGCTCTGAATTCACTGTAACTGCACGCCCCCTTTCGTCTTCAAAAAAGTAAGGGCCGATAATTCCTCGCGCCGACATCGCAGCCCATACGGTCACTTTAGGCGAATGTAGGGGTTTCTGATGTTTGCGTTTCGGATTCGTTGCACTCCAGTAGCGGCAGTTCGGCTTATTTACTTGGCCATTAAGATGAAAATGAGCTTCATCCGAAAACAAAATGTTGGTAAACGTTGAAAATCGCTCAATCACCTGATTTACGAAATTAAGCCTCTGACTAGCATCTTGGGGCTTTAATTCTTGCACCAATTGAATTTTGTAGGGGTGCAGCTTTAAGTCTTTGTGCATAATGCGATGTAATGATGATCTATGCACATTTAAAGCACTTGCGCGATTCCGAATTGAAAGGTTCGGGTCGTCACGAACAGACTGATTAACATTCTCCACGTTTTCTACCGTTCTTGATAACCTAGGTCGCCCGGATTTTGATTTATCCAGCGTTGTACCAGTCTCTTCAAACTTTTTAACCCAATGTCGAATGAGAGGAATGCTTGGCGCATCATTTAAGTTGCGAAAACCTCGAATACTGCAGAATTTTCTACGCGCTACAGTCGCCGAATTACCGTTTTTGTAAAACTCTCGCACGCATAACGCGCGGTCTGCTCCCGAGAAACGCTCCATAGCGATTGAATTCCCAAGAGCCAGGCTACCGATTGACATAACCCCCGCGCCCCTCGGATACGTTGCGTTCACGCAGTAAGCTAAATAAATATAAAATTTCTTTTGAGACACCTTGTATTTTGTTTTTAGTTTAGTTATTTATTACTAAGAAATTTAATGACTATGTTGCAGGTACTTAAAATTTCCGCTTTATGTAAAGATTGCATTGTATTTCTTATTTCTTCAACTTCTAAGGTATTCTTAAACAATTTGGGATAGCTGCATCATTCGACGATCTTTTTGCTCAAGCCGTAACAGTCGCAGATCCCATCGCACTCTGACTTTATTAAGGCCCAGATAATCGAGGAGCATACTGCATACTGTGGGCTGTTTAATACCAATTTATCAACGCAGATGCGCCTACTACTTTGTAATTCATGAGCTCTTTAAAATTCTCAACACTTTTTAAACACGTATAATTTGTATATTGATGTAAGAAATAGCGAATATGAAGATTAAAAAATATTTACATACCTGTTATTTCGTTGGTAAACAAACCAACAAAAATTAGAAAAACTATTCTGCTGCTCATTTTCTTTTTACTTTTAATAAGTAATAAACAACTACCTTACTTTATATATAGCATATAATATATTACATATAAACACTTTAATTATAATCTTTACTAATTGTAAGTAATTTGTATTTTTAAGTCATATTTTTGATAAAAATAAAATACTCAGTTTTCAGAAAATTATAGTGAACAGATATTCAAGGCTAGTATGTACGTAAATTTAAAATTCCCCAATAATAATATCAATCAAAGTATCTTTAGAAAATAAATATAATTAGGTGTTTGAATTGAGCCATTTCTCTATTTCTTCATAATTGCTCAAGAGCTGACCCGAAAGCCCGTGTGCCATCGATCTGAACAAGTGATAATCTGATGGAGCAATGTCTGGTGAATACAGCGGGTGAAGTAAAACATCCCAGCCAAGTGCTTGCAAGGTGGCCTTCACAATCTTTTCAACATGTGGTCTAGCGTTATCATGCTGGAGGATCACTTTGTCGTGTCTCTTTGCATATACCGGACATTTATTCTTCAATGCGTTACTTAAACGGAGAAATTGTTGTTGGTAAAGTTTGGCAGTGATAGTTTGGTTCTGCTTTAATAGCTCATAATACACTACACAATATACAGAGCATTACTTTCTTGCCCGTGAATATTCCGTTTTGGTCTCGCTGCGGATGGTTTTTCCGGGTCGCAAATGGATTTTCCAGTCATTTCGTTTCCAGTCACAATACGATGCAAAAAACATTTTCTTTTTTGCCTGGCAAGCAAGATTTCAAATAAGGTGTTGCACCTCTCGATGTCTCTTTCTTTCAATTCGGCACCCATCTTCCTTCTTTGAAAATCTTTCCCATGGCTGCCAAACACACAGAAATTGTTGATCGATCAACATTCAACGATTGCGCGAGCTCATGTTGCGATTGACACGGATCTTCATCGATTAGCGCCGGTAATTCCTAGTCCTCGAACTTCTTCGACTGAACTAGACGAGGTTTGTCATCGACACTGAAATCATCAGTTTTGAGATTTCGGAACTAATTTCTGCATGATTTATCGGTGGGGGCAATTTCACCGTAAGCTTCTACGAGCATTCGATGAGCTTCAGTGGTTGATTTCTTCAAATGAAAACAGAAAATGAGAACTTCCCAGAAATTATGCTTTTTTGGCTGGAATTTCGACAATTTCGAATCAGATAAACACGTTATTATTGTTAAAACTTCAAATGTTTATCAACTGAATATTATTGCCATATGTCAACACTAAGACATAAAGTCGGTTGCAGACATTAGAGGTTAGAAAATTACATAATACAGCAATTGACCGCCAGATGAACCGAATTAATTCACACACCTAATAATTAAATTTTAGAAATTTTAGTTAAAGAAGAGTAGTTGTTACAGTTAGGTCAAGATCGACTACACAATCGACGTGAATAGCTTGTCTGGATGCAATATATGTGCCTTGGATTTGTGGTACCTAGGTGCAGTATATTGCATTTGGAGGTGTTTAGTTGTAAGAGCCACCTACTAGATCATTCATGAATCGTACTGATACCAGCTTGTATGTGTGCTTGATTTTTAGATTTGTTATATAGTAACAAATTATCGGCAAACATCTGATGCTCGGATACAAGATGGGCTCCAGATCAGAGACGAATAGTAAAAATAGGATTGGGCCGATTGCACTGCCCTGGGGTACACCGCTGGTAATGGGATAGCATCTCGAAAAGGACTTACTTTTTTTTTAATTGAAGATTGAATGAAGCTTTTTATTATTTTGTTAAACAAAAGCCCACTTTGATCGTTAAAAAGTGAGCTCGTAATAACTTAAAATAAAAATAATTTTTTTTAATTAAACATGGTAATAATTAGAAACAATATATTGTACAGTTAAATTTATTTTTATTATAATTCATAATTAAAATAATTTGTAGATTTGTGTCCTGTAAATTATTAATAAACAATAAATTATGTATTATAATATTCATTATCTAGTTTGTTGTCAAAGAGATTACTAAATATCTAATTTCTCTATTTTTATATTTTCACGGTATAATTTCTAAAATTTTAGTAAAACGATAAATTCTCACACAGTTATTAAAAAGTTATTATAATATTGCATAAATTATACATATGCCAGCATAATTTGTTAGGATATAATATGCTAATTTAAATATTTAAGTACGTCAGACAATAATTATGTGAGAATAAAATGATGAGTCAGGACCGGTTAGGCGAACCTAGGTGATCGTCTAGGGATGCCAAAAGATGGTGGCGCCACAAGATTAGGGCGCCGGAAGACCATGTAATTATTACTTTTATGTACTAATGAGTATCATAAATTCTAAAGTTCTTTCATGATAACTATACAAAGACGTAGTAGTTGATAAATTTGCTGTAAAGTCCATTTACGATAAGAAAGAGATGACACTTGGTTAATTTAATTGCCAATGTCAAAATGAAATATATCCATTTTTTTAGCATTACTCAGTTGATACATTTGTCATCTATAGATTTGTATCCTTTTCCGACGTTGTCATATTTTAAACAGCATATTGTCGTATTTGTTTGACATTAGAACGTAGGAGGTTATGCTTACGTTTTATTTTGAATTGTATCAAATATTATTATTATAAAAATGCTGAAAGCTCTTAGTAGCCGCACCCAAAGAAGAGCGAGATAATGGTGGGTCTTTAATAGATCTGAAATGTGTAAAAGATATAAGCATTAATTTTTGTTTATATCTGTGATCTTTTCATTTGAATATTTTAAAAAAATAATTATTTATTAACGTTTTAGTGAGTTGCTCCAGCATTAGACGTTAGCAATTCAAAAATTAATAATATTGCTGTAGAACAATCTAGAGGTGAAGTGGTCAGTCGCCCGAAAAATAAAAGGACGCGTACTAAATCTGTGGTAGAGTTAAATAATTTTACAACAGTTGGGTACGTCATGTTATTTATAAGATGTATCGACACTTTAAATCTTTACGTAGCCACTAACAAATATATTTGCTTTTTGGGGAGCATGTTATTATAGAGAATGAAATATTAAATTACACGAAAGGGGACTTCCGTTTGGAAGATTTCAAGAATTGCTGGGTTTAAATATAAAAAGGAAGACCCAAGCCTAATGGAACTTCCCCAAATCGTTCTAAAAATAATAAAATAAAAGATTACATAAAACTAGAAGAGGTAGAAATCTACAAATTTATATTTATAAATGAAACCTGGATTTTCAGATATAGGAATATTACTATTATCTTACGATTCTAATAACGATTCTAATAACTAATAACTATCGTCCTATTGCTATTACACCGACCTTCTCTAAAATAATAGAAAAGGGTATAAAAAATAGACTGGGTAGTAACTTTTTAAAAATAGTAACTTTCTTTGAAAAATCAATTTTTTTTGCTGTGAACCAGTTTGGATTCAGGGCAAACCAGTCCACATCTAAAGCTGCTATAGTTTTATTAAATAAAATAATGGAGAATATTGAAAAGGGTTTGCACATTGCAGGATTGTTTTGTGATTTGAGGAAAAGGTTCGACTGCGTGTGCCCTGAAAAACTGGGTGTAAAACTCCAATATTATGGTGTAAAGTATCATTCACAGCTCATGTTTTAATAGATAGTACGTAATTCATAGTGCATAATGTTAATGGATAATGTTAGTGGCTAGTCACAACACTTTGGTACCATTCATAGCTCATGTTTTAATAGATAAATCGATCTAGCTGCCATCTACACGCAATAGAAATTACTAAACAATTTATAATAAAAATATCTTGTTATTAAATACATGTATTGTTTTTTTTTATTAATGTACTTCTAAAAAGAACCAAAATAATATTTATTAAGTTAATTATTAAATAAAATATCTATAATGTTTCTGAAGCTACTCACTCTAACCTAACTTTTTGATTTCACAAAAAAAAGTTAACTTTTGTTTCCAAGAATTGTTGGTCTAAAAATCTGAAAAAATCTCCATAATGTACATTGATGGAAACCAAAATAGTTCAAAAGGAATTTTTGTCAGATTAATTTTTTTATTGTTGAAAAAATACATATTTTATTTTAAAAGTTCATGTAGTATTTTAAGGAAAAGCTCTTTGTACATAGAATAACAAACGGTACATTATTTTCAAAATATTGTTCATTTTGACTTGATTACCGCAAAAAAAAAAAATAATGTTCCATACATATAGCTGCTTTAACTTGGGTACTAGATACCTGAAAAACACTAAAATATGTGAAAATTCACACTTCACATTAATTTTTTATTAGATTCAACACATTTATTAATTAGTACATCATAATCTGCAGCCACAAGTCTTTTTATAATTTCCTGTATAATATATTGGTCTATTTTGAAATGTATCACTGTATACCTGCGAAACCCTGAAATATGTAAAAATTCTCACTTCACATCTATTTTTCAATATTAGTTTCAACATTTTTACTAATAATTATGTCACAAGCTGCATCCACAAGTCTTATTCGAATTTCAAGTATAATATATTCCTTCATTTTGACAGTTGTCAGTGTTTTAATGTTAATGTTAATGTCAGAAGTTTGAGATATACAAACTTCTAACATTATGCGTTAAATATTTTCTTACGCTTATCCACTAAATTGGAGCTATGAATGCTTATACGGATTTGTGTAGAACTAACATTGTTATGCGTTAACATTAACACTATGAATTACGTACTATCTATTAAAACATGAGCTGTGAATGATACTTAAGAGGAATAAATTTAAAACTTATAATGGACTTTCTATCGAATAGGCAGCAATGTGTTCACTTCAATGGTGGCTGGTCGCCGGCAATGAATATAGACATGGGAATAGGACAAGGTACTATCCTTGGCCCTTTCTTATTTTTAACTTACATTAACGACCTGCCGGACAACATGACAGCCATGACTGTACTCTTTGCCAACGACTCGTCGTTCATTGATGAAGGGATGAATGTGAACAATGTCAAAAGGGCACTAATTGACACCCAGTCTCAGGCCTTACAGTGATACACAAGTAACGGCTTAAGTTTAAATACTGAAAAAACAAAAACAGTAATTTTTAGTCTAAACAGACATTTGGACAATACTGAACTTCACTCGATTGCCACTGTAAGGTTCCTTGGATTTCACTTGGATGCCCGACTCACTTGGCAAGAACACATAAACCACGTGTCCAAAAAACTCAATAATGTTGTATTTATGTTAAAACGACTGATGCTAAAGGTGTCAACGGAGTGTCAGAATTGCGTACTTCTCCTTTTTTCAATCTGCCATTAGCTATGGCATTGAGATGTGGGGTGTGTCAACTGGCTGGCAAAGAATTTTTATAATTCAAAAACGAGCCATCAGGATTTTAGCCCAAGTTTCACCGCGCACATCATGCAAGCATATTTTCAAGGAATAAAAAATTCTGACAGTCCCGTCTCTGTATATATTACATATACTAATGTATATAAAGAACAATGAAAACGACATACTAAGGCACAGTCAGATTCATAAGTACAATATTAAGAATAGAGAACTTTTTACCATTCCTAAGCACAGATATAGTGCATCTAGAAATCTACCCTTAATTGCAGGTATCGGTCCCTATAATGTCCTGCCAGCTGTGCTCAGAAATAGCTGCAATGTCAAATTCAAAAGAGGCCTAAAAAACATACTCCTTGAAGGAGCGTTTTATAGCGTCTCTGAATTTTTAGATACGATTAGTGTTGTAAAATTTGGAAACATATTATTGTTTGTATTGACGTAAGTTACTGTATACTAAATGTACAATCAGCTTCAATAAAATGATTTGATTTGATTTGATTTGACTTATGCGACTATACCTCATAGACACATTCTGTATAGTATATTATAAAATTTGTAGTTGGCTAATATGGTCGAAGGACCAGTGACCAATAAAATAATAAATTTTAAAAAAAATACAATAGTTGCAAGTGTATTTATTATTTTGTTATAAATTACTTACATGTTAATATGTACGTATATTTATTACCTGTTTTTGTAAACTTTTGCCTAGTAAATATATGAATAATAATAAATAAGTAAAACGAGACACAAACTTTGTATTTATACAGAAACATTGCAATTATTTATTAATATTTTTGACATTTTTATTTATAAAGATCTAGTTTACAGCCATCCATGTTTGAATCCATTGTACATAATTCGCTACTTTTGTGAATACGCCAGGTTTATCTGTGGATGTGCAGGGCTTATAAGACCATGAGACAATGCCTTGTTGTGCACCTGTTCCGTACAGTGGACCTCCAGAATCACCCTACAAAATAAATGCTTTAAAAATATGTATACGAGTCCATTAAGAACTATTTCAATAGAATAATATAAGTAGCTTAGCGTAAAAGAAAAGTAATAATCAGGTGTAAAAATGATACTGCGTTTTGAATGAATTACACTACCGCTCAAAAGTTAGAAAGCAGTTAATTTTTTTTAGAAAAATTGAAAATAATGTCAATATATATTGATGAAATCGATTTTTATGATATATTTTCTTAATTTTTAACAAATCAATATACTTTTATATGTTTTTAATCGAATTTGTAAGATATAACTACTTTTATTTATGTTTAAAGATAATGGACGCTTTGAACTCGTTTTATCTAATAAACGAAACAAACACCTCTGGACCTGTCTAAATATGAAATCGGTAAAATTATGTTACCAAAGTTATTAGTAAACATCTTTCAGCCAGTAATTGCTAGCAGACCGATAAGGCATCTCTTTAATAACAGTGTGCTAAACAAATTTTAGTGGAGTGGTGTTTTTAGACAAATTTTTATTTTTTATTTTTATAATGGCAAAACAGTCACAGTTAACAATTGATAAACGAAGTGCAATTTGTACAAAAGCTGAAGATCAATTTATAAAAGTAACATCAAAGCGAAATCGTCGTTTAACAGCCTCCCAAATTGCAGTGAAATTAAATGAAACTCGTCCAAGTAAAGTGTCAGTTTCAACAGTTAAAAGAAGACGGATCTCTGCCGATCTCCGAGGATGTGTAGCAGCTAAAAAACCGAAATTAACAAAACAACTTAAGAAAAACGGGTTCGTTTGGGCTAAAACTCATAGAGATTGCACACTTGAAGAATGTAAAAATGTAGTCTGGACGGACGAATCCAAATTTAAAATTTTCGGTTCTAACAGAAGAGTGTTTGTCCGACGATCTAAGAACGAAAGGGCTTTGCCAGAGTGTACAGTGCCAACAATTAAACATGGTGGAGGTAACGTAATGGTTTGGGGATGTTTCGGGAATAATAAGCCAGGAAAACTAGTAAAAATAGATGGCAAACTTAACAAAGAAGGATATTTACAAATTTTGCAGGATCACGGTTTGCCTTCTGGAAATGAAATTATTGGACCAAATTTCATATTTCAACAGGATAATGATCCGAAACATGCATCAAAATTGTGTATGTCCTATTTGAATGAGAAAAAACAAGAAAAACTTATAGAAATTATGGTATGGCCATCCCAATCACCTGATTTGTCACCAATTGAGCTAGTTTGGGACGAGTTAGATAGAAGAGTTAAAAGTAGATCTCAAAGTAGTGCTACACAGATGTGGGAGTATCTGTATAGAGAATGGTACTAATTAGATAGCGAATATTTTGCTAAATTAATAAATAGGATGCCCCAAATTTGCGCAGCTATGATTAAAAATAAAGGTGGACAATTTGATGAATCACAATTATAAATAAAGCTTTTATCACAAATATAAATAAACAGATTATAGTTGGTAAAAGTTTAATTTAATGTAATTGTTAATTATATTGTGAATAAAGGTTTGAAATTATTTTTTCTCTATGTTTTTTTAACAAAAACTCGACTGCTTCCAAACTTTTGAGCGGTAGTGTATATCGACCAAAAAATGGAAAATCGAAAAAAATAGCCAATAGTAAACGTCAATCAAAAGTCAATAGTTAACAAAAATCCGTCACGATACATGCATGTAAATAGTGTAAAACCACAAACATAATTATCAATTCTTTACTTCTAAAGTGATATGTGTGATAGGGTGACCAGACGTACTCTTTTTTAGAGTGTTATACTCTTTTTTGAGTAATATCCTCTATACTCTTACTTTAAAAAAAAAAAACTGAATATACTCTTTTTTGCTGGTCACTTGTTTTTATCACTTCTTGGAAGTGAGAATTTTCGGAGTGACGAGGTGAGCACTTTTTTATTGCTCATCACTTGTATTTTGGAAGAGGCCCCCTTTTGTTTTTGTTCATTACTCCTATTTTGGGAGTGAGGACCTTTTTTTTTTTGCTCAATACTTCTATTTTGGGAAGACCTTTTTTTTGCTCCTCACTAGTATTTTTGAGTGAGGACCTCTGTTGTTTGCTCATCACTTGTATTTTTGGAGTGTGAACTTTTTTTTCTAGTATACTCTTTTTCTGTAAAAAAAATCTGGTCAGCCTAGTATGTGACGTGCTCAAAATTCATCAATAAATTGCACAATTTATTTAAGAGAAAATTGATCAATTCATTTTGAAAATGGAACAAGTTCTATCTATCATTTTTCTAGGAAATTCTAAGTACATTTTTGTTGTTTAGTTATTGTTAACTGCTTGGTTGTAGCATAAACAAGAAACTGTTTTGGCTATGTGTTTCATTTTCACATGTGACAGTTCCGTTTAGATCCGCAAACGTTTTAACCCACCATCTTTTAGGTTTTTCTTTTGTTTTTATTCACAGCTCGTTTTTTTTTTTTTTTTTAATTGGTTTTATTTGACCTTGGAAATTACCTCCATAGTCACTTATCTAAATCGATACATCTTGATACAATAGTGTAAATATAAACTTATTACAATCCTTCATTGTTGAAACTAAATTTTAAATAAAATACAAAAGCACAAATCTAAACAAATTTAACATAATAAATACTTATATATTACAATGTCCAAACAAAAAAAAAATAAATAAATAAAAAACCGTAAATAACTGTTTTCGTTTTTTTTTTTTTTTTTTTTTTCTTCCTTCCTTAAATAAAGTTAATTTTTATATATAAAGTCTTATTTAGATATTTATATTGCACTTCTTTATATGTCTATATAGAGCAATTTTAAGTTCGTGTTCATTTGATATGAGGTAACTAATGTTTATCGGGAGAGTTTTGGTGGTAGATAAGATATTGTGAAATAGCTGGTTGATATTTCTTTTGTGGAGGATGCACTGTAGCACTATGTGTTCAGCAGTGGCTTCTTCCCCACAATCACATTTATTGTTTATCACTACACCAATTCTATTAAGATGGGCCGCGCACTTATTATGTCCAGATTTTAATCTTATTATAGTACTAATGAAGTCTCTATTTTGCGAGTACGTAAACCATGGATTGTCTTTTAGTTCACTGTTAAATTTATAGTAATTTACTCCAGTATTTCTGCATAGCTTGCTGTACCACTTTTTAAAATTTTCCCGCAGTTCTCCTTTTTTCTCACTCATTATGGTGCTGTACGGTGTTTTAATGTTTATTTCTGAGGAGTTTTCTGATGAGTATGCTGCTCTAGCTTCTCTATCTGCTTTTTCATTGCCATATATTCCTTTATGACCTGGTACCCAAATGAGGCAGATGTTATTACCCGTCTGTTCGAGTTTTAGGTATAGGCTTTTAATATGGCAATTTATTGGAATGTTATTATTTTTGTAGCTGTTGTGCTTTAACGATTCCAGAGCACTTTTAGAGTCTGTCACTATAAGTATTTTTTTGTGTGATATGTTAATAATACTTTCTAATGCTTTTTGGATCCCCAATAGTTCTACATAGCAAGAGCTTACTGCAATATTTATCTTGTAGCTATCGGTAATATTCCTAGTTGCGTTATAGTATGCGCAGCTGCTAAGATCACAGCTCGTAATTTTACGTTTTTCTGAAGATTTTTTCAATATTCTCATTTTGAAAAATATGTCATTATGTTTTACAGTTGGTAATGTAAAAGTTTACAAAAATGAAATATATATATAAATAAATTGATGTGTGTAAAGTTTATTTCCAAGATTGTTTAATAAATTTGTCAGGTAATTGAAATTGTTTGGATTGAATGATTTCCGTATTGTCAGTGTCCGGATTAACGAGATTCTGCTGTAACCGAAAAAACTTACACTGCATTGTTTATGGTTTCCATCTAATCCTCCAGCGCAGACATGATAATCAGGGTCATAATCTGGATCCAAATAATGTTCACAAATACTATCCCTGAATAATGGTAGATTTGTAGTCAGCAAATATCTTTGTACTGGTCCATTATCCTAAGAAATTTGTTTATAATAACACACAAACATCTTAAATAAATATTATATGACACACTTACATTGTTGTAACCCCATCCTGATAATGTAGCTGGGACGTTATCTCCGGAAAAGTTTAATGGAGACTTCGGTAAAACTATTGCACTGACGTTTTTGTTTAATTTGATATTTTTCGAAAGCTGAAAACAAACAATGAATTAATTAATACCACGGTATAAGAGGCCATTGTACCAGAGGCGAATTGAGGGCTCACTTTGTTCTGAAGGACTTTTAAACAAATGCAAATAGCCATTGTTGCTGTGCGCCAAAAAATTTAACTGACTTTCAAATAAAAGGTTTATATTTGAAAATAGTTTTTGTTTCATTATATTATATACATTTCAAATAACTACCATAGACTTTACTTATATTTGTACGGTATCAATAGCGATATACTAAAATCAATTGTCGATATTATTTCACCTATATTCGCTAATATTATTAATGCCTGTTTCCAAATAGGTACCTTTCCAGATAAATTGAAAATTACAAAAGTAATACCAATATACAAAAGCGGAGATATAAACAATGCATCTAACTATAAGCCGATAGCCATAATTCCAATCTTATCAAAAGTTATCGAGAAGATTCTTAAAAATAGATTAATAGACTTTTTCACGAAAAAAAATATACTTTTCTATTCGGCTTCAGACCCAACATATATATATATATATATATATATATATATATATATATATATATATATATATATAGGGGGGCCGCAGACAATATTTAAGTTATTTTGGGGGGTCCCAAGCCAGAAAAGGTTGAGAAACACTGGTCTAGTTCACAGGCAAATTTTGCAACATCACAATCCATGATATTATTACCACTATTTCCATTAAAAGATAACATAATTAATCATTTAACATGTTTACAGGCATTATATAAACAAAATATCCCTAATCTAAACCACCTTACATAAATTAACTTCTTACATTCTTTATAACTTCTAGAACAAATTATATTTATTTTCTTACCGTTAAAATTGCTATATCATTGGGATAATTTCCAGATGGTACATAATTTTCATGAATTTTTATATCTTTCACTTGTATTCTATTATTTGTACTTGTAATATCAATAACACCATATTGTATCTGATAACTGGAGGCAGTACTAAAAAATAAAATTATGTTACAGTCTGTTCCAAACGGTTAAGCGGAACTAGATTTTGCAATTTAGTTACTTTCATCGTTTAAATCGTGCTTTTCGGCCGTTTTGTTTAAGCTTTGTAAATCATACTTACAATCAACATTTTTTGGTTAAGGTTAATATCATTTTAAAATGTCATTTTCTTTATATTTTGATTTTTTGTGTCATTCTTAATACAAATTTCCCATTTATTTATTTTTTTGTCATTAAAATATATAAAAAAATTATTTAATTTTGACATAGGTCATTCGTTTCCATGGTTTCATTGTTGTAATTTTAAATTTTGACATTCCAACGTAAAAAATGAAATAACCCAAGCAAGGTCCCTTGTCGTGACAACCTAAAAGAACGAAATTCCCATTTAGTTCCGCCTAAGCGTTTGAAACAGACTGTATGTAATACACATTCTTAACGGCTTCTTTTTTCTAACCGCTTACGTAATGGGGGGCCAGATGCCATCTAAAGAAATTTCACATCTGTCTTCAATCCACTGACACCACTAACTTTCACCTATGTCTTATACTTTCTGAGATATAAGCGTTTAAAGTCTGACCTATTTTCGTGACGGTCAAATTTTTAAACATGCAGCCCAAACCTCGAATCGATTTTAAAGACATATTCATATAAAAAATATGATATAATCTGTCTCAATTTGTAATACGAAACTAGATCTGGTTACTTTGGTGACTGTTGTGGTGTAAACAGACTTTGGCGTATCCGTGTGAACCAATACTATGATAATATTATAAATGTATTGTCAATATACAACATAAAAAATGAACTTTTCCTGTTAGTTCCGTATTACAAAATAAGACAGATAATATAAGCTGTTCACTTTTAATAATATAATAATATAATTGATAATATAAGCTGTTCGCGGGCGATTGCATAAAATACTCGTTGAAATTTGTGAATTTAATAGTTACCCTCCAAATACACAGTGCGCAGCAGTCAACACATGATTCTGATTCAGAATAGAACCTCCACAAATGTGGCCTCCACCCAGTTTTAATGATACCTGGAAAATAAATATTAAAATCAGTTGCGACCACCATAGAGTACGTAATCAAATACGGTAATTTTTAAGATGTTTTAAAGTTTTGAAAGTAATTCAAGAATTTCTGTTACACATAGGAGCGCTTATCCATCCAGTAAATAAAATATAAAAAATGTTACTCTTACATTGAACAGCAACTTTCTTCAAATACTGTTTTTGGCCACTAACTTATGCAAATCTGGGGGCTCCATATAAAGAGTCTGCCCGGGGCGCGGAAATACTTTAGTCTGACCCTAATCACACACAATTCATAAAATCACAATATTATAAAGCAAAAAACAGTATAACACAAACCTTTTTATTACAAGAAAAAATAAATAAATAAATAAATAAAAATTAATCACAGCTCATTCAGTTGTAAAAATAATATTTAAAATTTGAAATGAAAATAAAATAAAAAATCCATGTTTAATCGACACATTAATATGTTTTTCTAATTTGCTTTCTGATAGATTAATTCTTTTATTAGTCAATATAAGTTTTAGTAGTAAGAAAACGATTAATTAATTTAATAAAAACCAGTGGCGAAGGGACACCTCCGCTAGACTTGCCCTCCCATAAAAAAAAATAATAATAAAAAAAATACAAAAAAAAATTTTTTTAAAGAAGATTTAGGTAAATCTTCAAAAATACTTCAAATTATGTTCTATACAAATTTATGTCCAAGGTTTGGTTTACTAGTTACGAATTTTTTTAAATTTTAAAGTTTAATAACTTCCATTTCCGGTTTCGGATTTTAATAAAAAACAATAGGGCTCTTCCCAATTAATAGGAAAATATTTCAGTACCAGAACGAACTCTTTAAGTTAAACCGTTTTTGAGTTATCGTGTATACACACAGACATACAGACACACAGACACACAGACACACAGACACACTGACACACAGACACTCAGACACACAGACACACACACACACAGACACACAGACACACAGACACACAGACACACACACATATGGACGGCACTTCGAAAATACGTTTTTTGGATTCCCTGGACCAAGAAACGTGGTCATCAGTCAAAATCTCGACATCGAAAATTTTCGCGATTACAATACTTGCCCCTTATATATTAAGGTCGGGCAAGTAAAAATATATACAGGGTGTTTATTTGAAACTGGGCACCCCGAAAATCTCCTTTATTTGTAAAGATACAAAAAATCTTCAGAACAAAAGTTAAACTAGACAAAAAGGCCTATCTAAAGGTTACTATAAGAATTCTGAGGCACTTCCTGTTTCACCGGAAATTATGTCAACTTTTGATCTAGCATAGGGAATCGATAATTTTATATATTTTTCCTAAAAGTACATTAAATTAGCTTTACAATGACACCAAAAAATCTTATTTTTATGTTAACCATTTCAAAATGGCGACCATTTATTTACAAAATAATAATCAACATAAGTTTTACAAAGTTGAACGTAGCAAGCTTTGAGAACAATAATTAGGTACAAATAACGACTTACTACCAATTAATACCTTTTTTTTTTCAAACAAAAATAAGCAGAAAAATTGAAATTTAAGTTATTTCATGTTATGTCATGTAATAACTAGTTATAAAGAATAACTAGAAGAAAAAAAACTATTGCTTTTTACAATTCATTCACAAAAAAAAAAAAATACAAATGTTCCATCAAACGACCATTATTGTCCACACATTTATAACAGTTTATTTTAGAGACATTTTGTTTCTTTTTTTATTGTTTTCAAAGCTTGCTACGTTCAACTTTGTAAAACTTATGTTGATTATTATTTTGTAAATAAATAGTCGCCATTTTGAAATGGTTAACATAAAAATATGATTTTTTGGTGTCATTGTAAAGCTAATTTAATGTACTTTTAGGAAAAAGATATAAAATCGATTCCCTACGCTAGATCAAAAGGTGACATCATTTCCGGTGAAACCGGAAGTGCCTCAGAATTCTTATAGTAACCTTTAGATGGGCCTTTTTGTCTAGTTTAACTTTTGTTCTGAAGATTTTTTGTATCTTTACAAACAAAGGAGATTTTCGGGGTGCCCCGTTTCAAACAAACACTCTGTATATTTGAACCGAAATTAACCGTTATTAACATTCCGGTTTCGGGTTTTTAAATTGAGCAATTTTACGTTTCAGTTACGGTTCTGTTAAAAATTTCGGTTAATTTCGGTTTTCGGTCCGGTTCCGGTTCGACTCTGGTTAAAACTAGGCGTTCAGTACTTACAATGTATGGAATTTCACCAGGTTGCGCTCTGCTCCCACCAATAACTCGTTGTTTATTTGTATAATCTGAAATTGTACCTTCGTGAAGAAATAGTCAAGAACTTTAAAATAAAATCTCACCTTGTGTTAACGCAATAGTAAAAAATCCAAACAAAAAAATTAGAAACATCATTTTACCTGCTCGAAAAATGTAAATAAAATTTTCCCCGTCTGTTTAAATACTATTTTTCAAGGATAATTTTTCACTTAGTCATATTTTGAACAAAAAAGATTGATTCATATACTGACAAAATAATAAATGAAAATTTGTTCCATATTATCATTTATATTAGGAAACAAATTTAAAAATAAATCGTTAATAGGTAAAAAAATTGTAATTAGTCACTGTACTTCGCTTAAATTGATATTTGTTTGTAAATATATTAGCTTAGATTAACTTTTTATGATTACAGGGATGGACTAGCTTAAAATAAAATGTGTTTTATAAAGGTGGCCAACAATTTTTTAGGGTTTTGTAGGTATGACCAAGAAACCCTTATACCGTCATTTTGTCGTCTGTCTGTCTGTCTGTCTGTCTGTTCGGTAAAAATTGTAGCCAAACGGCTAAACCTAGAAAGTTGAAATTTGGCATGCTTATACAACTCTTTGACCCGCACATAGGAAAAATACTAAAACATCTAAAAAACATATCCCCCTAAAAATATAAACAAATATATGCTCATCGAAAAAAAATATATTTTTTTACAATTCTGTGTAGGGTATCAAATGAAAGCCCTTGGTACGTGGATTAACGATCAAAATTTTATTTTTGCAAAATAAATTATTTTGAGGCGATTTTTGCCAAAATTGTGCAAAAAAATTTTTGTCCCACAGCCTGTAGCCCAGATGATTTAAACTAAAAATCTGAAAAAATTCTAAGTAATGTACATTGGTGTGAACCGGAATAGTACAACAGGAATTTTTTATCAGATTATGTGTTCGGAAAATAACGCATTTTTTGTGTTTTTAAGTAAAATATGTAATATATTTAATCCGCTATTTAACATAGTAAACGATGATCCTGTATAGCACAGTGGTAGCATTCTCGCTTAGTGAGTTAAAACTACTGTAAGAAACTGTGTTCGAATCCCGTCAATTTTAATTTTTTCAGTTTTTTTTTGCATTTTTATTTTGTTTAAATTATTTTGTCAAAATTCTAGTTATATTTTGGTAAATGTTGCATTTAATTTTTAAAAGCGTAAATTTAATAACCAGTGGGAAGTGTTGAAATTATAATTTAATTCTATATTTGAAGGTATCAGAGGGCGAGGCTTATGATTTAAGCAACCAATGGAAGCCATAGGCGCAATTTTCAAAATCTTAATGAACCTTGCTATATAAAAAAAATACTGCACATATTTAGAAACTTAAATAATGGTATTAGGCATTCGAATTAAAATTCATAAAAAAATATTTTGACATAAAATTTGTTTTGGCATCCCAAATAATCATCACACAGTTAATAAATACCTGCGAAACCCTGAAATGTGTGAAAATTCACACTTCACATCAATTTTTTTATGAAAAAGGAGTACGTTGGGAACTTAAGAATAGGGGGTCTGGGGAGAAACAAATGTCCTGACTTCCTGATTTATCAACGCCCAGCCCAAACCCTTGGACCGAGAAACATGAAATTCTGGGAGTATATTATTTACATGATGTGAGCATCCACTAAAACGATATTACTTTTTTTTTAATTCGACTCCTGAAGGGGCGAAATGAGGTGAAATGTGTATTTTCATGGTGTCTTCAATTTCTCTTAAGACCGATGAGATATCGACTTAGTTTATGCTTAAAAAGGTTACCCATAGAAATATTTTAAAAATCAAATTTTTACCTTAATCAGTCTCTATAGGGGTGAATTAAAAAATTCTTCGTATTTGTTGAGTTATAACATTCTTATTTGGAATATAGATGTGTTTTTTATTCGTTAGAATGTCCCTTGGACCTAGAAATAGAACATGGGTGGACATATTTTCATATCATAACAATAAGCGTATTACGTCTACTATATAGAAAGTCATAAAAGAAGAAGTACAGTAACAATTTTGCCCTTATCGACCACCAGCGTTCATTTAAATGATCTAATGTTATTCTGTCTACTTCATCCGAAATTTAAATTATAGCTAGCCAGCTTTGACCCAAAAGGAGCACAACGAAGTAGAAGCGAGTAAAGAGGACTACAATTGAAGTACGAGTTTAAAAGCAGTATCAAACTCCTTAAAAGAGTACAGTTAGTCGCCTTAATTCTGTGTATTTTGTATTTCTGGCGAATAGTTTATATTCTAGTTTGTTTTTACACGCTGAGCATTATCCTTTGCCTTATTTTTCAAATGTTATATGAATAGTACGTCTCTGAATTTATGTCTAATTTATAATATTAATCGTAACGTATTATCTTTTTTCAAATTCATACAATGGCATAGTTTATTTGATAAAATAGAAAATTATTAGTGTGTAAGTCAAAAAGATATCATATCAACATTGTTAAATTATTGTAGTTTTATTAAATAAGAAGTAAAACATGTTCTTATCCGATTCAGTTATTCAAAATTAAAGGCAGGTGTTACCAGTGGTGTAGTGGGGTGAGAGCGCAAGGGGTCGGCGTTCCTGCACTTTTTATTTGAGGCGGAGCGCGTCTCCAGAGTTTTTACTCGAGGTATTTAAAAAATCGATCGGCTGAAATCGCTCGAAATCGATATCACTCGTCTAAAACCACCCTTCCTTTATTTACTTCTTAAATTAAAATGCGCAATTCACATGACTGTTATCACGTGAAACCGGGGAAGACCTAAATTATATATTGAGTATTTACATATCTACATACCGTCAGTGTGCTGCGAACAGTTGTATACTGAACACTGATTTGTTATTATTTTATTTTGCTTCCTCTTGTGGTTTTTGCTTGTGGCGTATCATTACGCTTATTTTCTTTAAGTTTCATATATTTTAAATATTAAAATGAGTGAAAAACGTGAATAGCCAACAATACATTTCTTTTTTAAAAGAAACCACTCTGCAAATGAAAATATTGATAGTATTGAATCGTTCCTGAACCAACATAAATACGAAGGCTATTATTTTCAAGTTCCGTTTAGGTAACAAAAAAAAAAAAAAAATCAAGGATAATAAGAAAAATTTTAATATACACAAGAGATACTCATACATAGAGTCCATTTACCATAACTGTGAGATATCACAGTTGCAAAACTTCCCATGTTGCCACTTCTATAATTGTCAAAAAAGTTAGGTTATCTCGAACTACTTCTAAAAAAAGATTGGAAACCAATATTTCCTATGGACGAAAGGAATTAGTAGTTCTTTCCAACCGATTTGTCCCCAGCTCCTCATTAGTCTTTCCAAAAAATGAACCGTTTCTTTTCCAACCACACTTTCATCCTGGTGAAGAAATGGAAATCACTTGGTGCCAAATCCAGGCTGAAGAGCGGGTAGATGAATATTTCCCATCCGAAATTTCTGAGCAGTTCATTTGTTTGTTCTGCGGTATGAAGGCTTGCATTGTCATGAAGAAGGACCATGCCTGATGACTGCAAGCCTCTCTTTTTGTTCTGTTTTGCTCTCCGTAGACATTTCAGAGTCTTCCATGGATCTCGCATGCGGCGGGATCTTCGATTGTAGTAGACATAATAAAACAACGCTCACATCAAAACTACGGCACGTAATGGCCGAACCGATTGGGAGGTACTGACATATAGATTGCTATACAATACTGCGTAAGCGCCACTTAACAATGGAAACTGAGTTTTCATTGCCAACCTAACGGAACTTGAAAAAAAAATAGTCCTAGTAAAATAACTTTATTTACGACCATCAAATAACAAATGCATATTGTGTCCAACTATAAATACATAAAGCTGCTTGTACTGGACGCCGTATGTAATAGGATTCTTAGCAAAGTTCAAAATTCTTAACTTCTCTATTTATTTAAACTTAGGTACATTCCGACTACAAGCGGTCATCATCAGGATATACATATATATATATATAATGAAAATAAAATTGAATTGGAGCAAAGATCAGTCTGTTCTAGGAAAATAAGAAAGTTAATTCTATTGTTATTAGAAAATTTAAATTGAAAGAAATAAGTTAATGAGCGGATTGCATAAAGGACTGGTCGTCTTTAAGAAATAATTTGTGTTTTTCTTTATATAAATCGTCTTAAGTATGTCTAATTAAGTTCTTCTACAACTTTAATTGCTTTCCAACTGACGGTTTCTTTTACTTTATTGTGGTCTTTGCTTTCTTCTTTTCAATTAATTTTTACTACTTCAATTTCAACATGGATTCCTTCTTCATATTCGTTCGGAGTGTTTTTATTCTCCTCTGTAATTTCTTTCTTTTCTTCGACTATTTCTTCTGGTCACCATTACTTTGTTATTTTCTAGTTTATCCTCTAGTTTCATGGTCATTTTATCGTTTTCTTCAGTTTTCTGCTTAGTCTTGAACTTTTCTTCATTCTGTTTTGTTTTTCTTCAGATTCGATCTTTTCACCAACCTTCCTGAACTTCTTTCTACTTAAATTCTTCGGCAGGTTTGATTTCTTCAGGCTTAAAATTATTTAAAATTGGCTGTTATTTAAAGAGTTTCGAAAATGTTTAAAATGTTAATATTGAGATTAGTTATAGAGATGTCTCCCTGCTCCGACTGCGGCAATTTTTGTATGTGTTGTTACCGGTCCCTGCTTGGAAAAAGGAGGATGCTTTCAACTTGTTTGGGATAAAAACGACTAGAACTAATGCCAAGGCTGGCAAAAATCAGATTTAGGACACTACCACAATAGGACGCCCACAAAAGCTGTGGAGAGTTTATTGGCAGTCCACATCCCAAGATTCGCCAGTATAAACAAGTCACTATATTAAGATTAAAATGAAGTAGAAGAGAAAATGAATACATAATTAATGACATAAAATAATTTTAATGCACATATACATAATGATAAAATTTCTAGATAAAATTTACAAATGAACATTTAATTTTGGATCCTCGTATAGAAGTCTTGGATCACAAGTTTCTAAAACATCGCATAGGCAGGATTCGCTAACTTCTGAAGCAACTTCCATCGAAAAGTTATCTGAAAAAATAAAATTATAAACCCTTATTAATAAAATCTATCTAGGAGACAGTATTTATTTATTCATTTTTTCGTCCACTTATTTGATTTCAACACGTTTCAGATGATTTTAAAATAGTATCCACAAAACAGAATAAAACCTTTTAAATTAATGGTTTGCAAGTTTATGGGAAGCGCGTACTGCGCGATTATACAAGGTGTCTCAAAAGAAATTTTATATTTAGTGGATCGATTAAAAAAAAAGTAAGCCGTATATAGAAAAAATGTTTATTAATTATTAAAATATACTTTTTGGGGATTTATTTCTTAATAATAATATCGTCTAAATGTAGACCCTCGCGTTCTCGGCACTCATTTAATCGAACAGTAAAATTACTTATGACGTCTCGGCAGGTGGACTCAGGGATGGCTGCCATTTCGTGACGGATATTTTCTTTCAAATGCGCCAGTGAAGTCGGTTTATTGGCGTAAACTTTAGATTTAAGATAACCCCATAGGAAAAAGTCCATAGGGGTTAAATCTGGACTGCGTGGAGGCTAATTTATGTCACCTCTCCGGGAGATCAATTTGCCAGAGAAAATTTCACGAACACGTGGCAGAGACATATTGGACGTGTGTGAAGTTGCTCCGTCCTGTTGGAACCATGTTCTTTGGTTATAGCCAGGAGTTTTGCAGTTCAGGTACCAAGAAGTTGTCTAACATCTCCACATAACGCTCTGAATTCACTGTAACTGCACGCCCCCTTTCGTCTTCTAAAAAGTAAGGGCCGATAATTCCTCGCGCCGACATCGCAGCCCATACGGTCACTTTAGGCGAATGTAGGGGTTTCTGATGTTTGCGTTTCGGATTCGTTGCACTCCAGTAGCGGCAGTTCTGCTTATTTACTTGGCCATTAAGATGAAAATGAGCTTCATCCGAAAACAAAATTTTGGTAAACGTTGAACATCGCTCAATCACCTGATTTACGAAATTAAGCCTCTGACTGGCATCTTGGGGCTTTAATTCTTGCACCAATTGAATTTTGTAGGGGTGCAGCTTTAGGTCTTTGTGCATAATGCGATGTAATGATGATCTATGCACATTTAAAGCACTTGCGCGCTTCCGAATTGAAAGGTTCGGGTTGTCACGAACAGACTGATTAACATTCTCCACGTTTTCTACCGTTCTTGATGACCTAGGTCGCCCGGATTTTGATTTATCCAGCGTTGTACCAGTCTCTTCAAACTTTTTAACCCAATGTCGAATGAGAGGAATGCTTGGCGTATCATTTAAGTGGCGAAAACCTCGAATACTGCAGAATTTTCTACGCGTTACAGTCGCCGAATCACCGTCTTTGTAAAACTCTCGCACGCATAACGCGCGGTCTGCTCCCGAGAAACGCTCCGTAGCGATTAAATTCCCAAGATCCAGGCTACCGATTGACATAACCCCCGCGCCCCTCGGATACGTTGCGTTCACGCAGTAAGCTAAATAAATATAAAATTTCTTTTGAGACACCTTGTATCATAGCATTTTCGTCGCGGTTGAATTTAATACTTGTTTATGTCGTCGGACTATAATCGACTCCCTTTTATTACAAGGCCCTAATATTTACCTTCTGGTTTCTTCTTTAATACATCCACTGTATCAAAAATTAGAGCATATGCATTTTTGAGATGCCTAGCTTGGTGTTTTTTCACTTTCTGCCTGTCCATTACTCTTTCCACTTCTGGTATCATGAAATGATGAACCATATCAGCAATTAATTGTTCCCTTTCCATGAACCTAAAATGAAAGATATTATAGGCAAATGAAATGTTAAATATAAAATGGCATACTTCAGTTCTCTGGTTTTTTCGGGGTCAGTATCCAGTTTTTTAGCAATGTCTTGAACATATTCTTTAGCAGTTGTATTAGCTACTTCATCCACTCCTTCTGTTATAATGTCTTGCAGATATAAATCTACAGTGTCTTGATGTACTTTCACAATCTAAAAATAATTTCAAAGAAATAAATAAAAAATACGAAGTATTATTACGGCGACCATACGTTCTTTATTATAAAGGACAGTCCATTATTTTAGATAGTTTCCTATAGACTTATTTCTCAAAAAAAATGTGTTGTACTGGTCCACCGGAATACCTGGCTTTCCCGATGAGGTACCAATGGGCCGCCGTTGTCAGAGTGCCAATAGGTCGTGTTTTTTTGCTCATCATTTGATTTTGGAATGTTATCGCTTTTGCCGACTCATTTGACTTATTGAACATTATTTTGCTGTATTCTTTTTATTTAAGCGCTCACTTCTACTCGAGCAAAAAATTGTCTTGACGATTTGTGAATGTTCTATTGAACTTGCTCTGTTTCTGAGCGTAAACCTTCGGCAATCAAACACAATAGACACGCCCTTACTAGTTCAGCGTATTGGGTTTATACTCTTTTCACAATAGATGTTTAAGATACGATGTTAAAATTAAACTGAGTTCAAGTGATATGGCGAAAGCGCGTGACCTCGCTTTAATACAAGCTTAGTTTAAGGCGGAGATCTTCGTTTTAATGATAGTACGCATTGTCAACATAATTTCTAATATAAAAAATTCTGTTTGAATTTGTGCTTTCAATATTTTATATTGTCGTAAACAAGAATACTGTATTATATCGACGTTATAACAAGTTTATACTTATTGTTATTTTTGAATCGGTCATTTTGAAAAGGGGTCATGTCCATTATTTTTATAAAACTACCTTTTACCAGATTCTACCCATTAACATGTCTATTCATGTATTCCATATGAAAATGGGTCATTTTTCACCAGCTGAAACAGCTTTAACAAGACCAGGCTTCTGCCAGTCAGTTTGAAAAAGAGTCATCTCCGAGAGATAAGCAACCCTGCTTATCAAGGAAAACTTCCTATTAATATAAAAAAAATATAATCAAGACATCAGAAAACTGTATCAGTACATTCCTAGCGACAATAATGTTTTCTGGGACGAAATCTGCGAATGGCCGACAGCAACAGGCGAAGAACAGCCAGAAGAGTTTTAACTACCTATTTTACTATTTTTACATTTGTAATTACATTTTTTTATTTTAATTATCTTTACATTTGACTCTTTTACTATTTCAAAATTGTCAAAATAAAGTATTTTTTTTTAATGGACGTTGTCTTTGAAAAACTTAGTTTATTTTGAAAAGGGGTCATTTCTGCTAGAGAAAAAAAATCTGGTGTCCCCTCAGTTTCTAAAAGATTAACAAATATATTTTTGCACCAGGGTTGATGTCTTATAAACATAAACAAATACTACGTTACCCTAACTAATAATGCATAGAAGTTAAATAGTATTTTATTTCTCCTGAAAATTTTCGCAAGCAGTTCAAATGCTGCAACTTTACCTGTTTAAATATTTCATCGTGCTCTTTTCTTCTTCTCTCTTCGACTTGTCTTCTACCAGCTTCGGCAGCTTCTTTATCTCTTCTGTCTCTCTCATGCATTAAGGCTAAAGCATGAGCTTTTCTTTCGTCCAAAAGACGTCTGTATTCTTTATTAAGAAAATCAAATAATGTACCAACTACTGTGCCTTGCAATTTGTCCAACATCTCTTGAATATTATCAAGCTAGAAAAACATATTTTCATAAATTTGAATCGAAAAATAAATCTGTATTGGCTACTTAACGTTATCCCAATTTTGCCAGATATACCAAAATATTTTTGGCACACTATCGGGTGTATTCTGTAAGAAATGCGTTAAAATTAGCGTCAGGTTAATATTTTTATTTTAACTCCATGTTTAACGTCATTATCCAAAAATGCTATTCTGTAAGAGCATTTGTTAAGGTAAGCGTTAATACAATATTTGTTAACGCGAGGCGCTAACTCACCCTGTAGAAAGCTAATATTTACTGCACGCGCATGCGCTGTTACGTTGAATTTTAACAGGAGTATTTATTTAGTCAAATATCAAGAGAATCTTAACCTAATATTTCGGTGTTGAATTTAATATTCAGTGGATCTAAATTTAAAAATGGAACAGAAACGTTTGGTCCTGTAATAATCATTATAACTGTTGTATTATAACATTGTATTATAATAGTTTATCTAATTTTTGAATAAAATGTGAATTATATGTTCATTCTATTTTTAAAAAGGTGTTCGGTGATATTAATTATTAAATGATTAATTGATTTATTACGCTATTTCTACCCTGGAATAACACTTTTGTGATCGTAATTATCAATCTCATCAATTGTTTCTTCAAATAATACACCATTAAAATGTACTGCGATATTTTGAAACACGGTGAAGTTTTGTAGCTTTCAGATGATTATAATTTTAAATTCTGTGTCTCAACAAAAACTAAAACTGCTCTTCAATACTCCGTTTACTTCCTTTCTATACAATTACTTGAACTTGCGTCTGTGTTACTTGTATAACAAAAATTATGAAGCGTCATTCTTATCTCTACTGTAAAGAATTCACTTTAAAAAGTAATAGAAAGTTGATTAATATTCCTACCGTCTTGTGTTTTATTCATTTTGTTTTTAAATAACATGACATTTAATTAAATAGGATCAGCCATTTTTGCAAACTAAACACCAGCGTTAACTTTTAAAGCCGCCGTTTTAGTAGGCGCTTATTGTAGAACGTTAACTGGCTATTTTAACGCCGCCGCGCTATAATTTTAACACAAATATGCTTAGCGAATAGCATTTACGTTAAAAATGGTGTTAAAAAAATTAACGACTGTTTCCGACGCTAAGATTTTAACATCATGCTTAGAGAATAGACCCGTATATAAGATATAGAGAATATAGTCGTGCCCAGTTGGTTAATGTGTGTGGTTAGCTGTACATTATTAAAATAGTTTTACAGTCATTCTCAAGGTATGACACTTCAAGGTATTTGCTTATGAGTATTTCCCCAAAATAAAAATTAAAGTGTTTCAAACCCCCATGTTAAACCGTCGGTCTCATACTTTTATGTAATACACAGATGACTGCGAAAAAATCACTACACAGTCTTACTTTGATATTAGTCATCTGGTGTTCTCTTTGTTGATACATGACTTTAATTCTCTTGTCGTGAATACGCCTCGCATGCTCATCTTGCAATGGGTATGCATTTTGTAATTCCATTATCAATTCGCGACATCTATCTCTTCCTTCATAAATCTAAAAAATAAAATTTATATAACAAACTCTATTAACATCTTTACTTCAAAAAGTTACTGAAATTGACAGATTATCAATTTCGGCAACTTTTAGCTAAAACGAAGCGTTTTAACTATAATCGTGTTGGAAATTTTCGGCTTCATAACTTGGTATATTATAACATACCAAAGGCTCATTTACATTCAGATACAAGTATGAGGACTTGTATGAGATACAAGTATGAGCTCATACAAGTATGATCATACAAGTCAATATACACATGTCAATATACAAGTTTAAAATCATGTCATTTTTGTGCTCTGTTTACATTTGCATACACGCATACACTCGCAAAAAATGTCTAGTGATGAGGAGATTTTTTTATATTTAAGTACATGTGCATTACTTCTGTCAAAATTACGAAAAAGAAAGCGTAGATGGTGGCAACGATATTTTTTATCTCGACGAGAAACCCATGGAGCCTACTCAATGTTGATTAATGAACTGACTTTAGAAGATGGTTCATGCTTCAGAAATTATATGAGAATGAGTGTCGCTGATTTTTGAACTCACGTTGGTGGCTCCATTAATTACTAAAAGTGATACAAGATTTCGAGAAGCTATATCACCTGCAGATCAACTGGCTGTTACATTGCCAATAACCAGTATAAACCAGTTGCCAAGGCAACTGGTGACTCATTTGCATCACTGATGTACGCACCTAGGATTTCTACTTTAGATAGCTCTCGACTATACTGACTTTTATGTTGTACCATTTAATCTATACATCTTTAGCCATGCAAGTTAACACCTCAGAAATGTTATCATAAATATCTTTTCTTTTGTTAAAATCTTTATAGTCCTTCGACTTTACATCCCAGATATTACTGGCTATGATTTTCCCAATTAATAACAGAGTTTTATCCTTATTCCACAAAGACATATTTAAATTGTAATAAAAAAAAAACTATTGAAAATAATCAAATGTGAGATATCTTTTAAAACATAACCTAAATTTCCACCAGGTTGTCAGCTCATACAAGTCAAGTATATGGAAAAGTCTGCTCATACAGAAAGTATGAGCAAATGTCAATAGATTTGACAAATTATACAAATTATATGAGCTCATGTATGAGGTGATGTATCGCGACAAGTCAATTTGACTAGTATCTCATACAAGTCCTCATACTTGTATCTAAATGTAAATGAGCCTCAACGCTTCGCTTAAAAACCGGTCGACAGCAATCTTCCAGTTGAAAGTATTTACCAAGGATTGCGTTGCACGTCCTTTTATGACAGCTTGAAGAAGCAGTGCAGCTTGATTTTGTATAGCGTTTTTGTCTGGTTCAGCTTGGACAACCAGGGTCTCATGATGTATCTCGATTCTCACAATACGCTGACGAAGATTGCATTTAACTTTAGTATTTTTGTTCAAATCTAAACAAGAAAATAATATTAAGTTTAAACATTTAAATTAATTTTGGTAACAACATATAATCCGACAAATGTGACAATAAAAAATCAGCTGTGGCCACCACAGGACCGACCGCCATCATAAAGTACTTGTATAAAATACATTCTAGCAGCAGAGTAGAAATAACTTGGTCTAATATTTTCTAACAGAGATATTATTTATCATGACCATGGAAACGTTACATGGACGTATGAAATAATTGAGAAAAATTTTACAAAAATTATTCGAAATATTTTTGTTGCTAAATATTCAAAAAAATCTTAAAATCGACACGAGTAAACTCCCATTTTTAGTCAACCGATTTTCACCAAAAGTTGATCAACTCGTGCCATTAATGGCAGAAGCTTAAATATGAAGTTTCATAAAAATCCTTTCAGCCGAATATGCTCTGCAAGTGTACACAGACAGACGGACAGACGGACAGACAGACCGACAGACATCATGCTAAAAATAGTCAAAACGTTATGTAGGGACCTCAATTCGTGGAGATCCATCGAAATCTCAAAATGTCAAAATCGGTATGATCACAATACCTCCTTATATATGTTGGCGGTCGGTAAAAATATATAATATTTACTGAGGAGTTCTTCATAAAGTTGTTTTAAAACTGGTACAGTCCATTTTGTTTCTCTATCACACAAATGACGACCCATTCGTTTAATTCTGTTCTTAATATTTGTTGTATGATTCATTGTGCTGGTGTCCATATCTGGCTCATCTGCAAAATAAAAAAAAGAAATGATGTGAAGTGTGAATTCCAGGTATGTGCGGTGGCATGGAGCGATCGCTCCAGGCGCCTGGTCCACGAGGGCGCCTTCCTAATATTTGTTTATTTGTTTATTTTTATATTTTCATAAAAAAAGTTATTTACTTGTTGCATTTTTATAAATTAGGTTTTTATTTATATTTGTTTATAAATATTAAATTTTATTTGGTCGACGTACAAATGAGCGGCGACTTTGTCGATATACGAGGTCTGTATCGCGAATTTTGTGATTTTTCAAAAATTATTTATTTATTCATGAATATCTATTTTGTCCCCTTCAAAGTAATCACCACCAGATATTATACACTTGCGCCAACGTTTTTTCCAATCCTCGAAGCACTTGAAAAAATCATTTTTTGTGATCTTGTTCAGCTCCTCCTTCGATGCCGTCTTTATCTCCTCACTCGTAGCGTAGCGTCGTCCTTTCATGGGCCTCTTCAGTTTCGGGAACAAGAAAAAGTCACAGGGGACCAGATCTAGGGAATACGGTGGCTGCGGCATTATTAGTGTGTTGTTTTTGGCCAAAAATTCGCGTAAATTTTGGTACGAATTTTACGGCGACCCGTTTCATACCCAAATCATTGGTAAAAATCGAATGGCACGAGCCAATCGATATGTTTAGGTCCTCAGCAACGTCTCTAACGGTGATTCGACGATTGGCCAATACTATTTTCTTCACTTCATCAATGTTTTTGTCTGTTGTTGACGTGCTCGGGCGTCCGGCATGCTCTTCGTCGTTCACATCTTCTCGGCCCTTTGAGAACATTTTGTACCACCGATAAACGTTGCTTCGGTCCAAGATAGCTTCACCATATGCCACAGTCAACATTCGGAATGCGTCCGCTCACTTAATTTTGTTTTTCACCCAAAATTTGATACAGATTCTTTGATCCATTTTTTGGTATAGGCAAAAATCGAAGACGAGCCAAAACACGTGCAAGCAAAGCAACTGTCAAACTGTCAAAAATTAACTGAACGTTCAAAATGGCCGAACTTGTCGGCATAATTGTGAGACATGAGTACCAACATCGCCACAAAAAAATCGAAAATCGAATATACGTAACCCGCGGAAATTCAAAATTCGCGATACTTTTTGAACAGACCTCGTAAATGAAAGAAAATATTTATTAGGCTTGTTTTAGGATTTATTAAGATTTATTTTAGGACATATTTTTTAGATATTTACTAGGCTTTTTTAGGATGTATTAAGCTTTTTAGTGCTGGATTACCGACCCATGTCCCGCTTTAATATCGGTACCTAAAATCGTGCCGGAAACTTATTTACTGTCCCGCATTAAGAAACAGCTCGGCAGCGAAGTTTATTCAACTTATTTATAAAATAAATATAAGAACCTGTAAAGTTTTGCGGCATCTAAACAAACGTTTTTATTGCACTTAACACAATTTAGTTTAGTTCAAAATCACTCACTCATTGTCTTTGATTAATTTTACTCCAATATTTTATGTAAACTAGATTGTTCTAAACCACTGGTAAGTAATGCGAGGCTCGACTTAATACGAATTTAAACGTCAGAGTAAAATTTACTCTTCCTTGAGTATTTTTAGGCGCAAGCTTATATTATAACTAATTCAAATGTATCTATATGAGATCCGTTTAAGATCCGCTTTAGAAAAACGGATACGGACCCGACACACCACTACTTTGAACATAGTTAAAATAAAATCTTAAATTATAGTGTGACTCTTGTATACAGAATATTTTACCTAATAATTGTAAGTCATCTGGTTCATCAAAGGCACTATGCATCATTTTTGGTTGCTTCATTCCTAAACTTCCTGGACTATACATTTTGTAAAGTTCTTTCCTTATATTAACCCCTTTATGAACTCTTTCCAATCTCCGTAATTCTACAATACCAATTTTTAACACTTATTTGATTCATAGTATCAATGTATAAAACAATACCTCTACATTTAGCGTAATTCATCTTTTTCAATTTTGCATCTTTCTCTGCATTTAATCTCTTAGCAATTCGTTTAAGTTTTTGGTTAGATTTTTTTGCTGTAGTATCGTAGAGTTCTTGCAACATATTTTCAAGTAACTGCATTCGTAGATTTTGAATGTTTTCAATTTCCTAAATAATAAAATATTATTGTGTTGATAAAGACATTTTCAAAAAGAACAACAATAATTTTAAAACTTTTTAAAAACAATAAAATACAATATAACTAGTCTAATTTATTTTTATATTAACAAACTTTCTGTGGTTGTCGTCAAAGATATCTACATCTCTATCAGACTTGCTTGTTTACTAAACTGAGCATTTTGTTCAGTGGTGACATAGATTCGGAAATTTTGAAAAAGTGATCATTTATAATTCTCAGTCTTATGTCAGGGACTCGAATATTTAAATTTAGAAGAAGTTCTGGGGCATCTAGTTTATTATTAAATAATTTAAAAGCAAAATTCAAAGTATGGATGGAGCCTCTCCATTCTAATGTTTGAAATTTCTTGCTATTATTGGGTGCGTTTTGTTGTGACAATTCTGGTTTCGGTTTAATCATAATACGCGTTTTGTTGCGACTGTATTCTCATTCTATTCATTCTACCCATTCGATGACTTGAAGTCGAACGACTGGAATGAACAAGTGTGGTGGGGATGAAAAGTAATATTTGAATGCAGTTGGTTTCATTTGGTTTTTAAATGTATTAGAATTAAATCTTGGTATTACTGCTTGAAAATAATTTTTACTTTTAGGTACTTTCTCATTTTGTGTCCTAAAATAAATACAAAGTGTCTCAAAAGAAATTTTATATTTATTTAGCTTACTGCGTGAACGCAACGTATCCGAGGGGCGCGGGGGTTATGTCAATCGGTAGCCTGGCTCTTGGGAATTCAGTCGCTATGGAGCCTTTCTCGGGAGCAGACCGCGCGTTATGCGTGCGAGAGTTTTACAAAAACGGTGATTCGGCGACTGTAGCGCGTAGAAAATTCTGCAGTATTCGAGGTTTTCGCCACTTAAATGATGCGCCAAGCATTCCTCTCATCTCTCATTCGACATTGGGTTAAAAAGTTTGAAGAGACTGGTACAACGCTGGATAAATCAAAATCCGGGCGACCTAGGTCATCAAGAACGGTAGAAAACGTGGAGAATGTTAATCAGTCTGTTCGTGACGACCCGAACCTTTCAATTCGGAAGCGCGCAAGTGCTTTAAATGTGCATAGATCATCATTACATCGCATTATGCACAAAGACCTAAAGCTGCACCCCTACAAAATTCAATTGGTGCAAGAATTAAAGCCCCAAGATGCCAGTCAGAGGCTTAATTTCGTAAATCAGGTGATTGAGCGATTTTCAACGTTTACCAACATTTTGTTTTCGGATTAAGCTCATTTTCATCTTAATGGCTACGTAAATAAGCAGAACTGCCGCTACTGGAGTGCAACGAATCCGAAACGCAAACATCAGAAACCCCTACATTCGGCTAAAGTGACCGTATGGGCTGCGATGTCGGCGCGAGGAATTATCGGCCCTTACTTTTTTAAAGACGAAAGGGGGCGTGCAGTTACAGTGAATTCAGAGCGTTATGTGGAGATGTTAGACAACTTCTTGGTACCTGAACTGCAAAACTTTCCTGGCTATAACCAAAGAACACGGTTCCAACAGGACGGAGCAACTTCACACACGTCCAATATGTCTCTGCCACGTGTTCGTGAAATTTTCTCAGGCAAATTGATCTCCCGGAGAGGTGACATAAATTGTCCTCCACGCAGTCCAGATTTAACCCCTATGGACTTTTTCCTATGGGGTTATCTTAAATCTAAAGTTTACGCCAATAAACCGACTTCACTGGCGCATTTGAAAGAAAATATCGGTCACGAAATGGCAGCCATCCCTGAGTCCACCTGCCGAGACGTCATAAGTAATTTTACTGTTCGATTAAATGAGTGCCGAGAACGCGAGGGTCTACATTTAGACGATATTATTTTTAAGAAATAAATCCCCAAAAAGTGTATTTTAATAATTAATAAACATTTTTTCTATATACGGCTTACTTTTTTTTTAATCGATCCACTAAATATAAAATTTCTTTTGAGACATCTTGTATATACCTATATGATTTTAATATAGTATTGTTAAGTCTAAACTTAAAATGTATGTACAATTCAATTACTCGTTCTAAAACATGAAATTATAGAATATTTGCTTCAAATATAAAGTTTTCTTATTCTGCATTTATTATTTAGATTATCCATTTAGGTGGAATATGTTCGTTATTTGTTCTACTTCACGATCAAAATTGTCATCTTCTTGCGCATCAATTCTATTACTTCTAACCTGCCACCAACAAAACGCACCCATTGACAGCTAGGTTTTTTAACTGGTTTGCATAAGAGATACGAAAAGGATATGTTCCGGTTAATTTCAGGGTCAGGTTTCTTACAAATCTATTTTGTACTTTTTCTATTTGTTTTTGTGGGACATTGTGTTTCGGCTCCAGATTGTATTTGCGTACTCTAATTTAGGTCTTTAGATCTAGTGCACAGTACAGTAACCAAGTTGTAGATATCTTAAAACTACTACTGTTTCTTAGTATAAATCCTAAAGTTTTGAGGGCACTATTCACTATATTATCTATGTGGTCACTAAAATTAAAATCGTTTCTAAATAGTACACCTAAGTCTTTAACTTACTATGTCTAAGCAGCACTATATTGTCAATATGGTAATCGTTGTATGGTATATGGTAAATGGTGATATGGTAATTATCAAAATACTAGATCTATTCCGATCTTTTTAAACACATGTCATTTTGTTACTTACAGGCAAATAAAATATATATTTTTTTAAATACCTGCTCTCTGAACATCCATTGATCAGTTTCTATTGCTGTTATAATATTTTGTCTTTTTTCTAAACTCTCTGGGTCGAATCCTTCTGGTAAAAATGATTCCCAGATTCTTCTTATTCTGGCCCTTTTTATAAGTTCTATCTCATGCATTCCCGCTGGCAAGTTATTTCTAAAAGGAAAAGCGGATAATTATCTTAGAAATTATTTAATTTAAACACAAGTTGAGATTAAAAAAGAACAAATACTAAAGAGATGAAGCAAAGAGGTTAGATGAAATAAAGAAGTTTGGAATTTATTCTTGAAATATCCAAAGGTTTTCCTTAACCAATTTCTTGGATCTAAACAAGGTTTTTGATGGTGTAATTCATGATACATTACTTGCTAAATTATCAATGTACGGTTTCAATCATAGTAGCGGTTTTCTTATAAAATCATACTTAACTAATAGGACAGTTTGTATAAAAAATTCTAAGCCAAACTCCAACTTAGCTATGGAGTACCACAGGGTTGAATTTTCGGTCCACGTCTAATTTACTTTAACGATTTCTCTTCTGTTGTTGAGACTAAATCTATTTTATGTACTGAAGATAGAACCTCTTCGGATCTAACCCGGAGGTTCCGGATTTTACAGGTTTGTGTCCGGGTACCGGGTTTGATCCGTATTTCTCCTGGTCGCGCGAAATATAAACATCCAACTTTTTTTTATATAATACTGACAGTGTGTTACACGTTTTCTGCCTTTCCTACACTGTATTTTCTGAATTTCTAACCCCCGCTCTTCAAGTAATTTTCTGAATATCTGCGCCTTCCTTTCCTCGCTTTTTTGATTTTCTTTTCTTAATTTATGAAGCATATATTGTATATACAGGGTGTTTGTTTGAAACGGGGCACCCCGAAAATCTCCTTTATTTGTAAAGATACAAAAAAATCTTCAGAACAAAAGTTAAACTAGACAAAAAGGCCCATCTAAAGATTAGTATAAGAATTCTGATGCACTTCCGGTTTCACCGGAAATGATGTCAACTTTTGATCTAGCATAGAGAATCGATAATTTTATATTTTTTTTCTAAAAGTACATTAAATTAGATTTACAATGATACCAAAAAGTCATATTTTTATGTTAACAATTTCAAAATGGCGATCATTTATTTACAAAATAATAATCAACATAAGTTTTACAAAGTTGAACGTAGCAAGCTTTGAAAACAATAAAAAAAGAAAAAAAACACTACCGCACAGAGCTGAATGCCCGTCCGTGTATACAAAGGGACATACGTTGAAGTTACCATATTATAATATAACAAAAATAGACAAAAACTATGAACGTACGTTACAGTAAGAAGCAGAAATACGTTCTTGACATCTTACATAAAACTGTGTGAAATAGATATATATTTTTTATCGGTTCTCAGTCGATCAATCTGTCAAGTAAATTCTCCTTTACTAAAGTCCATGGTAAACGGACTTTATGACGTCATTAAAACTATGAAATGACGTCACAGTTGAAAAACTCACCTTGTTGCCAATTCGAACTGACAAAAAAAGTTAGGTTATATCGAACAACTTCTAAAAGTATATTGAAAACATATTTTGTGTCTCTTTCTATCCCATGGAAATTGAAGTGAGCTCGAAACAATAATGGGTGTGGCCTTTCATGTTTTTTCTCATTTCAATTTACATATGTTAAAAAGAGATGAAAATTACATATTTTGTCTCTTTCTATCCCATAGAAATTGAAGTGAGCTCGAAACAATAATGGGTGTGGCCTTAACAACGATTGAACAATCCAATTTCAAACTGGCAACATTGAAAAAATGTACCAACATAAATAAATGTACTAACTGAGTTATGGATTGATGTTGATTCAAACATATCATAACGTTGGTACTTAAATTAACCAAGTGTGACGTCATCTCATAGTTATCGTAAACCGACTTTATATTAATAATTACCTTAAGAAATCAATTTTCAGTAACTCGGGGTCTGGATTATCTTCAGGAATTATATAATGCTTTGGTTTCCATGGCAACGTCTGTGCACTAGATTCTCGATATATAGTTTGCACCGACTTGTTTTTTGAACATTTTTCTTTTGTTTCTGTTACGACTGGATCGAGATTAGCACGTTGATTCGGAGGAATTATATCTGGAGTAATTTTTATTACAGGACTAAAGAACAGAAAAAAAATGTAAAAATTTTAATTTGGGCAAGTTTCAGAATTCGTCAGCAAATAAAACGATTCGGGCTAGATATTTCCCACTTATAGTTAAATATAAGAGTTGCTAATTCTCCCAACTAGCACAAAATGCTTTATAAAAATTGTATAAACATTTTTACAGCAATATTATACAACTGAAAAGTTAATAAGCAACAAGAATATCTATCGAGCAACAAAAAAAACGCTTATACTTCCAAAATAGGCACGGGTTTATAAAAGCCTTTTGGCGATTTCTAAGGCAAAAATTGAGGCTCACTCTAATCTCTTGGAAAGTTCTAACAATATGCAGCAAACATTGTGGCGTATTATTAATAAACATAGAAAAAATACAAAAGACCCTGTGAATACTTCTATTACTCCTGATCAGTTCAACGAGAATTTTTCTGAAATTGCCAAATCACTAGTTGAGAACATTCCAGTATCTAATTTACCCCCTAAATACCACCTTAACAAAATTTATCATGTAACCTTTTCATTTCAACTACGTGAAACTGTTACACGGGAGATTACTAGTTCTTTGAAAGATGCCATATGGCCTGTCCGTTAAATTACTAAAATCGGTCAAAGATCAGGTCATCTCACCTTTAACGAAAATAATTAATTCCTGTATTTTACAAAACTGTTTTCCTGACAAGTTAAAAATAGCAAAAGTTCTTCCATTGCATAAGAAAGGAGACATCAATAATGTAAATAATTACCGCCCCATTTCTATTCTGCCAGTTTTTTCAAAAATTTTAGAAAAAGTGCTTTAAAAACAAAAAACTCAATATTTTACCGAAAATCATTTGCTTTCCAACTCTCAGTTTGGTTTCAGAATTAACAAAAGCACAACTGATGCCGTTTTGGACTTTGTCGGTTATATTGTGGACGCATTGGAAGCTGGTGAATACTGATACCTTCTTAGTTCTCAGCAAAGCATTTGACTGCATCTCGCATAATATTTTATTAAATAAGCTATATCTTTATGGTTTTGATGAAAACAGCTGCTCCTTGCTTAGATCATATCTATCCGATAGGAAACAATTTACTCAGCTTGACAACAATAAATCTAAAACTCTTCCGTTACAGTTTGCTGTTCCACAAGGTTCCATACTTGGTCCGTTACTCTTTTTAATATATGTTAATGACCTACCCCTTTTTATGATTTCTAAAATAGTTCTCTACGCAGACGACACAACATTATTAACTAGAAACTCCAATCTAAGTGCTCTCTTTTCCGAGAATATATCCTTGACACCTGAAGCAAATTCTTGGTTTAACACCAATAAATTATGCTTAAACACGGACAAATCCCAAACCTACTACTAGGAAACATAATTTTGAAAACCCTCATTACGTCAAGTTTCTTGAAATCCACGTAGATCCTCATTTACGCTGGGACCAACACACGGAATTTCTTAGTGGAAAGCTTAGATCCACCATTTACCTAATAAGGAGGTTGAAATATGAAGTATGTAAAGAGGTCGTATTGAAAGCCTATTTTCATTATTTCAATCCCACCTAAACTATGGGATACTTATATGGGGACATTCTCCGTACGCTGACAGAATTTTTAGCCTTCAGCGTAAAACTGTCAGAATTATCGCCGGCGCTGCCTACAGAGCCGAATGTCGAGATTATTTCACAAGTCTCAAAATAATGACCTTACCAGAATTTGGTCCAGAACTCTCCTTGTTTAACTACTTACATGTTTTCCCAACAAGTCTCGAATCTGACACGCGCATTAAAACAGTCCAAGAACTTATCCCGGATCTGTCGAGACCTAGTCAGAAATAGCATCCGCGAACGTTATTATTAATATTTACCATTTCACGTATAGGTACATGTCAGCTGGAGAAATGAAGGGACCCTTACTACGTCCATAATTATCAGGTTTATAATTGCCAGGATGATATTGCACATTGACATTAACATGTCTTACTACTATTTGATTTCTTGCAGGTTCATCGCTAAACATTTTATGGAATATCGGACAGATTTGCTGAAAAATTAAGAACAATAAAAAAATTAGTTGATTTTTATACGAAGCTAGTACGGAAAGTAGTACTCGATTTACAATAGACATGTAGAGATTTTTATTATTATTTTATTATGAATAATAAGCAGTTTTTATACCATGAGTTCAAAAAGAAATTGCATAAGGGTTGGCTGTGGCAAAATAAAATAATGTCTATTGCAAGTTTTATATAACAATTACGTTTAGGCACAACTTTTGTAATCATTAAAATTGGAAATTATCATATTTTTTATTATTTTTTTAAATTATATTGTTTTATTGGCCATTAGTCTATACAACCATATTAGCCAGCTAAATACAAATTTATACATTATATAGAATATATTTTTTGATTTCACAGGTACAAAAAATATAAAAAACTAAAGAATCTGTTCAAAATGACCACCGTTTTCCTGCAGACACAAATTTACTCGTCTTTTCATACTATTATGGTCTATTTCAAAGTAGGAAAAAGTAGATAGCGCTGCGAACCGAGTACGATTTACACTGATCAAATACAGTATAGCGGGAAATTTAAAATAAGTTACAACTAGGGCATGGGCGTAGCAACTGGGTTAGCAAATGATTTTTTTTTTTTTAATATAAAAAAGGTTTATAAGATATTGAAATAAACAAGGCAGATAATACACTTACGTTATTTATACGACATAAATTCAGTTTAATGGGAAATTTGAAAAAGTTAAAAAAATATTAATTTTAAAAATTATGTACTATATATGTATAAAATGAAAGATTTGGCTAAAACAGTTTAAATAAAGCAATAAAACAAACAATATATCTTCAGAGCTAAAGTTTCTTATTTAAATAATTATTGTAAATAAAAATTAAAAATATATGTATATATGAAGGTCTAAACATTATATCAATAACTTCTTCTTTGGGCACAATCAAAATATGGGCTGTCTTTTGGCCTCACATTACTCCTCTCTCTTGATCTGTTAATTATCAAGTGTCAAAAAATATGTATATGTCAGATAACCTAAAATATATATAACTGCGTAAAAACAAATTACATGGAGAATTTTCTCCATAAAATCTACGCCAGGAATATAAATAAAAGTCTAAATATGTAAATAATAACAAAATATATGAGAAAAATTTAATAATATAAATAATATATATTTCCAATGTACGACACTGAACATCTGTCAACTTGGACTAAAAAAAATATTTTTACAGTGTAATAGGGATGACGATCTAAACCAATCCGAAGCAAGGACAAACAGCTCCTATTTTCTTACACACATTTTTCTACTTTGAAATAGACCATAAAAGCATTTATAAGAATTTGAGGAGTTATATTGGCACACTATTCGGTATTTCTGTTTTGCAGTATACATTATTTTTCAGATAAGGGAATATAAAGTAATCTAAAATAGTCGAGTCTGGTGATCTAGGTGAAAATTCTGGATTTGAACGTAAACTTATTATCCGTTCGTCAAAAAATTCGTAAGGTAATTGATGGTCTCTTGAGCGGTGTGGGCAGTCGCGCCATCCTGTTGGAAGTAGCCTGGCTGGAACTCATCCTCATGAAGCTGATTAATAAATTCACGTAAGATATTCCGGTATCTCTAAGCCAGGGGTCCCCAAACTTTTTTGGCCGTCGACCCCAGAAGAGTTTTTCGACTTATTATCGACCCCCTCTATTTTACAATTACGTTATTATAATAGGACAAACAAAAAATACGCTTATGTGATTTCTTAATATTGTTTATTGTACAATGTTTTTATTTATAATGCATTTATCTAATTGCATTACAATAATATTATTATTAAATAAAATTGCCTGTCTTTGTCAATGTGACGGGTGTGGTTGGTGACTCTTTGCAAGATTAGCAATGTCGGGTTCAAAATTAGTTAATTTCAACCTTAAATCGCCACAGAATTCTACATCTAACTTGTTTCTCTGTTTTGTCAGGATGGAATTAACATGGCTAAAACCAGCCTCAAATATATACGAACTTGGAAATGCTAGCAAAATGGGAACTATAATTTCCGAAAGTTTGGGATATTTCTGTATAACATTTACATTAGTCCAAAAGTAACTTAAAGTAACATTTTTAAAAAGCGTTTTAGCTTCAAGATCAACTGATAATCCAATAAGTTCATCTTGTATATTACTTTCGATGTTTTGAACATCTGCAGAAAAGGGAGCGATAATCCAATCTGGGATGTGCATGTTCCCTAAATCCTCAAAACGCAATTTAAAATCTTCGCTCAATTTTTGAAGATGCTGTGTGCATATGTCCAAGTCTTTATCTTTTACTTCCAACTGTCGCAAATTCGAAAAATATTGAAAATCTCTTCGTGAAGAGATGACTCGACAATGAAGATCTAAATAAGTCTAATTTAACTTGGAAGTCTAAAAGAAGTGTCCAAGATTGAATAATCGTAACATCTTTACCTTGTAACCGGGTCTGGATGTCATTAACTGAGTAGCTACACAGTTATATATTAAAATTATACTAGTAATTTTTAACTTTTTTCCATAGACCCCCAATCGACCCCCGAGCCAGAATCGACCCCTAACAATGTCATATCGACCCCCGGGGGTCGATATCAACCACTTTGGGGACCCCTGCTCTAAGCAGTAACAATTTCGTGGAAAAATATGGGTCCAATAATACGACTTCGAGACACAGCAATCCAAACATCAACTTTTAACGGTGAAGGAGAGTTTCACGAAAAGTATGAGGATATTGAGCACTCCATAACCTCATATTTTGTGAAGTAATATACCCCGAAAGGGTGAACCAGGCCTCGTCAGAAAAAAACGTTAAATTTAACAAATCATCATTGTTAATTAAATTTTGTTGGAACCAGTGGCAATACACAATTCGCCTATTGTGATCTGCTGGCAGCAACTCATGTAAAGCAAGAATTTTGTATGGCAATAGCTTTAAATCTTTTTTGACAATAGTATGGCAAGTTCCTAATGATAAACTAGTCTCTTGCGACAGTGTACGTAGTGATGTAGTGGGTTGCTCGTTCATACGTTGACGAACATCATCAGCTGTATTTTGAGTACGAACTCTTGGCCTTCCAGTTCTATCCCTATGAGTAATGCTCCCTGTATCTTGGAATAAATCAACACATCTAAGTACGCAGTAAAAATCTCTTTCAAGGAAAGCAATATCTGGAAATTGTAGCCGAAATTTCTCTTAACATGGACACCGCACTGTAAATCCATTCGCCGTTCACTCGAACACCATTTCGAAAATATGATTCAATCATAAATTTTTTGTGTTCTATTGTAAAAACCATTATAATTGTAGTTTAATTGAATTTTCAATAGAAACTTATGACAACAACAGTGATGACAGTAATTAAATTAATTGACAGTTAAAGCTTGCAGTACACATTATTTTATTTTTCCACAGCCAACCCTTATGTAATTTCTTTTTGAACACATGGTATATTATCCGCCTCAAGGCGGTGTTGGGCACTATAGGATTAAATATTTAGAATATATTGTCTCACTTCGAGGTCATCAAGATATCGCAAAGTCTTTTATTGGTTTGCATTGTACTTACAGTTTGTCCTGTTCTTAGGCTCGCTCTCATGGCTTGTATATAAAATTCTTTTCCACTTGATACATTACAGGAAGGATCTAGAAAAATAATTATATTTCAAATTTTAATTTACACTAATGTTCTGGCCAAAGAAACAAAACAATATCAGCACATATCAGGGACAAATGTAATAAAAAATTATAGACCTATCTCCAAGCCATGCGTCTTTTGCAAAAATTTTGAAAAGATTATATTAACTTTTTTAACTAACAACATAAAAAATCTTATAATTCCCGAACGATTTTTTCCAAAAACGTTCAGTGCTAACTAATCTGTTACCATACACAGAATTTTTGTTCAATGCTATTGACGAACATGACCAAGTTGATGTAATTTTTACCGACTTTACTAATTTGACAAAGTCGATCATAATATCTTAATTCACAAACATGACAACATATATACAGGGTGTTTGTTTGAAACGGGGCACCCCGAAAATCTCCTTTATTTGTAAAGATACAAAAAATCTTCAGAACAAAAGTTAAACTAGACAAAAAGGCCCATCTAAAGGCTACTATAAGAATTCTGAGGCACTTCCGGTTTCACCGGAAATGATGTCAACTTTTGATCTAGCATAGGGAATCGATAATTTTATATTTTTTTCCTAAAAGTACATTAAATTAGCTTTACAATGACACCAAAAAGTCATATTTTTATGTTAACCATTTCAAAATGGCGACCATTTGTTTACAAAATAATAATCAACATAAGTTTTACAAAGTTGAACGTAGCAAGCTTTGAAAACAATAAAAAAAGAAACAAAATATCTCTAAAATAAACTGTTATAACTAGTTTTTTTTTTCTAAATAGTCAAATAGTTTATTTTAGAGATATTTTGTTTCTCTTTTTATTCTTTCAAAGCTTGCTACGTTCAACTTTGTAAAACTTATGTTGATTATTATATTGTAAATAAATGGTCGCCATTTTGAAATGGTTAACTTTCTAAAAGGGCCCCAAACTGTCTGCCCAAGGGCCCCTGCATGGCCTAAGACGGCCTTGGAAATACGGAATCGCAAATACCATGCCCAAGAAAGAGAATGACATTTTTAGGATCACACTAGAATGAAAAGGCACAATGATTTTTAAAAATCTATGCCCTGCATACGTACGACTACCAAGGAACCGCAAGATGCCTAAAAAATTAGAGTAAGATTGGTTGTAAATTCACACCAAATTTGACTTATTTCAAAAAATTCTGGCTCGTAATCGAGTTCGATGGTGATAATTTACTGAGGCCCTATGCTCCAGTTAGGCTCCATTAAAGGATCTAATATATATGTATATTTAGGAAACGACCCCAGATTTATTCATATATTTTACTCAATATAATCTATTTCTTTACTTTAAGCTATTTTCAAATCTAACAACTTTTACCGATTGATTGAAGCTTTTGATCATTTTACTCAGTAAAAGCCAACTTCAATATGTAAAAAGTTAGCTATTGACAACTTAAATTCCATTTAGTTCCGCTTAAAGATTTTTTTTTAATATACATTCAGTACATATACCTATAGATTATAAGTTGTAGGTATTACTATTTTTCTACTTACCGTAAGCAAAATCAAATGGCCTGGATTCCATTGGCATAAAAGGAGCCGTAGGATACGTTAGTAACTGGCTTGGACACATTTTTAATTAATTTTGGACCTTCCACTCAAAAATCAACAATATAGATATCTGTCACAGTTCTGTCAAAAGACGTTGCTATAGGTTACGAATAACAATCAATATAGTTGCTTCAAGATAGTTTGAAACTGAAGGGATGTACAGTCTGTTTCAAACGCTTAGGCGGAACTAGATTTTGCAATTTAGTTACTTTCATCGCTTAAATCGTGCTTTTCGGCCGTTTTGTTTAAGCTTTGTAAATCATACTTACAATAAATATTTTTTGGTTAAGGTTAATATCATTTTAAAATGTAATTTTCTTTATATTTTGATTTTTTGTGTCATTCTAAATACAAATTTCCCATTTATTTATTTTTTTGTCATTAAAATATATAAAAAAATAATTTAATTTTGACATAGGTCATTCGTTTCCATGGTTTCATTGGTGTAATTTTAAATTTTGACATTCCAACGTGAAAAATGAAATAACCCAAGCAAGGTCCCTTGTCGTGACAACCTAAAAGAACGAAATTCCCATTTAGTTCCGCCTAAGCGTTTGAAACAGACTGTAATTAATGATTTAAGTGGTTATTTATTTATTGCTCTAAATAGTTATCATGTTATTTTCAAAATATTTTTAAATGTCAACTTTGAAAAAAAAAAAATTTTGAATATTTCATTGAATAAAAATACCATCTCTACTAAAGTATTATATAACGATATAAACTTATGACAACAACCACAGTGATGACAGTTAATTAATTCTAAAGCTTGCTGATGACATTACTTTTATTTTCCATAGCCAACCCTTATGTAATTACTTTTTGAACTCATGGTATTTATACTAAAGGAAGGAAAGAATTTTTACAAATTTTTCTGACAGAAATGATGTCACTCCAACAACCACAATGGCTGTCAGTATTTTGTTGTTTTCGTATTAAAAAGTGTTTATAAACCTTTATTTTGATAATTTAAGTATATTTATAATTTATAAATCATAAATAAAAGACAGGAGCTAAAATAGTTTTTAGTTATTTTATAATTTAATATAAAAATACGCATTTATAGTCTGTTCCTTTTGTTTAGGCGGAACTAAATTTTCATTCCTAGTTACTTTTACGGATTGATCATTTTGTTCAGGAAAAGCAGGTCCGCCTAATCGTTTGGAATAGGTTGTAACCTGAAATTTGGTATCTTGTGAAAATGGTTAGCTATACTGTCTTCGGCCGAGCAAAAACGCAAAATACAAAGACTAAAAGAAGTATTTTTCATTCGTAAGTATTTTCTATTCGTATTATGAAATTGAATGAATAAGATTTTGATAAATCTCAACATACACGTTACTTATGGACAATGGCGTACAGTCATAATTTTCTGCTATAAGTTCTGTATGTATTTATTTACTTGTGTGTATGATTAATTTTATAATAATAAATTACAGATGTATTATAGTGTTTTATTGATTGTTTGTATCTCCTATCTTTTCACTGAACAGCCGGAAACTATTGTCCGCAGAGCCGGCCTTAGCAAGTCTGGCGCCCCGGGCGAAATTTATTTGCCACCCCCGTAAAAAAAAAATAATAATTACTCTAATCCGTAACTAGCTTTTTAGTATCTCAATTGTATGTTATTATATATTGGTTTAGCCAAATGGCAACATGATTGGGACAATATACAAAATAAAAAGTTGAGGTAGATTAAGGGAGACGTTAAACCATGTGGTACTTCCTGCAGGATTAATCACATAGGGGAAACCGCCATCACACGCGCCTCCGAATAGACCATTGTTGGTGGACCCATGGATGGGGTGACCATTCGTCCCGCATTTTGCGGGACTGTCCCGCATTTTAACATTTTGTCCCGCATTAAGATGCGTCCCGCAAAAGTCATCCCGCATTTTAACATTTTGGGTTTGGGAGGTGAGGACCTTTTTTTTGCTCTTCACTTGGATTTGGGAGGTGAAGACCTTTTTTTTGCTCTTCACATGGATTTTGGGAAATGGGGACCTTTTTTTTGCTCTTCATTTGGATTTGGGAGGTGAAGACCATTTTTTGTTTTGCTCTTCACTTGGATTTTAGGAGATGAGGACCTTTTTTTTCTCTCTTCACTTAGATTTGGGAGGTGAGGACCTTTTTTTTTCTCTTCACTTGGATTTGGGAGATGAGGACCTTTTTTCTTTTTTGCTCCGTCCCGCATTGCCTTCTTAAGAAAATGGTCACCCTACCCATGGACACCTTCTTCGAGGCGAAGAGCCTCCTATATGTGAGACGTATAACACAGATTTATCGGCGTTATACATTTTAACTTTGTGTGTGCACTTCGATGTCAGGAGAGGTTAGGCCGCTGTTGTCAGTTGCTTTAGGTCAATAGTTCTCAAACTTATTTGGCCTACCACCACCTTTTCAGAAAAAAATTACTAAGCGCGCCCTGGAAATCTATATTATTTACATGAACAAACAGAAAGATATACAGAGTGATTATTTAATGGCGAGACGACGTCGCCGAATTTTACGTGCCTCCTAGCAGAATACTATGACTATATTAACCTTGAAGAAAATTTGATCATGAAGAAAAAAAGATTATGAGCATGCGCGCATAATCGCCTGCTACGATGTGTATGAAACGGCAAATTATTAAAACTTCCAGTGACGTCGTCTCGCCATTAAATAATCACTCCGTATGTATCTATATTTCTACCTACGTTCTAAAATTTATTAAAATTAATTTATTATGAAACGAAGAACTTTTGTCAAAAATAGGTAACTCTGAAAAGTATATTTAAATGCCCAAATGGTATTAGCACGATGTGCTAAAAATTATTTTAATGTTCAAGTTATTTTCTTCTCACAACAAAGGTTTATATATCTTAAAGTTAGTTTTATTTCGAAATGCCTCCTTTTCACAATAAATGTCCTCTTTTTTCACTTTTGTATCTGGTAACCCTAGTCTTACTTAACGTGTGTAAACCTTCACCTTTACGAACTTAAGTGGACAGCTAAGATCCAGACTATTAACAAGATGTCTGATCAGTCTGTTGGTAAGTACATATACATACCATTTAATTCGCATATCGTAATGATGAACCCTGGATAACACTCACGCCTACTACCCGAACTCCTTTAGTCAGGAATCTCATTTCAGTTTGAGATCAGACTACACATTATATCACGGGCTCGCTACCTAGTTGATAATAAACGATACGATATTAAACTAACGTATAAAGTAATGTTGATTAAGTTTAACTTAATTTGAAAAATCCTGTGATTTAAAAAATGTATAAAACTTAAACCTATTATATATTTTGTTGCAAAACTACAGACTTCAAACAAAAAAATTCAATATGTTATAAAATATTTTTGTATGTTAAATATATTATATTTGTTACAGCAGGTTATTAGTGTATTTTAAAATAACCATCTCCAAATTTTCCCATATATGAAGACCAAATCTGATCACTTGTGATTTGTGCGCAACGTTCACCAGACAATAATATGTCGCATCTGCATTCTATTCTTATTCTATAGACGGTCATCTGTCCTAATGTTAACTGTGATATCTGGTTGTAGTATGGTGATTTCTTCAAATCTTCATTTGTTGAATCAGGTTTTTTATCTTGCTTCAAAACTATTCCTCTCTCTTCTAAACACATCTTCGTGAATATGTCCTGAAGAGTTGATTTTTCCAGATTTTGGTATCTGTCTATAAAAAAAAAAACAAATAAGAGTTTAGAAAATTTGAGAATAGGTAATGACAACGTTGGAAAATTATATTTATAAACAAACTGTTTAAGACAGAGATCTGCGTCTTAAACAACGTCCGCATTGCCAACTTAATTTCTATTATAAAAAAATACTCCTTGAATTTGTGCTGTCAACATTTTATATTATCATAAACAAGAATACTGTATTATATCGACGTTATAAGAAGTTTATACTTATTGTTATAATAAAATTATTTATTTTAATAATGTGTTTAATAAAATACAGAGCTACAATAATACAGGTGTAATATATTCTTTATTGTAGTGTATTTATAGTAGAATGAAATAAAATATCCATATTTGTTTATAATAATTCAAACTGTGCGTCTGCGCAGACAGTTCAAAACTGGTAATTTCATGACGGTAACTTAAGGACAAAATTACTGTAGCTGATGACAGCACCGGAGATTTAAATATCAAGTGTGAAAGCATACCGATGTTAAACATCGGGAAACTTTAAGTGCACTCGTCTTAAAGTTCTAGTGTGAAAAGGGTATACGTTGCAGAGCAAATAGTCTGTTCGCTTGAGGAGCGTGACCCCACACCAGTATTGCATAAGACAGATGGGGATGAACGAAAGAAAAATATATAATTTTCAAAATATTGGGTTTTTTATTTACCTTTTGATGATGCAGAATTTTCTATTTTATGTTTGATGCATTCCTTATCTTTTTGTACCAATAATTGTGCGCCTTGTTTAGGTAATAACCAATATGTGGCAAAAACTAAGTCTATTGCATTATTTGTTTTAGAAATTGTCAAAGGCTTCAGTAGTAGTCCTAAAAAAAAGCAAATACAAAAAACATAAGAAATTAGCGATAGACAATTACATTAGATCAGGCTTGTCCAACCCTCGGCCCAACGAAAAATCGTAAACTTACAAATTTTATAAGACTGCGATTACAGGTACCATTAATAACACTACAAATACAATTTCAACATGCCAATAATTTATAAGCGATGTATTTTTTAATTTAAGATTCTTTAGAGAGAATCATAAAATCATTCTTAAACTATATAATATATTCATTATTATTAGTGTATTTTATGTGTGGCCCAAAAACACTCGTCTTCTTATAATGTGACGAGTAATATGACTTTCTGTAGAGAAAATAGTTGAACGAAATCAGATGAGGTGCACATGTTTGCAGAATGGACAATAAAAAGAGGAAAAAATGTTTTTGACACAAAAAGAAATATCAAAGGAACACCAAGAAGACCATGTAAAGAAGACATTCAAAGCGCTGTACCACGACGATGAGTGATATGGGAAGAAACGTGGACTATAATACAAGATATAATACAAGCAAGAACTCCGCAAGAATAATACTCAAACAACCTGGCACCAGAAAATGATAAAAAAAAGTCTTAAGGATTAAATAAGTAAGTAATTGTGAAAAATATGAGATAAACCAAAGCTTGGCAACATGAGGGCAATCTAGGGGGCATGAAATGGTCTTAAAAAGAACGTGTAACGATTTGGGAACTTGGGAAATGGGTTAATAATTTCCCTGAATTCTAATACTAGCCATCTGTTCAAGTTTTGACAAGCACTTGTGACTTCTGCGCTTGCGTTCACTTGAAACGCCAACTTATGTGCCGGTTCTTGAAAGGGCAAAGGTCCGTAAATTTGCATTCAACATGCCATTGCATCTGAAAAGAGCGTTTAATACTCTTGGGTACGCGAGTGCTTGGTTGAGTACGCAAAACACGAGCCTGGAAAGCAACGTACAGTATTGTGCGAATTAATGGAAACAAAGTTGAATTTTTAATTTTACTAGAATTGGCAACACTTCACTGACAATTCTAATATTTGTGTTAACTGGTTCTAACATAAATTAATTAATGTAAGGTTGTGCATTATATTAACGTGAATTTCAGCTATTTTGGGTGAGTTTTATAAGTTTTTGTTAATTTTACAAATTATATTGTTATAAATTGAATTTTAGTGGTTAGCATATCATATATTTGATCATGGATATTACGCCGAGAAAAAGGGAAAGGATTACCACGCTTAGTGAGTACACTTCTATGACCCAAAGGGCTATTGTCCGTGAATGCTCAGTAAGTGTCTCAGCTGTAAGCAAAATATTAAAGCTGAAAAGAGAGACTGGTTCTGTAGAAGTGCGTAGGAAAGGAAATTGTGGCAGAAAAAGGAAACCAACGCCACGGGATGAATCGTTTTTACTAAGAAATAGTAAACTTAATCCCAGGAAGACCAGCTTTGAACTCTAACAAGATCTGCAGAGGACTGGCGTAAAAATTCACGATTCTACAGTCCGTAAACGGCTGATAGAAGCTGGCCGAAAAGCCGTGCGGGCACAAAAAAAAACAATTTCTAACGGCTCCCATGAAGAAAAAATGGGCTAAAATATGCCCATTGGACTGTAGAAGAGTGGAGAAATGTTTTATTTTCTGATGAAACACACTTTTTAGTACAGGGGTCGCGTTCGAAGTTCGTGAGAAAAAGTGTAGGCGAAGCGCTCACACCGTCCCATATTGTTCAAACAGTAAAACATCCTGTAAAAAAGATGTTCTGGGGCTGCTTTTCATACATGGGTACTGGAAAACTGATTCCAGTTGAAGGTATGATGAACAGTGAGAAATACAAAGCATTGTGCGAGTCATATTTGTTTACAGAACTGGAAAAAGTCAAAGCAGCTGATGGTCACATTTTTCAGCAGGACTCGATCCCGTGTCACGTTTCGAAACGAATGAGAGAATATTTTCAGAACAAAGGGGTTGTTCTTCTGGATTGGCCTGGAAACTCACCAGATCTAAATCCAATTGAAAATTTATGGGCCATATGCAAGGCTAGACTCCAAAAAATAGATTATACAACAAAAAATAAAATGATAGAAGCAGTAAATAATATCTGGAACGAGGGCACTGCTATAAAAGAAAACTGCAAACAGTTAATAGATTCAATGCCAAAACGGGTTCAAGCTGTGATAAAAGCCAAAGGTGGTCATATATCATACTAATTAAATTACTTTTTACCCATAGAATTACTTTGTATTAGAATTATTTTGAATTACAATCATATTTTTAAAAAACACCTTTTGTTTCCATTAATTCGCACAATGCTGTATGTAACAGTAAATAACATGCGCAGCAAGTAATATTTCTGGTCATAAACAATTCCCTTAAATAAAAATTCTATGATATTCTTTCATTATAACTTATTATATTCTATGATATCTTACCAGTAGAGGTTATTTTTGATATCCCTTTTACTTGTGCGTTCGTATCTCTTTTTCCTCTATAATACCCATTCTCTCTATCTTCTAACTCTTTCTCTGATTCTAAATCCCATAAAGTTTCAGGTAATTCTCTATTCTTTACTTCCTTTTTCTGAACTTCCTTCCCATCTTTCTTTTCATCAAAATCACTATCCCTAGACTGTCTCAATGCCTGATTCTTCTCAAAAGTCTGCCTCAGTATATCAGTCGGTAACTCATTAAGATCGCTGAGCAATCTATTCCTTGCTGCGTATATATTTTGATAGTCATTTGGTGTGATAGCTTGTATGTCTTCAGCTAGGTTCTTTTTCTTTGATTTTTGTTGTTCTGATAGCAATGTTTCGGTTAGATTTTCGGGGTTTTTACTTCTGGGGTCACGATTGGCAGGCATTATGTTTGGAGCTCTATCGTTATCTAAGAATGTGTCGTAGTCTAACTGCGTACCACCTAAAATGTCTTCTGCTGGATTTGGATTCCACAGTTCGGGTTGATCATAATCGTATTTATCTTCCAACTGAAATTCAAAATATAAATTTTTACTTCTACAAAAGGATTGAAAACAAAAAAAATGTTGTTCGTTTCCATTCCGAAAAAAAATTAAAAATACCATTACATTTTTGTACATTGTCACCTATTATATTCCTCTGAAACCGATTTAAATCAAAATAAAAAAACTGTTAAATAAGGTTTAACCACTTAATATTATGAACAATTAAAAAAATAATAAAACTGTCTTTATACTGTTTATAGTCAGTGCAAACATTAGAATGCTCTTATAAGAAATAGGAGTGGTGTTCCCAAATGTTGTAAAAGTGTTAAATATGTCAATGAAGCCAAAATATTATGTGTAATTTTATATTCTTTTGTCGATAATTTAGTCAAATTAAATGGAAAAAGTATCCGTGAAAAATGAATAACCATTTGTACCGCGTTTTCAACGAACAGCACGTTTTACAGCTGGCCAAGAAATAAAAGGATTGTGATATTGGGAGAACCCATCAAATAGTATGAAAAAGAACTACTCCATTTATCCTGTACTGCATTCTAACGTTTGAACGGACTATACATATTATTTAATAACTAATATAGGTATAACACGTGCCCTCAGTGCCCCCCCCCCTGACTACGCGGAGGTCGGACTGCATGATATCGTAATATAAACAAAAACTAATCGTACATATATAATTAGCAAGTGTGTGTAAGTGATCTGGGTAACATTGTGACGTCATTTTTTCCTAAGGTTCTCGTGATTGGCTAACTGGGGACTCTCGATGTCTCTTAATTGACAAGTATTTTGCAGATTTATTTTCTAAGAATCTACGAATATAATTACTTATAGCAATGTGTAGGATTTCGTAGGCATAAACAAGAAACTATATATATGATTTGACCGATATGAACAATATTTTGCAGATTTATTCTCTAAGAAACTGCGAATAAAATAACATATAGAAATGTCTAGTGTTTCGTAGGCATAAACAAGAAACTCTAGACACTCCTATATCCTATGATCGATATGAAAAATATTTTGCAGATTTATTTTCTAAGAATCTGTGGATAAAATAATGTATAAAAATGTCTAGGGTTTCGTAGGCATAAAACAGAAATTCTAGACACTCCTATATCCTATGATCGATATGAAAAATATTTTGCAGATTTATTTTCTAAGAATCTGTGGATAAAATAATGTATAAAAATATCTAGGGTTTCGTAGACATAAAACAGAAATTCTAGACAATCCTATATCCTATGATCGATATGAAAAATATTTTGCAGATTTATTTTCTAAGAATCTGTGGATAAAATAATGTAATAAAAATGTCTAGGGTTTCGTAGGCATAAACAAGAAACTCTCGACACTCCTATATCCTATGATCGATATGAAAAATATTTTGCAGATTTATTTCCTAAGAATCTAGAAATATAATTATTTACAGAAATGTCTAGGGTTTCGTAGGCATAAACAAGAAACCCTAAACACTCCTATATCGTTTAACCGATATGAACAATATTTTGCAGGAACAACAAGATATGAACAGTATTTATTCTCTAAGAATATAATTATATATAGAAATATCTAGGATTTCGTAAGAATCAAAAAGAAACTTTAGACATTGTTATATCCTTTGCACGATATGAACAATATTTTGCAGATTTATTCTTTAAGAATCTACGAATATAATTACATACATAAATGTCTCGGGTTTCGTAGGAATAAATTAACGTCTCAAATTATTTTTAGTTTTAACAATATAAATGTAATGTACTGAATAAAAATGAATCGTTTTCCCATCTTAAAAAGTTCATGAATAAATAATCTAACTATATAATTAGCAAGTGTCTGTATGTAGTGTCGGTAACATTATGACGTCAATTTTTCCTAAGATTCTCATGATTGGCTAACTGGTGACACCCTGTCTCTTGATTGGCTGACAGGTGATATCCTATTCCGTGATTGGCTAACGGTAAGATATCCTGTCCCGTGATTCGCTGACCGGCGATGAAATTAAGATACGTTAAAAAATAAAACCAAATACACATACAAACAATTGACATTTTTATATTATAAATCTGTCATTGTTGACGGGTAATAACCTAGTTAATAATAATTTACCTCTGTGTTTCCATCATTAATTTGTTCTGCAACGTCATCTCTGGTATTTTGATTGTTCTGCGTAAAATCTTTTAACAATGTTTGTCCATCATCTCTATGTCGGAAATTTGAAGCTCCATTATTTACTTTCATATTCCTCATATTTAATTTATTAAACTTCTTATAATTTATATTATCGTCTAACTTAAGTGTAGGATTTGTGTTTTTAAATATTGTATCAAAATCAGGATGCTCTTTTAAATATGATCTTACATCTTCAATGGGCGTTTTAGAATTATTGTACTCTATTGCTTCGCGATTTTCTACAAACAAAATAAAATTACAATTATAATCTAAATATTATAATATCTAAATTTACTATCTAATATAATATCTACTGAAAAATTTACAAAAATTCTTCGTTTTATCAAAAAATGTCTCAAATAAAAGTTATTAGTTATTGCATTTATATTTATAGCAACTTTTGTCAAATAATTTTTTTCGAAATATTTTTCTGTTGCTATATATTCGCAAAATTCTTAAAATTGACACGAGTAAACTCCCATTTCTAGTCAACCGATTTTTACCAAAAGGTGATCAATTCATGCCATTGATGTCAAAAGCTTAAATATGCAGTTTCATAAAAATCCTTTTAGCCGAATTTGCTCTGCACGTATACACAGACAGACAGTCATACGGACAGACGGACAGACAGACGGACGGACAGACGGACGGACAGACAGACGGACGGACAGACGGACGGACAGACGGACGGACAGACGAACAGACAAACCGACAGACATCATGCTAAAAATAGTGAAAACGTTATGTAGGGACCTCAATTCGTGGAGATCTATCGAAATCTCGAAATGTCAAAATCAGTATGATCACAATACCTCCCTTATATATGTTGGCGGTCGGTAAAAGTGAGAGAAATTACCTGAAGTGTAAAGCATTATCCCTGGAGGTTCATTATATTGATTAATGGCAAACAATTTTGTAATTTTTGTGGAGTTAAATCTCAGTTTACATAAATCGGCTCTTGTTTTTTGCCATATATTACTTCCTGAAATACAGAAGAAGAAAAAACATGAAAACTGCTTAACATATTTAGTGTTTAATAATAAAAAATTTAATAATGACAATATATAACTATAAAATAGGCAAATAATCATTATTTATGCTTCAAAGATGAATTTATTATGCCGACTAGCATTCAGGTATCATCTTAGCCTACTCAAAAGATAAAGAATTTGCGAAAATTACCTAAAATTAATTAAAACAAGTATATACCAGGTCTACAAGTATGAAATGCGGATTTTTTTTAAAACTTGCCGCGCAAACAGTGTGTATAGTTCAAAGTTTCAACACATATGGCGTTTTGTTAAGTTATTATTAAGTGTCAAATGCGTATAGGTTATAATTTGAAAAGTGATCATATAGTTTTGTTTTACTGTGTTAAAAATGGCAAATTTTGTGCCATATAAAGAGCATTTGCGGACAGTACTACTGTTTTGTTTTCATTTGAAAAAAACTGCTGCTGAATCATACCGACTGCTTCGAGAAGCTTATGGTGAATATGCTCCATCGCAAGATACGTGTGAACGATGGTTTCGGCGTTTCAAAAGTGGTGACTTTGATCTTACAGACAAAGAACATGGAAAACCTTCAAAAAAATATGAAGATACAAAATTGGAAACATTGCTACAGGAAGACGATAGTCAATCACAAAAACAACTAGCAGAGCAGTTAGGTGTTAGTCAACAAGCTGTTTCCAATCGCCTACGAGAGATGGGTAAGATCCAGAAAGTCGGCAGATGGGTTCCACATGCATTGAATAAGAGGCAGAAGGAAAAACGCAAAAACACTTGTGAAATTTTGCTTGCACGATACAAAAGAAAGTCTTTTTTGCATCGTATCTTTACTGGCATTGAAAAATGGATTTATTTTGAAAATCCCATACGCAAAAAATCATGGGTGATCCCAGGCTCACCATCCACATCAACTGCAAGACCGAATCGCTTTGGCAAAAAGACAATGCTCTGTACTTGGTGGGACCGAAAGAGTGTGGTCTATTATGAATTGTTAAAACCTGGTGAAACAGTTAATACCCAACGCTACTAACAACAACTGATCGAATTGAACCATTCGCTGTTCATAAAACGACCAGAATACGAAAGAAGACAGCACAAGGTAATCTTTCTTCACGATAACGCTTCATCACATAAGGCAAAAGCAGTTTGCAACACATTGGAGGCACTCGCCAAGCAGCACTTTTGTTCATATGAAAATGTGAAAGAATGGCTAGATGAATGTTTTGCGGGGAAAGTGGAAGAGTTCTACTGGCGAGGTATTCACAAATTGCCTGAAAGATGGGAAAAATTTATAACTTCTAATGAAGCATACTTTGAATAAATAAACTTTTACTGTTCTTTTGAGTTTAATGTATTTTATTTAAAAAAAAAATCCGCATTTCATACTTGTAGACCTGGTAGATCTGCAAATTGAAGCAGTGTTCAGAACAATAAAGTCACAATGGTATCAACGATATAGCAACCTTTGAACCAATTGGAAACCTTTGGTGTCGACAACATAACATTTAATTAAATATTATATCAATACTTATAAGATTTCTTTTCGTCGAAATAAAAATTGCTTCATTAACTATATAAACTCAAATATTAATAAAAAAGTCCTGTAAATGATTAATACAAACTGTGTTACTTGTAATAGGTTTTAAGCAGAGCATGAATATTTGAAGCAAAGACTTATTACAAGATAATTAATATAATATTTTTTTTTATAATCAACATACGAGAGTCGTCTCAAAAGTAAGTCACACTATTTTTTTTAATCCGTGTGGTTGACGGGAAAAGTCTGGGAGTCTCAGTGAATTTGTGTCTGGGTGTAGTGGCAGCACTGTAAAATTTCTATGCGCGTGCGTCGACCGATCCGGAAGTCAGGCTCCAGCCACTATGGAGACTCCACTTGCTCCAACCGCTGATTGCGAAGTTCGTGGTGTTATTCGTTTATTGACGGCAAAAAATAAAAATGCTACTCAAATTCATCGCGAATTGTATAGTGTTTATGGTGAAGACGTTATGTCAAGGCCAATGGTTTCTCGTTGGCGACAATCATTCAAGGGAGAACAACATTACACGATGAACAACGAAGCGGTCGCCCCTCTACTTCCCGCACCCCGACTGTTGTCGAAGATGTTTCCGCAACTGAAGCAACATCTTGGGGGAAGACGCTTCACAAACGAGGATAATTTGATACAAGAAGTTGAAAGATGGCTAACCAGTATGGCGGCAGAATTGTATGACACTGGATTGAAAAAACTTTTACCACGTTACCAAAAATGTATTGAAAAACAAGGCGATTATGTAGAAAAATAAGTTTTATATGTACTTTCCGAAATATATTTTTTTTTTAACAACTTACTTTTGAGATGAAGCTCGTAGATTTGTTATTATAATTTGTTTAATTCTATCTAAAACTGCATAATAATCCAGTTTCAGACAGTAAAAGTAAAAAATATACACGTTCAGGTAAAAATAAGTATGCCTATGGTCTATTATTATGATTATTTCAAAAATAGAAAATTTAGTAACAAAATAGTAATTTACCAGGAATAAATTCATATGTATCTTGATGTCCTTCATGATCTTTACAGTCAGAATTCCAGTATAAAAATATATCATTTCCAAAATCTTCCATTCGGATTGTCAGTCCATGTAACTGTTCACCAGCAGTATCTATTATAGGCTTATTATAGATAGGTTTTCCAGTCTTACCATCAATTATATAAGTCTAAAACAACGAAAAGAAAATCAATTAACTTTTGTAAATAAAATCACCAATTTCAAATAAGCTATTTACTTAAAAGTTATATTATAAGTTGCAAGTTTAGTAAAACTATAACTCAAAATAAAACACTCGGTAATGTTTCAAAATATTTTAATATATTAATACGTATTTCGGCTTATGTGGCCATCATCAGAATACAAAGAGTTTACAAAACTTAACAATTATATACTACAAGATGTCTCAAGAGAAATTTTATATTTAGTGGATCGATTAAAAAAAAAGTAAGCCGTATATAGAAAAAATGTTTATTAATTATTAAAATACACTTTTTGGGGATTTATTTCTTAAAAATAATATCGTCTAAATGTAGTCCCTCGCGTTCTCGGCACTCATTTAATCGAACAGTAAAATTACTGATGACGTGATACTCGGCAGGTGGACTCAGGGATGGCTGCCATTTCGTGACAGATATTTTCTTTCAAATGCGCCAGTGAAGTCGGTTTATTGGCGTAAACTTTAGATTTAAGATAAACCCATAGGAAAAAGTCCATAGGGCTTAAATCTGGACTGCGTGGAGGCCAATTTATGTCACCTCTCCGGGAGATCAATTTGCCTGAGAAAATTTCACGAACACGTGGCAGAGACATATTGGACGTGTGTGAAGTTGCTCCGTCCTGTTGGAACCATGTTCTTTGGTTATAGCCAGGAAAGTTTTGCAGTTCAGGTACCAAGAAGTTGTCTAACATCTCCACATAACGCTCTGAATTTACTGTAACTGCACGCCCCCTTTCGTCTTCAAAAAAGTAAGGGCCGATAATTCATCGCGCCGACATCGCAGCCCATACGGTCACTTTAGGCGAATGTAGGGGTTTCTGGTGTTTGCGTTTCGGATTCGTTGCACTCCAGTAGCGGCAGTTCTGCTTATTTACGTGGTCATTAAGATGAAAATGAGCTTCATCCGAAAACAAAATGTTGGTAAACGTTGAAAATCGCTCAATCACCTGATTTACGAAATTAAGCCTCTGACTGGCATCTTGGGGCTTTAATTCTTGCACCAATTGAATTTTGTAGGGGTGCAGCTTTAGGTCTTTGTGCATAATGCGATGTAATGATGATCTATGCACATTTAAAGCACTTGCGCGCTTCCGAATTGAAAGGTTCGGGTCGTCACGAACAGACTGATTAACATTCTCCACGTTTTCTACCGTTCTTGATGACCTAGGTCGCCCGGATTTTGATTTATCCAGCGTTGTACCAGTCTCTTCAAACTTTTTAACCCAATGTCGAATGAGAGATGAGAGGAATGCTTGGCGCATCATTTAAGTGGCGAAAACCTCGAATACTGCAGAATTTTCTACGCGCTACAGTCGCCGAATCACCGTTTTTGTAAAACTCTCGCACGCATAACGCGCGGTCTGCTCCCGAGAAACGCTCCATAGCGACTGCATTCCCAAGAGCCAGGCTACTGATTGACAAAACCCCCGCGCCCCTCGGATACGTTGCGTTCACGCAGTAAGCTAAATAAATATAAAATTTCTTTTGAGACACCTTGTATTATCAATAGAGCAATTAAGAAAAACCGAAGGGTTAAAATTGGGCTAGAAGTGGAGAATTATTTTATTATTTAACTTTTGTATTCTTACCTCTGAATAATAATAAACTGGAAATCCTAGGCCAATTTGATATTTCACCAAAAAATCAGTAACATTATCATTATTAAAATATCCTGGTATAGGTGCACTTAAAGATTCGGAGTTTGGTATTGAAAAGTTCCATAACTGTTTAAAAGTAATTCCATCGAATGCAACCACTGTAGAATTGTACATAGCGGCCACGATATCATCTATTTTATCCCCAGTGATATCCACCAATATTACAGGAGAAAGAACGCCTTTCTTTGAATCTTCATATATTGTAAATGGATTCTGAAAGCAGCAATTAATTAACACTGAAATAATGACAATAAAAATATAATTATATTAAATATTAACAATATTTATTGGTCTCCAAGCGTGACGTTAATAACAAATAAAGGTAATACTATAAGTATATTTTTTACAATACATATATACGCTTGTGTGTTCACACACTCTCACGCACGCATATATATAGAGCCCTGCGCGGATAAGCTTTTCTGTATCCGCATCCGATCCGCATCCGCACATCCATGATCCGCATCCGATCCGCATCCGCAGCTTTTGTAAATAACAAATCCGCATCCGATCCGCATCCGCAAAAATATCCGCACTATCCGCACTACAGGTTTTGCTGTCAGTTTGGAAAGAACTAACATATTTCGCCTGTTTAGGTAATCTCTGCTCTAAAACGCTACTGAAATTTTTTGGATTTACCAGCTTATTTATTACTAACCTAACCTAAGGGACCCCAAAAGTGTTAAGGCCTAGATGCTCTAAGAACTTATTTAAATCTAGAGAGAGATAACAATTTTGGGGGGCCTAAGCGTTCTTTTTCGTAGGGAGTAAGTGGTGTGCTGCTTTTTTTAATATTGAATTTTTAAAAAAATTCAGAAAAGTTACTTGATAGAAGGTGCTTCATATTTTTAGGATCAAGTAATTCTCTTACGCCATATGGCGCATGGCGTTGCAACTTTTTCAAATAGCAACATGTGTCATTTTTCAAATTTTTGGGATCTGCAAGACTTTTTACTTCGGGTAGTATAAAAAAATTGGCAGGTTACATAATAAAATTTTCGAGAAAAAATTATGTAGGTAAATTTTGGTATTTAAATAAAACTTACTATCCGTTTTATGTAAAAAAAACCTTTATCAGATTTAAAAGCCAGAATTAGAGCAGAGGTAGGAAGAATTACGTCGAAAGTGTACCAGGAAACTTTTGTCCAAAATATTATTTTCTATAATATATTCAATAATAAAAAGAAAGTTAAGTTGATTGTCTCAACTCAGTCTTGATCATGGACAATTGTCTTAATAAAAATAACATAAAGTGAGATTGAATACTACAAAATATCATGTATATACAGACAACCGAAAATAACCGAGGACTGCGTAGTCAGAACACACCGAAGATTTAATGTTCACGCAGATATTGCGGATAAGCGGATATGACATTTAATCCGCATCCGATCCGCATCCGCATGGTTTAAATGATAATTTATCCGCATCCGCAGAAAAGTTGCGGATACCCGCGGATTTGCAGGGCTCTACATATATACTATACGAAAGCGCATGCGCGAACACCCACACATACGTACACACTATATATGTCCATGTAGGTAAATTGTAGCCCTCCCCCCCCAGAAAGAAATCCTGCGTACGCTACTGATACTTACAATATTTTTCATCCCAATATCATGTAATCCAACCATGTAAAGCGCTCCTGAAGTATTCTGTCCTCCAGTGCCGAATAGTATAGAATTCTCTCCATTAAATCTTACGAATAACTGTGGAGCATAATATATTTCAGCTGACTTTGGTGTAGAAACCCGTACTAACTCCTGACCAGTTTTCCCAGATATAATTAATAAATAACCATATCGACTGTGACCTAAAAATTTCAAAATTAAATCAACAAAAAACCAACTGGAAGAAGAGACAAAAATCCGAAGACTATAGTGCGTTCAAAGGTGAGTTTGCAGTACAGGGCATATGGAGTAGTTCTTTTTCATACTCTCTAATGGGTTTACACAATGACACTATCCTTTTGTCGACGTTGCCAGCTCTAAAACGCGCTGATTTGTGAAGACCAGTGATGGGCGTTTACACGTAAACTTTAATTGTTTACGTTTACGTGTAAAATTATGTAAACAATTGGTAAACTTGTCAACAATGTAAACAATGTAAACTTTGTAAACTGTCAAATAATGAGGTTAGTTTTAGTTATTTAATACGAATAATAGAGAGTTAATGAACAAGTATATTCAGTTCAAAACAATAAATTTATTAAAAAAATGGTGGGAAGAAACCGAAGGAATAGTTCTGAAGAACTAGGTTTTGTTTTAATTAAAGAATATAAAAGAAAATATAGGGCGTTATGCAAAATTTGCAATGAATCTTTTCGTTATTAAAAAATATAGGCTGTCTTCCTTAAAGGTGAAATTTAATTTATTTTGTTATTAAAAAAATTAGACTGAATTTTTTAAAGAAAAAAGTTATTTTTTTTCATATTCATATTTACTAATTTGTATGCAACACCTGTATAATGATGCAAATTCGATGTTTATTAATATGTATATTGGTCTATCCTAATTTTATATACTTACTTTTTCATTTAAAATCGTTTCATTAAAATTTTATTATTTATAAAAATGTATTGAAAATGAGATTCTGTAATTCAAAACAAGTGCGCATGTCTAAATCATTGTTTACAATGTTTACGTTGTTTACATTGTTTACAAGAGTTTTAGTGTTTACTTTACATCAATTGTTTACGCGTCAACAATGAGGTAACTTACATCATGTAACTTACGCGCCCATCACTGGTGAAGGCGCAGTATTCTACAAATGGCCATTTGTTTTTGTTGAGTGTTATTTTGAGTTTCATAAGAGTTGATTTTTGTAAATCTTACGAGTTTTTCATATTATTATAATTGACACATATGACACTTTTACAACAATTGGCAACACCGCTCCCATTTGCCATAAGAGCTATACTGCAAACTCACCTTTGAACGCGCTATAGGTATAGAAATCAAGTAGAAAGAAATCTTAGAAATTCATAGTTAAGAAATAAAAAGCAGAAAAATCTACTTTTCAATATTTCATGATATCATGTCAGATTGTTCATGATGCTCAATATCTGATATAATAATTAGCTTCCTATTTCATATGTACAAAGGGAATAGAAAGTATGTTCTTCATTTACATATTATACAGAGTGTTTTTGGGAACTGACGTATTCAGGGGGAAGCACGTGCCCCCCCTTTAAGGCCAATGAAATGAATATTTTAAAAATTTAAAATAATCGTACTGTAAAATCACGAGGTACTTTTTTACTATACGCTTAAAAATTCAGCTGATAAGGATTATGATGAAAATCTAAGTGTGTGAAATAAGGTCGCACTAGGAATATAGGGATTTGCAGCTAAGCACCCTACCATCTGGTGAGCGTTTCATGAACTTGTGTACATCAGATAACATTTCGTTTTGTGTATTGGTTTTGTATGAAGTTTGTTTTTAAAGTTTTATTATAATCATTGAAAAATGTATAATACATATTGTTGTGTGCCTATGTGCAATTCATTGAAAAGAAGAAACCCGGAAATATCGTTTCATTTGTTTCCACTAATATCAGATACCGTACGGTTCGAAACAAAATTGGGAAAGCAAGAGGTTAGGAATCGACGCGATGTTTAGATAAACAATTTAAAAATTGGAAAAAAAGTGAGCCCTTATATCAAAGTTTGCTCATTACATTTTAATGATAGTGACTACAAAAAATATTTTCAATTTTGTATTTATTATCGCATATCTTGAAAATTCCTGTTATTGTGTGTGGGTTTGTAATGCACAAGTTTGTAGGCATAATGCATAAATCTTTATGAACTCTCTGTTTTTTCAGTGACTCCACACAATATTATATGCCCAGCATTGTAGATTTCTACCCCTTGGTAAACAACACGGGAATTATTATTTCCCCCAATATAGCTAAAATAATCGACAATGGAAAACCGCCATAACTTAAAACCAGATCACAAAATGTAGTATTTTAGATGTTTACAAGTAATGTCACGTCACAAAATCAGAAAATCCCAAACAATTATTTATTTTTTGTCGTTTTTTGATACACTTTTCGCTATTATTTACTAGTAAATGTCAAGTGGTATCTGATTTAGAATGGTTTCAAAAAAATCCGCGTGGCGCTACGATCTTAAAATTTTTCCCCTATAGATTAAATTATTCTAATTAATATCTAAAAATATGAAAATCAATTACCAATTTGTACAGTGTGTGCGGCAATAATATCATTAACTTTATCTCCGTCCTGGTCTGGAATAACGCTACCAGCATATATGTCTATCACGGGTGATGTTTTATTATTCATAAATTCCCAGATAATGTTGCCATCGCGACCATTTATAGCACACAACACCTGGAACAGATTCATTAACATATACAGTCGGGGACAAAATAAACTGAACAGTACCTACAATTTCAAGCAAATAACAATCAGATCAATTCTGTAACTCAGTTACTATGATCATAGTAACTAAATTTGCCACTATGAGCAAGGTCAGTTACTATCATAGTAACTTTGGGGTATTTCGTATTCCGTAAGACAAAAGTTACTACAATATTTAGTAACATGGTACTATAAAAGTTCCTATCATATTATCTGTCTCATTTTGTAATACGGAACTAACAGTGAAAGTTTATTTTTTATGTTGTATATTGACAATACATTTATAATATTGTCATAGTATTGGTTCACACGGATACGCCAAAGTCTGTTTACACCACAACAGTCACCAAAGTAACCAGATTTAGTTTCGTATTACAAATTGAGACAGATTATAGTAACTACCAAAAGCTGGTGTTTATAAGTAATAACTTAGTTCTTATGAAGATAAAAATGGCGGAAATTTGATTTTAAGTGTAATTTTTAGATATAATAGAAAATGAAGAAGTTTAGTAAAGAAAATTATATAAATTAAATATATATAAAATATGTATATATGTAGGTAAACGTTTATATTGCAGGAGAGGAAATATATTAAAGATCAAAAAGTCTTTTCCAACTACTCATTTTTAGGGTTTTGTAGGTATGACCAAAAAACCCTTATACCGTCATTTTGTCGTCTGTCTGTCTGTCTGTCTGTCTGTCTGTCTGTCTGTCTGTCTGTCTGTCTGTCTGTCTGTCTGTCTGTTCGGTAAAAATTGTAGCCAAACGGCTAAACCTAGAGAGTTGAAATTTGGCATGCTTATACAACTCTTTGACCCACACATAGGAAAAATACTAAAACATCTAAAAAACATATCCCCCTAAAAATATAAACAAAAATGTGCTCATCAAAAAAAAATATATTTTTTTAAAATTCTGAGTAGGGTATCAAATGAAAGCCCTTAGTACGTGGATTAACGATCAAAATTTTATTTTTGCAAAATAAATTATTTTGATGCGATTTTTGCCAAAATTGTGCAAAAAATTTTTTGTCCCACACCCTGTAGCCTAGATGGTTTAAACTAAAAATCTGAAAAAATTCTAAGTAATGTACATTGGTGTGAACCGGAATAGTACAACAGGAATTTTTGATCAGATTATGTTTTTAGAAAATAACGCATTTTTTGTGTTTTTAACTAAAATATGTTAAATATATAATTCGCTATGTAACACTTCAGATAAGAAACTCTGGTAGCTCAGATGGTTTCGTAACGCACTTTGTAAATTGCAGTGCGAACGTTGCAGAGTTCGAATCCTGTTAATTTTATTGTTTTTTTTTTTTTTGCATTTCTATTTTGTTTAAATTATTTTGTCAAAATTCGTTATATTTTGGTAAATGTTGCATTTATTTTTTAAAAGCGTAAATTTAATAACCAGTGGGAAGTGTTGAAATTATAATTTAATTCTGTGACGAAATCAGAGGGAGGGACTTATGATATAAGCAACCAATGGAAGCCATAGGCGCAATTTTAAAAATCTTACTGAACCTTGCTGTATAAATAAAATACTGTACATATTTAGAAACTTAAATAATGGTATTAGGCATTCGAATTAAAATTCATAAAAAAATATTTTGACATAAAATTTGTTTTGGCATCCCAAATAATCATCATTCAGTTACTAAATACCTGCAAAACCCAGAAATGTGTGAAGATTCACACTTCACATAATTTTTAATATGAGTCTTTTTTTAAATTATTTAAAAAATAGTTTTTGTTTAAAAAAAAAAATAACAAAAGTTCTATTAAGAGACGCAAAAATAGTTTCATGAGGGGGGATGGTTATAAAATGAAACATGTGGAAGTAATGACAAAACAAGGAAAATGCATCGAAGTAATAAAAAATCCAACTTCATGGGCGGTTCTAACTCCCAAATCCCACCCACCTGCGCCACTGGTTCTATTGTCGAGAATTTGTATTTGCAGTCCGTTTTTTTTTTATATATATTTTATAAATGTGTACACCATAATATATATTATATAACATAGGGTGACCATTTTCTTGGAGGAGGCAATGCGGGACGGAGCAAAAAAAGGTCGTCACTTCCGAAATATAAGTGAAGAACAAACAAAAAAAAGGCCCTCACCTCCCAAATATAAGTAAAGAGCAAAAAAAAGGTCTTCACCTCCCAAATATAAGTACAGAGCAAAATTCGGCCCTGGGGACACCAAATCAAAATGCGGGACGAGTGGTCACCCTATATAACAACAAAATAATGTAAGCAATACAATATTTTGACATTTTTAACCTCAACTGTCATCTGTATACCACCAGTGCGCATGCGTGTTGCGCTTCTGTAACTAACTTCATTCTTTTCTCAGTAACTGTCACTAAGATATAAAGTCTGTTCCAAATGGTTAGGCGGAACTAGATTTTGCAATCTGGTTACTTTCATCGTTTAAATCATGCTTTTCAGCCGTTTTGTTTAAGCTTTGTAAATCATACTTGCAACAAACATTTTTTGCTTAAGGTTAATATCGTTTTAAAATGTCATTTTCTTTATACTTTGATTTTTTGTCATTCTTAATACAAATATCCCATTTATTTATTTTTTTGTCATTAAAACATGTAAGAAAAATAATTTAATTTTGACATATGTCATTCGTTTCCATGGTTTCATTGTTGGAATTTTAAATTTTGACATTCCAACGTGAAAAATTAAATAACCCAAGCAAGGTCCCTTTTCGTGACAACCTAAAAGAACGAAATTCCCATTTAGTTCCGCCTAACCGTTTGAAACAGACTGTAACTTTCATAGCGACGTCACTACAGTTGGATATTACAGAATACGAAAAATGTTAAAGTTACTATTAAAGTCACTATAAAAGTTATCTTGTAGTAACGTTACTACACGGTCTTTTTAGTCTTGTATATTACTTGTAAACTGCTATGTTTCGCGTTACGTTGCACGCACGGTATAACCTATAATAACGTGTACCTATAAAAGTTGCAACCCCGCATTTCTACAGCACGAGCAGTCACTAATATGGCAGTATAGAATTAATACCTACCCCTCCTTTTCCACTAGCAATACAGTCAAATATGTCATCTCCTGTTAGGTCAACAGTACAATATATTGTAAAGACAGAATGATGTAGCCATTTCCTCCAGAGTTGCTGCCCAGTGACGCCATCTAGAGCTATAATACCTCCTTGACAAGGGGGTTTCACGCCCAGAAACATTGGACAAAACCACTGTTCCGGTAAAAATACATCCTCACCTAGAAAAATACATTATTTTATAGTAATTCCACAGTATATACAGTAGTTTCACTTGTTAGCGGTTCGTTAAAAGTTAAGACGGCAAATTTTCGTGACCTTGGCTTGGCTAGGAAGATAAAGATGGTATAGACTAGTAGTTCCTAAACTTTTTCGGTTACCGGCGCCGTTAATGGGCTCCCAGTTGGTGGAATATTAGAACGTTTTCGCGGCGCCCCTGTAGCCACACAACGGCGCCCCAAGCGCACAGTTTGGAATAGACTATCCCTACTATAGACTATATAGTACGTATTTTCAACTGACAATAACTGAAGCGCCTCTAGTGAGATTTTGAGAAACTGACGGTTGTAGGATAGTCGAGTTTGTGACAAGCATGGGAATATGTTCTTAGAAGTGGAAAGACAGTTAAAGACAATTTTAGAGTGTGTTCCCGTGTGTTTCAATAAATATCACATGAAGATACCATTGAACCTGTCAAAAATATCCTACCAAAGTCAGCCATGATGTGAATGCAGTAGCGCCTCTATCGGTAGTGTCAGATGCCAATAGACTCTATTACGTACATGGATACGGACGAAACTTTATATTAAAATGGCTGAACGTAATTGACTTATAATAGTAAATAAGGTTTTAAAAATTAAATTGGGCTGTAAACGAGATAATTAAAAAATTTTAAGGTTTGTCTTAAGTAGGGAATTAGTTACAAAATGAAATTTAGAAATATTATGTTATTTTGAAATATGTCAAAAATTTTAATTTGAATTATGTCGAAATTAAGAATGTTGCATCCATTACAGGATACTCTATGACAATCCGAAACGCAGAAAGTCATGGGTAAATCCCGGCGAATCATCAAAATCGGTCGCAAAACCTGCATTTGGTGGGATATAAAGGGCGTGCTTTATTATGAATTGTTGGAACCGGGTGAAACAGTTACTGCGGACTGCTACCAACGTCAATTAATCTGCTTGAGTCAAGAATTGGAACGAAAACGCCCATATACTGGTAAAGGAGAACGTCCAGTAAAATTGTAGCATGACAACGCCAAGCCGCACATTGCTTCCAATACAAAAGACACCATAATGAGTCTTGGCTGGGTCGTCATGCAGCACCCGGCGTATTCACCAGATATTGCTCCGTCCGATTACCACTTATTCCAGTCGCTGCAACACGTCCTGTCAGATATGCACTTCTAATTAGTGGATGAGATCCGAAAATGGATTGACGACTTTATCGTGTCCAAAGACATAATATTTTTCCGAAATGAAATTCATCAGCTGCCTGAAAGATGGCTTAAAGTTATAGAAAGCAAAGGTGAATACTTTGATTGAACAATTTAATTTACTTTCTTTTAAAATAAACCTTGAATGTAGCTGAAAAATTGGATTATTAATTTGTACACCTAATACATTACAGCAAAAATATACATTATAAAAATCGTACTAACTACGGGCACTCCAGTTAGTATAGATATAATAGAGACATGATTGTCCATAAAAAATATACATAAAAATATTCAAATGGAATACAGTAATACCCCGCCACTCGACGTTAATTCATTCTGAAAAAGCGTCGAGTAGCGATTACGTCGAGTGGCGAACCGAATTTCTCCATAAGAAATAAAAGGAATCATATGTACATATATACATATACATATAAGGAAATACATATATGTATATGTTTTCCTTTTAGCTATGCTTGCATTTCTATCCTTTGGACCCATAATTATAAATATAAATCACTTATTTTAGCAAAAAACAAAAAGTTCGTAGCTGCACTAAATCTGAATTGTTGCCGTCAAGATATCTAGGCACGAACTGCTGGCCATGCGTTCATTTTGCTTTGTTTACCAAAATATGTATAGATATCGATGCTTCCGTCGACTCTCACTCTCGACATCTACGTCGAGTGGCGAAAACGTCGAGCTAAGAGGCAGTCGAGTATTACTGTAGCAACGAATATAAATTCACTCTATTGACGAGACAAATAATCCCAAGTGTAACGCGGGGGGGGGCTCACGGGCTTGAGATACGTACTAACTACGGTTACGCATGCGCATGAAAATTGAGGTACAAAAAATGCCTGAGTGAAACTATTGTATACCTATATACTGTGGTAATTCTATTAATCAGGAAGCACACATATTGACAAATTCGTAATAAATTGCTGTGAATACATAATCTTACCTATTCCAAATCCAAAAATAATATCATCAACACCATCCAAATTAACATCCAAAGCTCTCATGGTGGACTCAGTAGTCAATTTGGGCAAATTAACACTCCAAACATCATTCACGCTAAAATCTGTACATGGTAAAACCTTACTATTTTTGTCTAAATTACTATTTTTTGATGATATCCAAGTTTTCAACTTGTCTAGTGGTAAAGGAAATAGTGAAACGAGAATAATAACTAACATTATTAAACCTGAAAATAAAAATCAATTAAATTTGAATATATTATTATGGCTGATCTAGTTTTATACCTAAAAATACGGAAAGAGCTGCAAAAGCATAACAACAAGGTACACACATCACTCGACAAGGAGGTCGATTTTTTAGTCTGGAAGCTAAATCTGGTTTGCCAATTTTTCTTCGTGGGGCCATAAGTGGTCTTTTAACACCTCTGTCCTCGGCAAACTGTAAACAAATAATTAAATCAGCATTGCTTTACTTAGTTCCAGGGGCGGCTCGTGTATAGGCACTGAGGAACTGCAGCACCCCCTATTTTTGTCGATATATAAATATATTTATTAATTTATTCATATTTGCTTGTAATAATTAATTTTATCATCAACAATTGTTTATACTCTCAGAAGTTAGGACCCACTATTAAAATTCGTTAGTGAGCACGAATTTAGTGGCAAAGGGGCGTTTCTTTACCAGGCAGCGCGAAGAGCAGCAACGAGATTTAACCTGGCAGACTTGAGTCCCGTCAGGGAAAACGCTGGAGTACAACTCTCTCGGGAGGAGTACAACAGAGTTACCGGTTCGGTGAAACGAGGCGAGACAGACATGTTGACAAAAGAACACATGAGTAAAAGTATGCACTCTGTGTTCTTCAAACATATTAAAAGTCTAGAGTTGTCCACCGAACTCACGTTCTCGTTTCTTAAGTCTGCTGTTTTGAGATCGGAAACAGAAGGTTTTGTGTTTGCGTGTCAGGATGGTGTTATAAATACTTTGGCGTACAGGGCCCGCATATTCCAAATAGCGGAGTCCACACTCTGTAGGTTGTGCCACCACCATTCTGAAACGATTATGCACATTCTGTCTGCTTGTCCATCTCTTGCAGCGTCGAGCTACGTGTCTCGACATAATGCTGCTCTCCGCGTGCTCTACTATCATCTTAGACATGCCTATGGTATTGACCAAATACCGGTTATACCGTACGTCCCTTCTGACATAGAATCGGTGGTGGAAAATTCCAAGTGCCGAATTTATTGGAATTACTCCTTCCCCACCTCGAGGTTACTGACAGCCACTAAGCCGGACATAACCCTCCTGGATATCGAGACCAAACAGATGTTTGTGATCAAATTCTCAAGTCCAGCTGAGAAGAATATCTCTCTCAAGGAGGGAGGAAAAGAGGTCCAAATATATGGACCTCTTGTCCGAGCTTAGAAAGCTGTATCCCGGGTATAAAGTTAAGCTTGTAGTCCTGATAGTTGGTGTTTTGAGTGGCATGAAAGCCTCCTATCGAAGGGAAATCGAGTCCATTCCCGTCTGTAGATCTTTTGCCAACTCTTTGATCTGCAGGATGCAGAAAACAGTGCTGCTCGGGTCACTCCGCATTGTGCGGGCACTGTATCTAGCGTAATTTCCGCGGCTGCATATCGCCAGGGTTTGGGATGCAGTCGTGTGTATTTAGCTCCACTAGTCTCTAGTATGACGCGGCTCAAAAGGTTGCTGAAGTGTGAGATTAGTGGACGATTGTCAAGACCGGACAAACCCCATAATAATAATAATATTTATTTATTGTCCACATACAATACATTAATGGACAGTCCATCAGATAAATTACAATAACATGACAAATAATAATTGATACACAGAAGTTATAAATTAAGTTCAAAAAATTCTTTAAAACTATACATTGGGTTTTCAGTCAATAAGTTTTTAATTGTTTTTTTAAATTGTACTGAACTTAATTCTTTGGTAGAAACTGGTAACAAAATCATAAACTTTATGGAATAATAGTTAATACTATATCTTGATTTATTTATTCGTGTAAAATTGGGGTAAATATTTGATTTATTACGTGTGTTGAGTAGTTCTGAACGTCTTCATAAGAGACAAAAGAATTTAGGTTTTGATGGGCATATACTAAACAGAGATAGATAAAAAGTGATGGCAGTGTCATGATTCTAAATTCTTATGACATGTACGTCATAATCTACAATGTTGATCCGATTTTGTTTAAAAAATGGCACATTACACATTTGAAGAATATGCAGACATGCATTTTGTGTATGGGTATTGTTTCCATGGTTTCTATTTATCTCAATCACATATGTGATTGTTGTAACAGACAAAATATTAGTGGTTCCTAAACGGTGGTACTGCATCGATTATCAAGCGATATACGCATCTTATCCAAAAATTGTTGAGGACTTTTTAGCTCTAAATGGGCCAACAATGCTGCCTTTAAAATTTTGCCGTACATTTACCTAATGCCCTTATAAGTAACCAATTTATGACCTAAAATTTATTAAAATGTATTCATATTTACTTGGTTTTGCATTATGTACGCAGTATATTTACAAATATGGACCTAATGGGAAGACAACTGGGACCACCACCCAAGAGGGCATAAAGAATCGCAAATTTTTCGCCTCTACCAAATAAAGAACAAACAAGAAATTCCTAATCATAAATAGAATCTAAATTAGGATAGAAAACATATCTTCAAAACAAGCCACCATATGGTCTTTTTAAAAACATTAATTTTTGTACTAAAAATATTATAGGGGTGCAAATGAAATTTTATTATTTAACAATTTATAAATAAGTTCCTTTTCTTGGAACTTAAAAAATATATTGCGTATAAAACAATTGTGCAAAAAATGTTAACGTATTGGAGTATATACATATAAAATCACACACATTTGTATAATTTAACTCGTAAACCAAATTCTGTAAATTTTAATTAAATAAAATATCTAAATGATTATTAAAAAAATATTATAAAGTTTTATTAATAACATTTTAGGATTTTAATTGTTGTAAAATAATACTAATGCTAAATTAGTTTTATAATTATTATTTTATTTTATTTGTAGTAACGCAAACCTTAAATCCATTTCGTCCATCACGGATAAAAACTTCATCTTCAACATCGCTTAGTTCATCTTCATCCAGCGAAATAGATTCTCGAGTAGCATTGGTAGGATATGTAGACATATTTATATATTTACAAGAAATTTTAACAAATTTTATTAAAAAACCTCTAACCAAAAACCAAATTTCAATTCTTTACTTATATTGTACACATTTACACTTTCAAAAACTGTGTATTTCACGTTTGATTTAAGTAATTTCAGGTAATTTCTTAAAGAATTTTCAAATTAAAATGAAACAGTTTATTAAACACTTCATTAAAATACATCATATGTAGGTACAACATATGGTACACTGGACTTAAATGCTCATGTGCGAGATTATTGATTTTTCATTGTTGTACTACTGTTTGAATAATTGAAAACTGTATAAAAACATAGTATAAGGAACCTGTTGCATATATTATATTATAAATTTTCTTATTTATTTAATTGGAAAGTACATAATTAATATATATGTAACAATATTTGTTATAATATATGTGAACTCCGATCTTCTTATGACATACTGAAACAAAACAAAAAGTACTTTAGTATTAATTTATATTTTAACAATAATAACACTTTCACACCGCGTAAGTGGAGCATAGGACAGAGATAAGTTGTATCTTGACCCTCGGCACTATATAAATGTCACGTGGTCGGTGTGATGTTTCAACCAAATATATTATTTATGTATTAACAGAAGTGATGGGCGTAAATTACATAATGTAATTTACCTCATTGTTGACGAATAAACAATTGTAAAGTAAACAAAAAATCTCATATAAATAATGTAAGCAATGATTGAACTTGCACTATAATTTGAATTACAGATTCCCATTATAAGCACTTCACTTTTGTAAGAACAAACTATACTCTATTTCAAATTAGAAAAAAGTAGATAGCGCTGCGAACCGAGTATAATTTACACAGGACAAATACAGTATAGCGGGATTTTTTAAAATAAGTTACAACTAGGGCATTGGCGTAGTAACAGGGTTAGCAAGTGATTTTTTTTTAATATAAAAAAGGAATTGCAAATATCCATACCATCACCGGGCTTTGAACCCGAGCCCCCATGGTTAGTAGTCAAATGAGCTGACTACTACGCCATAGCGACCGACTGTCACTTTTTTGAAATGTCGATCCATTTGACATATGTCATAATGAAAAATGATATCTTAATTATAATGATCATAACCTAGAAACCTAAAGTCGGTTTTACAGCATAAGGAATATTTTTAATTGACATTTAAAGTCAGTAATACGCTATAAAAGTAACCAAAATAACCAGATCTAGTTTGTTCTTACAAAAGTGGAAAAAAATTCAAAAGTTTTTTCTTTTATCAAAAAACGTCTCAAATAAAAGTTATTAGTTACTGTTTTAATAGCAACTTTTGTTAAATAAATTTTTTCCAAATATTTTTCTGTTGTTAAATATTCGCAAAAATCTTATAATCGACACGAGTAAACTTCCATTTCTAGACAAACTATTTTTACCAAAAGTTGATCAACTCGTGCCATTGATGTCAAAAGCTTAAATATGAAGCTTCATAAAAATCCTATTAGCCGAATTTGCTCTGCACGTGTACACGGACGGACAGACAAACGGACGGACGGACGGACGGACCAACATACAGACAGACAGACAAACCGACAGACCATCATGCTAAAAATAGTCAAAACGTTATGTAGGGACCTCAATTCGTGGAGATCCATCGAAATCTCGAAATGTCAAAATCGATATGATCACAATTCGCGACTGCAAATAACAGTGAGACATCTGGTGGTGACTGGCTAAATTAAACAGAAGCGTATATTTGGATAATATTTGTAGCGTGTTGTGCTGCAGTTTATGTGAATTAAGAAGTATTTTAAAATATAGTGACTTAAATACAGTTCTTTTTTGCCGAAATATTGTTTGAACGGATAAATATTAAGAAAAAACTTCTGACATATACGCTTTTTGTCCGCCATCAGCTGTTGTACGCAGCGCCGCCAACGTTAGTTTCAGTCGCGAATACCTCCCTTATATATGTTGGCGGTCGGTAAAAATAGAAGTTAATGTTTAAAAAATTACGACCTTTTTGTAAGTTCAGTTTCTTTTTCATAAACACATTAAAATTATCTGTAAGAGTAATTACAAAATTATTTGTGTTTAAAAAAATCGGACCAAAATGATTTTTTATTAATATCTAACTACAAAATATTTAAAAGATGTAACTGCACCATTAAATTGTCCCTTTACAAAATGAACTTTTTTCTAATTTAACCGACCTTGTAGCTCTAATAGTTTGGATCCCAATCATGAAACTCAAAAAATGGACACCTTGTAAGTATAAACACAATAAAATATATTTCATTTATTACCTTTCAATAAGACTGGCGCGGATTGAGGATGTGATTGCAGAGGGCTGTGCGTCTTGTAACCGAAACACTGACTCGATAACGGTGATTTCTGTGGATGTCGTGTCCATTCCGGTGAATGCACACCAATCATTTACTACCATACCAGCACCTACTACTTCGCTACCTCTGTTTACTGTACCTGCCTGTAAAATAAAAAGTTATATCATTTAAATTTTAACTCAACAATCATTTTCTAAAGGCGATATATGCCTTTACGGACTTATTTTGAAGCAATATTAAACTTTAGAAGTATTATATAATATTATGCAATATTAAAATCTTTTAGTTTTGCCACCATAACAATTTTAAAGCTTCCAACACAATATTTCTCATATTTCGTAATTGCTGATAATATATAGCATAAAATATTTTCACTCAAATGCCAAATACGCTGGCGAAAACCGCATCGAAATCGATTCAGCCTCTCTTCAGTATTTAAGTATCAGTAATAATGATAAATTCTTACCACTAACGGAACTTGTAGAAGAGATGATAATTCTTCTTGATCCTGTATACTTGTGTTCGGGTGAACAAGTCCACCTTGATTACTCAAAACACAGTACGATCCAACTAAAACATTACTCGCAATTGTCTGTCTGAATACTTCTACATGTAATGTATCAGCAATAATTTCTTCTGTTTCCTTATAAAGAAAATAAACATTAGTTGCGCAATACAAATTTTGAAACTCGTAAACTTACTCTGTCCAAATCAGGGTGTACTAAAGCAACATAATCATTACACGCCACAACATTTCCTAACGCTGACAATCTTTCTTCAACTCTCTGTACTTTAACGGACTCTGGTAAAGCATTCCGCAAATGCTGCAATTCATTATCTGTCGTTGAACTTGGTACTAATAAACCATTTTTATTTCCAACGCTCATTCGTCCAATAATTCTGCACCCTGCCAATGAAGCATGAACTACAGGAATAGTCTCATCCAACTCAGATTCAAAAACACTAAAGAAATAAAACGGTTAATGGTTTAAAAATAGAAATAATTTCATTTTTTACCTGTAAAAATTTTCTGAACCTCCTATTGCAACCAAACAGTATGAATTTGTTAGTTTGGAAAATACTCCGACTTCGTTATTATTTTCAAATTGTACACGTAGAGCCATTTTTATATTATCTTAATTTAAACACTGAGAATTTCACAATTTTATGTAAACCGAAAAACACGTTTTCTTGTAAACTTAACCTCTCTTGGATTGTCATAGGACAACACCAATACAAGAAAAATTAAATTCAAATTCCCTACATCACCAAGTCAATTTTCTCTTCAATTATCTAATTTAATAAAGAAATAACACGTATTTCAAAGCTTTAAGGCAGTTTTTCGTCAGCCCATTTCAGAGCAAAAGATTTTTTTAAATTTTTAAACAATATAAATTATTTTTTTTTGTTGATTAATTTAGACTGATTTAAAAATAAAACAAAACAGCTATAATTTTAGCTAATGTTGATATTTTAAGAATCTGGGTTGATTAAAATTTACGTGTGATTCTAAATTTTATTTAAAATGAATTCTTTTACAAAATATTTATATCAAAATCATTTATTAGCTGTTATCGAAAACACAATTTATTCGAAAAGTCATAACTTAAAATTATCTCAATTTGACATTACAGATTTCCCATTAAAAATTCTTGAATGTCAAGATTTAAAAAGATTATATTTACAACAAAATCAATTGAATAATCTTCCTGAAACGTTAAATTTATTAATTAATTTAAAAACCATCGCACTTGATTTTAATTGTTTTTTATCATTTCCAATTCAAATAATCGAGTTGAAAAATCTTGTCGAACTCAATTTGAGTCATAACCGCATCATGAAAATTCCACCCGATATAAAAAAACTACGGAAACTTGAAATTATTTGGTTTAATAGTTGTGATTTATCGAATATACCTGAAGAAATTTGTGAATTAGAATTACTCGAGACTCTTGGATTAAGAAATAATAATATTTATAAGTTACCTAAGAATTTTTGTAAACTAAAAATGCTCAGGTAAAGAAATTAAATTATCTAAGAATTGCCATAGTAACTAGTACAGTAAACCCTCAATTTTATGGACTAATAGGGGAGTCCGCTAAATACAAATATCCGTAGCTTCCATTTTCGCTAAACAAAAACACATTCCTATGTTAGAAAATGAAAAATTGCACTATAATACGTGTTTAAGGGCAATACTTCATATAAATAATATATTATAGAAAAATAATAAAATTGCCCCTGCTAGTTTTTATAGGGAAAAAGCGTATCTAAAACTGTTCAAGCTCCAGCGAAAAGCGGAAGTGATTATTTCTTTTTAAATAATTATGATTAGTTGAATTTTATAAATCAATCAATGGTCCATTAAATCGAGGGTTCAGTGTAACATATTTTTACTTAATTATGAGGTTTCATTAGAAAAATATTAGTCCTAGAAACTGTAGTAAAGAAAAATTATTCTAAAATTACATTTCTTTCGAAATAGTTCTCTACAGCAACAACACACACCTGTCAATGCTTCTCCACTTGGAGCACTTGTTTTTTCTTTTTTTTTTAAATTTTTTCAGTCCTTTGAAAGTACGTTTTTTTTTTGTTTTGGCAACAAAATACAATCACACAGGACCAAATCAAGTAAATATGCTGCAGAGTTTCTTTATTCTTCGACAAAAACAGTTGAACCAGAAGGGAAGCGTGACTTGTCCGGTGCGTTGTCGTGATGCAGCATCCATATACAGGGTGTAACGGCGAAACCGACCACCGCCAATATTAGCTTTATTATTATAGTTGATAGGTAATGGGATTCGGACCAGTCAGAAAATAAAACAAAATTTATTAACTTCGCTAACGTTTCGGTTTAATTTAAATCTTCATCAGAGCTTAGTTAATTAGTCACGATATAAAATAACAATTTAAAATTAATAAAAAATACATCATATCCTCCGGTTATTGAACTTAGAGATGATCATCTCTAAGTTCAGTGTTTGAAATATTTGAAATAATAGGGAAATATTTGAAATACTAGGGGAATATTTGAAATACTAGGGAAATATCTGAAATACTTCTAAAGTATTTCAAATGACATTTTCAGACAACAAATATCAAATGCAAATACTACGAATAATAATAATAATAATATTTATTGATCCAGTAGATTACATACAAGTAATATTGGATAAGTCATTTTATAAATTGTCAAAAATTCATAGCATTTTTACAGTCAAAATTTAAAAAATAAATAAATAATAAATATAAAATTATAAATGTACATGTAACAAATTACAATATTTATGTTCGTCAATATACAAATTAAGTAAATAATAATTAATTAATTAAATAAATCAGTATAAATATTAAATCTGTTTATTTATTGTTGCTGCGTAAGATACTCATTTAGATTATATAAACACTCACTAATTAAAAATGTAACTATCCTTTTTTTAAAGATCGGCAAGCTCGTACTATCTTTTATGTGAGCAGGTAGTTTATTATAAATTTATTTCATCAGTATGTTTTGATTTTGTGCCGTTTTTGCGAATTTTACTGTTTGTATTTCTAAGTTGCTGTTGTATCTAGTATTATATGTATGTATATCTGACCGCTTTTCCAAAACTGGTAAGTTTTGTTGTACATGAAGGCTGGCCTGATAGATATACATACATGGTAAAGGTAAGATATTCAGCTTTTTAAAAATAGGAACACAAGTGGTTCTAGGGCAGCACCCAACCATATTTCTGATGATTCTTTTCTGCATTTTAAATAATCTGTTGAACTCTGAACTTGTACCCCAGCATAATAAACCATACGACAAAATGGAATAAATGTGACCAAAGTAATACGCTCTGACTACATACACGAAGAAAGTAATTTGCAAATCCGAATACCAAGAGCATTTTTTTTTTTTTGAAGTATTTGAAATTCAATATTTCAAATACCAGAAAGTAATTGAAATACTTGATAAAATACTTTATTTCAAATATTCCCAGCTCTGGTTCTACCTTAGAAACGGTGCGTTGCCGGCAATGGTTCCTTATCAAACATGATCTACTCTGATCCCACTACAAGTTCGAGAAGTTTTGTAATATTTACTCAATTACATCCTGTATATAAAATAATCACCACCTATACTCTGTTCAGAATCAAGAAGTAGCAATCATGTAATGTTCACGTGATAATTTTGCCGAATTCTAATCTTTCGTTGGCTGTTGAGTACTTAAATTTATTCGAGAGCCAATAGGGTGACAACTTTAATCTTTCCAGTGATTTTAATACTATTTCTGCATTTCGGAAGGGTACAGCAATATAATTATTTTAAATGTTTTATTTTGCACTACATATTTTCACAATAATTAATTAGTTAATATTCCTGTAAATTCTTTTTAAAATATTGTATTTTTTTTCAGATGGTTGACATTAGTAAATAATAATCTTTCATCAATACCTGAAAATTTTACAGAGCTGAAAAATTTATTACATATAAATTTAACTGGAAATAGACTAAAAGACGTGCCTTATCAAGTAACAATGATGCCTTCATTGAAATACTGTTCTGTTAAAAAGAATCGTATTACTAAAGTAGACGAAAAAATTTTCTATCCATTGTTACACTTCTGTAAAATAGATTTAGCTGATAATCCTATCAGCAATATTGAGGAAATTTTGGTAAGATATTTATTGAATATACATATGTACCAGTGTTGTAAAGGCGCGTACTGACTAGAGCATTTGTGCGCGCACGAACGCTGTGCGCGTTAAATTGCTCAGGTCAGGTACAATTTGTGTGCGTGTACACTAATACGCGCACGAATGCTATCCGTAGCTTGTTGGTCCCACCGATAAGATCGTGCGCGGACTTGTGCGCTCAGTAGGTGCGTTCGGCATAAGCTAATAATCTACACATTCTGCATAATTTACACAAGATTCTTATGTAAATTATGCAGATCTTGTGTAATATACACAATAGCACCGCTTTTTTTCAGAATTATGCAAATTCAATTTTTTCACCACCATCAGATGACAGTCTAAATTCAGATTCAAGTTCTGATTCTGATACAGCATCAGATATAGATTGGGAACATAGTTTAGAAAGTTCACAAATTGATATATTAAGCTCGGACTCTGAAAATGAAGATGACATGTTCGCCAGTCTAGTTCCTCAAGTAGCAAGATTCTTACTATGACCAATAAAATCTACAAAAACTTAAAATGGATGAATCATATATTTTTGTTGGTATATGTGAGATGCCTGAAATGTATTTTTTTCATAAAAATAAAATATTTTCATACATTCAAACTATACATTTCATATTAAATACAACGATTTACTGTTTATTACCTAACATTAATCAAAACCCTTATACCGTCAATTTGTCATCTGTCTGTTCGGTAAAAATTATAGCCAAACGGCTAAACCTAGAGAGTTGAAATTTGGCATGCTTATACAACTCTTTGACCCGCACATAGGAAAAATACTAAAACACCTTAAAAACATATCCCCCTAAAAATATAAACAAATATGTGCTCAATGAAAAAAAAATATATGGTATATTTTTTTAAAATTCTGAGTAGGGTATCAAATGAAAGCCCTTAGTACGTGGATTAACGATCAAAATTTTATTTTTGCAAAATAAATTATTTTGACGCAATTTTTGCCAAAATTGTGCAAAAAAAAAAATTGTCCCACACCCTGTAGCCCAGATGGTTTAAACTAAAAATAAGTAATGTACATTGCTGTGAACTGGAATAGTACAACAGGAATTTTTTGTCCGATTATGTTTTCGGAAAATGACGCATTCTTTGTGTTTTTAACTAAAATATGTAAAATATTTAATTTGCTATGTAACACAGTAAACGAGTAAACATCCATAGTCTAATGGTTAGCGTTCTCGCTTCCTAAATTGCATACTACGCGTCCTGTCAATTTTATTTTTTGTTTTTTTTACATTTTTATTTTGTTTAAATTATTTTGTCAAAATTCTAATTATATTTTGGCAAATGTTGCATTTTATTTTTAAATTATAATTTAATTCTATGTTTGAATTTATACGAAATCAAAGGGGCGGAGCTTATGACTTAAACAACCAATGGAAGCCATAGGAGCAATTTTCAAAATCTTAATGAACCTTGCTGTATAAAAAAATATTGCACATATTTAGAAATCTAAATAATGGTATTAGGAACTCGAATTAAAATTAACAAATAAATATTTTAACATAAAAATTGTTTTGGCATCCCAAATAATCATCATTCACTTACTAAATACCTGCGAAACCCTGAAATATGTGAAAATTCACACTTCACATCATTTTTTTTTTTTTTTAATTTTTGTACTAATTACGAAATTATACTACTTACTGTACATGTTATCATGTTTCTTCTTGTAATTTGAGTTACCTCTATTCAACATACAATAAAAACAAATTTAATTCAGTTTATTTTTTAAATATTTATTTAAAATCCGCAACATTACAAAGATATTATAAATACATGTTAATCAACAATTATTAATAATACAAATAAATTCACACTTAAAAGTTTTATTTAATAAAGTTTAAAATTAAAAACATTGCAATTAAAATACTAAAATGGCAGTCAATAAAGGTAAAAGGTACTCATATGATGAGGCAAATAAAGGATTTTCGAATCCAACTTGGGCTCAAATATGTTTCTACCATACTATTTCATAACAAAATACGTATAAACATAAAAATAAGAAGTAATTTCAACACGACGAAAAATCCAAAAATATATGAATTTTTTTCGATTAAATGACTCAATAACTGATTACTTTAACGTTACAATAACCGTTTTTCTTACAAACTATTATTGGTAGAGGCTGTTAATGTAAAGAAATTTCGAGAATTGCGCACAAAGAGTTGGTAGACTTGTTTTAAAATCTTGGGTTTTAAAACAATTGGTCAGCCGAACTAGGTAAATAAATTCGTACATGGTTGACAGTTAAAATCTGCACAAACCATGTAATAAATGAGAAAGAATAAAGACAACAATTATTGTTACGAATACGATCCTTTAAGGTAAGACGCCAACCGTTTGAGGCAGGGCAAAGACCGTAGAACTTTCTAGAGAGCACTAGTGGCTGCGACACTGGTTCTAAAAGAATTAAACGACTATATAAAGAGCGTGTATTGCCGGGAATCAGTCGGTCAGTTCCATGTAGTAGACTTCCGAGTAGAGTTAGATAAGTGATTGAGTTCAGTACAGTGTGTCAGTGATAGAGACTAAGTCAGCTTGTTTCAACACAAACCATTTTAAAGTAGCGAAAGAGTTTTTATACCTGAGGTCGCTAGTAACTGGCAATATAGTTGCATTTTTATAACAAGGACATTACGTCAGCAGGAAATTAAAAAGATACGCATATGAGTGACATTTAAAACGTGTTTCACACAAAAATTTAAATTTAGATATTGGTATCAGTATCTTTGTTAAATGTATAAAATAAATTTTTACAAAACATGTTAAATGGTGCGTTTCGTTTAATTTTTTAATGAACTTTTAAAATGGTATAAAGAACTGAACTACGATGTTCCATCTGTAGAAATTACTCAAAAAGAGGTTGTATGTAACTTTTTGGAAAATTTAAGGTGTGATTTGCATATTTAAAAATTGCCCTAATACCTATATCTTTATATATAAAAGAGAATATTTGTGGATATGTCCGGAAATTCTAACCCACTTCCAGATATGGTGCAGAGTTGAAATTTGGCATACAGGTAGAAAATGCCTTCATCATAACTAGAAAAATCGAAAATCCCAAAAATGTCCCATTAGAAACGAGAAATTAATAATTTTGTGATTAATTATATTGGACCATTGGAATATCTATTAAACCGTCAGTGAGAACACGGGAATTTCTCTTCAATAGTTGGTTGAACAATTATATTGAGATCGGGAGTGTTCGATCAAAATCGTAAATGGCTCAAATATGTAGGAGTGGGGACGCATTTAATCTCGGTAGTTCGTACGGGCAACATCGCTCTCAGTACAGTCGGTAGAAAATCTAGCAATAGTAAATATGCCTTTTAAAAGTAAGTTAAATGGTCGCGCTATTACTAACCAAAGTCGCGAAATAATTTCTTATATTTCGACTTTTATGAGGCTGGGGAACCTATTATTCCTTTCAAATCAGTTTTTGCTTGAGTGGCTGCTGCAACAGGCTTAACAAGAATTAAAAAAAAAAAAAATCAAAATCTATCAAGGTGAACCCTCGAAATTTTCTTCACCTAGAAAAAGTGTACAAAAGGATCGTACGAAAAGAAATATAGACGATTTTAGTAAAGGAGTTTTAAAGAGAACTATACATATTAGACCTGCATACAACGGAAAAAATAGTACCTACTCTGTCTACTATTTTACCAAAATTTTAAGATTTCACGGGATATAACGGAGATCGGAAGACACTCCGATGGGAGAATTAGTATAGGCATCTTTAAAACAGTTTTTGGCCTCCAGAAATATGTCATTTCGACTTAAAAACGCTAAAGAATTATCTCACTTAAATTATTTGTGAACTAGCACATATTTATACAATGGTAGAGTAAAACAAAAATAATATAATTAGACCATACTTAAACTATTCGCACCAAATCTAATTTGAACCCATTCCGACATGGGCCCGGTCTAAACCCGGCTACGGCTGTATTTTTTCCGGTAGCGAAGCATCGGGTACACTGCTAGTTTGTACATACATAAACTTATAAATTCTAAATTGCTGTGTAGAAATATATTACAACGCCTGGTGCTCAGGTATCTAAGAGGGTAAACAAACAAATGTTTTAAGTATATTAGTATATATTCTGTACGAAAAAAACGCCTCTATTTTACCGTATTATACGTATTTATATTCAGTATTTATACGTATTATAAAATTCAAATAAAATTGTTTATATTTTCTTCGATTATCGACCTTGAAAATTTGTTTAATTTTTGATATTATCAGGAAAAAGGTCTGTTTAAATAAAATTCAATGATTGAATAGACCGGTTTCGATAAACATTTTATCTTCTTCAGTATAACAACCTTGACTTGAATAATTGATTAATTAGATTGTTATACTGAAGCAGTAGCGCCTATACAGGGCCTATACTATTCATTTTGACATTTTTATTCTCGAAAGTAGATTTTTACTACACAAGACAGCTTCTACCAATCCATTAACTGGAAGTTGTAATTTACTTAAATGCTTTGTTAGCTGAACTTACGTTTAACGTGAATTTGATGATAGAAATAATTAAGTCCAAGTCGAATTCGTTTGGTAAAAATGTATCGTTTAACGTTTAATGAAAAAATTAAATACAATTTGAACCGAAAAAATTGTACTACTTGATTTTCAATAAATATTATGGCTGTATAAAAAATAATTAAATGTATTTTATATACATCAATATAAAAATAGTAACAAAGTCAATATTGTACCTTTTCATAGATACTATTCACTAGAATTCGTTTTAATATTGTTATTAGCTGTCGTAGCTAGAATAACAGTATGTTGACCTCCGCTACTAACCTTAAGTACGAATCTTTCCGATAATTGCTTACTTTTTATCAAGGTTGGGACGTGACAATCATCTTCTCCTCCTAAACCGAGTTGTCCTGACGTTCCCATACCCCAACCGTAAAGTTCACCTGCAAACAATCAAATAGCACATATAAGTACACATACACATCGGAAAAGTCTAGGGATATTTAAAAAAAATATGTAGCTATTAATAATATAAAATCTGATCCTCTTCCAGTAAATATCGGTGTTCCGCAGGGTTCCGTTCTAAGCCCGTTATTATTTCTAATTTTTATTAATGATTTTCGCTTATCAATAAAGATCAATAGCATCCTCTACGCTGATCATACAACATTAATTGTTCGATCTAATGACCTAGATAAAGCACTGTCTAGTAGTAACGAATTTCTAAGTCAAGCTAAAATGTGGCTTAATGCAAATGGACTATTAATAAATTTAAATAAAACTCAGCAGCTTTTAAACATAACAATTTCAATTACCCACTTTCCGATAAATTCTTAAGTATCCATGTTGATCCCACTCTCCAATGGGATCAGCATGTAACCCATCTCTCCAATAAATTATGTAGTATCATATATCTATTTAGAAATTTAGCGAATTCGGTATCTGAGCATGTTATGCGGATTCACTTTTCCAGTCTCAGATCGCTTATGCACTATTAGCATGGAGCCATTCGCCCGCTGCAGAAAGGATTTTCTCCTTGCAACGCAGAGCGCTCAGAATCATTGCTGATTTATTCTATAGAGCCGACTGCAAGTCATACTTCACTAAATTAAAAATCATGACTTTACCCTCACTTTATATATATTGCCTCTTGCTAGAAACTCTTACCTTTATCGGTGACTGCAAAAGAAGTAGCTGAACCAACTCCTATATAAGTGCACGTTTTATCTTCTAATTCTCCTTTAAGTTCCTGTAGTTGAATAGCGTCATCACAGTTTTCTCCTAATCCTAACCGACCGTATTCCTTACGGCCAATTGCATAAACTTTCCCATCTTCTGATAAAGCAATAGTGTGATGCTGGGCACTGCAAACTTGCTTCCATTTGATTTTTGAGAATTCTTTTGACAATGTTGGAGAATAATGTGTTGCTTGTGATGCTAAACCTAAGAAAAAAATAAAAATTACAATAAAATCAACTAGTTACTAATGCATTAAAAAAAAAAAACAACCCAAAGCCAAAATTATATTGGAAATTTGTTATAGAATATATAGACATTAACTAGCAGCGTTGCCACAAGCGATTTCTAGTGTATTTATCTAAACAAGTAACAAAAATGAACTGGAAAGGGCAACAAGTATAGTGTAAAGCAGCCTTAAATCAAGACTATAAGGTCATTTTCACACACACACCGGTAAAAGCATTGCCGGCACCGGTCAACAATTGTAGTCTTTCATATACACCTACAAAATCGGCGCCGTCTCTAACACAGCTAGCGCCTGTGCACAAACACGGTCCTATCTAATAGTAATGTTTTGGTATAGTTACTTACCTAATTGATTATAATTATTTAACCCAAAAACGTATATGTCGTTTTTGCCAACTACTTTGGCAAATGTGCAGTAGGTACCAGCCCAAATATCTTCAAATTGTAATTTTAAACTTATTTTAAACTGTACTAAAGATGGCGCCAAGAAACGACCTACAAAATAAATAATAAATTAACACACAAAAATAACTATAACAACCCAATGAGTCTATTATGGTAGAAATTGATCTTATTGCATGATAACGCTAGACCACACACTGCACAAATTACTGTGGCAAAACTAGACGAATTGGAGTTGGAACTTCTTCATCATCCTCCATACTCACCAGACCTTACCCCCCCCCCGCCACTGACTACCACTTCTTCCGCAATTTGGACAACTTTTTAATAGGAAAACAGTTTACAGAGCAGCCAGCATTTTTTTGTTGAAAACTAGTGAAATAGTGAATTTGAATATTTAAAAAAGTGAATATAGTGAATCAATTCTAGAGCAAAAAAAAGTGAATATAGTGAAGCAATTATATTTGTTTATAAATATATAAGTTTATTGTTTTTTCTTGAAAACTAATATATTGTGTAGTTTTCAAGAAAAAAACACCTTAATAAACACATTTTATTGAATTTAGTACCATATACAGAGCTCATCATGGTTATACCCTTTTCACACTAGAACTTTAAAATCGGATCTTAAAATGAATGTATCTTTAAACGCTAATGGGAAACCGTATGGCCTCGTCTAAATACAAGCGATGTTTAAGACAGAGATCTGCGTCTTAAACATCGTCCGCATTGCCAACTTAATTTCTATTATAAAAAAATTCTCCTTGAATTTGTGCTGTCAACATTTTATATTATCATAAACAAGAATACTCTATTATATCGACGTTATAAGAAGTTTATACTTATTGTTATAATAAAATTATTTATTTTAATAATGTGTTTAATAAAATACAGAGCTACAATAATTGAGATAAAATGTATCGACTTACATGTTAATACAGGTGTAATATATTCTTCATTGTAGTGTCTTTATTGTAGAATGAAATGAAATATCCATATTTGTTTATAATTCAAAATGTGCGTCTGCGCAGACAGTTCAAAACTGGTAATTTCATGATGGTAACTTAAGGACAAAATTACTGTAGCTGATGACAGCACCAGAGATTTAAACACCAAGTGTGAACGCATACCGATGTTAAACATTGGTGAACTTTAAGTTCACTCGTCTTAAAGACTACGTCTAAATATTTGTATCAATACGCACATAACTTTTATTCGAAGAGTATGTACGTATGAGATAGAAACAGATACAGAACATTTGTCGTAGCTTGTAATATAAAATTACAATTTAAAAAAAGAAAAATAATGAATAAAATGACAATTTATGAAAAAAGTGAAAAAAATTTTGCTGATTTTAAAAAAGTGAACAATACTGGCGGCCTTCCAGGAATTCATTGACTCTCGTCCGCCAAAGTTTTATACCACCGGCCTGAACAACTATCCGCTTAAATGGCAAAAGTGTATAGAAAATATGGGTGCATACTTTGATGAATAAAATAATTCCTTATATTTGTAAGTTATCAACCAACTTTGCCTTTTTTTTCTACAAATTTCATCCTTGACGACCTAATATAAGCATACCAAATTTCAACTTTCTATCCTAGGCCGTTTGGCTACAATTTCTACCGTACATACAGACAGACACATGAGGATTTTTTTGTGGTCATACCTACAAAACCCTAATAAACAGGTAAATGGTAAACCGAACCACTGATCTAAAGAAACCGTAAACATCAGTCAATTTTTACTTACTGATTCCAAATCTCGCATCCCTTCCACTGCATCTCTCAGTAGTCCTTCCGAGTTGCCCTTGTTCTGCGCAGCCGCATGTGAATATCTGACCGTGATTGGTCAGTAGCACCAGATGGTCTGCTCCTGACGCTATCTTAACGCATACTTGCCCGGGCAACAGTTCAAACGGTAACTTTTCATTACCATTCATTGTCATACCCATATTGCCATGTGAGTCCCTGAATGTACCCCACGCGAATACTTTACCATCTTCCAACAGTGCTGCTGTGTGTGAATCACCGGCAGATACTTGTACTACCTGTAACAGAATTGTGCATTTAATAATGAGTTCACACTCTCCTGTAGCTAAAATCAACGTAGAAGTTGGATAAGGTTCAATAATGGGCCTCTCCGCGGACGGAACCCATGTGCGACTTATAATTTCAAGAAAATACGTTAAATATGAACGAAAAACATGGATTTCATTTTACCCAATCGCAAAAATTTCATTGTAACTTTGGAACTACTGAACCAATTTTAATGAAACTGACGAAAATCTGACCAGATGATAATGCTAGATAAAAAAAATAAACTCGAATCAGCAGATCTCGAGTAATGCATTAAATATAAACCGAAAAGATAGATTTTGTTTTAACCGCGCGCACAAATATGGTTATATCTTTGGAACTACTGAATAGATTTTAAAAATTCTTTCAATTCCGATTATTGCGTTTAGGCGAAAATAACTAAAATTTATTTTTGTAAGTTGTCATGAGCTCTTCTTTTATGGCTTGAAGTAGGGTTTTGCTAAACAAAATTATCAAAAGCCTCACTTAATCGGAAAAAGTTACTAAAATTGAAAATCTAGTTCCGCCTAAACGTTTGGAATAGCCTTTACCTAGAACTCCCTAAGAAAATTATTAAAAATAAAACTTTGTTTTCAAAATAAATTCATTTTAGGGTTTTGTAGGTATGACCAAAAAACCCTTATACCGTCATTTTGTCGTCTGTCTGTCTGTCTATCTGTCTGTCTGTTCGGTAAAAATTGTAGCTAAACGGCTAAACCTAGAGAGTTGAAATTTGGCATGCTTATACAACTCTTTGACCCACACATAGGAAAAATACTAAAACATCTAAAAAACATATCCTCCTAAAAATATAAACAAATATGCGCTCATCGAAAACAAAAATATTTTTTTTTAAATTCTGAATATGGTATCAAATGAAAGCCCTTAGTACGTGGATTAATGATCAAATTTTTATTTTTGCAAAATAAATTATTTTGATGCGATTTTTTGCCAAAATTGTGCAAAAAAAATTTTGTCCCTCACCCTGTAGCCCAGATGGTTTAAACTAAAAATCTAAAAAAATTCTAAGTAATGTATATTGGTGTGAACCGAAATAGTACAACAGGAATTTTTGATCAGATCATGTTTTCGGAAAAAAATGCATTTTTTGTGGTTTTTGGTTCACAAAGTACAAAAGTTATACCAATGTAAGACACTCACATGCAAGGCGTGCGATAGCGTAATGGTTAGAGCACTGGTGTCGTGAGCTAAAATGCGCTGGAAATGAAGGGTTTCGAGTTCGAGTACGGAGTGAATTTTATTTTTGGTTTTTTTTTTGCATTTTTATTATGTTGAAATTATTTTGTCAAAATTCTAGTTATATTTTGACAAATGTTGCATTTAATTTTTAAGAGCGTAAATTTAATAACCAATTGGAATTGTTGGAATTATATTTTCATTCTATGTGTCATGTATACGAACAGACAGACAGATGACAAAATGACGGTAGAAGGGTTTTTTGGTCATACCTACAAAATATGTATGATAAACAGACGATAAATTATTTTAAAATTATCGTTCATTTTGCCGTGATTACTACAAAGTAAAATTTGTCCTACACACTCAGCATGCCGCCTTCACTTATTATATACCTGCGAAACCCTGAAATGTGTGAATATTCACACTTCACATCAATTTTTATAATTTAAACACTTTACACCAATCAATAAATTGAAGGTTAACTTTTACAATTTATTAATCAATAAATAGAACCGTGTAAAACCCACTTAACGAAAGCATGATTCAATCAATTCAACAATAATACCTATTAAAATAAGTTGTCCACATACCTTCCCTGGTAATTTAACCAGTCCTGGTGAAAACTCTTGTTCATCTTGTGTAACACGTCCAAGAGCTCCTTCGTCATTGCAACCGAATGTTATAATTTCCCCCTCCTTAGTCACACATACAGTGTGCATTCCACCAGCGCAAACATCGCTTATCTCGTGGTCCAGGTCAAGATGAGCTGGTCTAGATTTCTCGATAACATCTTCACCTAATCCTAGCTGGCCAACATCTCCGGCTCCAGTTACCAGTACCACACCAGTTGCAAGACTTGGCAAAATTGTCGGACATGTTAATAACACTGAAATAAAACACAAGAATTAGAATAAAAATTATAAAAATAGGAAAAAATAATGGTTGGTTTATATACGGAACAAGAATATGGAATAGGAAATAAAAATAGTACACAAGAATAAAAAATATGAAACCGTTTATATCGGACATAACATTTCGTCGCAGCGCCTGCGTACTTGCGTTGGCCTGTGTTTAACGTTTGTCACTTGACAGGTTCTTAAAACTTACAAGAAGAATAAATAAAAATAATAAAAACATTTTATTGTTGTTTACAACCCTCTGATCACAACTGAAAAACATCTGTTTAACAAACTTTATTACGGCAGACATTTTGATTGCTGTGCGCAGGCTTATCGTGTCTTATTCTTGAAATAAGAATAAAATGTTGAATGTTACCAACTATTCTTATGTTTAAGTTAAATTTCATTCCTACATAAACCGATATACGGCGCAGCCATGTTTTAACATCTTGTGTACTATTCTTATTTCCAATTCCTTATTCTTGTTCCGTATATAAACCAACCATAAGATGCGATTACACCAGATAGGCCAGAGTTGGGAATATCTGAAATAACCTATTTGAAAAACTATTTTAATTATGTACTTCAAAAAAAATGCTCTTATTATTTGGATTTGCAAATACATACATAAACACTTTAAAAAATATATTTAATACTTTTTTTATACACAATATACAGGATGTTTGTTTGAAACGGGGCACCCCGAAAATCTCCTTTATTTGTAAAGATACAAAAAATCTTCAGAACAAAAGTTAAACTAGACAAAAAGGCCCATCTAAAGGTTACTATAAGAATTCTGAGGCACTTCCGGTTTCACCGGAAATGATGTCAACTTTTGATCTAGCATAGGGAATCGATAATTTTATATTTTTTTCCTAAAAGTACATTAAATTAGCTTTACAATGACACCAAAAAATCATATTTTTATGTTAACCATTTCAAAATGGCGACCATTTATTTACAAAATAATAATCAATATAAGTTTTACAAAGTTGAACGTAGCAAGATTTGAAAACAATAAAAAAGAAACAAAATATCTCTAAAATAAACTATTTGACTATTTAGAAAAAAAAACTATTACTTTTTACAATATTTTACAAAAAAAAAAAAATACAAATGTTCGATCAAACAACCAATATTGTCCGCACATTTACAACAGTTTATTTTAGAGATATTTTGTTTCTTTTTTTATTGTTTTCAAAACTTGCTACGTTCAACTTTGTAAAACTTATGTTGATTATTATTTTGTAAATAAATGGTTGCCATTTTGAAATGGTTAACATAAAAATATGACTTTTTGGTGTCATTGTAAAGCTAATTGAATGTACTTTAAGGAAAAAAATATAAAATTATCGATTCCCTATGCTAGATCAAAAGTTGACATCATTTCCGGTGAAACCAGAAGTGCCTCAGAATTCTTATAGTAACCTTTAGATGGGCCTTTTTGTCTAGCTTAACTTTTGTTCTGAAGATTTTTTGTATCTTTACAAATAAAGGAGATTTTCCGGGGTGCTCCGTTTCAAACAAACACCCTGTATATTAAAAAAATATATTGTACAATCAGTATCCTGGTTAGTGCATATATTTCAAATATTTCCCCAGTATTTCAAATATTTTCCTAGTATTTCAAATATTTCCTAATAAGGCGCAATTAGCCATCGTTGCTGTGTACTAAAAATTTTAACTAATATTTCATAATATTTCAAATATTTCCCTAGCATTTCAAATATTTTCCTAGTATTTCAAATATTTCATAATATTTCAAATATTTCCTAGTATTTCAGATATTTTCCTAGTATTTCAAATATTTGCTAATATTTCCTAATATTTCAAATATTTCTCTAGTATTTCAAATATTTCCTAATATTTTCCTATTTTTCGAAATATTTTCCTTGTACATATTTCAAATATTCGTCTAGTATATATTTCAAATATTTCCTTAGTACATATTTCAAATAATACCCTATTATTTCAAATATTTTTCTAGTACATATTTCAAATATTTCCTATTATTTCAAATACTTCTTTTTTCAAATTCATTTAAAGTATTTGATATTTCAAATCCTGCCATGTGGGACAGAATTAAAAAAGGATCTGAGAAATAATATCTGACAGCCTATAGGAATCAGTACTGTGGAGTCGAAGGCAATTTTGAATTTATAGTAGTGAAATACTTATAAAACAAATAACACATTGTCAATATAGTCCGTTCAAAGGTGAGTATGCAGTACAGGACATATGGAGTAGTTCTTTTTCATACTCTCTAATGGGTTTACACAATGACGCTATCCTTTTCTTGCTTGTCGACGTTGCCAGCTCTAAAACGCGCTGATCTGTGAAGACGCAGTATTCTACAAATGGTCATTTGTTTTTGTTCAGTGTTATTTTGAGTTTTATAAGAGTTGATTTTTGTAAATCATACGAGTTTTTCATATTATTATAATTGACAAATTTGACACTTTTACAACATTTGGCAACACTGCTCCCATTTTCCATAAGAGCAATACTGCATTCTCACCTTTGAACGGACTATAGTAACAAATACATTTCTAAAATTGAAAAAAATGAAGCCATTTATCAATAAATACCTTATTAATTTAATGAAGACTTGGATAAAAAGCAAATGAAGAAAAAAATTCTGGAATTTTTTAATTTAAATTTTATTGTGACGAAATTTTCGCAAATTATTTAAATTTAGTTTTAAAAAAATTAAATGAAAGCACTTAATACTCAAATAACGAATAAAACATTTTTGTTAATAAACTGTTGTTTTTAATGTGAGTATAGAAAAAGTCTGTCCTAGACATCATGCATCCTATTGGTTTGTTACATTTATTAAATACATACAAAACCCTGGAAAGTATGAAAATTCACACTGCACATAAATTTTTGTGTCGCAACAACTTATTTTGTTTTAAATTGCTTTTCGTTCCCTTATCTATACTTTTACTTTATCACTATAATTTTAATAAATACTTTTTTCAATTGATTTGTTTTTTCACAGTATCAGTATTTTTTCTACATATATGCTGGTCGAAGTATTGTATACACATGCTAAATTTCAACTCTCTATGTCCATTAGTTTGGCCACAGTTTCCATCGCACAGACACACATGAGTGACATAGGATTTTATGATTATACCTATAATATACTATAAAGAAATAATTAGTGGATAGGACACGATGGACAGAATAATAAAATGGATCTTGTGATAATCAATGGAATCGGAAAGAACATATGTCGACTTATAGGATGTCCTCAATAGTATTTCACAATAATACACCATAAATAAAACCTTGAATTTATGCATACAAGATTTACAATGTTTTATATATTCTACAGCTACTCAAAGGATACTATTTTAGCCCATCTACGTAGAGCTAGTGGGATATATTAAGTGGTAAGTAATTTTTTCTTTCTCGAATATCAAAATAAACAGCTAAAACTATCGTAACAAAAACTATATTAATTCAACAAGCAACTAATTGTTAAGAATAATGGAATAATATTACAATTAGTTTATAAACTGCAGATATCCTTCGATTTATGCCCCAACGATGTAATAATGAACAACGTAAACCTTAAATTAATAGTTTAATGTAAAAACTTACATCTAGGTTTCTTCGAAGCTCTTGGTTCCTTGACCAAATGTGAAGAACTTGTACGTTTTCTGCTTTTAGTAGCTGACATTGCAGATAATCTACAAATATTAAATAATCAATTAATTAGGTTATGCAGTAATTTAACTTAAATTATAACTTAAAAACCAACTTTATTATAAACACGCCACATTAAATACATGTATCTATTTTCATGTGCAAATAATAGATCATTACCCACCTTGAAATTATTTTAATACAAAATGAAAAATCACAAAATATTAAGCGGGAAACGACTTCTCGTTCACACACGCATGGGTCAAAAAAGATAAAAAGAAGTAGAAGTGCAACAAAAATATTCTTCTACGCATTGTTCTGCGCAAGACGCGGGTTTCATCAACCATTAACTGGATGATATATTTTTTCTACATTTTAAAAACTACAAAAAGTAGCAAATATATGTTTTGAGATTCTTTTCCAGACAAAAAGAACAAAAATGAAGATGTCTGTAACAAATAATACACGCAGACAGTTGGAAAATAAATAATGTATATTTTAATTCTGTATAATAAAAATGTCAATGTCATTGACGTAGTGAGAGGGGCAACACTCAAGTGTGTCCAATTATTATAAAATAATAAATATAAATATCATAGTATAGTATAGGCCCACTATATATATATAAAAAAAAAAAATTAATAATTTTTGATTTTGTGTCTCTAAACTGTACTGGTTATATTTCACAACTAACCAGGACCAATGACCAAAAAAACAGTACAGTACTGGTAAAACCAGTACGAATGGTCACCTTACCAAATATAGCATTATTAAAATCTAATAATGCTATAAGCATAATTAATATATATGTATATATATATATATATATATAGTGGACCTATACTATACTATGATATTTATTATATATATATATAGATATATATATATATATATATATATATATATATATATTCGTACTGGTTTTACCAGTACTGTACTGTTTTTTTGGTCATTGGTCCTGGTTAGTTGTGAAATATAACCAGTACAGTTTAGGGACACAAAATCAAAAATTATTAATTTTTCAAAAGATCGAGTAATCGTTCCATCTTTCAGTACGCGCGTAAATTTAAACACAAAATACGGCTCAGCAGTGTAGCGGCCTTTTCAAATGTACCTTCTTAATCTACAATATAAATAAAAGTAGTACATTTTATTTTTTCACTTAAAGGCAAAAAAACTAAGCTTACTCTGCAATATTTTTTTAATATATATTCTACGATAGCCACTTTTCTTCATGCTGACTGAGCAGGCGCGCTCCTAGAAAAATTAACTGATAGGAGGGGTCTATTTCTAAAAAATATCCGTTAAATAATATAAAATTTATTATTGCCTCTTTACGGGGAGACCACCCTTATATGTTAATTACATTTTGACTATGATTTGTTTTTTATCATCAAAAGAGATGATTTTATTTTCAGTAGCTTAGTTTTTATTAAGTATATGATTTTATAGTTCCTGAGGGGGGGGGGGTCAGGACCCAAGGACCCCTCTCCTATTGCTCGCGCCAGTACTTGAGCTATTTTAAATGTCCTAGTTTTATATTTGACAAAAATGGTCACCTTATATTTGGTAAAATAACATGTTATCTAAAACAGAGTTTCTCAACCTTTTCTGGCATGGGACCCCCCCCAAAATAACTTAAATATTGTCTGCGGCCCCACTATAGATATATATATATATATATATATATATATATATATATATATGCCAGAAAAGGTTGAGAAACACTGTTTTAGATAACATGTTATTTTACCAAATATAGCATTATTAAAATCGTATCTTTTTGGAATTTCGACACACGCTAGTATTATAAAACGCCTCTGTCATAGAAATCTAGTTTTGCTAGCACATAAATGTAATGTAAATATTTTCTCCTCCAAAAGGTATGCTGTATGAAATCGGAGACTGAAATGCTGTATGATTTGGGTCGCAGTCTATTTTACATACAAAATGATAAGCAGTGACGGAACTTTAAATATCCCGAAGGGTTTCTTGACATTTGTTTATAAACAGAAAAGGGGAAGAGAATAAATTTTACATTTTTAAATATATTTTTCCCTTAAATAAGCTCAAGTGATTTTGATTACCGCTTCAGGGGCCACAAAAAATAAGGTTGAGGGCCGTATGCGGAAATGTGTATGTATGTGAAATTTGATTCGGCCCTCCCCAAGACAAAATCCTGGCTGCGCCACTGTGTAGTTTACATTAGATTTAAAGTTTGTAGTGGGAGGAAATAACCACACAAAAGTAACCAAAATTTTCAGTAACCGCGTTCCGAAACCTAACAATTTTCATGGAAAGGTTAATGTCGTACACTTTCGGAACGGGAAACTTCAACCGGGGTTACTTTTGTCGAGTAATGGAACATTGTAGAAGGAAGAGAAAAGTCTATATAATGATGATGTAAAAAAATACAATATTTTATTTAAACAAAATTTAATTATCATTTAATTTATACAAATGTTTATATATAATATAAATAATTAATACTCTATTTGTAAGTAAAAAACGGTACTTAAACTATTTTTGGCACTTTTAATAAATATAAAATATTACAATAATTTGTCTTAAACAAATTGCATTGTTATTTTTTATTCAAATCTACCAACAACAGTTTTAACCCACCCTTTTGTACTAGGTACTTCTATCTGGGGTTCAATCTGGGATATTCTGGGTGGTTTCGCGGGAACAGGTGGTGGAGGTTTAAGTGGTCTTTTAACGGGTTTTGGGTTTGGGATTGTGGGTTTTAAAATAACAGACTGTTTTGTTTCAGTACATATTAATTTTTTAACATCATTTGATTGTTCAAATCGTGTTGTATTTCTATTGTTTTGCATTTTCTCAAAATCAACACTTTTAGATCGAATATATTCAGCTTTAATTTTTTCTTCGTTATTTAATTTGTGTTCTAATAATTTTTCATAGTAATCTGAACTTGCTGGAATGACGTCTATACTACTTTGTTTTGTAAGTTTTCTTTCATTTTCATGACTAGATTTAGTTATATCACAAATTTTTTTTTCAGCCAATGGTGATTTAATTTTTAAATATTTTTGACCTGTATCAATACAGTATGTTTTTACACTTTGCAAGTTAACAGCTTCGAATAATTTTTTCGGTTTTTCAGTTTTTTCTGTTTCACTTTCATTTAAATTTATTTGACTATTTGTTAGATTCCCGAATAATTTTTGAGGGTCTGCGTAATCTGGTTGAGCGATTTTGGCACCCATTAGTTCTGAACCTTGTTTATAAGTGGGGAGTTTTTCTTTGTTAAGACGTTTTGTTTCTTCTTCTGAGATGATTGCACGAAAACGTTGGACAAGACTGAATCTGATTGCTGATTTTCTGTAGATTTTGTGATCAGGATACATGTCTTCTTCATCTTCTTCGTTTAGCTCTGACGTTGTGTCCAGAGAAGTATCACTAAAACAAAAATTATTAAAATAAGCTAGGATGTCCCAAAAAAATTGATGTGAAGTGTGAATTTTCACACATTTCAGGGTTTCGCAGGTATATAATAAGTGAAGGCGGTATGCTGAGTGTGTAGGACAAATTTTACTTTGTACTAATCACGGCAAAATGAACGATATTTTTAAAATAATTTATCGTCTGTTAATCATATAATAAGACTGGTTATTAAATTTACGCTTTTAAAAACTAAATACAACATTTGTCAAAATATAACTAGAATTTTGACAAAATAATTGCAACATAATAAAATAGCAAAAAAAAAACAGAAAAAATAAAATTCACTCCGTACTCGAACTCGAAACCCTTCGTTTTCCAGCTCATTTTAGCTTACGACACCATTGCTTTAACCCATTATGCTATCGTACGCCTTGCATGTGAGTGTCTTACATTGGTATAACTTTTGTACTTTGTGAACCAAAAACCACAAAAAATGTGTTATTTTCCGAAAACATAATCTGATCAAAAATTCCTGTTGTACTATTTCGGTTCACACCAATATACATTACTTAGAATTTTTTTAGATTTTTATTTTAAACCATCTGGGCTACAGGGTGTGGGACAAAATTTTGTTTGCACAATTTTGGCAAAAATCGCACCAAAATAATTTATTTTGCAAAAATAAAAATTTGATCGTTAATCCACGTACTAAGGGCTTTCATTTGATACCCTACTCAGAATTTTAAAAAAATATTTTTGTTTTCGATGAGCACATATTTGTTTATATTTTTAGGGGGGTATGTTTTTTAGATGTTTTAGTATTTTTCCTATATGCGGGTCAAAGAGTTGTATAAGCATGCCAAATTTCAACTCTCTAGGTTTAGCCGTTTGGCTACAATTTTTACCGAACAGACAGACAGACAGACAGACAGACAGACAGACAGACAGACAGACGACAAAATGACGGTATAAGGGTTTTTTGGTCATACCTACAAAACCCTAAAAACAATACCGTTTTGGGAAAAAATAACTATAAATAAGAGACCAAGTTTTTGCAGCTTCAATTCCTGTGAAAATCAATTTTTTTTCTTTTCAGGTTTTTTTTTTGTTTATTCTTTTAGGAAAAAATTTAGTAGGTGACAACTTTATAAAAGGTTACGTTAACTCTTTGCATTAACTCTTTTAATAATTTTGTATTTTCTTCTAAAACTTACCATTCTTGTAACTTTTCATCTAACTCCGTATTCTTCTGATTCTCAATCACATTTGGATCTTCATTCAGTTGAAAACTTCTAGGCAGTGAATCAGCTTTAGGCTTATCACATAAATTTTGTTTAAGCCAAACACCACTACTCTCATCTTTAACAACCTTCTTCTGCCTATTCAGTATCTTCTGGAACTCCTGGTTTTGCATCAAAAGCTGTGACACAACTTGTTCGAGAGTATTTGACGCGAGAGTAGTTTCATTTTCTTCTGCTTCCTCATCTTGACGTTCAGCTAAACTGTCGTTTGATTCAGATATAACATCACAAGTCTCGGAATCGGAAAGATCTGTGTAAAATTTTGCACCTACGAAAAAAATACAAATAAATATTTGTTTATTATTAATATATCAATAATAATAAATCAGTTTGACTAACTGTTAGAGCAAGAGATAAGTAGAAGTTTATATTAAATTTAGTTTTAATTAGTAACAATTTAAATCAGTATTACATTCCATTAATTTAGCCACAAAATGACACTATTAAAATGAGCTTTTTGTAACTGTTTGTTGGTTCGTAAGGATTTTAAATGTAAATTAGAACAGTGACGGCTGGTGCAGGGAGGGCAACGGGGCAATGCCCTCCCAATTATTTACCTCAATAATGCCAATGATGAAGCGCTCTTGGTAACAAGATTTTGGGAGAAGTGTATATGACGTGGTATTGCAGACACGAAATGATAATGATTATTTACTTTTGAAAAAGAAGAAAATCTTTAATAAAAAATAATAATAGTAATAATAATATTTTATTGAGCCTGATAGTGATCATTAGAAATACAGAGGTTAAGTCAATATAATGTATACATGTAGATATTCTAATTTAACAGAGCAATTTAACACTAGTTAGCTTTGTAATTTAAATATTCAGAGATTGAATAGAATGTATGTTCTAGTAGATATTTCTTAAACTTATTTTTGAATATTTTCTCATTGGTTATACTTTTAATGCTATCAGGAACCTTATTATACAATCTTGCAGCTATAAAACGAGGACTTTGCTCGTACAAAGTAGTATGGTGTCTCAATATTCAAGCTAGATTTACTCCTTGTATTGTGATTATGATAATCACTATTTATATTAAAGTTACTATGTGTTACTATTTATATTAAAGTTACTAAAAGTGAGGGAACTGTTAATATTTTAACCCTTTACTGCATGAATTTTTATTTTTGGCTGAAATAATTCATCAGCATTAGCAATCGTTTCTTATTGATAGAAAAATTAATTTAAAAAATTAATTTAAAATATTAATTATTATTTTTATGAAAATATAATAATGAAAATAATAATTTAGAGTTTTTGCCATACATGGAACATTATGATTCTACATTATGTTACAAAAGAAAATTATTCCGTATTATTTGCTCGTCAATTGCTAGGTGTTCATTAGGGATTAAAAGCAGTCGCCCTCGAATTTTTGAAAGAAAAGGTCGTAGCTTCTGGTTGTCCTTTCTCAATAAATTCAGAGTTATCGTTGAAGTGCAAATTCCGCTTGATATCCTCAAATCTATTGCAGACCATTACTTGAGATACTTCGGGATCCATTGCTGTGTATGTGGCATATAAGAACATTCATGAAGTAACGTTCTGATTCAGTTTTAAAAGTAAAATAAAAAATAAAAATCGGAATGTGCCAGATATGGCACACTATGCGGTAAAGGGTTAAGATCTTTAAATATATTTCTACAGGAAGTTCTATATGGATTAAATGTTAATATTCGAATAGCTTTTTTTTCTGCAAGAGAATTTTATGAGCTTCTTTTGATGCTCCCTAGAAAATAATAGCATAATTTATAATTATATGAAATTTCGCAAAATAAACTGACCTTAATAATGAAGGTGAAATAAAGTACCTGAGCTTCTTTAGCATATAACATGATCCTGATAGCTTAGTATTGATATAATCAATATATGGAGACCAAAGATTTTGATGGATTATAAGTCCTAGAAATTTGAGTTGTCGAGATTGCTGGAGAGAATATGAGTTTGGAATTCGTATTAATGGGCTACTAATTTGCGTATTTTGAAAACTAATTTGAAAGTAAGTTTCTAATTTATATTAAAAGTCCCTACGAACTTTTTGAGTAATATATTTAGAAGTAATTAAATCATGTAATTCTTTTTTAGAAAATTAAATTTTGTTAGTAAGTTAGTCACACTGAAATAAGACTATGAAATATTACCACGTTCTTTGGCCTTTTTGATTTTAGTAATTTTTTTCGGCAGTGTCTTGGTGTTGTAGTGAGCTACATTTGGTTCTGACTTTCTTCTCCAGGCGGCTAAGCTCGCAAAAGCTCTATCGTGAGAAGCAGCTCGTCTATCGGCACCATCTCGAGATTTTCGGATTCGGGTTCTCTGTCTCTCTAAATATTGGGGGGTAGAGTGTTGTTTTGGTAAACCCCATTTGTCCACAGGCGCGTTGTCATCTAAAAAAAGAAAATAATTATTATTACATAACTAATATTAAAAAATAAATACAAATAATGGTAAAAATAATATGAGCAGCAAAACTAAATTCTTCGGCAAGTTCACAAAGTAATATGTATCGCAAAAGTTTTATATTTTTTATTGCACTGATTACAAACACACAAAAAAACAACAAATAAAAAAATCTATAACATAATACCCCAACCTGTGTCCTTGGCTGCGTGGGTGCGTGGAAATTGTCTGAAACAATTGAGCGAGGTACCGAAATGTAACGATTATTATATATTAATTTTTGTATTGGACAGTAGTGTGCTGTGAATTTTGTTGACAATAAATTAGTAAAAATGACAGTTATCAATACACGGATCGGTTTTTTTACGAAACAAAACACAGAAAAACATTATCCTTCCATGATATTCGACATTTTTGATTAAAATTATTATTAGCAGAAAATAATTATTTCAAAAAATATTTGGTTTTGATGAAAGTAAGTAAGAAAAATGTGACTTTTTTTTCTTTATTATTATTTCTTCAATGCTTTATTATTTTTTTATTTCTACGCAGTGCCGGCTGTGGGTTTTGCGGGGCCTCGGGAAAATAATGCATTTGGTGTCAAAAACTTGCCCTAGCTACTAATAATTGTTAAAAATATCCCTCATTAAGCGCGGGGCCTCGGGAAAAATCTCCGAAGTCCCGACCTCTGAGCTGGCCCTGTTTCTACGATTTCTCGGACAAGATTTACAATATCCCACTGCAAACTCTATACAGATTGCAGCACATAACGACTACACTAAAGAATTATCAGTGGCTCTAAAACAAAAAGTTTTTTTCACTTTAACACATACAAACAATGCAATTAAATGAGCCACATCCAACAAAATCCTATTCCGTTAAGTTCCAAAATATTCCGCTAGGCGTCACTTCAGTTATTGTCAGTTCTCAATAACAATAAACTCATAAAATTTATTTGATTAATTTTATTTACTGAAAAAATATCTCCTACTCTCCCAAATAAATGTTTTAAAATTAAAAAAAAAATGTGTGTACACAGTTTTCTTCCTAATCCACATAAGGCCTTCGTCCATATGCGGTGTTAAGTTGTACCAACATGTGAAAAGAATTCCTATATAACGAGCATTATGAAACACAGCCTTAAGTAATTATTAAATGGCGCCGATTGTATGTATCATGAATACTAATTAATATCATATATTAATATAATTTTTTCTTCTGATTTATTGCATACTTTTCTAACCTGCTCTAATTAGTACTTTAACTATCATAAATAATAACAATAATAATAACTTACTTGTAATATTGACATCTTGACCTAACTGCATAACTAGTTGCCTGGCATGACTTGGAATAACAGCGTTATAATTTTCAAGAATAACACGTTTTAATTGTAGGGTCCATTCTCTTTTATGTTCTAAGTTCTTAGCTCGAAGTGTGACTTGAAATCTAGGGTTGTCGAAGGGTATAACATGGAAACTAAGTGGTTCTCCGCGTACAGATTCCACTAACATTAAATTTGAACACTGAAAAAGAAAAAATTATAATTATACATATAAATAACTATATTAGAAACGATGCATACAGTTATAATTTATATTATTGCGAAATTCTATTGCGCATGTCAAAAACAAATATGAGAAATGATAAGCAAAAGATCTAATATAATAAAACACAATATTGAAGGAAAGTTTCGATGCTATTATTTAATATAATCAATACAATAATATACAAATAACAAATAATCAAAACATAATTTAAAATTTACTTCAACTAAGGGCCGAGAGTTCCAGTTGCTAATAAACTGTCCAATAAGTTTATTAGCAACATAATTTTTTTCCCGAGAGTTCCACCCCGAAATAGTTATTAGGTTGCTAATAAATAGGCTTATTTGTCTAATAACTTATAGGCAACATGAACTGCTTAATAAAGTGACATATAACCAAAAACAAGTTCGCAAAATGTGTTAATATTTCAATTTTAATTGAAAAACATTATAATTTTAAAAGAATATACGAATGTGTAGTTTTTAAACATTTCTATAATGGTGATTTTAGTGTTTTATATACATTTTAGTTGTATTTTGACGAAATCGACGATCTGTTTGGATGAATTTATAAATTATGGACAACCGTTTTTAGAATATTTTGGGCATTTATTGTAAATGTGATATATAAAGAACAATATATAAATATATATCTTTTAATAAACATTGTCTTTTATTTTTATATATGTATTTATTTCAATTACGATTACAACACATTACAAACAATACTTTAAGCATTACTATTTATATAAAAATAAGAAGACAGACGCAATTATTGGCAGAATAATAAAGATGTGTAGCTGAAAATTGCTGATAAGTTTAATTCATATTGTTTAAGGAATGTAAAATAAAGCAAAATATGGCTGTCTTCTTATTTTCATTCACTTTTGTATTATAAAATGCTATTTTTATTAACTTCTCTTCTATCTATATTGTCCTCTTTTTCTGTGATAAAATTTGTTGAACGCCGTTTAATTGTCATTTTAACAGTAACACAAAAAATATACGTAATGTCATTGAATGTTAAGTCAAACTATTTATTGTCAAAATATTTAATGTCAAAATATTCAGTGTCAAAATTTCATCTCACTTTAGCTCTACAAATTTACGTATAGATCTATCCCTCTTGCACCGTGTTACTATCTTCATAAGAAATACCAATACAAAAACAAAAAATTATGTTGCTAATAAACTATTAGAAGGATTTTGTAACTTGGATATCACCAATAAATTTATAAGCTTCATAAATATATTATGTGTCTAATAACTATTAGGGAGTTTATTAGGAACTGGAACTCTCGGCCCTAAGCACAACGAATTTTTGAACCAGCAGTATTGTTAACCCGCTGGCACCCCGCTGTACCGCCGAACGATCAGAAGTAGCGTCTACCAATACACCCATCAGATTAATTTATTTACTATGATGTTATTTCTGTGATTACTTCTGATCTATAAACGATAGGTACATAGGTCAAAGGGTTTTATTTTCGTAAGTAATTATTCTTGCCATTAAACTAATTTTTCTTCGTAAATCTTTAAAGGTAACGACGATATCCCACAGTAAACTGGGCATTATAATTTTCGCGGAAAATGAAAACTCGTAAATGATAATTGTGAGTTATCTAATGACCTGCGATATATGCTCTCGCGGACTGTTTTGTAGTAATATTAAATTCTTAAAAGTCTGTCATATATATTTTCGATATATCTCTTACAGTTTAGCCATCGTAACGATTTTAATGTTCTGTCCGTAGGCCTTAAAAACATGTACATCATTGAAAAACCGACTATTTGCTCCATTAGCTCCGCTGGGTTCTAAAGAGTAAATGTGCAAAATTTGGTCTAAATCGGTTAAACGGCCTAGGAATGTATAGCGAACAAACAAACAAACAGTTTTCCTATTTTATATACACTACCGCTCAAAAGTTTGGAAGCAGTTAATTTTTTTTCGAAAAATTGAAAATAATGTCAATATATATTGATGAAATCGATTTTTATGACATATTTTCTTCATTTTTAACAAGTCAATATACTTTTATATGTTTTTAATCGAATTTGTACGATATAACTACTTTTATTTATGTTTAAAGACAATGGACACTCTGCAAAAGGGGTTCATTATATATTAAAAAGGCAACAAGAAACTAACAGTAATCAAGACAGGAAATGTAGTGGGAGACCCAAAATTACAACAAAAGCCTAAGATCAATTTATAAAAGTAACATCAAAGCGAAATCGTCGTTTAACAGCCTCCCAAATTGCAGCGAAATTAAATGAAATTCGTCCAAGTAAAGTGTCAGTTTCAACAGTTAAAAGACGACTGTACTCTGCCGGTCTCCGAGGATGTGTAGCAGCTAAAAAACCGAAATTAACAAAACAACATAAGAAAATCAGGTTGGTTTGGCTAAAACTCATAGAGATTGGACACTTGAAGAATGGAAAAATGTACTCTGGACGGACGAATCCAAATTTCAAATTTTCGGTTCTAACATAGTATTTGTCCGACGATCTAAGAACGAAAGGGCTTTGCCAGAGTGTACAGTGCCAACAATTAAACATGGTGGAGGTAACGTAATGGTTTGGGGATGTTTCGGGAATAATAAGCCAGGAAAATTAGTAAAAATAGATGGCAAACTTAACAAAAAAGGATATTTACAAATTTTGCAGGATCACGCTTTGCCTTCTGGAAATGAAATTATTGGACCAAATTTCATATTTCAACAGGATAATGATCCGAAACATGCATCAAAATTGTGTATGTCCTATTTGAATGAGAAAAAACAAGAAAAACTTATAGAAATTATGGTATGGCCATCCCAATCACTTGATTTGTCACCAATTGAGCTAGTTTGGGACGAGTTGGATAGAAGAATTAAAAGTAGATCTCCAAGTAGTGCTACACAGATGTGGGAGTATCTGCATACAGAATGGTACTCATTAGATAGCGAATATTTTGCTAAATTAATAAATAGAATGCCCCCAATTTGCGCAGCTGTGATTAAAAATAAAGGTGGACAATTTGATAAATCAAAAATATAAATAAAGCTTTTGTGTAATTAAGACAATATTGACAGATTATAGTTGGTAAAAGTTTAATTTAATGTAATTGTTAATTATATTGTGAATAAAGGTTTGAATTTTTTTTCTATGTTTTTTTAACAAAAACTCGACTGCTTCCAAACTTTTAAGCGGTAGTGTATATATATAGAGAGATTAATGTAATTGTTAACTTACCATTATATGACTCTTGTAAGCTAAAGCACCATCTGATTTACTTTTTGTGATCAGTAACACCTTATCGAAGAGGAAAACTTGTCGGTAACCCCTTACACCACCAACTCTGAAGGTTCCTTCTGCGCACAACTCTCCCATTGCGGTAAGATCTGCGCCGGTCCATCCATAAAGCTGTGATTGAATCTCCTGGACTCGAACAGCATGTTCATGTTTGCCTTTCATATGATTTATATGACCAGCTATTGAAGTCATAGTTTGTAAGGCTAAATCAATGGAAGGCCTTTGACGTTGTTCACAAAGTTTCAGTAAACGCTGAAAAAATAAATCAATTAGAAACGGTTAGACATTTAATTCTCGTGCCACAAATTTCTACCTTTTTAACAGGATTATTTAATTGCAGCTTTAAGGATGCTGCCGTAAATGTGGCGAAATGGGCATTCCAATAAAATTATAATGACACAAATATTCCTCCACCAAATAGAAACAGTGTTCAAGCAAAAAGTTATTGAATTTTAATTTAAATGTATTGGCTGATATATTCATAATAAGTTCAGGCACCTTGTTAGCTAAAATTATTTGGTTATATTTCGGACTTAATATAAATTGCTCAGATTTATGGCAAGGTATTTCTAATTTATATTTACCAGGTCTACAAGTATGAAATGCGATTTTTTTCAAACTTGCCGCGCAAACAGAGTGTATAGTTCAAAGTTTCAACACATATGGCGTTTTGTTAAGTTATCATTAACTGCCAAATGCGTATAGGTTATAATTTGAAAAGTGATCATATAGTTTTGTATTCCTGTGTTAAAAATGTCAAATTTTGTGCCAAATAAAGAGCATCGCGGACAGTACTACTGTTTTGTTTTCATTTGAAAAAAACTGCTGCTGAATCATACCGACTGCTTCGAGAAGCTTATGGTGAATATGCTCCATCGCAAGATACGTGTGAACGATGGTTTCGGCGTTTCAAAAGTGGTGACTTTGATCTTACAGACAACATGGAAAACCTCCAAAAAAATATGAAGATATAAAATTGGAAACATTGCTACAGGAAGACGATAGTCAATCACAAAAACAACTAGCAGAGCAGTTAGGCGTTAGTCAACAAGCTGTTTCCAATCGCCTACGAGAGATGGGTAAGATCCAGAAAGTCGGCAGATGGGTTCCACATGCATTGAATGAGAGGCAGATGGAAAAACGCAAAAACACTTGTGAAATTTTGCTTGCACGATACAAAAGAAAGTCTTTTTTGCATCGTATCATTACTGGCAATGAAAAATTTATTTATTTTGAAAATCTCAAACGCAAAAAATCATGGGTGAACCCAGGGTCACCATCCACATCAACTGCAAGACCGAATCGCTTTGGCAAAAAGACAATGCTCTGTACTTGGTGGGACCAAAAGGGTGTGGTCTATTATGAATTGTTAAAACCTGGTTAATACCCAACGCTACCAACAACTACTGATCGAATTGAACCATTCGCTGCTCATAAAACGACCAGAATACGAAAGAAGACAGCACAAGGTAATCTTTCTTCACGATAACGCTCCATCATATAGGCAAAAGCAGTTTGCAACACATTGGAGGCACTCAACTGGGAAGTGCTACCCCATGCCGCTTACTCACCAGACTTGGCCCCTTCAGATTACCACTTGTTCGCATCGATGGGTCACGCACTTGCCGAGCACTTTTGTTCATATGAAAATGTGAACTTTGAACTTGTTCAAAGAATGGCTAGATGAATGGTTTGCGGGGAAAGAGGAAGAGTTCTACTGGCGAGGTATTCACAAATTGCCTGAAAGATGAGGAAAATGTATAACTTCTAATGGAGCATACTTTGAATAAATAAACTTTTACTGTTCTTTTGAGTTTAAAGTGTTTTATTAAAAAAAAAAAAACGCATTTCATACTTGTAGACCTGGTACAATACTCCACTGTTATTTTTGCTATGATTTTTCTTAAATGATATTATCAAATGGTCTCCAAAAGGAAATAGAAGAAGGCCAGCAGTGAAGTGGAAAACATACATTAACAACTTGATGTGTGGCCGATCTATCTAAGGAAAACGACGATCTATCTTAAGAAACGTTGAAGATCTATATAAAGGAAACTGGGAAGATAGGAATTGATAGCCCTTAAGAACGGTAAACCTCTAATGGGAAAATTCCAAAAAGATTTACCTGTAATAATAGGTGATATTTCAATATCCTCTGTACTGGTTTCAATAAGTAGGATCCCAAAGGTAGCGCATGACCTAAAGCAGTCTGTCTTTCTCTAATCAGTTTAGCAGTCGCATCATCTCTTGTCAGTCCTGTCAAACTCGCCATGATTTTAGGATAATGTGTGCAATACTCAGTATATATCCTAAACCCAGCATCGTTTTCAACAAAGGCATTAGCAACGAAAACCGGATCGTTACCAGCTTCGTAGAGTTCATCCAGAAATTTTCGATTGAATTCGTAGATTTCTTCAATGTTGCTAAAGAGATCACTTAGGTGAGCTGAAAGTGGACAGTCTGGAGTTGTACGCCATGTTTGTAAGTAACCCTGAAAAGAAAAAATATATTTATTTATTTATATTAGTTAAGGGAGAAAAGTAAATGTTTATTCACGCGGTGTACCCCTTTTTGAGGGAGTCAAGTAGAACCTTATATGTAAGTGGTGCAAAAATAATTTTCAATGAATACTTTGAATATTTTTTTAATGAAAAAACCCAGTTTGTTTTCTAAAACCCTGGGTAAAAATATCTAAGTACGCCAATGAGTGTAACTTCAAACAAGTTCAAAGCAATGAAGCTAACCATATTAGAGCTTCATTTTTTTGCAACTTCGCACATAAATGGTTACATAATAATTGTTCAAGCAAGATTTATGAACTTTTTTAATCAATGAATAAATCATGAATATGATTAATTTGAATTGAAAATCAACTTTTTATGTTTACTTTTTAAGGTTTCTGTGATTTGTGACCTTAAGTTTAATAGAAGATATAATTACACAAAAAGACAACGCTATTCAGAATACTTTTTGCTATTTAAAAATGCCTCTTTAATTATAATCATTATGTAACAAGATATATCCACGGAATCCTTTCTGCAGGCTCTTAGCTCATGTTGTTCAACGATCGAATGAAGTCATGTGTAATCAATGGAGCTGATTACACATGACTTCATCCCAAACCCTGACGATATGCAATTGTGAAGATGTCATGTATAGATCCTAAACAATGCAAAGTGTCCCTAAATTGCTTTCTGAATCCTACAGAGTTCGCAAAAGATATGTAAGCGAGACCTCCCTCTTAAACAAGGCTTTCAGGTCACCCTAGACATCAAATAATAAATCGTCCGCTGAAAATAATAAGGTTGTATGTCGAAGTGTATTATATTTGAGAAAACAAGCCTCAAAAATTTTGACATGGAAAAAACCAATATAAGGTTACAATACAAGGAAGAAATTTTTTTAATAACTATATATTGATATGTTATTGTATTTAACGCATTATATTGAAAAAAACAAATTTTGAATAATACCATTTTAACAATTTGAAAAATGAACATACAACTTTGTGATTAAGAAAAACACGAAACTTAGTACCTTAACGTTACATACAGCTTTGTAGTTCAAAGTAATATCGGGGGGAAATTCAGTTTATAGGTAAAGCTTCAGTTTTTAGGTTTCTGAAAATTGTTAAAAAGGTACCAGAAAAGGTAAAAGAAATGTTAGTCACGTATTAAATTTTTATTTGATTAAATAACACAAATTAAACAATATGCTTGCAAAATAATAACAAATTAAACATTAATCTTACAAAAAATTAAGATAATTTGAACTGAAACTGAAACATTCGAAATAATAAAAATTAAACGAAATAAATTAAAATAATTTATATAAAGATACAAAGTAACAAAATATAAATTATTTTAGATCATGTAGTACCAAGTAACTTCCAAATTTAACGTTATACCTCATCTGCAATAATAAAAAAATAGTGTATTGGGCCCGGTAGTTCAATTGCAACCACCTGTATACTATTGATAAAATATTAATATATGTGTTTATTCTCATAAAGAATTATTTTAAGCAATTCTGTTCCTTATTTATTAATTGTTAATGACTATATTCCTTAATGAGCTTTATCAAGATTAACCATCTTGATATGTAGTGATACGTGATTTTTGCAAGTGGCGTCTTCATTTTTTTCTGACGTTTTTAGTTATTTTTAAGTGATAAAAGTGCAGAAAATACTTGAAATAGTGTGTTATAGTGTGGACTTTAGAGTTTGGACTCTATGCAGACCAAAATTAGAGCGACTGGAAAGGTATTTGTAGAAATTTTTGTTAATTTTATAATGTAAGTCATTGTTATGTAGAATGTGCTTCTATGAATATAGAAACACATATATGCATACACTATCGGCTATAACTAGAGAAACAAAACTATTTTTTAAATCATTTTCATAAATCCCGATTATTGACTAAATGAATATTGAATTATATTGGTATAGCAACAACAATTTATAAATTAGAACCTGCTCTTAAAAATATTTGTTGTAATGGTACAATAAATAAAATAATTAACTTTCTGCTGCAGCAGACCATCTGCATATTTCTTTTGTAAGACTTAATAATAAAACAATTTTTTGTGGTTAAATTTTTTCCTTTGCCCTAGGTCCCGTTCTTGTCCCGGTTTAGAGTTTCATAATTATGGTAAGCCTATATATATATATGGGGGCCGCAGACAATATTTAAGGAATTTTGGGGGGGGGGGGTCCCATGCCAGAAAAGGTTGAAAAACGCTGATTTAGACTTTTTGTGTAAGTATGTTTGATTGAAAGGGGTGGCAAAATCTCTAGCTACGCTACTGGTGTCGTGTACCTTTTTACAATTAGCTCTTATTTTTCTAACACGAACCTTAAACTAATTGGTGACCCCTACATAAGAGTGTTATCTCCTGCACTGTTACAAACACTTGTTCTAAGTTTAAGTGATACCATAATTAGACTTACCTCAACAACCTGTTTTAAATCTGTGACATATACGTTCTCGGTGTCCAGTACTTCTTGCAGTACTCGCTGTTCAGGGCTCATTACTGGGTGCTCTGCGATTCCACTATCTGCTGAACCTGCAATTATACTAGAATTATTACCATGTACATTTAAATTTTGCATGACTGCATGCATGATTTCATAAAGTTTTTTAAAAGATAATTAGATATAATAAAATATATATTATTATTACTTGATATATAGTAAATAAATATATTGCGAAGTATACGATTTTAATTACAAAGGCGTTTTTAGAAAACTTGTTTATTAATACAGAAAACTTTACTCTTTGGAGTGAAAGACTCATGCCAAAACTATAGTAGCAGTACGGTAGTAAAAACTACGGGTCGGTGATACTATAAGGGACGTTTACGTGTTGAAGTAGAATACAGAAAGAACCGTATTAAAGACATAAAAAAGCGACATGTGACTCGGGAATATCAATTTGCCAAACTTGTTCTATACATTTTCACAATAGGATAACTATTTGGCAGGCCGTTATCTAAACAACTTGAACTATGTTACTTATTGTTTACTTTACAGCAAAAATATATGTAACTAAAGTTGTTTAAAATAAAAAATTTATGTAGCGTGAATTTTCGTACATTTCAGGATTTTGTAGGTATTTATAAGTAAGAAGTCAATAGAATGTTGGATGTCTAGGACATTTTTTTTTTTATTATCACATCAAAATAAACAGTTTTTGATGATTATTTTCAATCGGTATTTGAGTAAGAGTTTCCATTTATTTTTTTAAAATTAAATTAAAATCATTTGCAAAAATTATATATTTAATTTAATTTAAAAATTAAATAAAAAATCCCAGCGATTTTTTATGGATTTGCTTCGTATCTAAGTCTACATTAAATTAATAAGAAATATATTGATAAACGGCTTCATATTTTTCAATTTTAGAAATGAATTTCCCACTTTTAATAAGGTGCTGTTTTATTTAAAAGTATTTCACTACTATAAATGATGTATTTCTCGCTAATAAAACAAGACGTATAAAAGTAGGCGGATCTTACACACATGAACTCGATTCTCAGCTGTTAAAATTTTTTAATTTCAGTTATATTTTTAATTGTTTTTAATTTCAAAAAAAGACTTACACTTCCTGAGCCATACATACAAAGAATCTAACCATAATTTAGCCATGAAATTTTTGTGTTTAGCCAAAAGCACATAAACTACAATATTTTCCAAAAACAAAATCTGATCAAAAATTCCTCACGTGCGTGTCCGGTTTAAATCAGTGTACATTATTTAGCATTTCTTCCGATTTTTAGTTTAACCCAGCGTTTCCCAAATTGTGCGCCGTGGATAGGATACAGGGGCGCCGCGAACACCCGGGACCTTTTTTTGTGTGATCAATTTGTAGTTTAGAAGTGAGGCCTTTTTTTTAGTAATAAAATAAAATGAAAAATTGAATGTATTGACTTGGGGTGCCGAGGGAAAATTTTAATACATTAAGGGCGCCCGGAACCGAAAAAGTTTGGGAACCACTGGTTTAACCTCTCTCTGCGTTAAAGGATGCGAGAAAGTAATTTTTTTAAATTTTTGGACTAAATGGTGTTAAAATAAAAAAATTATAAAAAACTAATTTTCGTTCCTTAACCTCTTCTTGCACGAATATTTTTTTCAAAATTTAAAAAATATTAAAAAAATCTAAACACACTAGTTTTTATTAAAGAAAATATAAAAAATACAAAAAATTTAAATTTAACTTATTTTTGACCAATATTTGATGTAAAAACCAAACGTACACATATATGGCCATAGAGCGAATATCAATACGAATATCTTCTAGGCATGGAAATTTTCCATGCATTCTGGGCACAAAGGCTCTTTGTACTTCTTACATGCATATCTTGTACGTTTTGAACAATTTTTTTCATGGCACCGTGGTGGATTTTTATATACTTTTTTCTCTGGATAATGTCCAATTCCTGCAGGCGCCACTTACTCGTGTTTCTCCTTTCCCCTATGCATTGAAACACCCCTGCAGCACCTTCAAGCTTAAGATATATGAACTAATATGCAAAATGGCATCATGTGTGGCCATCGAGCAATAAATATATTAGTTAGTTTTTAATTAGATCTTGGTTTTTAAAATGTACACATATGTGCCAAAATGCAAGAAGAGGTTAATCTACCTCTTAAACTTTGATACTACACAATAAATTTTAAAAAAATAATTCTTTTTTTCAACCACAATAAATTATATTGTTTTCGAAAAACTAATTTAATCAAAAATTCCTGTAAAACTATTCCGAATCCTATCTATTTACATTACTTTATACAAAATTTTAAAAAAATATAAATTTTTTCATTGAATACATATTTGTTTATATTTATTTCGTGATGTGTTTTTTGAATTTTCTATAGTTTTCCTATAGGTATGTAAGTCAAATATTTTCACAAGCCTGCCAAATTTCAACTTTCTATATTCCGCCGTTGCACTGCAATTTCTACCGTACCGACAGACAGCCAGACAGACACATTAGTGACGTTATAAAGATATTTTGTCGTCGTACCTACAAAATCATAAAAAAAATCTTTAAACATTGTTTCCTTCAGTAGAATGATAATTATCATTATAATTAAATTATAATTTGGGAACCTACCTTGACTTCCATTGGGCTCTGGGTCACTGTCTAGGCTCTCTGTGGAAGCCAGGTACATGGAGGAGGGTTGCGTTGGTCCACTACTACCACTAGAACTGCACGATCCTAAACTTGATAAGGAGACCGGCCTAGATACTTCTTTCTCATCTTTTTCACTTGATTCATTGTGCGATTTTGGAACCTTAAAAAATATTTAGAAAAAATGATTAGATTATTACAGGGGATAAAAAAATACAAATAGCATATAAGAGGAAAAAAATCTGAGAAGATATGCTAAACGAAAAACCTCACCGCAAAAAAGGCACATTCAAAACGTGATTGTTCACACAAAATTCAAAATTGAGATATTGGTATCAGTGTCTTCCTTTTTGTTGAATGTATAAAATAAAATCATTAAATGTTTTATGAATAAAATTTTGCACCTTATTTTAATGTGTTTTATTATTTTCTGTGATACTCGATGATAATTAGCCCCTTTACAGTCAGTTATCATCACGTGGCGTCTGTTCAATTTTCGAAAAGACTTTTATCCTATTTAATTTGTGTTTGTCCGTGCAAGATTTATTTTATTAAGTATGAGATTTTATTTATTTATTTATTCTTTTTAATACATACCGTAGTAATTTATATGGGCTGTATTAGGCGCAAATAGCCATCGTTGCTGTGTGCCAAAAATTGTAACTAATTAATTAATATCATTAAATTAAATATAAAACGTGTTTTGTACCATCTAAAACGCGCAATCAAGAAAAAACACAAAATTAAAAAAAAAAATGAACTTATAAAGTGGTACAAAGAATTAATTACTCTACGATCTTTGATCCATAGAAGTTCCTCAATAAGAGGTTTTACGTGGTTAGTTGGAAAATTAAAGTTTGTGATTTACATATTTAAAAATAAAATCAGCTGTGGCCACCACAGGACCGACCGCCATCACAAAGTACTTGTATAAAATACATTCTAGCAACAGAGTAGAAATAACTAACTATAATATTTTCTAACAGAGATATTATTTATCATGACCATGGAAACGTTACATAAGTATGAAAAAATAGATACTTTTTTCGAAACATTTTTCAAATTTTTTTCGTTTAATCAAAAAATATCTCAAATAAAGTTGTTAGTTATTGCTTTTATAGCAACTTTTGTTAAATAATTTTTTTCGAAATATTTTTCTGTTATGAAATATTCGCAAAAATCGTAAAATCGACACGAGTAAACTCCCATTTCTAGTCAACCGATTTTTACAACTCGTGCCATTGATGTCAAAAGCTTAAATATGAAGTTTCATAAAAATCCTTTTATCCGAATTTGCTCTGCACGTGCATACAGACAGACGGACAGACAGACATCATGCTAAAAAATAGTCCAAACGTTATGTAAAGACCTCAATTCGTGGAGATCCATCGAAATCTCGAATCAGGGTGTTTGTTTGAAATGGGGCACCTCGAATAACTCCTTTATTTTAAGAGATACAAAAAATTCTTCAGAATAAAAGTTAAACTAGACAAAAAGGCCCATCTAAAGGTTACTATAAGAATTCTGAGGCACTTCCGGTTTCACCGGAAATGATGTCAACTTTTGATCTAGCATAGGAAATCGATAATTTTATATTTTTTTCCTAAAAGTACATTAAATTAGTTTTCCAATGACACCAAAAAGTCATATTTTTATGTTAACCATTTCAAAATGGCGACCATTTATTTACAGTAACCTTTAGATGGGCCTTTTTGTCTAGTTCTTTTGTTCTGAAGATTTTTTGTATCTTAACAAATAAAGGAGATTTTAGGGGTGTCCCGTTTCAAACAAACACGCTGTATATGTTGGCGATCGGTAAAAATGATAAAAAATTAATTTCATTATTGTAACCAATCAAGTTTTGAATGTTGTCTCTTTATAAACTTAAAAATTATTTTATAATTACCTGTAAATAGTTTCCAGGGATGGTTCTTGATTTAAACTTGTGAGTTGCAGCAACATGAGGCGACAAAACACTTCTAAAATTATTCTCAGAGTTAATTGCACTACTTGTCACTTGTTGAATATTAAAACTAGTTGCTCTCCTCACTGTTTCTCCTATTCTAGCTTCCTCCATTTCCCGCGTACCTTTAGAATAACTTTTATACAAAAACGATAGATTTTTATCACTATTATCACACAAAGTTTTAGTTTCGGTATAGTTTGTAACCAAGTCTTGATCAGGGATGTTAGATAACATCTTCTGAACATTTGTAGTTACATTATCACAAATAACAGACAAACACTCAGTACTTTTATTTAAATGAGCACTTAAACTTTTTTGTTCATATCTTGATAGTCTATTTATCCTGTTTGAGGAATAACTTTTTTGTCCTTCGAGATATCGAGACACTTTTTGTACACTAGAATTTTTGATACTGTTTTTACAAAAATGATTTTCGGAACATTCTATATTATCGTTTTGGTCGGCGATATTTGCTAACATTTTTTGGACTGTTGGTGATAGATTTGTGAAATGATTCACGTGGGATGATTTTTTTACTGGTGTTTTTAGTTTTACATCTTGGGGGATGTTTTTATTGGTATCCAATAAAGCATCGTACATTCCCAGGAGGGTTGGCATCAAATCCGTTGATGTACCTGTAAAATAAAAATATTTATTATTAATAAAACATTTACAAGATCAAGAGACAAGTTTTTAAAAATGTTGAAATTCCAATTTGACGTAGGGATTAGAGTGACGTAGAGAGAGAGTCATGGACTTAAAATTTACAGTAAATTAAGAATACAAATGAGATCAATATCTCTTAGGCCAGATGAGATATCGACTAGGTTTTTACTTACAAAGGTTACCCATACACAAGTTTAAAAACAAATTGAGGATTTTACTCTAATGAGACCATCAATATACCGAAGTGAAGCACGGGTTTTGAGCTAGTCTATATAGATAAAAGGCAATGTCCTGACTGACTCATCATCGCCCAGCCCGAACCCCTGGGCCTAGAAAAACATTATTTTTTTGATATTTCGTATAAATTTAATTTGTAAGCGTCAGAATGTCAACTGAAATTTTGTTTATAAATTAAATTTGTATGAAATGTTAAAAAAAATAATGACATATTTCTTCAGTAATTTTCAATGATCAAAAATGATCATGACATTACAAGAATTCCACTACAATTAGGGCTAACATTTGATTGAAAGGAACATTCCCTTAACAAGAACATATAGCTGCGTATCTATAATAGGGGATAGGCATGATTTTTTTTTATTTTTTATTATATTCCTCTTGTTGCATATAAACATAAAAAACAGTTTTTATTTTATTTTTTTGTAATTTGAAGGCTTAAAAAAATCATAAATGTATGTAGCGCGCGAAAACGACGTGTGACGTCATACCCCTTCTAACTGACGTATGACACTACTAGCTTACCGGCGTACATAGTCTGTTGTGAACTTATTTGTTTGTATAACTTTCATAGGTTATGTAAAGTTAGAGTGATTTTAGTTAAAATAAAGTTTAATTCTATAAAAACAATTTATACATGTTTACCGAATTAAATTTTATATTAAAATAGATAACTTATATTGCAGTATTTCAATTATGCCTCTAACGTTTTGTAACTTCATGTAAACAATGTAGTAAAATTCTGACATCTAAATTACATAAATATTTACATTTTACAGAGTTGCAGCGTTTGTTTACATAAAGTTATAGAATATAAAATAAAAATTACTTTGACACCACGTATTTCCTCAGCACTGTAGCATTCATTATTTTTAATATATTCCATGAGCATAAATGCATCAATGTTGGGTAAATTATCACTTTGAGCCCTAACAAAATCTTTATCTGCCATTTTAATAATAAAGGCGTGAAAAATTGCTTAAAAACAAATACAAAACTCTCGAACAATACAATACACACACGTGTAAAGATTATGTTGTAGCTGTATCTGTGATGTGAAACCCCTATCGTTTGACGTCATACTCAGTCGTTTTACTCGGTAACCTTCGCTCCGTGGTCGGCTTATTTCAAATTTACAATATTTTAATTCAAAAATTTGGCTATAATATTAATTAAAATGTAATTTTTGTTTTGTTAGGTGACATAACTAACATTAACATATCAAAATAATGTAGTTTTAAGGAAATACAAATTTTATGCGTATCCCCTATACTAACATGACAGTTGACAGTCTTGACAGTTGTATGACTGTCATCCAAAACTACCTCCGGTCAAATTTTTGGTTGACAGTTCTGTACTTTTCAGTCGTACCAACACCAACTTTTTAGTTTTTATTAACAACTTAACTTTTAGTAGTTTATTACGTTGATAAGAAGTTTATTTAGAACATATAATTAAGTATAAACTTAGCACAATTAAACAATATTTATAAATTGGTTTACTATAACCAAATTGTTGTCTGCCATCTGAACCTAAAAATTTTTAAGTTGGCAATGAAAAGTAATAAGAGATGGAAGATATAAAATGTATCACTGTCTCTTATTTTTTTCCCCCACTATATTCTGTAGTATCAAAAGTTGAAATGACGTCAGAAATGGATAGTATTGAAAAAAGTATAATGTAGAATGGACTTTATACGTTAGTATATATGACTAACAAAATACATGCATTATTTAGTACAAAATTATTTCGTAGAATAGTGTTTTACCTTGAATTTAGTGGGCTTTTTGTGACGTCGCGTATTTTTGAACAGCTTGTATAATACTGATTAGCATGCACTGTTTGTTTAATTATAATGCATTGTTAATTGTTAGTTATTACATGTATTTCAATAAAAATGAATTTCTTAAACATGTTTTTATATGATATTTTCATTTTTAAATATTTTTTCAAAAGTATCCAGCTGTATCTAGATACATTTTTACCGACCGCCAACATATATAAAGGAGGTATTGTGATCATACCAATTTTGACGTTTCGAGATTTCGATGGATCTCCACGAATTGAGGTCCCTACATAACGTTTTGACTATTTTTAGCATGATGTCTATCGGTCTGTCTGTCCGTCTGTCTGTCTGTCTGTCTGTCCGTCTGTCCGTCTGTCTGTGTATACGTGCAGAGCAAATTCAGCTGAAAGGATTTTTATGAAACTTCATATTTAAGCTTCTGCCATCAATGGCACAAGTTGATCAAGTTTTGGTAAAAATCGGTTGACTAAAAATGGGAGTTTACTCGTGTCAATTTTAAGATTTTTGTGAATATTTCACAACAGAAAAATATTTCGAAAAAATTTATTTAACAATAGTTGCTGTGAAAGCAATAATTAATAACTTTTATTTGAGACTTTTTTAATAAAACGAAAAATTTCGAATAATTTTTGTAAAATTTTTCGAAATTTTTTCCATGTCTCAATTTTTTCATACTTATATGTAACGTTTCCATGGTCATGATAAATAATATCTCTGTTAGAAAATATTAGGTCAAGTTATTTCTACTCTGCTGCTAGAATGTATTTTATATAAGTACTATAATGGCGGTCGGTCCTGTGGTGGCCACAGCTGATTTTTTTTTGGCATGTATTTGTATCTAGATATTTTTTATAATTCTGTATCTATATCTGTATCTAAATATATTTTTTCTTAGGTATATGTATCTAGATATTTTTTCAAATGTATCTATTACAACACTGGTTTTGGTTATAAATGTAAACGGTTATTAACACTGGATTTTTAATAAGTGTCAGTGTTTAAAATTTAGATTCTTGCTAAAATCAATCGGTGAAGTGTATTTCCTGCCAAAAGTACATTCTTGCTACCGGTGAACAAAATGACCAAATTATATTTTTTCCAGCATCACTTTTCCAATATTAAATACTTATTTATGCAAATTGTCATCGAAATGATGACTGGTGGAGCAAGAAGATTACGGAATAGATACAGAATAGCTTAAAGATCCAAAAGGAGATCAAGAACGCGGTGGAGAGACGACGAACCAAAAATGCCTGACAGCTGTATATAAAAACAGTAACTGATCACCAATAGTGCGGATTAGAGCGATTTAGTGCGGTTAGAATATCAAAAAATGGATAAACGAATGCTGATTATTATGATGTTCATATTAAAACTGTATAAATGAATAACTTGTTAACAAAGGTTGTGCATGCAATTTAAGTTAATGTATTTATTTTTTGTAGTTAAGTTACCTCATTAACTGTAATTATATGACTCACTTTTACTATTGTGTTCATAATTATTGTAATTAAAAAACAGATATGTAGGTTAAAAATAAAATTATCTTTACTAGCTCGTACAATTATATGGCAATTATTAAGTCTTGATATGGCTGAGTAGGGATGCAATATAATAAATTTCGAATCCGAATTTACACCAGTTTAATCTGTCCTGAAAAATTAGTTTAATCTCTCGACAGGATTTATCTCCTTTGCTGCTTGCTTAATTTCATAATGTATCTTCGAGATGTATCGGCAGGTCTTAATGTCATTGGCTCTCTTGAGGAAACTAGTATAGAACAGACTTATTTGTGCCATTATCTTTTCTCAAGATGTCCCCCAGAAGCATTTGTAGGAGATACTATTTTATGTCTAAAATACTCTAAATCAGAAGATGGTGTCGTAATCTTTTCATTGGAAATGATTAATATGAGTTGCTCGCTTTTCCTAACATATATTTTACTCTATTTCGATTGGTCAAAGAATTTTCGGCTTGCTCCGTGTTTCCCTTGTGGTTTCCGTTTCTGTTAGTTCGGACTTCTGCCCAGGAACTTCGAATTGTGTGGCCAACTATTTAAATCTTTACTAAATACTCATCAGAAATTTATCTAAACCATCAGCTTCGAATGATTTAAAGGTTAATGATTTTAAATGATAATTTGTTTTTTTAGCTACCGGAAAACCAGATTTATATATTCTAACATGACTCACTTAATTTCTTAATGCCATTTTTTCGTTTCCTTTTACAAATTATATTAAAATAATTCTGAATACAATAGTAATAATATATGATTCAGGAAATTTAACATTAATTTGTTGGTTGAAATAAATATAATTTTATATTTCTAAGTACAAGAACACTTTATTCTAATCGGTTTCAGTGTAAACGACGCAGAGGCTATTGGACAATGTCAGTTGGCTTGCCTTTTGGCCTCAGTGACAGTCCTTCAACTTGATTTCAGGATGTTTTTGGAAACTGTTTAAGCATTACTAACTTCTTTATTATAAGACATACAAAGGAGTGTAAATTAAGAAAGATAAAGTATTTTACTCTATAAATAACAATATTAATTTGGGAAAACAATTGAGCATCCAGTAAACAAATTATTTTTAAAAAATACATTTTTTTTTTAATGGTGCCCTTTGTAGTAAATTATTGACACTATGACACTATGAGTCTAAACCTGGTATTAACCAGTGGCGAAGGAAGACCTCCGCTAGACTTGCCCTCCCATAAAAAAAATAATAATAAAAAAAAACATATTTTTTTTTTTAATTTAAAAAAAGATTTAGGTAAATCTTCAGAAATACATCAAATTATGTCCTATACAATTTTTTGTCCAAGGCTTGGTTTACTAGTTACGATTTTTTTAAAATTTTAATGTTTAATAACTTCCGTTTCCGGTTTCGGATTTTAATAAAAAAACAATAGGGTTCTTCCCAATTATTAGGAGAATTTTTTAGTACCAGAAAGAACTCTTTACCGTTTAACCTACCGTTTACTTTAAGTTAAACCGTTTTTGAGTTATCGTGTATACACACACACACACAGACACACACACACATACGGACGGCACTTCGAAAATAGGTTTTTTGGATTCCCTGGACCATGAAACGTGGTCATCAGTCAAAATCTCGACATCGAACATTTTCGCGATTACAATACTTGCCCCTTATATATTAAGGTCGGGGAAGTAAAAAAGTTATTATGACAAGATTAAAAAATTAAAACCCAAGTAAAACTATTATAATTCCTAGTGTTTTATTACTATTTACTGAGGTGAAATAAATGTTTAAAATCAATTCTTAATATTTTTTTAATTTTTATTTAACTATTTTAATAATAAGTAATAAGTAATACAGTAAGAACTGATGACTGAAGAATGTAAGGGAGAAAGATGGGTGAGAGAAATGGAAGCAGAAGGAAGGTGACCGAAGAGGGAAACCGGAATGAAAGTAGGAAGAAAAAGAGTGGCTTTATTGTTTTTCAAAATATTCTACATGAAGATCAATACACTTTTGCATGTGTTTGAACCAATTTTCGAAGCACTTTTTCCACTCCGATTGAGGCATTTTGCACTCCGATTGTCAAATTAAGTGTGATCCAACGCGAACAAATCTTTGACGGCCAAATGTTCATGCAATAGTGAATGTATGCTGGTTCCACTAATGCCCAAGGATACCTCAATCTCACGATAAGTCACATGACAATCTTGCAGTGTCACTTCACGCACAGCATCAATGTTTTCCGGAACAACAACGAATTTTGGACAATCTTCACGAAATTCCTTAAGCGAACTACGGCCACGATTGAAGTCGGCAAACCATCGATAAACAGTAGTCCTTGATGGTGCTTCATCGCCAAAAGTCGAATTAAGTTCATCGATGCACTGTTGTTGGGTTAATCCACGTCGAAAGTTGTAAAAAATAATCGCTCGAATATGTTCACGATTTAATTCCATTTTTTGTCGAGATAAATGTTTTCAAGTTCAAACAACACAAATAGCGCTCGTACGTCAAAACATTCTGAGTACGTATACCGTAAAAAACTTCAAACTTTACGGTAGAAGCGTCAATTGCCAGATGGCAGCACTAGTTTAGCGTAATCCCGAAATATAAGAGGCAACCCTCATACTTCATCTTTCATAATTTAACCTACGTCGTATATCTTATAATAAAGCAGTGATTAAACAGTTCCCAAAAAGACCCGGTTTAGATTTAGAGATTAAAATAATATTGAAAATTTAGTTGAGAAGTGTACTGGGCACGTTGTTTTCTTTGCCTATTATGTTAATAGTGAAGTTAATAGGTATTTAAAGTTTTTTTAGCAAGCACTTTAGCGCCATTATCTCAACTCCTCGTTCTTCAAATCACGTATCTACTAAACACAACCAATTAGACTTAAATTGGACATTTAGTAGCGCCGCTGTCACAACATAATGTTATTTTTAGTTGTTTTATTTTCAACATGAGATGTTATCAACTTTATTCATTTACTTATTTTACTTTCTACAAGTGCACAAGAACACCAACAATCAACAGATAAATTTCGTACATGTTGATAATCAATTCAGATAATATAGTATTTTAAATCGGTCTATCCTCTTAGGAATATTTCTTATGCAACATTTTGCAACACCTCAAATCTAAGAAATTGATGTGAAATGTGAATTTTCACAGATTTCAGATTTTTGTAGGTATTTAATAAGTAATTAATGTCAATTTGTTTTACTCGTTTCCCACGTTACATTATAGGTTACCGGCCACTGATTTAGATCACAAATTCTATAAGCTGCCACACAATTTTATGCCATTTTTAGGGTTTTGTAGGTATGACCAAAAAACCCTTATACCGTCATTTTGTCGTCTGTCTGTCTAAACCTAGAGAATTGAAATTTGGCATGCTTATACAACTCTTTGACCCCCATATAGGAAAAATACTAAAACATCTCAAAAACATATACTCCTAAAAATATAAACAAATGTGCTCATAGAAAAAAAAAATATATATAAATTTAAAAAATTCTGAGTAGGGTATCAAATGTACCTTAGTACGTGGATTAACGATCAAAATTTTATTTTTGCAAAATAACGTAATTTGATGCGATTTTTGCCAAAATTCTGCAAAAAAAAATTGTCCCACACCCTGTAGCCCAAATGGATAGTACAACAGGAATTTTTGATCAGATTATGTTTTCAGAAAATAACGCATTTTTTGTGTTTTTAACTTAAATATGTAAAATATTTAATTCGCTATGTAATACAACAAACGAGTAAACGTCCGTAGTCTAATAGTTAGCGTTCTCGCTCCCTAAGTTGCAAACTACGGTTCGATTCAATTTTATTTTTTCCGTTTTTTTTTGCATTTTTATTATATTTAAATTATTTTGTCAAAATTCTAGTTATATTTTGGTAAATGTTGCATTTTTAAAAGCGTAAATTTAATAACCAGTGGGAAGTGTTGAAATTATAATTCAATTCTATGTTTCAATGTATACAAAATCACAGGAGCGGAGCTTATGACTTAAACAACCAATGGAAGCCATAAGCAATTTTCAAAATCTTAATGAACCTTGCTATATAAAAAAAATCAGCTGTGGCCACCACAGGACCGACCACTGTCATAAAGTACTTGTATAAAATACATTCTAGCAGCAGAGTAGAAATAACTTGGCCTAATATTTTCTAACAGAGATATTATTTATCATGACCATGGAAACGTTACATAGAAGTATGAGAAAAATTGAGAAAAATTTCGAAAAATTTTACAAAAATTTTTCTAAATTTTTCGTTTTATCAAAAAAGTCTCAAATAAAAGTTATTAGCTATTGCATTTATAGCAACTTTTGTTAAATAAATTTTTTCGAAATATTTTTCTGTTGCTAAATATTCGCAAAAATCTTAAAATCGACTCGAGTAAACTCCCATTTTTAGTCAACCGATTTTTACCAAAAGTTGATCAACTCGTGTCATTGATGGCAGAAGCTTAAATATGAAGTTTCATAAAAATCCTTTTAGCCGAATTTGCTCTCCACGTGTACACAGACAGACAGACGGATGGATGGACGGACAGACGGACGGACGGACGGACAGACTGACCGACAGACATCATGCTAAAAATAGTCAAAACGTTATGTAGGGACCTCAATTCGTGGAGATCCATCGAAATCTCGAAATGTCAACATCGGTATGATCACAATACCTCCCTTATATATGTTGGCGGTCGGTAAAATACCAATCTTTTAAAATTACCTTGTACTTTGTGTGCTATATAATATCTTCACTCCACCATATCGAATTTAATTTTTGTATCGCGTTTACAACCCTTTCCAATCTTAATACTACTCTCAGTAGGCACCAATTTTACCACTGAACCACTACAGCAATGTCGATCATATTGATTAAATTTAGTAAAGGAAATCTGTACTTGAAACTAACATCCTGTTGTTTTTTATTTAGAGTGTGCTTCATTATTTATAGTTTGTATATTTTTATATCTCTCGAGTGTTATAAATTTTAATATCATGATTCATGCCATCAAATTTTGAATTATGACCTAGTCCCCTCATAGTTTCCCCTAAACTATTCTCACAGTAATGTGATATTGATCAAACAAGATCCCACAAACTGCACCCCATGTTGATAAATTTCATTATAGCTGTTTTCTACTTAATGCCAGTTTATTCAATGGCACACTTGTGCATAATTTTTGTTTTGGAGCAGATTTATCTTTTATATAAATATGCAGATTTAAAAATGAGTCTAGCTGAGTAATTCTCTTCTTGGGTGCTGTCAATCGGACTTTTTGCTTTACAAACGCAGATTCTACACTGTGATATGTTGAGATATAGGTCTTTCAGGAATCTTATTATCATTATACAGGGTGGTGAATTGACTTGTCGGCCATAGCGGTTTAACATGTAAAATAATAAATATGCTATTTCCTGCTTCTCTAATTGCTTTAGAGAAAAAGTGCAAGAGATACAATTTATTTAGAATTAAAAACTCTACATGTATACATGCTTATATTATGTACATATATTTATCAATAAAATGTTTTTTGACACCTATCTGTCAAAATCTGTCATTTTTATCAGTACCTACACGTTGTGAATAACTTATCCTATAGATAACTTAGTTACTCTATAGATAAATAATTGGAAATACGCAAAAAGACCGTTTATTCCCTTGATAACAACTTATCCCACAGATAGTTAATTTTATCTATGGTTCGAAATACCGGGCCTTAAAGGAATAAATCTTGAATAAAATACTGAATCCGCAATATATTATTTGCTACTCATTTCTTACCATTAGCAATCGAATGCAAATATAGTTTCGAATACCCATATTTTATACAAGATATTAAATATTATAAGAATAAAAAAAACTGAGACAACTTAGCTAGGCTATTAAACTCCACTGACCTAACCCAACCTAATAAATACCAATACTATCCATCTAATTGTCTAACAGAATCTTAATGTCCAGTTATAATTACCTAAAATATAAACCAGTCTCGGCACTTAGATGATTTAGATGAAACCAGCGACTAGAAGGTACAAGAAAGACGCGTAGTTAGTCGAGAAGATGCAATGTATGACTTCCGATAGTAGTTTTCTTGCAATTATTTTCAATGTTTCTTAGGACAGAATACCGTTTTTCAAAGAAGTGTTTATAGATATGAGTCACAGGTAAACTTGACCTCTTTCACAACTCTTCCTCATTCGTATTCCAGTACTGTTGCAATGCTACTTGTATCTCATACATTACTTTCCTACTAATTTAAACATAGGTTCAGACTGGCATAAATAAGGGAGAGTTATTAACATAAGCTTTCCCCTTTTTTCCGGTGCTGATGAGCAAACAATTTAATGAACAAATTGGGAACGGCTGAATTAAATTAAAAAAATTATAATAGATCACTTAAGAGAGCAGAAAAAAAATTGTACCTTCAAATATCTGAACAATATCAGATTCAAGAAGATATCAAAAACAGTATGTACTAAGAAATATTTGAAATATGTACTAGGGCAATATTTGAAATAATAGGGAATTATTTTAAATACTAGGGAAATATTTTAAATATTAAGAAATATTTGAAATATTTACTAAGGAAATATTTGAAATAATAGGGAAATATTTAAAATATTAGGAATATATTTGAAATATTAGGAAATATTTGAAATACTAGAGAAATATTTGAAATACTTGGATATATTTGATATACTAGAGCAGCGGTTCTTAAACTGTGGTCCGCGAAACAATTTTGACATTAACTTTACATCCCCCGACTTTTCGCTTTTATTCAAATAACTCATTTAATAAAAATCCTACATGGTTAGGGCTTTTTGTATTTGTTGTTACCTATCTAGTTATTGACATAACTAAACAATAATTAGGAAAAATTAAATTATACAAGGTGTCTCAAAAGAAATTTTATATTTATTTAGCTTACTGCGTGAACGCAACGTATCCGAGGGGCGCGGGGGTTATGTCAATCGGTAGCCTGGCTCTTGGGAATTCAGTCGCTATGGAGCATTTCTCGGGAGCAGACCGCGCGTTATGCGTGCGAGAGTTTTACAAAAACGGTGATTCGGCGACTGTAGCGCGTAGAAAATTCTGCAGTATTCGAGGTTTTCGCCACTTAAATGATGCGCCAAGCATTCCTCTCATTCGACATTGGGTTAAAAAGTTTGAAGAGACTGGTACAACGCTGGATAACTCAAAATCCGGGCGACCTAGGTTATCAAGAACGGTAGAAAACGTGGAGAATGTTAATCAGTCTGTTCGTGACGACCCGAACTTTTCAATTCGAAAGCGCGCAAGTGCTTTAAATGTGCATAGATCATCATTACATCGCATTATGCACAAAGACCTAAAGCTGCACCCCTACAAAATTCAATTGGTGCAAGAATTAAAGCCCCAAGATGCCAGTCAGAGGCTTAATTTCGTAAATCAGGTGATTGAGCGATTTTCAACGTTTACCAACATTTTGTTTTCGGATGAAGCTCATTTTCATCTTAATGGCCACGTAAATAAGCAGAACTGCCGCTACTGGAGTGCAACGAATCCGAAACGCAAACATCAGAAACCCCTACATTCACCTAAAGTGACCGTATGGGCTGCGATGTCGGCGCGAGGAATTATCGGCCCTTACTTTTTTGAAGACGAAAGGGGGCGTGCAGTTACAGTGAATTCAGAGCGTTATGTGGAGATGTTAGACAACTTCTTGGTACCTGAACTGCAAAACTTTCCTGGCTATAACCAAAGAACATGGTTCCAACAGGACAGAGTCACTTCACACACGTCCAATATGTCTCTGCCACGTGTTCGTGAAATTTTCTCAGGCAAATTTATCTCCCGGAGAGGTGACAGTCCAGATTTAAGCCCTATGGACTTTTTCCTATGGGGTTATCTTAAATCTAAAGTTTACGCCAATAAACCGACTTCACTGGCGCATTTGAAAGAAAATATCCGTCACGAAATGGCAGCCATCCCTGAGTCCACCTGCCGAGACGTCATAAGTAATTTTACTGTTCGATTAAATGAGTGCCGAGAACGCGAGGGTCGACATTTAGACGATATTATTTTTAAGAAATAAATCCCCAAAAAGTGTATTTTAATAATTAATAAACATTTTTTCTATATACGGCTTACTTTTTTTTAATCGATCCACTAAATATAAAATTTCTTTTGAGACACCTTGTATTTATTCAATTGCAAATTAGTTACAGAAAACACATTATAATAAAATCTATTTTTTGCACCAAGTGACTTCCACCTGTTTCCGCAGTTGAAGCAACATTTTGGGGGAAGACGCTTCAGAAACGAGGATAATTTGAAACAAGAAGTTGAAAGATGGCTAACCAGTATGGCGGCAGAATGGTATGACACTGGATTGAAAAAACTTTTACCACGGTACCAAAAATATTTTAATACCAGTTTATAATATGTACTTTTGGAAATACTTTTTTTAAAAAATTTTTTTATTAAAAAAAAATAGAGTTAAACTTACTTTTGAGGTGACCCTCGTACATCGTGAATAATGCACTCTACTATACTCTATTGTACCAGATCTGTAAAGTATGTTAGGCTATTAGCGCCTACATTCATTGTTTAATATCCGTTGAGTAATATCTTCTTAAAATATACTTCTTAATTAGCTCTAACTAGAGATGCAAACAAAATAGTACGCTAGCCCAGTTTATTGTGCTTGTTAGCCCAGTTTGAGTTTTGTTAGTTCAATTAGTTTTAGCCTACAATTAATCCCAATTAGATCAGGTTAAGTTAGGTCAGTTTGGAGAATTACACAACAAAATTTAACTGAAGGTCACAAAAAACTATTAAAAATGTTACATTATATTTCAACACACAGCAAAACAGTTTAATTTCCCAAATTTCTTCTTCGTATGTTTCCTTGTGATTTCATAGAGATTGGTACAATAATTTTGTGAAATGATATCATTGGTAAAACGAACGGATGTATAACCGCAAATTGCGGTGACACGCATCATAGACTCATCAATTCTTGACATTTCTTATCGGTTGGAAAATTATGAATCAAGTTATTAATTTGTGAATTTGTAATAAATTATTATTATTATGCACTTGATTTTTAATCCTAAATAGGTCAGAAATTAAAGAGAATGGCTTCCTCTTAGTTATTCATGGGATCAACAATGTAAAAGGCTGTAAAAGAGGATGAGATGTTCTAATTTTGCTCTAATGTTTGATGCTCTAAAAGTCCTTGGGTTTCATTACTCGACAGTAAAGCGCGCACATAAAAAATAGATTTGGGGGGGAATGCTCTTGAAAATATATTCGTAAAATAATAAAAATTTATAATTAATTTTTAGGGTTTTGTAGGTATGGCCAAATAACCCTTATACTTATACCGTCATTTTGTCGTCTGTCTGTCTGTCTGTTCGGTAAAAATTGTAGCCAAACGGCTAAACCTAGAAAGTTGAAATTTGGTATGCTTATACAACTCTTTGACCCGCACATAGGAAAAATACTAAAACATCTAAAAAACATATCCTTCTAAAAATATAAACAAATATGTGCTCATCAAAAAAAAATATATTTTTTTAAAATTCTGAGTAGGGTATCAAATGAAAGCCCTTAGAACGTGGATTAACGATCAAAATTTTATTTTTGCAAAATAAATTATTTTGACACAATTTTTGTCAAAATTGTGCAAAAAAAATTGTCCCACACCCTGCAGCCTAGATGGTTTAAACTAAAAATCTGCAAAAATTTTAGTAATGTACACTGGTGTGAACCGGAATAGTACAACAGGAATTTTTGATCAGATTATGTTTTCGGAAAATAACGTTTTTTTTTTTTTGCTTGACGACGTAAATATTTAATATGTTATGTAAGACAGAAAAACAGTATGCCTTCATGGTGTAGTGGTTAGCCATCTCGCGTCCTTAGTTGCAAACAACCTGTCACAAAATTATTTTTTCTTTTTTTTTTGCATTTTTATTTTGTTTAAATTATTTTGTCAAAATTCTAGTTATATTTTGGCAAATGTTGCATTTAATTATTAAAAGCGAATTAATATTAACAAAAAAATATTTTAACATAAAATTTGTTTTGGCATCCCAAATAATCATCATTCACTTACTGAATACCTGCTAAACCCTGAAATGTGTGAAAATTCACACTTCACATCAATTTTTTTATGGAAAGGGACGTGCTTATATATTAGTATAATTTTCATAAGCCAATTTTTATAATAAAAAATGTTTTTTTAATTTCAATTGCTTAGTTTTTAGTAATTAAGTAAGTAATGATGTTTTCGTATCTTTCGAAAATATCTGCAATAATGCAGAAGAGGGAGATATAAGACTCCCTTAATGTAATTTAGACCATATTTTTTTATTTCACCTTTAAGGTCTTTGCTACTAAGGTAATTTGTCTGGATAATACGCTACGCCGGTAATAATTTGATATTGACGTTGATAAAAGCGTTATTTAGTTATTCAATTTGTTTTACATAAATACTTATATGTTTTCTGCGGTTCCGGGGAAGGGGGGGGGGGGGGGGTCGCGGTGTCAGATTCTATGATCATGAGCAAAAAAAAGGTCCTCAATAATCAAAAATTTTGATTAATTCGTGATTTTAGCGCGGGACATTCAATTTTTGTTCAAAAAGCGGGACGTCCCGCGAAATTCGGGACGTCTGGCAACCCTAGATTCTGTACATAGATGATATTGCAGTAGGTGAATGCTAAATGCTAAAATATGTGTTTGACATAGAAGGTTTAAAATATGGGTTTTTATATACCAAAAATATGAACTCTGTAAAAAATGCACATAGAAAATATTGCAGAACCAATGACTATGTATGTTAGTCATATGTAAAGAGCATTAGTAGCAGGTTTAAACATGAACATCATTAGAAACACCGCCACGTCTTGAAAGCACAAAGGTCTCGAGTCATTTCTTAACAATTTTAACTGTTCCAGGAACTGAAGGTGGCGCAATAAACTAACAGACGAACATTAAACAGAGGAAACACGTTATACTACCATACTAGAACCTATTAGCTTTCGGAAGAAATAAACATTTTTTCTACGGACTCAAATAGCATATTCAAAACAAAAGATTTAAAATTGAATTTTAGGAGTAATTTATGTTTGTTTTATTGTGTTGGTGTTTGATGAGTTTGCCGTGGTATTTTTAAGTAAATTGGACTTTCAACATCAATATACAAGACTGTCTGTCAGCTGTCTAATGCTTGCATAACAGAGTTTTTCAACCTTTGCTCGCGACCCATTGTAATATCTCGAGCAGTTACGCGACACGAGCAGTGTGATAAAAAAAAAATCGCGGACCAGCGTTTTTAAAGTTTATTGATAAGAAATTATTTTATATTTAAATAATCATCTTTGAAGAGTTACCCTTCTGAAGATACATATCGCTCTCAGGGTCTTATCCATTTCTGTAAACACTGTAGGAACTTTTTAGAATCGTTTTTAGATCATTTTCCATTTGTTTCTCTCTTCATTCGAACGAAAACGTCGTCCATTTAACAAACTCTTCACTTTTGAGAACAATAAAATCACACGGGGCCAAGTCAAATTGAGTATGGTGAATGAGGAGTGAGATTAACTGTGCTTTTCCTAAAAACTGGAAAATATGGAAGATCCAGGCCCCAGTACTTCGAAACATAGTCGAAAATATTGTTTAGTACCTATGTGCACAAATAGTTCAAATAGAAATACAAAAAAACAATTTATATCATTACCTGATGGCGAAAAACAACAGAAAAGGCGAAATTTGTGGCTGAAAGCTATGAAGTGAAATAAAACCGATGTTTCAGAAAAAAGTAAACTTTATGTTGTGTGCATAAATGCATCATGTTGGGTAAATTATCACTCTGAGCCCTAACAAAATCTTTATCTGCCATTTTAATAATAAATGCGTGAAAAATTGTTTAAAAACAAATACAAAACTCTCGAACAATACAATATACACACGTAAAGATTATGTTGTAGCTGTATCTGTGACGTCATATCCCAGTCGTTTGACGTCATACTCAGTCGTATTTACTCGGCAACTTTCGCGTCGTGGTCGGCTTATTTCAAATTTACAATATTTTAATTCAAAAATTTGGCTATAATATTAATTAAAATGTGATTTTTGTTTTGTTAGGTGACATAACTAACATTAACATATCAAAAAAATGTAGTTTTAAGGAAATATAAATTTTATGCGTATCCCCTATTGTCGGGAAATTATTAGGATCTTGACTCGTATGGTAATTATACTTTCTCTACAATCTCTCTAGCAAACAATCGTCGATTGGGACGGATTAATGCACCCTTAAATGTGTGAAAATTCACATTTTACATCAATTTTTTTAAATTCTATTTCTATCGGTTTTTAATCGCCAGATCCGATTAAAATACGCGGTTCGACTCGGAGCATCTTCTCCAAAAAAGTGCTTTTGTCACCGTCTTTTCAAGATTGAAACAAAATTTCACTGAGACTCCCTGCTTTCGATTTGGGTCAGCTTAAACATCGCCGACTTCAAATAAAACGAAATAAATTCAGTGACAGCCAACTTGGATATTTATTTTATTTATTCATTTAATTTAGAGCACAAACAGGAAGAAACCAAAATAGTGCTCTTAGATATTACAATTACAATAAATGTTATTGATAGTATAAATTTATAATTGGAATAGTTTTAACTATTTAACTATTTATAAATCTACGTTAATTAAAAAAAATATGTTAAATTACTCATGAAGAGTTGAGCTGTGAACAGTAAGAAATATGACAGCTGTATATTATCATGTAGCTATTCGCTCTCTACATTCACTACATACTTAGTAATGGCCACTGTTGAACTTATAGTGCCTCTTTTAAAGTTGTTCGCGAACCATTTTTTCTTAATTTTACCTAATTCTATTTCAAATGTAACCAAATACTTTCCTTTTAAAAACGGATGTTGTCTTTTGCAAAATATTGCAGTCGTGAATCACTAGAAAACACACCTATTAGTTTAAAGAGTCAGGTAGACGCCCAAACCTTTAATTTTGGGAACAAAAGAATAGGTTTTGAATCATTGGGGCAGTCGACCGCTAGACATTAAATGAATTATGCAGATTTTCGTTAATGGGCGGGCAAGTCTAGCTGGATAGCAAATATCACACCTCATAGGCGCCGGAAGGAGGGGAGTGTGTTTGTAAACTCTTTATAAACCAGTGGTCGTCAACCTGTAAACCGTTCATAAAGTAATGTATATTTATATTAATAAAATTGTCTGTATCTGTTTTTACTGACCGCCAATATATATAAGGGAGGTATTGTGATCATACCGATTTTGACATTTCGAGATTTCGATGGATCTCCACGAATTGAGGTCCCTACATAACGTTTTGACTATTTTTAGCATGATGTCTGTCGGTCTGTCTGTCCGTCTGTCCGTCTATCTATCTATCTGTCCGTCCGTCCGTCCGTCTGTCTATGTATACGTGCAGAGTAAATTCGGCTAAAAGGATTTTTATGAAACTTCATATTTAAGCTTTTGACATCAATGGCACGAGTTGATCAATTTTTGATAAAAATCGGTTGACTAGATATGGGAGTTTACTCGTGTCGATTTTAAGATTTTTTCGAATATTTAGCGACAGAAAAATATTTCGAAAAAATTTATTTAACGAAAGTTGCTATAAAAGCAATAACTAACAACTTTTATTTGCGACATTTTTTGATAAAACGAAAAATTGTGGAAAACAGTGGAAATTGAGTACACGAAATCAGAGGGGCTATGACTTAAACAACCATGGAAGCCATAGGCGCAATTTTAAAAATCTTAATGAACCTTGCTATATATATATATAAAAAAAAAAAATACTGCACATATTTAGAAACCTAAATAATGGTGTTAGGCATTCGAATTAAAATGAACAAAAAAAATATTTTAACATAAAATTTGTTTTGGCATCCCAAATAATCATCATTCACGTACTAAATACCTGCGAAACATCAATTTTTTTAAATGAAAATTTTAATACTAAAATTTTAACCAAACTGAAAATAAACTTTTTGTTGTGTATTAACATTGAAAATATATACAAAACAGTGGTTTAGAAATGATTATTTTCTGTTTTATTTGAAATTCAAATATCTGACTTATCATTACAGCAGAAATATATATTACGAAAATCGTACAAAGCATGGGTACACCAGCTAGTGCAATTCCCGACTATTTCAAATAATTCCCAAATACATATTTCAAATATTTCCCTAGTACATATTTCAAATATTTTCCTATTATTCCAAATATTTCCTTAGTATTTCAAATAATTTGATCGGTATTTCAAATACTTTTACCGAGTATTTGGCACAACTCTGCTTACATCAACTAGTTATTAATATAATTGTTTCGCTTCATTAGCAACTTGGACACGACTGTATCCTTTGCGAGTCTTTTAATTTTTTTCCAGTTACTTTTACGGATCTTTTTGTTTGTTATGTCGGCTCGTTCACAAGATATAGTTGTTATAAATCAATACCTGGTTGGTCTAAGACCTAAGACACGCGTTGCATATGTCATTAAGGAATGTTGACTTTTAATATGAAATTTCTTATGCAAACAGTCTTGTTACTCTTTGGTGTGCTTCACTCTGGGAGAGAAGAGAGATTTGTGTTGTGTGCGAGCGAGTGGCGACGATGGCAAAAGTTGTAACTGGCAATGGCGCCAAGGCTGTCGCAAGTGCATGTCTATGGAGGTCATTGTATCCTAACATAGCCGGATTGGATTGAATCACCACATAAGGGGCTTTAATCATTCATATATTATAACGAAAGATTTAGATTCAATAGGATCCATTCGTCTCCTGTTCATCTCATTTTTCACTGCGCCACAAGTGCTTCAAATCCTTAAGTATGCAATGGATGTCGAAACTTTAAAATGCACTGAAAAACAATATTTTGTTTTTTAATTTAACTAATGGCCGGTTGCTAAACAACATATCCTAACAAGATCAATCTAACTCAAGTTAAAAAAATTTATGTGAAGTGTGAATTTTCACACATTTCAGGATTTCGCAGGTATTTAGTAAGTGAATAATGATTATTTGGAATGCCAAAACAAATTTTATGTTAAAATATTTTTTTTTTTTTGTTAATTTTAATTCGAATGCCTAATACCATTATGTAAGTTTCTAAATATGTGCAGTATTTTTTTTATATAGCAAGGTTCAATAAAATTTTGAAAAAATTCCTCTTAGATAGATAGATATATAATCTAAAAATATTAAGTGAAGGCGGAATGCTGAGTGTGTAGGACATATTTTGCTTTGTAGTATTCACTGTAAAGTGAACAATATTTTAAAAATAATTTATCATCTCTTAATCTAAGAGCTTTAAAAACAAATTTTATGTTAAAATATTTTTATGTTAATTTTAATTCGAGTGCCTAATACTATTATTTAGGTTTCTTAATATTTGCAGTATTTTTTTTATATATCAAGGTTCATTAAGATTTTGAAAATTGCGCCTATGGCTTCATTGGTTGTTTCTAGTCATAACTCCTCCCTTTGATTTCGTGTACATTCAAACAGAATTAAATTATAATTTCAACAATTTCCAGTGGTTATTAAATTTACGTTGCTTTTAAAAATTAAATGCAACATTTGCCAAAATATAAGTAGAATTTTGAAAAAATAATTTAAACAAAATAAAAATGCAAAAAAAATAAATAAAAAATAATATTGTCTCTTCTCGTGGGATTCGAACTCATTTTCTTGGGCAGAACGCTAGTACCGTAACCATTGCACCAAGATACAAGTTACAGTTTAGTGTGTTATATAACTATAAGTTTTCAACATTATTAGCAAAAAAACACAAAAAATGCTTTTTTTTCCAAAAAAATAATCTGATCAAAAATTCCTGTTGTACTATTCCGGTTCACACCAATGTACATTACTTACAATTTTTTCAGATTTTTAGTTTAAACCATCTGGGCTACAGGGTGTGGGACAAAATTTTTTTGCACAATTTTGGCAAAAATCGCTTCAAAATAATTTATTTTGCAAAAATAAAAACTTGATCGTTAATCCACGTATCAAGGGCTTTCATTTGATATCCTACTCAGAATTTTAAAAAAATATTTTTGTTTTCGATGAGCACATATTTGTTTATATTTTTAGGGGGATATGTTTTTTAGATGTTTTAGTATTTTTCCTATGTGCGGGTCAAAGAGTTGTATAAGCATGCCAAATTTCAACTCTCTAGGTTTAGCCGTTTGGCTACAATTTTTACCGAACAGACAGACAGACAGACAGACAGACAGACAGACAAACAGACAGACAGACAGACAGACGACAAAATGACGGTATAAGGGTTTTTTGGTCATACCTACAAAACCCTAAAAATGTTTTATATGCTGTTTTAACTCGAGTTAAAATAAATAGTAAATAATACACTTGGTTATATTCCACAAAATATTTTATTAAAACTTAATATATTTCGGCTTGTTAGGCCATCTTCAGAAGAATGAATGTACAAGAAATGCTGACAATATTACCTAAATATACAGGTTAACTATTACGAACAAATAGGTGTGGGAAGGAATTACGGAATACCATTAACCATAGTCCTGAGAATGGAAGATTCCAACAGATCCAATTGTTCATTGATGAGATTGTGCCCTTCTCGCTGTGCATATTTAATCTCAAATGCCTCTAAGAAGTACATGGGGTTTCCACTTTTATTTTCTAAATGTTAAATTTTTTTCATTGCAATGGTGACCGTTTTCTATAAGATGTTTGGCTAAATTTGATGAATCGGATTTAATATATTTCCATGCCCTCAAGTGTTCTTGAAATGACTTTAAAATTACGATTAGTTTGCCCTATGTAATACGCGTTACAATCATTACATTTGATTTTGTAGATACCGGAATAGAAAGTATTTTCTTTCTGACTTATTTTGTTATTAACTAATTTACTTCTCAGGGTATTTTTATTATAAAAACCTGCCTTAATATAATTTTGTTTTAAAAGTTGAAAAGTCGAGTTAAAATACTTTTGGTAACCGGCCATAAGACATATTTTTTCCGATATTTAGCAAGCAATTTAGAAAATAAAGATTTTCAAATTTTTACAGCCAGATGACAACCCAAAAATTGCTGTAAGTAGGAATTTTGACTCATTTCCGAGTTTCGTAGGTAACTAATAAGTGAAAGCAGTCAGCACACACAATATTTCGGTGATTTTTTTGCTCTAATCGCCTAAAAATTTAGTTCAAATCAAAGTCTGTTACTTAGAATATTTTCAGATTTAAATAAGTCTCTCGTTACAGGGTTTAGGATAAAATATTGATGTGAAGTGAATTTTCACATATTTCAGGATTTTGTAGGTATTTAATAAGTCTAAGAAGCCAACATAATACTGGATATCTAGGAATATTTGTTCTATAATCACATCAAAATTAACAGTTTTTTGATAATCACTTTTATTTGTTTTTTGAAAATCCCATCTTTTTTTTTCTGCATTTGCTTCGTATTCAAGTCTTTATTAGATTAATAAGAAATATATTAATTAATGGCTTATTTTTTTCTTGTAATGGGTGTTTTTTTTAGAGGTATAGAACTTTAAATTGCAATAAAACAACGATGGATTATTCGATTGACATGAATTTTTTTTTATTCGAAAGATAATCTTGTGGCATTACATTTTAAATATGATTTCTGGCATATGACCGCCACGGCTGGCTCGGATGTAGTCCAATCTGGACGTCCAATTTTCGATGACTTTTTCCAACATTTGTGGCCGTATATCGGCAATAACACGGCGAATGTTGTCTTCCAAATGGTCAAGCGTTTGTGGCTTATCCGCATAGACCAATGACTTTACATAGCCCCACAGAAAGTAGTCCAGCGGTGTTAAATCACAAGATCTTGGAGGCCAATTCACAGGTCCAAAACGTGAAATTAGGCGGTCACCAAACGTGTCTTTCAATAAATCGATTGTGGCACGAGCTGTGTGACATGTTGCGCCGTCTTGTTGGTATGATTTAATGTAATGCCACAAGATTATCTTTCGAATAAAAAAAAATTCATATCAATCGAATAATCCATCGTTGATTTATTGCAATTTAAAGTTCTATACCTCTAAAAAAAACACCCGTTATAAAAATTTCTTGATCATCCATATAAAACCCTAAAAATATAAGAAGTCTTTTGTCAAGTTTAATCGAAAGTACATATTTTTTATAAAAATTTAAGTACCTTTAACTCACGATAACAGTTCTTTTACTAAACTGTAAATATATTTTAATCTATTATTAAAATGGTTGTATAAATAAGTTACAGTATTTAAAAACGCATAAAATTTTACTAGTGTATATCAATGCGAATGTTATCTTATAAACTACTTGTTTTAGTGTTTTACAAGACTAAGTGGTCTAATTAGGATAGTTAAGTAGTGCTTTTAGTAGTCCTAATATGGTCGCGTGATGCTGGCGACATCTTTGAACATGTTGAAATGCATCAACTAAAAACTGAATGAGAATTTGTGTGGTCTGTTATTAATTTTATCATAATGAGTCGATCGCATTAAATGGAGACAAAAAATAACGGTTTTTATTTATCTAATAGCACTTAGGTGCATGTGTTAGATGCGTGTAGAAGGAAAGTCCAAACGCACATTAAACATAGCATAGTGTGATTACCTGTAGTCCAAATGTATGGCAAAATTAATGTGACATTTGCAATATTATTTATTTCGGACTGGTTAAATTTGCGTTATTGTATTTTTCGAAATATTTAGTAGGACTTGCTGTAATCACCTTGTTTCTTTAGGGTTTCGTAAGTATGACCAAGAAGCCCTTATATTGTCACTAATGTGTCCGTCTAGTCCGTCTTCCAGTGCCACGAATGCCATAATGATCTCATTGGATCTTACTTTTCAAATCGATATTAGTTCGTCTCGTTGAATGACGTAGATTCAACTCATTGGAGAGTAAATTTTGGAGTCTGTCAGGGTGGAATTTTGGGTCCGGTTTTCTTAATTGTCTATGTGGTCTGTAAATTAAGTAACCGGACTGATTTTTTCAAAATTTTTTATTCGAATAGAATTACAATTCATTATTGTCTCCCTCCAAATAATTTCCTTTGGAAGCCACACAGCGCTGGAGACGGTTCTTCCAATCCTCATAGCAGTGCTGGAACTCGGATACTGGAACAGCTTTCAGTTGGTCGGTTATGGACTTTTGAATGTTTCCGAGTGTCCCAAAATGACGTCCCTTGAGATGATTTTTCAATCTTGGGAAAAATAAAAAGTCACAAAGACTCAAGTCAGGCGAATAAGGAGGCTGAGGAGCCACAGGAATGTTTTTATTGGCCAAAAACTCGTTTATTGAAATTGCTCAGATTTTTCTCATCCCCAATTCATTGGTCAAAATCTGATGAACGGTAGTGTGAGTCAAATTCAACTCTTCCCCGATCATTCTGAGTGTCAACCGACGATCTGAACGCACAAGATTCCGGATTCTGTCGACACTTTCATCGGTTCTTGAAGATGAAGACCTTCTGCTGCGTGATTCATATTCAATCAACTCTCTTCCTTCTGAAAATGCCTTAAGCCAAAAAAAAAACCTGGGTCCTTGACAAAACACTGTCTCCTCTTGAACTATGCTTTTGAGCCGATCGGAAAATACCCTGAACTACCCATACTTTAATGTGGGTAGGTAAATCGTTTTGTATACTAGGAGTTTTGTGTTGTTGCTTATTTCTTTCTTATTTATTATGATTTTATTCAGGGCCTGGAATACATTTCCTCAATCTTTAATTCTACTGTTGATTTCTTCTACGTATCCCCCTTTGCTCTCCTATATGACTCCTGCATACTTAAAGCTGCTGACCTGTTCAATTTTCACTGCGTCCAGAGTTAAATTTGTCTGAACTTCCTCTTTACCAATGACCATTATCTTCGTTTTACTGTGGTTTATTTCCATATTTCTTTTAAGTAACGTCTCCTTCCATATATTTAGATTTTATTGTAAGTCTTCCTTATTTTTTGCGCATATTACTATGTCATCTGCAAACGCACATTCGGCAATGTTCACTGGTTGTAAGGTTACTGTATCCAATATTAAGTTTCTTCACTCTACCTTTAATTTCTTTTATATCATCCATTAGAATGATGAAAAGTACTGGACTCAGGAATCCCCCCTGTCTTACTTAGTTAAATATACTATATTAAATTTTGTGAAATGCTAAAAATTAAATTTAAATTTAATTAAGTACTCAAACTAGTTTGGTCGGTCACCATTTTCCCATTTTTGTTTTTGTTTTATTATCATTTCTTAGTAATTTTATAAAAATAAAATTTACATGGTATGTTTACATTTTATATGGAAGTGTGCTAGACGAAATGTAAACATACTCATATCTAATAAAATAAATAAATGTATTTATTTTTAACATAATTAAGATACACTTATAGCTGCGAAATATGAAGATTAACGAAAGGACAATTTCACAAAATCTCTTATTTATTTCTATCGAGAGAAAGATACAAAATCTATATTTTGTAATAACAAAAATGACATCATTTATTTTTTTAGTAATCTAAATTTGTTTTTCTAAATGTAAATAGCAAAAACTATTGGCATAAAGTATATATTGATAAGACCTAGTTTAACATAACTATGGCTTATCAAAATGCAATAAACATTTTAATTTTATTTTGCAAACACTATGTAATCTACAAAATGAAGGACGTTTTATCACATAAATTTTTAAACACATTTTCCTTGTGAAATTGACTGCAGAAAATTTATAATCTCTAAATTTGCACAAATACCAAGTCGTATACTTTGTTCATCTTTTGAAAATATTAGATAAAAAAAAAAGTGCACGGCATCTACACAGGGCTTTGTAATTTATTTTAAGTCTTTCTGTTTATCTATGAGTATTTTATTGTAAAATAATTTCCCATCCTTTCTCGTTATTAAAAAAAATTGATGTGATGTGGGAATTTTCACACATTTCAGGGTTTCGCAGGTATTTAGTAAGTGAATGATGATTATTTGGGATGCCAAAACAAATTTTGTGTTAAAATATTTTTTTTGTTAATTTTAATTCGAATGCCTAATACCATTATTTAGGTTTCTAAATATGTGCAGTATTTTTTTTTTATATAGCAAGGTTCATTAAGATTTTGAAAATTGCGTCTATGGCTTCCATTGGTTGTTTTAAGTCATATGCTCCGTCCCTCTGATTCCGTGTATTCCATTTCAGCAATTTCCACTGGTTATTAGATTTAAAAATTAAATGCAACATTTGCCCAAATATAACTAGAATTTTGAAAAAATAATTTAAACAAAATAAAAATGCAAAAAAAATTGATGTGAAGTGTGAATTTTCACACATTGCAGGGTTTCGCAGGTATGTAATAAGTGAAGGCGACATGCTGAGTGTGTAGGACAAAAATAATTTAAACAAAATAAAAATGCAAAAATAAAAAACAGAAAAAATAAAATTACCTGGAGAGCGCAGCGAACTTTAGTTTGCAAATTAGAACGCGAGCATGCTAGCCATTATACTATCAAAGCATACTGATTAAGTGTGTTAGATAAGTTATTAAATATTTTACGTAGTCAAGCAAAAAACAACAAATGCATTATTTTCCGAAAACATAATCTGATCAAAAATTCCTGTGGTACTATTCCGATTCAGACAAATGTATATTACTTAGAATTTTTTCAGATTTTTAGTTTAAACCATCTGGGCTACAGGGTGTGGGACAATTTTTTTTTTTGCAAAATTTTGGAAAAAATCGTATTAAAATAATTTATTTTACAAAAATAAAATTTTGATCGTTATTCCACGTACTAAGGGCTTTCATTTGATACCCTACTCAGAATTTAAAAAAAATATATTTTTTTTTTTCCGATAGCACTTATTTGTTTATACTTTTAGGGGGATATGTGTTTTAGATATTTTAGTATTTTTCCTATGTGCGGGTCAAAGAGTTGTATAATCATGCCAAATTTCAACTCTCTAGGTTTAGCCGTTTGGCTACAATTTTTACCGAACAGACAAACAGACAGACAGACGACAAAATGACGGTATAAGGGTTTTTTGGTCATACCTACAAAACCCTAAGAAGCACAGCTAAATAAAAAAATAAGCAATAGTCTTATTTGTTACCAAAAAATATTTCTGTTTGATTTTAGTCAGTTGAATAGCTTGTCAGATGTTATAACATGCTTTAAAGTCTCACATGGATAATCAAATACTTCGGCTGTTAGACGAAAATAACCTTTATTGTTGTACGCCAAAAATTCTAAATCCCACGCACAAATTGCAGGATCCTCTTAACAGACCTGACAAATCTGCTGTTTGTAGCAAAATAACATGTTTAGATAAAAAAATTTGGTGTACAGCATCTATACAAGGCTCTATTTACGTTGTACAACCTTATAAAGATCAAAATTCCTTATCCAATCATCTAAAAACGAACCTAACTAAATGGACATTAAAACATAAATTCAAGCAAATATAAACCATGTGGTCAAATGACATCAAACATAGGACATTTACTTGAATTCAAGGTTTTTAAAACATAAAATCCATTCACTATGATCAAAAATTTCGTAACTTACGTGTCATCCTGTCATTCACTTGCATCGTGTTGTCATTATTCCAGTTTACACCCACAAGAACTAATCACATATTGAAACTAATCCAGTTTTAGAAGGTTAATAGTTTTAAATTAGTTATCAAAAGACACTTGTTCATGTTGTTTAGTCGGAGTTTAAACTTCAACTGAAAAAAATTTAATGGTTTTCCGTGAGCGTCATTGAGATGACGTCATCTTAAAGATATTCATGGTTTTAGTATAGCGATCTTGGAGGTAATGTTCCGCGAATTTATATTTGACTTAACCAGTGAGACATCTTTCGGAAGTCTCTGTCTTTTTAGGATCTGTCAGTCGGGTTTACTTTTGACCTACACATACCTCTTCCATATTGCTTTGACAAGATCTTTCGTCCGCGGACTTGTCTTTTGCAACGTTTTTCAATGGTTGGTGGATTCTTTTTTCACTCTAATTATCTGATTTCTTTATCTCTCATTCTTGTATAGGTCACTGTTGGTGGACCCATGGACACCTCCTTCGAGGAGAAGAGTCCCCTATCTGTGAGACGTGTAACACAGATTTGTCTGTGTTACACTTTTTAACTGAGTGTATACAGTTCGAGGATGTCAGGGAGAGGTTAGGCCTGTGCTATGACCTGTCAGTTGCTTTAGGTGACGACAGGGTACTCATGGACAGGCTGATACTCTTCCTGAGAGAATCGAACTTATTGTTTTATGTGTGAAGTCTTGCACCTTATTTTAATGTGTTTCTAGTTATTGCCTGTGATATTCGATGGTAATTGGCCCCTTTACAGCCTCTTACCATCACCCTGAGTCTGTTCAAATTTTCGAACAGACTTTTTATATTATTTATTTGTGTTTGTCAGTGCAAGATTTCTTTTATTGAGTATGCGTATTTTTAATGATTTTATTTATTTATTTATCGTCTAATATATTGTTTTTAATATATAGTTTAGTCATTTAAATGGGCGGCGTTAGGCGCAAATAGCCTTTGTTGCTGTGCGCCAAATTTTTTAACTAACTAACTAACTATCTCTCATTCTTTAGTGAAGTCTGCCAATTGTCCACCATTAGAAGTATGTCTTCTTACCCAATAAAAATGGGAAATCTTTTAGACCAGGGGTTCTTAAACTTATGTATTCCGAAGACCCTATCTTGAACAAATTTTTTTTGTAGACTCCATACCATCTCTAGGCATTTTGCGTCGTTCTTGAGACTTAATTTCAGGCTCAATAATCTCATAGGAGGATATCAAGCGGAATTTGCACTTTAACGATAACTCAACGAATTTATTGAGAAAAGACAACTAGAAGAAACGACCTTTTCTTTCGAAAATTCGAGAGCGACTGCTTTAAATCCTGCAATTAATTAATTTAATTAATATTTTAAATATATTTTTTTAATTAATATTTCTATCAATAAGAACAAATTCCTAGTGCCCATGAATTATTTCAGCCAAAAATAAAACTTCATTCAAAAGATAAAAAATTTTTTTTTTTCAATCACCACATATTTGTTTGTATTTTTAGGGGATATGTTTTTTAGATGTTTTAGTATTTTTCATATGTGCGGGTCAAAGAGTTGTACAACCATACCAAATTTCAACTCTCTAAGTTTAGCCGTTTGGCTACAATTTTTACCGAACAGACAGTCAGACAGACAGTCAGTCAGACAGACAGACAGACAGACGACAAAATGACGGCATAAGGGTCTTTTGGTCATACCTACAAAACCCTAAAAAGGAAATTTATAGAAGTATGGGTAGAAGACTAGGTAGCAAGACGAGAAATACATGAAAAACATACTCTAATATGTAATGCTCACATTATCAATTAACTTAATTATTGTTATTTACATTATTGTTACTATCAGTGATATTTACAATAACACCTCAACATTCCAAACACTTGTAAGTGCCTAAACCACTTGAATGGAATTTTAAAGAAGAAGGAAATCCAGAAAACACTGGATAATCTCCTCCAGCCAAAAACCAAGAACTGAGTGAGAAGAAACGCCTCAGATTTCTTCAACACCACACGGACAGTTGAACCTTCCAGGGAGACAACTTAAAGGTGATTATCCCAAGAAATAAAGTTATGGATTGTCTGGACTGTACCCTGTATAGAGTGTAAACAGTAAATCTTCAATACTTCAGTCCTTTTTTAAGGAGCAATCTTCAGTAACTGAATAAAACAGAACAGTTTTATTCATCTACTGAAGATGGCTACCTCGTAGCCGAAATGTACGTCTAGTGACAATAAAATAATTTGTGAAGTAAAGAATCTTTTTAAGTTTACCATAAATCTCTATGTTTTCCGAACAATCCAATAGATACTTGGAAAGACCAGACACGTGGAAATGTTGAATGAGGTAAAAGTAAACTCGACTGACATTCTCTAAGAAATGACGTCCTCATGATGTCGCCTGTTCTTAATCCAGTCCTTGAAAACAAGGTCCTATTTCTTAAACGCGCAAACAATCCTTCATATCTCACTCAAAGAAAACCAAACAAAATACCTACACATCAAATACTACACTGATCAACTATTCTCCAGCTGAACAAACCACTTTTTAAACGTCCTTAAGATGACGTCACCAATTTTCTTACACAAACGGTAAATTGTTTAAAACCACAACTGACTTAAACAAAGTTTTAATAGCAACTAATTGAGTATGTGGTATGGAAGTACATGTGCGCTGAGCAAGACAAGTCGAATGGGATTTCGTAGCCTTGAGGTCTTTAGTCATCGTCATTATATCGGAATAATAAACACAGTGACGTATGACTATGGTTATAGGTATTTGAAGATGTCGCTAGTGTCAAAGTTGTGAATTCATCATGAATATTAATAGGGACTTTGCGATTTGCCGCGGGATTTTGTAATATCAGTGGCGGAGATGCAGAAATATCTTCAATACATTCCACTGCTTTAGTTCATTCTATAGGGATTTGCAGCTAAGCACCCTACCATCTGGTGAGCGTTTCATGAACTTGTGTACATCATATAACATTTCGTTTTGTGTATTGGTTTTGTATGAAGTTTGTTTTTAAAGTTTTATTATAATCATTGAAAAATGTATAATACATATTGTTGTGTGCCTATGTGCAATTCATTGAAAAGAAGAAACCCGGAAATATCGTTTCATTTGTTTCCACTAATATCAGACACCGTATGGTTCGAAACAAAATTGGGAAAGCAAGAGGTTAGGAATCGACGCGATGTTTAGATAAACAATTTAAAAATTGGAAAAAAAGTGAACCCTTGTATCAAAGTTTGCTCATTACATTTTAATGATAGTGACTACAAAAAATATTTTCAATTTTGTATTTATTATCGCATATCTTGAAAATTCCTGTTATTGTGTGTGGGTTTATAATGCACAAGTTTGTAGGCATAATGCGTAAATCTTTATGAACTCTCTGTTTTTTTCAGTGACTCCACACAATATTATATGCCCAGCATTGTAGATTTCTACCCCTTGGTAAACAACACGGGAATTATTATTTCCTCCAATATAGTTAAAATAATCGACAATGGAAAACCGCCATAACTTAAAACCAGATCACAAAATGTAGTATTTTAGATGTTTACAAGTAATGTCACTTCACAAAATCCGAAAATCCCAAACAATTATTTATTTTTTGTCGTTTTTTGATACACTTTTCGCTATTATTTACTAGTAAATGTCAAGTGGTATCTGATTTAGAATGGTTTCAAAAAAATCCGCGTGGCGCTACGATCTTAAAATTTTTCCCCTATAACAGCGATATGAATACCGCTTATGAATTTTATATTTTTTATTGATAATTTATTGCAATTAAACGGAAAAAAAATTAAATTATTTATGCAACTATAGTGCGTTCAAAGATGAGTTTGCAGTACAGGGCATATGGAGTAGTTCTTTTTCATACTCTCTAATGGGTTTACACTATGACGCTATCCTTTTCTTGCTTGTCGACGTTGCCAGCTCTAAAACGCGCTGATCTGTGAAGACGCAGTATTCTACAAATGGCCATTTGTTTTTGTTGAGTGTTATTTTGAGTTTTATAAGAGTTAATTTTTGTAAATCATACGAGTTTTTCATATTATTATACTTGACACATTTGACACTTTTACAACATTTGGCAACACCACTCCCATTTGCCATAAGAGCTATACTGCAAACTCACCTTTGAACGCGCTATATATAGTTTTCCCATTAGTGTTGGGCTCAATTAGTGTGAGGAAAGAGAAAGAAAATAAGATGGAAATTGTCAGGAACAGAAATTGAAGAGGTGAAAAGTATGAAGTACCTCGGATACGTTCTCACGGGGAACAACAGGGCAGAGCAGCACGTTAGAGAAAGGGTAAAGAAAGCAAGAATGGTTATGGGGAAGCTATGGAGCATAGGAGAGAGGAGGTTTAACGACGATATTAGGTGGAGGATGAAATTATTTGACGGGATAATGAAGAGTATCCTCATGTACGGAGTAGAGATCTGGGGATGGAAGGAATGGGATATAGTAGAAAGGGTACAAGAGGGATACATGAGATGGATTATGGGATTAGACACAACGACACCAGGATATATAGTGAGCGAGGAAATGAAGAGGGAAAAGCTGAGAGTGGGAGCCGGGGCGATGGCGGCGAAGTATGAGGAGATAATCAGAAGGGACGAAAGAAGGAAGATATTAAGAGAATGCTGGGAAGAAAGAATGAAGGAAGGGTAAACTGTTGGAATGTGGAGAAACAAGGAAAGAGTACTATTGGAGATGTGGGATGGACACAAGGGAAGCTGAGCGAAAGAGAAACGGAGGAAGAAACATAGTAGAAGAATTGAGGAGGAGAGACAAGGAGGTACAGGAGCAGGAAAGAACAGTAAGAATAGACAATTCAAGGAATGTGAAAAGGTATAGGACGGTAGGAATACCTAAATATTTGAAATGGAGGAGAGGAAAGACAGGGGCAGAGTTAGGAGGATTGCCAGATTAAGATGTGGAAATGAAGAACGGAGTAATAGGTATTGATTGGGCAAAACCAGAGGATAGGCTATGCAGAATGTGTAGGTTGTTCTTAACTGGTAACTATATCGAAAATTACATTGTGAGTTTCAATTTCAAATTTCTTTCGCAAATTTTGAATAGGATTATCAACTACTTTCCTTAACCGTTTTTCAGTAAAATTACTACTTATTTTTATGTCAATCTCTTACCGTGTACCTATATTAAGTAAATTTGAAGACCATATAATAAATGTACCGTGCGATCATTATTTCTTGTCAGTTATATAACAGTAAACAATGAGTTTAAAAATATCAAAACTGTATTCGAATTCACAGTTGAAAATTCCAATTTAACAAAGAACCAATCTGATTACTTCGTTTGTCCGAACTCACCCGACGAACAACGAAAATATGTGTCCTAACTTAATATCTGTCATCAACTCATTGGCGTGTAGAGAAAAACAGTGTTCATTTAATAATGAATTCGTATAAGGTAATAAAAATAGAATGTACATGTCCTTGGAAATAAGTTTGATAACTAAATGTTTCTGTCAAGTATTGCATAACGGACAAGATTTGTTGATCGCTCTGTATGTGTAAGATGCTCACAAACCAAATGTCAATATTAAACTGAGTGAATTTTGTGAAAAGGAATAATAAAAGCAGCAAGCAGCACACTTGCGGCATGTAATGTAACGCCTTTATCGCAATTTGTTCACTTCACCACAAGCCGACATTGTTATGTCGGCTCCCTAGTCATCATTTTTATATTACCTTAATATTTATTGTTTCTACATCAAATCAGTAGTATTCATTGTTCATTACTGAATTGGCATATTATGAATAATTGTTATTCAGTTATATGTGATATTCCAATCTGAATAAATTGACTACTCCGCCACTGATACATTGTGAAAATATTTAAGAAATACTGCAGACATTTTTTGCATACGTTGTAAAATCATTGACACAGTTCTGCGTGATAGATTGAGAACAGATACAATTACAAATACATTTAAATGTATCTTTTGTCATTTTATTTACAATTGACCAATATTAACATGATTCCATATAATTAAACTACAAAACGGTATTTCTAAACATAAAACAGAAGACGCATACATATGTAACAAGCAAAAAGAGGCACACGACAATATGCAAAACAACATTAAAGCAGATATTTTGTTCTTGTTTTTACATGGTTAAGTTAACACATGGATTTTTCTAGCCTTATCTGTTCTTTAAATACGGGGTGTTCTATAAGTGGTAACATATGCCACCCCACTTAAAAGTGATAAGTACCTCACACAGAACATGCAAAAAAACTAAAAAGTTGCCGTCTTGTAATGAGTCCTCTTCGTCGGTAGACTGGCGCCATCTATGTTTTATAATATGATAACAATGTTTAGAATATAAATGATTTAACTATTTATAATAACATCACGGGTTCTTTAAGGAGATTATAACTCATAACAGGTTAATGTGCAGTGAATAATTATGCGTAGAAAAAATGTTATAGCGCTGAAGTGTTGAAGATTACATTATAGCATTTGTGCATTTTAATAATATTATTATGTTAATTATTATAATAAATATTAGAAACTTTTATATGTATGAACAAAACATTTTTTTATTAGAGTAAGATCCATAACAATAATTTTTGAAGGAATTTGTATATTTCAACCAGAATTTAATGAAATGACTTGTTACGGCGATCTAATAAAAATTAGAAATAATGAGAATTAGCAACCTTCTGTACTGCGTCATTAGGGCTGCAGGTAGAAGCTGACAGTTACGGTCCGTACTTAATATTTTAAACCATTAGTGCAGCGATTTCCAAACTGTGCACCGCGGCGCCCTGAAGCGCCGCAGATGGGTTACAGGGGCGCCGCGAAAATATTATAATATTCTTCCAACTGCGTTAGTTAGACCAGTTTTTACTTGGGGCGCCGGGAACCGAAAAGTTTGGGAACCATTGGATTAACAGAAAGAAATGAAAGAATATACCATATTTTTCGGACCATAAGACGCACCTTTTTACACAGAAAAATCGGGGTGCTTATGGTCCGAAGATACAGGTGCGTTGTTTCAAAAGTGTGCGATATTAGTGTGGAATCAATTCGGAACGCATAAAACAGAATCAACCAAGAAAATATAATAGAAATGAATACAGAATTAGTAATTTCTGGAGGCCTTACAAGTCAACGACAACCCTTGGGTCGATTTATAAACCATTTAATAATTTTATGCGGGAAGAGTGGAACAAATGAATGATAAAGCCAAATCGCGATGTTACAACAACGGATGAAACGGGCGACAATTTCAAAAGTACCTGGGTAAAAAATTCATGGGAAGCTGGAAAAGAAAAGACGATTATAAAGTCTTTTAAGAAATTTGGTATAAGCAATGCATTGAATAGTATCGAAGATGACTTGGTTTTTGAAAAGATTGACTACAATAGTTCAGACGAAAATAATACCATTGTTCGTATTATTTTCGTTCATTAACGAGACGAGTGATAGTACAGAGAGTGAAGATGAACAGAATGTTGCTGGTACAAGTTATTGTAATAATAAATATTCTTTCTAAAAATTGTCTTATAAATTTGGGGTGCGTCTTAACGTCCGATGCGTCTTATGGTCCGAAAAATACGGTAATAACTGAGAGGAGATTTGATTATACTGACAAAAAAAAAAAAAAAAAAAACTAGATTAGTTATAGTTATAAACATTTACAGTAATAATAAAATTACCAATAAAACAATACTATTTTTAATTTTAATCACTTTTTTCCATAAACAAACTATGTATTATAGAATTTTATTGATGAAAGAACTGCGTATATACCATGGAAATGATAATAAACAATAATTATTTGTTCCTGAGTCCCAAAATACATTAGCCCCACATGTACTACCGGATGTATGGTGTTGGTGTGTCAAGCTCGATACGACTGCCGTTCGTTGCCCTCGCTAGGGTAACATGATGGCCCTACTAAAATAGAAACAGGGGAAATTTTGACACAAATCAAAAGAACTTACACAAAAGAGCAATTTGGTGTTAATAAATCACGTTATGCTTTCTTGATTTTGCAATAATTATACTTGAAAATAATTAATAAATACGAAAAAATTATGGCTCCAAAACTTGAATTTTAATAAGGCGAAATCGAACACATTACAGGGAAATTAATTTAAGATTGTAGCGCCGCGATGTTCAATTTTAAAACGTCGGTAGAGGGTACTTAATGTTATTGTTACATAGCTGTGAAAGTAAAATTATAGGAATAAATATATTATACAATATTTTGTGAACCTATTTTACTATTTTATCAACAAATAAGTATATACAAATATTTATAAAGCCATTTTTTTGTATGACACGTCTGTAAACCAATTAAAAACTATATTTTGTGATTGTTGTAGGTTATGGCGATGGCAGTGGTTATTGTTTATAATGACGTTGAAGGAATGAATGAAATTCTGTCGTTATATCCGTAGGTCGCTATAACCAAACACTATAAATAAAATGTTGAAAAATATATACAGTAATACCCCGCCACTCGACTGCCTTTTAGCTCGACGTTTTCGCCATTCGACGTAAATGTCGAGAGTGAGAGTCGACGGAAGCATCGCTATCCGACGCGTGATCGAGTACCGATCACGTGATACATATTTTGGTAAACAAAGCTAAATGAACGCATGGCCAGCAGTTCGCGCCTAGATATCTTAACGAAAACAACTCAGAAATAGTGCTGCTATGAACTTTTTGTTTTTTGCTAAAATAAGTGATTTATATTTATAAATATGGGTCCAAAGAAGGCTAGAGATGCAAGCATAGCTAAAAGGAAAACATATACATATATGTATATCCTTATATGTATATGTATATATGTACATATGATTCCCTTTATTTCTTATGGGGAAATTCGACTCGTCACTCGACGAAATCGTTATTCGACGCTTTTTCAGAACGAATTAACGTCGAGTAGCGGGGTATTACTGTACTATGTATATTTTATTGTTAGAAAATGTTAGAAAAGAGTACATTTACATGAGTGCAAGAAGCTTAAGTATAGTAAAGGAGACTTTAGTTGACAGATGACGGTTAATTAAAGCATATGGTTCAATGGGAGAGAACTAGAGCAATAAAATTTCCATTTTTGAATAGAGCCGTATTATTTGTTCACAGACAAAGCTAGAAATAGAGAAAGAGATACATTTGTTTCACTTGACACGCCTGTCTTCCATCTAGTGGTGGGAGCTGAATGCCGGCGCGTGTATATAAAGGGACATACGTTGAAGTTACCATATTATAATATAACAATAAAAAAAAATTATAAAATGCTTCAAAGCAAAAAAGACCTACGCAAAAAGATCCATAGTTCAGAAAAATGTAAAAAGTTTTCTATTTCATTTTAAAAAAATACATTTTGTGATCGAAAATTTTTATTCACGAAAAAAAAAATAATTAATTAAACTATTATATTTGTATAATAACCCCCCCCCCCCCCGACTATGAGCTCCCGTCCCGAATTTTGAACTAAAATATATGGTCACCTTAGTTATTTGTTGATCCGCGAATGAGAAAGGTTGGGAATCGCTGGTTTATTCTACTGTTTATTTTAACAATCGATTTGAATGTATTTCAAAATATCATCCCTGATAACAAGTCAACTCAGCTGTCAGTGCCCAACGCAAAGAACTTTCCGTGTTTATTTATAAATTTATTCATATTTTACAAACTTAAAATACTAGTTTTTTATTTCTTTTTAAACCATGCCAAAAATAATCATAAAATAAAAATAACTCAGACTTTTAGGAAATAATTTCCAGAAGAGTTCACGAGTTCAAAAGATGTTTGTGAACATAAACAATTAGCAGAAGCTCCATATCTTTAAAGAAGATGGATTCTTTAAACATCCACAACTGTGAAATTTGTTAATGTTGAATCATAGGTAACTTTATTTACTCCATAAACATAATATATCAATTAAACTTTTTCTAAACTTATTCATAATCTATAAATTATAAAAGCGACAACTAGAAACCAGGAAACAGACAATTTGAAGCAGAAACATACAAAACGTTATAATTCAGGAAAGCAGGTTTCGCAATAATTGTTATAAATAAAATAAAACTACATTCTTCAGCTTGTGTTATTTTCCTGATTTCGCAGTAATATAACGGCCTTGATAACAATTAATTAATGTAATAAATAGAAGACCACACAACAATGTCTTAAGAAATTAACACATTGCATTGTTGCTGGACAAGCAAGGAAAATCCCAACTACGAGTATACTACATAAACTACGAGCGTCATTTCATAAATAATTCACACGATTTTTTTAGTTTCTACCTGTTTATTACAGTATTTCTTTACAATCCGTCAATATAGTCTCCCTGCTTCTCAATAACCGAGTTCCAACGTTTGGGAAGCTTAACTATTCCATCCAAGACACCATCTCTGGTGAATGGCTCGGGTAACGGTAGCATTAAATTGTTCCAGAGACCGATAACGATGTCCACACATAAGTTTTTTTAGCTTTTGAAATAATAAGTCTGGTGGACTCATGTCCGGACTGTAGGAAGCATCAGAACACTTTATTCAGGCAGTTTTTCGGTTACGACCTTCCCGATGTGATCGTTGTCATGGAGAATGAATGACCCAACCTCGAACAACTGAGGTCGGGTTTTATTTATTTTTCTGCGCAATTTTTGCATAAAATCACGATAATAAACCGCTGTGACACTTGTTCCACATGGACCTCTTTCTGTTGTGATCTGTTGATGTTTTCGGCCTTACTGGTCTGGGTTTATCGTTTATGCTCACTCGACCACCACGAAAACGATTAGCCCAACGAGAAACTGTACTACGGTCCACTGTTAAGTCACCGCAAATTTCACTTAAAGCTCTGTGTATTTCTGTCGGGTTTTTGCCAAGTAAAGTTTCGATCTTAATGTATGACCTCTGAACGTCAACAGTCACAATACCCGATACTCTTGCAGGCTCAATTTCTAGCTCACGTTTCTTAAAAACAGAGTACGTTGTACATGAAAATAAAACACACGCTTCTTCCTCGAGCCTTCAACTACAATTGACATAATTGTCACTGTTGTTGCATCATGCAACCCGCTGTGAAATAACCCTCGTACATTTCACGCAGATATTGCCTCCGCGAGTGGTGCTACGTATATATATACATAGATATGTATCTAGCACCAAGTTTTGTTATAATAGTAATAGGCCCTAAACAAGGAGTTTATAGGGAGATAACAAGGCACGCATGACCTTGTCGCTATGTAACATAAGCGTACGAGATCACAGCACCATCTTGGTCTTCTCACAACATTGTGTTTATGCAGTATATAGTATGCTGAAGTTTGAGTATCTTTTTTTTATAAGTGCTTTTTTATAAATTGTGTATACAAACAGTTGTGTAAAATATTATTTCAGTGCATTGTTAGTAAATAAGTCAGAGAAGAGTCGTCATTTTGTAACAAAAGTACAAATATAGCTAGGACAAATATTATTTATGTGTTCCAAAGGACAATTTTTAGTTCCATTTTCAGGAGTTTTAACTTGCTTTAGTTTAATTCACTGTATTGATATCTAACTGAAGTCCGAAGTCAACTGCTTATTTCCAATACTTGAAAAAGTCGTTTTATCATCTACACGTATGCCAGTAACTTATTTAAGTAACCTTGCAAAGAACCCGAAACACACTGTTAAATGTAGATGCTTCCAATATTTTTCAACGTTAAAGCCTGGAACAGAATGCACAGCGCGCCGTCATTTGCGACGGCGTTGCATCAACGCCGTTGAGATTTTCGCCTGCACACAATGCAATAATTTTTAATGCCGTCAAGTGTCACTTGACAACCTATATCTGTGTTAATACGTGCGCTTTCTTTTATTAAAAGTATAATGGATGATGAAGACTTGTGTGTGATGTTATTTATGTTGTATGCAAGTTATTTATACATACAAACACTTTACCATTCAGTAAAAACTGAGGTTAGGTGTTCTGCGTCAACGTTCAACGGCGTCAAAAGTTGGAAGTTGACGAACATTCAGTATCAACGGCGTTCGAACGCTGTAGGACGTTATCCATTCTGTGCACTTGCGTACGACAGCTTGGTTTTAACTTTCTTCTGACAGATAGCGCCGTACGAACGGCGTCAACGTGCCGTCAAACTCGTTGCATTCTGATTCCCACTTTAGTCCAACAAGCAGTCATGCTCCCTATATAAAATCATAAATTTAGTTGTGGTGTCCTCAGACGAACTTTGTTATGGACATTTTAAATATATTTAACGCGTTTTTGTATCAGCGAGAACGTTTTTTTGAAGAAATTTGTTTTAGTGAGAACAAATCAGCTGTTCATGACGGCCATTTTTAACAGTCACTGGCACGGCTACTTGTGCCAGTAAATAGGATCGGCTTCTATTCAGCTGCACTGGCATGTACGTCTACGCGATGCCAGTGACTGCTGCAAGTTCTTACTTGTGCAAGTTACTTGCATCGTGTAGCCGGGCCATAAGTCTCTCCTCTCTGGTAATCATATTATACCTAGTTTAAATAGGACATTTTTGCAAAAATTGTTTTGTACCTCCTCTAGCCAGCCAATCTGGGTTACCTAGGTAGAATACCAGATTGTGCTGGAATACGCGAAGTAACTACGGACAAGAGAATAAGTATAATATTTTAAGAGCATGTATGTTCACAAAATCTTTAGTTTGACGTTTAATAGATCCTAACATTTTGATCGGGACAAAAATATAGAAAAGAATTAATGCAAATATATGTTTTGTGTACGATCGTTTTGAAAATTATTGCTTTAGAGCATATTCTGATAAACTTTGCTATAAACCTCTAGTCTATGATAATAATGCATACCGTGACGATTATGATTATCGCGAGTCGCGGAAGAGCTGAAGGGTCTGAAGCCGTGTTCGAAGTGTTCTTCTGGTGAGGTCTGGTGGAGGAGCCGAAGGCGAGATCTCGCCATAGCCGCTGTCGCCGTCACGGCTAGACTCATAAGAAACCAACAGCCTCAGACGATTTCACATCAGTCTCTCTGCACTCACAAGTGTCCATGTGCTTATAAAGTAACATGCATAGGAAATCAGGACCGAACTCAACATTCATCATTTTATATCAAAATTATGAGATGTGATTCACGAATAAATTTCGGACAATCATAATGTAAATAACCACTGGAAATTTTTTATTTTAAATATTTAGGGTATGTTAAACACCAAAGTGCTCATAAATTTCTTACACAAAACTAATGAAGTAAAATTAGTAATAATTAGAGACATGTCAAATATAGGCAATAACCAATTAAAAATCGGGATATATTTGTGTGTGTTATTATGTGTGTATGTGTGTATATATGTGTGTATGTATGTATGTATATGTATGTATATATGTATATGTATATGTATGTATATGTATGTATGTATATATATATGTATGCATATATATGGGTATACTTTTTTATTTATTTTTTTTTTCCTCGTTCTCTTATTATTATACAATCTGATTTTTAATGGTTGATCATCCTTACGTACTGGACTATGTCAGTTTCTAATTTTATTATTTTTGTCACCACAAAATACTTAGTATCTTTTGTGACTACATTATTCATGTTGATTTGCTGAATATTTAAACTTTTTATTTATTTTTTTTTTCTATTGATCAAAATCAAAATTGTAATTAATTAGTATAAATTTAATTTGTATTATTTCATTTTGTATTATTTAATTTGTAATTGTATTATTTATTTAAATATCCAATAAATATCCAATATCCAATATTTAACTGATGGATAAAAATAATAACTTGATCAGAAAAAAATATTGACAGAAATAATGTTGCCTACAATATTTTACATTTACCAGAGTTGCGTTCGGCATAATTGTGCATTGTTAACTCTGTGCCGTGCAGGTTTTTTGTCACGTGACCACTGTGCACAGTGTGCAAGAAAGTCAAACACGAATGCTTTGTTCAGATTGTGCAGGTATTCTTGTTATTCTAATCTTTTTTTCATTTTTGGAAACAAATTAATTATGTGTGTGATTACATGAAGTCTGTCTCCTGCTACTTGTTTTGTACGATAATATAAAAATGATGCATGAGGGTTTGGGATGCTTCTAAGTAATATAAAAGAAATTTTATTTGATGAGGAAGACAATTCAGAAGAATTTTCCAAACCAGAAAATATTTTGGAAAAAGTGTTTGAATATGCAGAGTACTGTTCCAAACATGACTACAAATCAATTTAAAGTACATTTCCGCTTGTATCCAGAAAATTTTGAGTCTTTTTGAGTGTATTTACATGTTCCATCATGAGGTTCATGTCTGTACTATTTATTCTGCAAATGCTGCAGGCATAAACAATGATTTCTTGATTGTTTTCACTCATATTGTTTTGTGGAAATAATAACTTATATTTTTACCGCGAAAAACACTATTGCACAGATTGCCACACGGTCTGAACTTGTGACGTCTGTGCAACACAAACTTCACTGCACGATATTCGCCGAACAATCTTCGTAAAGCACAGAGCACGCAGAAATGTTATGCCGAACGTTTCTTGAGTAAATTATGCAGAATGTGTAGACTATTAGCTTATGCCGAACGCACCTCATGTTAAAACTCGTTGCTGCTCTTCGCGCTGCCTGATAAAGAAACGCCCCTTTGCCACTAAATTCATGCTCCATAATGAATGTAATTGTAATAGTGGGTCCTGACTTCTGAGGATACTAATAGCTGTAACCAGGAGTCGATCGTGCAAACACGCCAGATTAAGTAATCCCCGACCACCGTTTTGACGAGGGAGATAAATGCGCTGCACAGAAGATCTCGGGTTAAGTCTTCGGTCGATGTTTTTACTGGTTCTTCTGTCAAGATCCTTAAGATCATCAACATTCCATTTCATTACACCAAAAGTGTATAAAATTAATCGGACAGCAAGCATGTTAGTGGCAGCGATCTTGCTCTTCCCAGACAGACAAGATCTCCATATCTACCTAAGTCATGCCATATACTTGCTGCGAAAGGCCTGCTTAATAAGAGTGACATCCTGGACACCCCTCTCACTGATGCCCAAAAATGTGTCAGACCCTTTGGCATTAAGATGTTTTGTAATGCTCCCATCAACCAATTGAACATCTTCACCGTTGTATAAACCTTTTCCTTTGTAGATATGAAAAAACAGCGCATTTTTTCAACCCGAATTGCATAGCTATCACGGCTGTGTACTCAGCAACAGCATCTAAGGAGGTCTGCAGATTCCTCTCGTTCGAGGCGTAGAGCTTCAAATCATGCATGTAAAAAAGATGGGTAACTTTGTGCTTATGCCTCGACGAAGGACCCACCATGTAGCCACTGCCTGAGCTCGATCGATAGAGGTAAAAGTGAGATGCAAAATAGTAGCGGGATTAGGGAATCTCCCTGGTAAACGCCACTAAATATATCCACTCTGTCGACACTATGGTTGATCTATTTGGAACAACGAATTGTGTCTTCCAGAGGGACATAAGTTGCCCAATGCATCACTCTATCTCCGGGTGGACTCGTAACATGCGCAACAATATTTTATTATTATTATACTATTTTATATTTGATGATGTCCTTAATCCAACTCTGCTTCATACAATTTTTCAAGGACCCAGCTAGGGGTGTTAACAAAAAGTACTTATAACATCGAGACAAATAAAAAACTTATTAATAAGAATTTAAAAAGTGGGTTGGCTTCTCGTAATGAGATATGGTGTGTTGCTGATTGGAGAAATATCTCTAAAATGCGTAATGAAAAGAAATGCGATGTCAACAGTAAGAACCGCGTGCATTGATGAATAATAAATCTAGTTTAAGCTAGATACCAATTAAGAATTACTATGACTAATATGTGATTAACAATTTGCGAACAAAGTATTAACTTAGTATTTTGAAATATACACACATGTTGCATTGCAAATTATGAATGTACGTGAATTATATACATTATTGTGGACCATTTATTAACTCAGTCAGTATTTAACTTGCTTGTATAAAATGTGCGGGCTTCATTTTTCTTGTCATAAATACTTAATTTTAAACTACTAAGAACTATTTTACGTCAAATGACGCCTATAAAATTTTATTTTAAAATTGTAATCCTTGTTCAAATAATTTTATGTCATCGTAAAGGGTGTGTCGTCTGCTTCTAGAGTTTTTAACTCCTCATGATCGTGTTAAATATAGAATCTACCATTGTCAACTTGAAAGAAATAAGAAAAAACTTGCAGTGGGTAAAGTAATTATAAAAATCGAATGTCACATGTATAACTTACAGTTTGTATACTGTTTTCATATAATAAAGTATAAGTTTCTTAGGGCCGAGAGTTCCAGTTGGTAATAAACTGTCAAATAAATTTATTAATATATATATATATATTTTTTTTTTGCGAGAGTCCACCCGAAACAGATATTAAGTTTCTAATAAGAAGGTTAATTTGCGTAATAAATAGTCAACATGAAGCGCTTAATAATGTGACAATCTAAAACGGATTCGCGAAATTTGTAAATATTTTAATTTTAATTGTAAATCAGTATAATTTTAAAGTTATGTACAATTATGCTGTTTTTATACATACCTACATATTTTTTACATACAGACCAATTATGTAACTTAGTTACTATGATCATAGTAACTAAATTTGTCACTCAGACCAATTCTGTAACTCTGTTACTATGATAATAGTTACTAAATTCGTCACTATGAGCAAGGTCAGTTACTATCATGAATGAAAGTAATTGTATTTTTTATAATATTTTATGTTGTAGTAACGTTATTACATAGTAACTTTTTACAGAATTGATCTGAATATGAGCAAGGTCCGTTACTATCATGGTAACTACTAAATGCTGGTGTTTATAACTAATGACTTATTTCTTATGAAGATAAAAATGGCGGACATTTGATTTTAAATTTAATTTTTAGATATAATAGAAAATGAAAAAGATTAGTAAAGAAAATTATATAAATTAAATATATATAAAATATGTATGTATGAGTGTAGGTAAATGTTTATATTGCAGGAGATGAAATATATTAAAGATCAAAAAGACTTTTCCAATTCCTCATTTTTAATATCAGTCTTTTTTAAATTATTAAAAAATATATAGTTTTTGTTTTTAAAAAAATTAACAAAAGTTCTATTCAGTGACGCAAAAATAGTTTCATGAGGGGGGAGGGTTATAAAATGAGACGTATGGAAGTAATGACAAAACAAGGAAAATGCATCGAAGTAATAAAAAATCCAGCTTCATGGGAGGTCCTAACCCCCAAATCCCACCGCCTGCGCCACTGGTTCTATTATCGAGAATTTGTCTTTGCATTCAGTTTTTTTTTTTAATTTCTTGACTCATTTTGTTTTTTTTTTAATATTTTATAAATGTATATACCATAATATATATTATATAACAACAAAATAATGTAGGCAATACAATATTTTGACATTTTCATCCTCAACTATCATCTGTATACCACCAATGCGCATGCGTGTTGCGCTTCTGTAACTAACTTAATTCTTTTCTCAGTAACTGTCACTAAGGTATAACTTTCATAGCGACGTCACTACAGTTGGATATTACAGAATACGAAAAATGTTAAAGTTACTATTAAAGTCACTATAAAACTTACCTTGTAGGAACATTACTAGACGGTAACTATTATAGTAACCTTTTAACAGTCGATATTTGATTAGTTCTAAGAGATATTGAGGATATAAAATTAATAAATAAAACAATAAATCGGTTTTTATATTAAATATGTTTCACCGAGAATACACGGACTCCTCAGTCAGATATTGAGGAATCTTACCCCATTACGGGTCGAATCCCGATAAATTCCTACTTAATAGGTGCTTACGCCAAGGAGGGAATATACTCCCCGAATTTCATGATTCTAGGTCCAGGGTTTGGACTGGGCGATTTGAGCCAGTCAGGTATTTGGTTTTTATGTAGATACATAGATTCCAGGACTGTGATCGAACCAAAATACTTTTTTAAATAATTTTTCGTCGAGTTATCTATATATTGAAAGCTTTCATTTAATACCCTATATTAGAAAATTCATATCAATTTTTCGTTAGTCAAATGATCTTCTGTGAATGCTTAGCATATTTTCATGAAGTCGTTGATTTTCAATTTTCAGCACGTTACTTTTGAAGCATAATATTCGAAGCGAAGAAGACATATTGCAGATATCCGTGCTGGTATGCTGTTCAGGATATCGGCAGTCCTCATCTCAGACACACACAACTTTTTTGACAGGCGCGATCTTTATAAATAACCTCTCGTTCGCATACAACACGTCCACGCATCTCAACATGATCATTTATTAACAATTCAACTGTTTATTTTATTTAACGGTACCCTATTTTTATCTCGCCAACTTCAGGATATTTATTATATACAACAATTGATATATCATAAATAATTTGGTGCAAATCATATTTAATATTTTCGTAAGATATACTTTGCCAGTAAAATTTAATCCGAGATCTACTCTTTCTAAAATTGGGGCGATAATACAAAATTGTAATAATAGTAGCATTTATATGCGACGTCTTCGCATGTTAGAATTACCTATACATACGTTTTTGAAAAAATGAAAAAAAATATACGGATAAATCTAAAAATATATACTATTTTAAAAAAATAAAGAAAAAAGAAAAAGATTCGCGTCGAACATGCCTATTTTGAGTTCGATAAATCGTACTTTTTGGAAGGCTAAAAGAAGTTGGGTTATTGAGCAAAATGCATCGAGCTAAAAGGAGGCTGTTACAAAAAATTGTGAAGTGTGAATTTTCACACGTTTCAGTGTTTTCTAAATAAGAAACCAGCATAATACTGGATGTCTAAGAATATTTGTTCTATAATCACATCAAAATCAACAGTTTTTTTTATAATAATTTTTATACATTACACCAGCGTTTTCCAAACTGTGAGCCGCGAAGACCCAGGACCTTTTTTTCCCTTCACTTGAATTTGAGAGGTGAGGACCTTTTTTACTCTTCATTTGCTTTTGGGGAAGTAAATTTTATCAATTTACTTCATTTGCCAAGGGCGCCGAAAACATTGCTACGGCTCTGATTGAATGTATTGACTTGGGGCGCCGCGGGAAAATTTTAATACATTAAGGGCGCCCGGAACCGAAAAAGTTTGGGGAAATTTCGTTACAATAAAATTTAAATTAAAATATTCCAACTTTTTTTTGCATTTGTTTCGTATTCAAGTCTTCATTAAATTACTAAAAAATATATTGATAAATGGCTTAATATTTTTCAATTTCAGAAATGTATTTTTCACTATTAACAATGTGTTATTTGTATTATAAGTATTTCATTACTATAAATAATTTATTCCTCTTGATAAATTAAAAACACAAAACTAACGTAATTCAAACAATAGTTGAATCACGATGTCTAATAGTAAGTACCTACTGAATACTACACACTACCTTAGCCATATATATAAAAAAAAAAACAACAACAACAACATTATTAGCTATAATTTAGCAATGCATTTAAAAAAATAATTAACTTATATATAATTTCTACCATACAGACAGACAGACAGACAGACAGACAGGCAGACAGACAAGTAGACAGACATGTAGACAGACAGACAGACAGACAGACAGACAGACAGACAGACAGACAGACAGACAGACAGACAGACAGACAGGCATACAGCAGGTATACAGACAGGCAGACAGATAGGTAGACAAACAGGCAGACAGACAGACGTACGAAGATAGACAGACACATGAGTCAACCCTCTATGCGCAGCCATTTGGGTAACATTTCTACCGTACAGTAGGCTGACCAGATTTTTTTTACAGAAAAAGAGTATATTAAAAAAAAAGGTCCTCACTCCAAAAATACAAGTGATGACCAAAAAAATAAGATCCTCACTTCCAAAATAGAACTGATAAGCAAAACAAAAAAGTCCTCGCTTCCAAAATAAAATGATGAGCAAAAAAAAAGTTCTCACTCCAAAAATAGAAGTGATGAGCAAAAAAAAAGGTCCTCAATTTCTACAAAAAGCAAAACACAAGAGACGAGCAAAAAAAAAGGATATTCAGGGTTTTTTATAAAAAGTATGAATATAGAGACTTAAAAAAGAGTATAATACTCTAAAAAAAGAGTACGTCTGGTCACCCTACCGTACAGGCTGACCAGATTTTTTTACAGAAAAAGAGTATATTAAAAAAAAAGGTCCTCACTCCAAAAATACAAGTGATGACCAAAAAAATAAGATCCTCACTTCCAAAATAGAACTGATAAGCAAAACAAAAAAGTCCTCGCTTCCAAAATAAAATGATGAGCAAAAAAAAAGTTCTCACTCCAAAAATAGAAGTGATGAGCAAAAAAAAAGGTCCTCAATTTCTACAAAAAGCAAAACACAAGAGACGAGCAAAAAAAAAGGATATTCAGGGTTTTTTATAAAAAGTATGAATATAGAGACTTAAAAAAGAGTATAATACTCTAAAAAAAGAGTACGTCTGGTCACCCTACCGTACAGGCTGACCAGATTTTTTTACAGAAAAAGAGTATATTAAAAAAAAAGGTCCTCACTCCAAAAATACAAGTGATGACCAAAAAAATAAGATCCTCACTTCCAAAATAGAACTGATAAGCAAAACAAAAAAGTCCTCGCTTCCAAAATAAAATGATGAGCAAAAAAAAAGTTCTCACTCCAAAAATAGAAGTGATGAGCAAAAAAAAAGGTCCTCAATTTCTACAAAAAGCAAAACACAAGAGACGAGCAAAAAAAAAAGGATATTCAGGGTTTTTTATAAAAAGTATGAATATAGAGACTTAAAAAAGAGTATAATACTCTAAAAAAAGAGTACGTCTGGTCACCCTACCGTACAGGCTGACCAGATTTTTTTACAGAAAAAGAGTATATTAAAAAAAAAGGTCCTCACTCCAAAAATACAAGTGATGACCAAAAAAATAAGATCCTCACTTCCAAAATAGAACTGATAAGCAAAACAAAAAAGTCCTCGCTTCCAAAATAAAATGATGAGCAAAAAAAAAGTTCTCACTCCAAAAATAGAAGTGATGAGCAAAAAAAAAGGTCCTCAATTTCTACAAAAAGCAAAACACAAGAGACGAGCAAAAAAAAAGGATATTCAGGGTTTTTTATAAAAAGTATGAATATAGAGACTTAAAAAAGAGTATAATACTCTAAAAAAGAGTACGTCTGGTCACCCTACCGTACAGGCTGACCAGATTTTTTTTACAGAAAAAGAGTATATTAAAAAAAAGGTCCTCACTCCAAAAATACAAGTGATGACCAAAAAAATAAGATCCTCACTTCCAAAATAGAACTGATGAGCAAAACAAAAAGGTCCTCACTTCCAAAATAAAATGATGAGCAAAAAAAAAAAGTTCTCACTCCAAAAATAGAAGAAAAAAAAAAAAGGTCCTCAATTTCTACAAAAAGCAAAACACAAGAGACGAGCAAAAAAGAGTATATTCAGGGTTTTTTATAAAAAGTATGAATATAGAGACTTAAAAAGAGTATAATACTCTAAAAAAGAGTACGTCTGGTCACCCTACCGTATAGGCAGACAGACACATGAGTAGGACTTTATAAAGGTTTTTTAGTGGTCATACTTACAAAACCCTAAAAAATTAAATATTGGTTAAAAAATCTATTATTTCGAAGTCACTAACTTATTTCTCTAACACACATCGTTTTGTTGCGTTTCTTCTTAACACACTCTCCGCGGATCACAGTTTGAATAGCACTGTTCTATTTGTTAAAGGCTTTGTCATCTAGTCCAGCAAATAATCATCTTTGTACTGTTTCATATGATGACAATCTTTCTGCATTTTATAAAAAAAAAAAATACCAAGTTTTACAATCTGGTTTATGTAATAAAAAACTCAGTGACCTAACTAAAATATGACATAAAAAATAAAATAAGTACATGTTCAGCAACATTCTTTATAACCTTGTATGTAATATCTGAAAAATATTGCTGAGTACTTGGTGGTATTATCGTGCAATGCCATCTTGCAGTTTTTAGACAAGTTATAAATAACTTCATATGTCTGAAGCCACAACTCATTCCAGTTTCATTTCATTCATGTGTTTACGATCGCAGTCATATTAACAGTCAAGTGTTATTGGGATCTGCGTGGGGTCTAGTGCCCTCAGGACCTACTTCAAAACTCCGCCTATTGAAATAAAGCATGGATTACTTGGATTTTAACCAGTAGCGTAGTAACTGGGAGTTGTAACCTTGTTTATAAATCAACTCAGTTCTAATGAGTAATACAAGTGCAATGACTTTTATAAACACATTTTGTTCTGTTTATTGCCAATTCATGTTTGTTTGAATGATGGAATTTAGTTTATCAAGTGAATTTTAAGCTTTGAAGAAAGTCAATAATATTTTTCTTAAAACTCACAAAGGGTGAATTGTTTATGTGTTTATTTATTTATAGTTGTACCATTTTAAAACTGTTGTCAAACTCTTTACTCTTTAACAAAACAGAATAGAAAGATGTACACGCAAGTTTTAATAGTATACATATTCTGTAACTTCTCGACAGCCCATGCACAGTTTAATGTCACCTATACTTAGGGTGACCATCCGTCCCGGTGTCCCGAAAAATGTTCTCGGGACGCCCAATTGTCCCGGTTTTTGAGGTGAGGACTCTTTTTGCTCTTAATAATTTTAATTTGGGGGAGGTGAGGACCTTTTTTTTTGCTCTTTACTTTGAATTTGGGAGGTGAGGACCTTTTTTTTTGCTCTTCACTTTGAATTTGAGAGATGAGGACCTTTTTTTTTGCTCTTCACTTTAAATTTGGGGAGGTGAGGACCTTTTTTTTTGCTCTTCACTTGGATCTGGGAGGAAACAAAGACCTTCTTTTTTTCCCTGTGTCCCGGTTTCCCTTCACTGAAATCTGGTCACCCTACCTATACTGAACTGTCTCCATAGACTGTTCTCTGTGCAGTGGCGGCTGAGACAGTGTCCTCCTAAAAAAATTTAATAAGGAAAACTTAATTTAAAATCTTGTTTATACTTTAAAATTGCATTAAACTCGCTAAATATATCTGCGTATATTTATTTTATTAATTCTAATTCAAAGATTTTTTATATAAGTGTAAGATTTAAAAAATTTAGATCTAGAAAACAATGTTGTGGACACTACACGTGAGTGTCCCGGTACAGTGTTGCCACATGCGATTTCTGATGTATTTATCTACGCAAGTAATAAAAATGAACTGGAAAGGGCAATAGCGGCGAGTTGTTAGTGTGAATGTGCTGGTGAATTTAGGCCGGCGGCCTTAGCTTTGCGTTCGTTTAATTTGATTTACTCAAACTGGATACAGTGCGTTATATTAAAACTAACTTTGACTATGAATTTACATTATTAATAAAAAATATTAGTCCTCATTGGCCAAAATTGAATATTCTACAATCCAACAAAAATGGAAATAGAACATTAATAGGATAGAATAGTCTTACGCCAGAACAACGCTTGCAAATTGTGCAAATTTATTTCGAAAATCGTGGTTCAATTCGCGAAACTTACAGTGCGCTACGTTCATTTTACGGTCGACATAATCGTCCATCCGAGCAAGTAATTTGAATAACCATGGATCGTTTTCGCACCATGCATACTCTAATTGATAATACGCATCCACAGAGAAGTCGTACAGTGCGCACCGAAGAAGCTGTTGCTGCTGTGGAGCGTAATATTGAGGAAGACCCGAATGTGTCGATTCGCCATCGTGCACAGCAATTTGAGCTGTGTCCATCCACTTTATCGTAGATTTTGCGGAAAGATCTTGGTTTACGAGCTTACAAGATCCAACTCGTGCAAGAGTTGAAGCCACACGACCATCGTGTGCGTCGTACGTTCGGTGAATGGGCCGAAAACGAGATTGCTCATGATCCCCATTTTCACCACAAAATTTTATTCAGTAATGAGGTTCATTTTTGGTTGAATGGCTAATTCAACAAGCAAAATTGCCGCATTTGGAGTGAAGAAAATCCACAAGCCATTATTGAGACGCTGTTACATCCACAAAAAGTCACTGTTGTGCTTTAGGTGGAATCATTGGTCCTTATTTCTTCAAAAAATGATGCCGGCCAGAACGTTACAGTCAATGGAGACCGCTATAGAGTCATGATTAGTTTTTCGTTTCCCAATTGAATGGCATTAATGTGGAAGAGCTGTGGTTTCAACAAGACGTCGCAACAAGTCATACAGCGCGCGCCTCAATCGATTTATTGAATGAAACATTTGATGAGCGCATAATTTCGCATAATGGACCTGTGAATTGGCCTCCAATATTGTGCGATTTAACACCTTTGCATTATTTTCTGTGGGGATATGTGAAGTCGCTAATCTACGCCGATAAACCAGAGACGATGGACGACTTGGAAGCCAACATTCACCGCGTTATTGTCGATATACGGCCCCAGCTGCTCCAAAAAGTGGTCGAAAATTGGACTTCCAGATTGCGCTTTATTTGAGCCAGCCGCCCATATGCCCGAAATCATATTTAAACACTAATGGCATAAAATTATCTTTCCAATAAAGCCAATACCATTACCATTACCACGATTTTTATGTGTTTTATTTCATTTTGCAGTTCTATACCTCTAAAAAACACCCGTTACATCTGAAAATTTATTAAATATATATCCCTGCGCCATAATTAAACATTTTAGGTAAAAAGCAACCAATATATATATTTCCATATATAAAACACATTTTGAATCACACTAACCTACAAATATATTCAAACGCATGTAAACAACAACTACAAATGTTAAGAAATAATATCACTTTTCAAAGGGCCACGTTCCTAGGTCTCCTCTGAAGAGTGACACAACACTGTTAAAAGTGCACTATCGATGAGTTACAGAATACCAACACGAGGTATTGAAAAATGGAACTTTCAACGGGATACCGTAGAAACGATTGTCGAAAAGCTTCTATAAGCTTTTTATATTATTTATAGTGTTCTCAAATATTTATATTATTTACAGTACTGAAGGCGTAACCAAGTACAGTCTAAATTCTTAATATCAACAGTAAAAAACTTGCACGTCTGAAATTCAATCTATATTCGGAAGTAATAATGAAACTTTCTTTTGTCCCAATTAAATGAAATATTTCATTACATAACCCCATATTGTTAATCCAAAATTGAAGTTTTTATCATAGACAAAAAGTAACGGAAACACTTGCATCAAATGACACAAAAACTATTAAGAAGACCTCGATTGTTTTGTCACATTTACAATAAGTTATGGAGTGTGTTTCCTGTTTGTGACACGCTAAGAATTCTGGGTAATCAGCATTCAAAAGACATTTCGACATTTAACTCGTGCTAAGACGATCATGAAATGTCTTCGGCGAGATAAGGATAAATAGAATTTAGTAATTTACTATTATTATAAACAGCGAATGAAAGTGAGCTTATGCTGTTTGACAGTTGGTATTTCTACGGTGCTATTAGCATACGTTTCTGTTTAATACCGTAAAATGTTTAGCGTCATCGGATCGAAGTAAGACCGTCCACACACGGAGCTATTGTGGAAGTATAGTATTTCCAAAATTAAATGGCCACACTTGTTAAGAAGCTTAACAACGTGGTAATGGGCTTATGGCAGTAATTCCAAGACTTATTGCAGTAAAAAGAATATAAGAGATATTAAGGGAATTTTAAATTAAAATCGAATAGATGTAACACTAGTTCAATTGAAGTTTCTTAAAAACCATTAAGAATATTTTCCAAATTTATAATCCTATTGTTTCTAAATTTTAAGGGTTGTTATACTTGTTTGTTAGTTAATTCTCAACGTTCATAGCGTGCATACATTAACAACATGGCTCTTTGGGGACCTTTTGATTTTGAAGAAATCCCTAATTTCTGTAGTGAAAATAGTGAATCTGTGCAAGGTGATTTGGAGTGCGAAAATGTAGACGTTGACGTGGAATGCGAAAATGTGGACGTGGGTACTAAAAATGTCATTTGTCAGAAGATTGCAAAGTTATGATACTGAACGTTTATAAAAAGTTAGTTTCGGAAGGTAATGGACAAACCTATACTTAGAACTGCGGAATTAACTAGTGTTCCATATAGACCAATTCAAGATATCATTGTTCGTGGCAAAAATCAGCAGCGAAAACAACCAGATTTACAAGTTTTCTAGAAAATAGATAGTTTTATGTCTAAAACAATAATAAATAAAGTATACGACTTTTATTCGAAAAATATAGTGCCGACTGTGCATCTTTTAATAAAAAAGTTGGAAGAAGACGGAATAGAATTTCCATACAAAGTTAGCCATATGTATAATTATTTGAGTTGCTAGGAATTATTTTTGTGGCAAAAAAAGAATGAATTTTGTTTGTGCAAATTTGAATAAGATTATAAAAAATACTTTTATAATCTTTGCATGTAGTACAGACGTATGGTCCTGCATATGTTGAGTCCGGTCCTGCATGTCGTGAGTCCGGTCCTGCTAACTGTTGTAATAAATGCATATTACGACCAATTGTTCCATTTACGTCCAGAACCGAGCATTTCATAAAAATGTCCCTTTGTTTCAATCGTCAACTATTATTTATCTGTAATTATTAATTCTGCTCTGTAACATTTATTGCGTTGTATATAAATCGTGCAATATATTTGCTATCTGACTAACATTCAATCATTTTGAAATCATTGTGTAATGTTTATCAAGATTTATCGCATTTTTAATAAATACGATTTTATAATAATATCTTTTATAAATGGTCTACACTCACTTTCAGATGCTTATTTATGATTATTATAAATCACAAAATGTTGAAAAATAACATGTTGCAATTCTAGAATTACTTATAAAATATTGAAGTAATTAACAATATTTTGTACAATAATTATCTACTTGTAAAGAGTTCTTAATGCAGTTGCAGTTAGATGAAGACTGGCATAACCAGTATTAAGAAGTCAGTTCGAAGTCAGTTACTTTGAAATGAAAGATTTTTTACCAAAAAGTGTCTTATTTTTCAACATAGTCTCCTTTTAACTCGATATATTTTGCCCAACGATATTCTAATTTCTTGTAGCATTCGAAAAATTACGATTTATCGAACTATGCAAAATAAGCTGTTTCAGCGATGATCTCGTTGGATGCGAATCTTTTTCCAACGAGCCATTTCTTCATGTTTGGAAAGAGCAAGAAGTCGCAGGGGGCCAAATCTGGAGAATGAGGTAGTTGAGTAAGCAATTCGTTGAGGACCGTTGCAATTGCGGATATTGAGATGCATTGTCATGGTGGAACAAAACTGTTTCTTCTCCAAATAGAAATTGCTGCCCCATATGCCCTATCCACCTGATTTAGCTCAGTCTGACTTCCATCTACGTGGTGTAATCAAAAAGTTACTGTAATTTTTGTAATTTCCGCGCTACATTAGTCGGTTTGATAAATTTTGCTGTTGTAATGTTAGTTAACCTGTCTTTGACGACTGTATATTCGGCGATTTTTATTTTTTCACAATGAGGGATCAAACAATATGCATTTAATTTTGGGTTAAAAATGAAATCAAGTGTTCTAAAGTAGTGGAAATGATGCAATCGTTTAGTTAGTCGAGTATGAACGAAGGATGTTCGAGGATATCAGGGAAAGGTTAGGTCTGTGCTATGACCTGTCAGTTGCTTTAGGTGACGACAGAGTACTTATGGAAAGGCTGATACTCTTCCTGAGAGAATTGAACTTACTGTTTTATTTGTGAAGTCATGCACCTTACTTTAAAGTGTACTATTTATAGAGTGTGATATTCGATGGTAATTGCCCCATTTACAGCCCCTTACCATCACCCTGCGTCTGTTCATTTTTCGAACAGACTTTTTATTTTATTTATTTTGTATTTGTCCGTGCAAGATTTCTTTTATCGAGTATGCGTAATTTTAATGATTTTATTTATTTATTTATTGTCTAATTTATTGTTTTTTATTATGTAGCGTAGTCATTTAGATGGGCTGCGTTAGGCGCAAATAGCCTTTGTTGCTGTGCGCCAAAAATTTAAACTAACTAACTCGCTCTACAGCGATCAGTAATTCTAATCTTAATTTAATCTAATCATACGAGCGGGACCTACTATTAACATTAAATTTACTATGTATTATACCAAATTGCACGATTACATAAAAGTAATGATTATGACGTCAGTGGAAGTCATTATATGATGACATATTCATAATAACATGGAAACAAAATTATTAGTTGCAAAAAGTTCTTCCTGTTTCTGAAATCGAAAATAATGTCCTGCAGCTAAATTTTCTTCACGAAATTCCGTCCACTTCCGAAAGACGTTATACTTAAAATTATTATTTAACGTGGTAAATTAAGCTATTTAAAAATAAGATCGAGCTAATGTTAACCGAAATTTCAAATTAGTAAAAATATCAAGTACTGGATTCGAACGGCTTAAGGATGATGAAGGAACGAGGTAGGCCAAAGAAAATTAGAAATGATGACCGACAGCAATAAAATTCATCTATAGTCTATCTCAGAAAGAGCGATAGTAATAAAATTTATTATTTGTAAAAAGTTATAGTTTTTTCACACAGAAGCGATACACAAAATATGAATAGTTCGAAACGAAATATTGTTAAAAAATAACCGAGTGTGCCGCACATCTTATGCGGGAATACGAACTAGGGTTAAACACAATAGATCATAAAAATTTTACCCTAAAATTTTTAAGAAAAATATGGTCACAGGCGTGCGTAATGATATGATAAATATGGTCACAGGCGTGCGTTTAATAAAATGATAAATAGTAATATAGAAATACACAACACCAATTTAAACGTGTTTAAAATGTGCACGCCACTGGTAACTGCCTGACAAAAAGATTTATTACTATCGCTCTTTCTGAGATAGACTATATACTAGCCAAATTCATCCAATACTGAACACAGATTTCTTCAAACATATCAGGTCGTCAAGGATAAAATTTGTAGTTAATAATGTAGTTGCCAACTTTAACAGCTTATTATTTGACATTGGCTTAATATTTTACCGTTTTTTTGGTAAAAAGTTCCACATCTTGCATGTTTAAAGAAATCATTGTATGCTCTAAAAAATATCAAAAACTTTTAAAAATTAATTTTGTTGAAAATGGAACGGTCGGAAATTCGCACTATTATGAAGTATGAGTTCTTACGTGGAACTACGACATCGCACACCGCGCGAAACATTAATAGTGTATTTGGCTCTATTGTTACTACGCAGCAGACAATATTGGTTCGCCAAATTTCGTAAAGATAACTTAAAAACAAAAAAAAAAAAAAAAACTGGTTCATCGATCACAGCAGAAATATACTGCAACCAACTGGACGAAATGATGCAAACAAAAACTTAAGAAAAACAGCTTAGATTGGTCAACAGATCGACTCCTATCTTATTGCATGATTGCTAGACCACACACTGCACAAATGACTGTGGCAAAACTACAGGAATTGGAATTGGAACTTCTTCATCATCCATACTCATCAGACCTAGCCCCCACTGACTACCACTTCTACCGCAATTTGGACAACTTTTTAATAGGAAAACAGTTTAATTCCGACAATACTGTAAGACTTGCCTTCCAGGAATTCATTGACTCTCGTCCGCCAGGGTTTTATATCACCGGCCTGAACAACCTGCCGCTTAGATGGCAAAAGTGTATAGACAATATGGGTGCATACTTTGATGAATAAAATAATTCCTTATATTTGTGAGTTATCAACTTAGCATTTTTTTCTACAAATTTCATCCTTGACCTAATATTAATATTGGAGAAGCAATTTATCAGTAATAACTTTATTTAAAAATTATTTTAGTTACGTGTGTTATTAATTAGTTTATCGGAACTAAGCACGTTTGGCATTGAATTTAGCGCGGTTCTGAATTTCCCACGTTTTATTACTTATGTAGATCGAAAGAACTTCCTTTATATGTTAATAATTACCAACAAGGTCGAGTTTGAGGTAATTTTCTGGAAAAGACTAACTAGAAATTATAAAACAGCAAAAAAATTATGGGATCAGCACATATTTAATTATATAGGCAAGTGGTCTTCAAACATGAGTTAAAAAAATTGATGTGAAGTGTGAATTTTCACACATTTCAGGGTTTTGCAGGTATTTAGTAAGTGAATGATGATTATTTTGTATGCGAAAACAAATTTTATATTAAAATATTTTTTTTGTTAATTTTAATTCGAACGCCTAATACCATTATTTAAGTTTCAAAATATGTGCAGTATTTTTTTTTTTTTTTTTATAGCAATGTTCATTAACAATTTTAAAAATTGCGCCTATGGCTTCCATTGGTTGTTATAAGTTCCGTCCCTCTGATTTCGTGTACATTGAAACAGAATTAAATTATAATTTAAACAATTTCCACTGGTTATTAAATTTACGCTTTTAAAAATAAAATGCAACATTTGCCTAAATATAACTAGAATTTTGAAAAAATAATTTAAACAATATAAAAATTAAAAAAAAAAAAAACAAAAAATAATATTGTCTCTTCTCACAGGGTTCGATCCCTTTCGGAACGGGTTACTTGGTTGAAAAATCAGCGGCAAATACCACTACACCAGCATACACGTTCTAGTGTGGCGTGTTACAAAGCTATAACTTGTATACATTATTAGCCAAAAATCACAAAAAATGCGTTTTTCTCCAAAAACATAATCCGATCAAAAATTCCTGTTGTACTATTCCGGTTCACACCAATGTACATTACTTAGAATTTTTTCAGATTTTTAGTTTAAACCATCTGGGATACAGGGTGTGGGACAAAAAAATTTTTGCACAATTTTGGCAAAAATCGCTTCAAAATAATTTATTTTGCAAAAATAATATTGATCGTTAATCCACGTACCAAGGGCTTTCATTTGATACCGTACTCAGAATTATAAAAAAATATTTTTTTTTTCGATGAGCACATATTTGTTTATATTTTTAGGGGGATATGTTTTTTAGATGTTTTAGTATTTTTCCTATGTGCGGGTCAAAGAGTTGTATAAGCATGCCAAATTTCAACTCTCTAGGTTTAGCCGTTTGGCTACAATTTTTACCGAACAGACAGACAGACAGACAGACAGACAGACAGACAGACAGACAGACAGACAGACAGGCAGACAGACAGACAGACAGACAGACGACAAAATGACGGTATAAGGGTTTTTTGGTCATACCTACAAAACCCTAAAAACATGGGAGGATGAAATTCGAAGGATCATGTTATATAATTTTAAATTCGGTGCATGGCAAAATGGAAATCGATAGTGGTTGAACTGAACATCGTCGAAATAAAGATTAGAAACAAAGATTTTAATGAGTAAATCTTGTGTCTGATTTAAAAATTAAATATCTTCATTCATCTTGGTTCATACATTGCAATTAAAATTTCATTTTCAAGTTATTAACCTACTTGCTAACTGTATCATAATTTATGTTACAAAATGAAAACAGTTTTCTTCTCTCATTGTGAGTATTTTTGTTCTTATAATGATCAATTAATTTGACTTTTGAACACGTACAGACCATCGGTCATAATGCAGGAAATACGTGTATCATAATTATGTCTTGCAGTTAATTTTAATTTACTTTCTGCTAGGAAAGTTTCGAATGCAAATGTAAAAATTTACAATATGGTGTACTAAAGATTGAAGCATTGCGGGCTGCTTTAAGTTAGTGATGTACTGCAGTCCAGTAGTTCTTAACCTTTTAGCAAATTCGAACCACCGAAATATCCTAAATAATATAGAAGTCTGTGGTTCCACGATATTTGAACATACAACAGATTAACTTGCGACACTTTAACATGGATAGATTAACATGCGAAAGATGAACATAGACACATTTTAACACACGACAAATGAACACTGCGACATATTAGCATAGCGACAGATGAACATAAGTAAATTGAACACACGACATTTGATCTCATATTTCATTTTTATTTTTTATTTTTTTTTTTTATTTTATTTTTATTAATTAAATGAAAAATTTAACACTAAAATTTTAACCAAACTGAGAATGAACTTTTACACTTATAGTATTTCCAAAATAAAATGGCTGGTCTTGTTAAGTAGCTTAACAATGCGGTAATGGATTTATGGCAGTAATCCTGAGACTTAATGCTTTAAAAAGAATATAAGAGGTATGAAGGGAATTTTTAATTTAAATAGAATAGATGTATAATTGAACTATAACAGAAGATATTTTCCATAAATTTTAGGGGTTGTTATACTTGTTTGTTAGTTAATTTTCAACGTTCATAGCGTGCATACATTAACAACATGGCTCTTTGGCGGCCATTTGATTTTGAAGATATTCCTAATTTCTGTAGTGAAAATAGTGAATCTGTGCAAGGTGATTTGGAGTGCGAAAATGTGGACGTGGCTACTAAAGAAAAATGTCATTTGTCAGATGATTGCAAAGTACTGAAACTGTACGTTTATAAAAAGTTAGTTTCGGAAGGTAATGACATTGTAGTACAATTAATTAAAGGCGAAACAAGTGCAATAAGTAGAATTTGTGGAAAAAATGTGTAGAACATGTAAAGAGAATTGAAACATTTTTTTTTTTATAAATCCACCAAATGAATCTGCAATAATTATTATTATTTTGCTAAGCTATAATTTTTATTATTTTGTTAATTTTCGTCAATATTACAATGTAGTTTTTCAACATAATCTCCATTTAACTGAGTACATTTATCACAACGATAAACTAATTTTTTTAAGCCGTCCTTAAAAAACTTTTTCGGTCTCCTCAATCCACCTATTACAACAGCCTTGGCACCCAGCGCGGCGAAACCTTGCTAACGCCCAAACAATCATGTAAGATGTCATGAACTTGTCGTGTACCTATCCCTAGGCGCACACTACATTGACGAATAGTCATTCGCCTGTCCTCTTTCAGTAGGTCTTCGACAGCAGTAATGTTTCTTTCATTTACCGACGTGCTTGGGCGCCCACTGCGTGGATCGTCTTCTAGTGATGTTCTACCGGTTTTAAAACGATCGATCCACCGATAAACAGTACTTTTGGATTCTGCAGACTCACCAAATACTCCTTGCAGACGCTGAATAATTTCAGATGTTTTCACATCTTTCCACAAAAAGAAAATTATTGCTCTTTGAGATTTTGCTGCGTCTTCCATGGTTACAAAAAGAGTGCTATGAAAACGCGTCTATATCAATCGAACACCTAAATCAGACTGAACAATATTGCACTAGATAGTTGCATAAACATGTCAAGACTTGTCTAACACCAATAACATTGCTTATAAGTTCTGCGTAATTTCATTATAGCACAATTCCCAGAATTTAGGAAACATCCCTCGTATAATAGCCTTCGTTTTAATTAAGTCCAGTTAATCATTCTGCAATATGAATCTTATAAATACGATATATCTTTTTCGGAAATATAGATTTTTATCCTTTGCTCCTGTTGACTAGCTTAGCTCCTCCCCGGTCTTCCACCGCGCCCCTAGCAATTTTCAGCGTTGTAGAACTCCGCAAGGGTCAATATTGCCCGTTTTGAGAATCACTGTTTTAAACGAATGTAATTGTATACACCATTTAATTTTATATTCTATTAATACTTTTCTAATGACTTAACTTCTACCTTTTTAAAGTTTATTAAAGATTATTATTATTATTATCACTACCAAAAGGCGCCGTTCAAATTTCTAGCACCAGACATCAAGTTGGCTTACCACGGCACTGGCTATTGCTATAGCCTTCTGCCTTGATTTCGATAGCTCCAATGTACTAATCCCCCATAAGTACTTACCTTGTTGTTGGTTTAATAATATAATTAAGTGTTGTGAAAATCAGGAACTCACCTAAAACAAAACGAAACAATTACTATCCATACCATCTAATAATCTAATATCGAAAGTTTAACAATGCAGGAAAGTTTTCTTCCTGTTTAAAACGCCTGGAGTACCGAAACACTTTAAAGGCGAGGATCCGACTGTTTATTTTGAGATTTTATCGAGTTAGGAACACGACAGAGGAAGCAGGATTCAATTATGTATAAGCGATTCATAATTTTAACTTTGCAGCTGGTAAATATAGAAGGATCAATGAACGATAACATAATTCATGGATCAAAATAAATCTTATGTACATCATAAAACACTGTTCATAAAGTCAATGTAATTTGGGTTTGTGTTAGTACTGTATACAAGCAGGATAGCAAAATAAAAATTAGCAATAAACGTAATTTTGTCGTTAAGACACTGTTTTTAGTGAGGCATGATACTCGTTTTGAACCTCGTTTTAAATAAGCACCATATTTTTAGTCTTAACAAGACGTATATCCCCAGAAGAAAATTGGAAAAATGATGCGACACTTTAACATGGACAGATTAACATGCGACAGATGAACATAGACACATTTTAACACATGACAAATGAACACTGTGACATATTATCATAGCGACAGATGAACATAAGTCAATTGAACACACGACATTTGATCTCACATTTCATTTTTACTTTTATTTATTTTTATTAACAATGTTTGTAATTATTTTATGTGGTGTATATGTAAACAAATTCTAGTAATAAAAAATCACTGAAAAATGAACAAAAAAATTGATGTGAAGTGTGAATTTTCACACATTGCAGGGTTTCGCAGGTATATAATAAGTGAAGGCGGCATGCTGAGTGTGTAGAACAAATTTTGCTTTGTAGTAATCACGGCAAAATGAACGATATTTTTAAAATAATTTATCGTCTATTAATCTAAGCTTTAAAAACAAATTTTATGTTAAAATATTTTTTTGTTAATTTTAATTCGAATACTTATTACCATTATTTGGGTTTCTAAATATGTGCAGTATTTATATATATATATATATATATATATATATATATATATATATATATATATATATATATAACCAGCACGGAGAATTTTTGATCTTCTGTTGAGGCACTATCTTAGGAAATTATTTGGGAAAAAGAAGTAAAGCGAAGGATAATGCAATTATTTCATAATTGATCCAATATTTCGTTTATTCTTCATAAACTTTATCAAGGATTTCTATAACAAAATGAACCGGTCATAAAAGCAAACACAAACTGTACATTTCCCTTACCGAAATAGTTAAGCATGTCGCCAAGATGTAATATAAGTAAGTGAAGTTAGACCCATGGTGTCCAAAACAGTAAAAGAGTTGTTAAGAAACACTTGAATACATCAAATATTGAAGAAAACAAGTTACGATGTTAAGGCAGATATGACGCCATATTAGTTACTGAGTCACATGACTTGATACGCAAGGCATTGTGGTTATGTCAGTAACAAGAAGAAAACTTCCTACTTCTAACCCCGGGAAAATATGAAATGTTTGACATCCCATGGATGTAAACAGGTAAAACTCCTACGAGGAGAAAAGTATAAAGTGTAAAAAAGTCCATTTGGAAAATAATTTAAAGGAAGGTAGTAAAACAAGGATGGAGATAACCCACTAAATGTAAAAAATGGAAGAACCGCACCAAAAATTCACCTGACACTTTTAAATGTTAACAAAAACGAGTAAATGTCATGTAAGCTTTCCGTATCGGTTCTGGCATTCAACACATTATGGAAGTGGTTAATGTAACACATTTCATAAAAAAATCTTTTTGAATCGTTGGGAAATCTATCCAACACCTTAGGATTATCAAAATCCACAACATGATTAGTAGATGCTACATGCGTAGCTAAGGTACATTTTTGGGGATTAACCCGGCAATCTGATTTATGTTGTGTGATCCGATTCCTAAGTTTTTGGATTGAACTTCCCACATATACCTGTTCACAAGAACAGTTTAACATGTAAATAGTGTTTTTTGTCGATAAGTGGTCAATCTTCTGTTTCAATTTTGTATTGATAACTGAAAGTTTCTTTAAGGGTTTATCGGCTATTATTAGGTTATCTAATCTAAGTACTCTTTTAATACTGTTAGACATATGACCCATGTAGGTTAATGCCCTATATTTAATAGGTTCGATAGAAGAGGTACTGGACCCATGTAGTTCAGGATTCCTATTACGGGAACTGGGTTCATCAGTATTTATATTGAATAAAAGTTTGTAGATTAAATGTTTAGGGTAAGAGTTTTCTATGAAAATTTTGGCAAGTTTAAGTAAGTTTTTTTGTATTAGTGATTCGTCCGAAATTTTAATAACCCTATATTTCATGGTTTTTACCAACGCAATTTTGTATTTTAAAGGATGAAAAGAGTGAAAATTAAGATAACGGCCAGAAAAAGTTTTTTTCGTGTACCAATCGAACCTAAGTACGTTTTGAGGATCTCTAAAAGCATAGGTGTCTAAAAACGGAACCCCTTTTTTAAGAACATCTTCTTTTTCAACAGTGAACTGTAAAGAAGGGTGGTATTGGTTAAATATGTTTAATGTAACATCTACCTTATCTTCCGGGACTGCTAAAAGTAGATCATCTACATATTTTTTAATGAAAGGGATTTCAAAATCAAGTTTTTCAGTCACCTTTTTTAGTAGAGTATCCATAACGAATTGTGATAAGATTGGACTCAAGGCTGAACCCATAGGTAGCCCTTTGTTTTGCAAGAAAAATTTATTATCGTAAACAAAATAGCAGGAACGATACAGCGTTTCCATGATCTCGATAAATTTTGATTTACTAATTTTAGTAATTTTTTTAATCTTTGGCCATCTAAGTTGGATTTCGTTGGCAATAAGGTCCCATGTAATGCTTGGGAATAAGGACACTACATCCAGGCTAATGAGCCTGTAGTTATCAGGTAGAACAGTGCCTTTTAAGTCCCTAACCAAGTCAAAGGAGTTGTTGACATAATATGGATTGTCTGTATCATATGTTTTTTTAAGAATGTTGGTAATGAAGAAGGTAAGTTTTTTGAAAGGTCCGTCTGAACCGTCAATTATATGCCTTAACGGCAATTGATCTTTATGAATTTTAACGTTTGCGAACACTCTAGGTGGTAACGCGTTATGTTCTTTGAGATCCCTACTCTCCGTATCTGAAATGTATTGTTTTAATTTTAAAGTCGAAATGATTTTGTTGTTAGAATTTTGAAACGAAGTGGTAGGGTCTCTAGGAAGTAAAGAGTACGTACCCTCTTCGTTAAGAATCCCTTCTAATCTGTCCACGTAGTCCTGTTTATTCATTAAGACAGAAGTTTGGCCCTTATCAGCACGTAACAAAATGACTTGATTATTATTTTTAAGAAAGGTTTTAGACCGAATGTATTGTTGGTGTAACGTGTTATATTTACTATCCACTACGTTGTGGGTGCCTTTAAAATAGTTGGTGAGTAGGTTAGTGACTTGTGCCCTCTTAGTATTTTTACTATTATCATCATGGAGAGCTAATATTTCTTCGACCTCACCTAATACCTTAAAAACATCCACCTCGCTGTGGTCAATAGGTAAGGAGAATCTACTACCCAAACTTAAAAAACTGGAAATTTCTGTAGGAACATCCGTATTGGAAATGTTCATAAACCAACTATCTAAAGTCTTGATTTTATTGTTACAAGAGAAATCATTTTTGACCCTAATGAACTTGTTATGTAATCTATGCTTATTTTTATTTGTGATTTTGTTAAATGCAGCTTGCTGCTTAGCGAAAAACCGGTTATGTAAGTAATAAGGCAAAGATTCCACAACCCGTCCCTTAAGGTCGAAAATTTTTCTTTCCAGTGTTTTAATTTCGGAATGTACATTGTTAATTTCCAACGATAACAAACTGTGCCTCAACCTGTTATTAAACTGATGAAAGTCCTTGTTAGTATTCCCAAAGTTATCGCACATTAGACACTTTATATGCTTCTCGTAAGCTCGAACATGTTGCGGAGAGATCTTCTGTTGTCTACATTTTATAAGGAACGTCCTTCTTGTTATTGATTTGGATAGTTTTTTGTTTTCTTTGATGTATTTCTTCATGCACTTCATCACTGTTTCACCATAATTAGTCCGAATTGTTTGAAAGAATCCCATGTTAACTGTAATAAAACCAGCACGGAGAATTTTTGATCTTCTGTTGAGGCACTATCTTAGGAAATTATTTGGGAAAAAGAAGTAAAGCGAAGGATAATGCAATTATTTCATAATTGATCCAATATTTCGTTTATTCTTCATAAACTTTATCAAGGATTTCTATAACAAAATGAACCGGTCATAAAAGCAAACACAAACTGTACATTTCCCTTACCGAAATAGTTAAGCATGTCGCCAAGATGTAATATAAGTAAGTGAAGTTAGACCCATGGTGTCCAAAACAGTAAAAGAGTTGTTAAGAAACACTTGAATACATCAAATATTGAAGAAAACAAGTTACGATGTTAAGGCAGATATGACGCCATATTAGTTACTGAGTCACACATAACCACAATGCCTTGCGTATCAAGTCATGTGACTCAGTAACTAATATGGCGTCATATCTGCCTTAACATCGTAACTTGTTTTCTTCAATATTTGATGTATTCAAGTGTTTCTTAACAACTCTTTTACTGTTTTGGACACCATGGGTCTAACTTCACTTACTTATATTACATCTTGGCGACATGCTTAACTATTTCGGTAAGGGAAATGTACAGTTTGTGTTTGCTTTTATGACCGGTTCATTTTGTTATAGAAATCCTTGATAAAGTTTATGAAGAATAAACGAAATATTGGATCAATTATGAAATAATTGCATTATCCTTCGCTTTACTTCTTTTTCCCAAATAATTTCCTAAAATATATATATATATATATATATATATATATATATATATATATATATATATATATAGCAAGGCTCATTAAGATTTTGAAAATTGCGCATATGGCTTCCATTGGTTGTTTTAATATGCTCCGCCCGTCTGGTTTCGTAAACATGACACATAGAATGAAAATGTAATTCCAACAGGTTATTAAAATTACGCTCTTAAAAATTAAATGTAACATTTGCCAAAATATCACTAGAATTTTGATAAAATAATTTAAACCAAATAAAAATGAAAAAAAAAACAAAAAATTAAATTGTCTCCTCTGCCCGGGAGTGAACCCAAGTTTGTTGCGTAGCAAGTGAGCAAGCTAATCATTAGAACAGGATACGCTTTCTAGTATAGTGTGTTACATAACTATAACAAATAACTTTTGTACATCGTCAAAAAAAAAAAAAAAAAAAATGCGTTATTTTCCGAAAACATAATCTGATTCAAAAATTCCTGTTGCACTATTCCGGTTCACACCAATGTACATTACTTAGATTTTTTCAGATTTTTATTATAAACTATTTATTTTTTTGCACAATTTTGGTTAAAATCGCATCAAAATAATTTATTGTAAAAATAAAATTTTGATCGTTAATCCACGTACTAAGGGCTTTCATTTAATACCCTACTCAGAATTAAAAAAAAATATATATATTTTTTTTTCGATGAGCATATATTTGTTTATATTTTTAGGGGGATACGTTTTTTAGATGTTTTAGTATTTTTCCTATGTGCGGGTCAAAGAGTTGTATAAGCATGCCAAATTTCAACTCTCTAGGTTTAGCCCTTGGCTACAATTTTTACCGAACAGACAGACAGACGACAAAATGACGGTATAAGGGTTTTTTGGTAATACGTACAAAACCCTAAAAATTAACAAAAAATCTCTAAAATAATCATTTATAAGCCTTTCGCGGGCCACTAAAATTTTGCTAAAGACCACCAATGGTCCGCGGACCACCGCTTGAGAAACACTGCTATAGACTATTAGTAATCTTATTTCATATTGTTAGTTTTATAGGTAGAAGTAAGAAATAATTTCACTCAGCTTTTTGGACAAGAAGCGTTTATTTTAACAAAACACAACGTTTCGCCAACAACATTGTTGGCTTCTTGAGGTGCTATAACAATAACATCATGATAGAAAACAATATTGTACAATCAATAACAAAATTTACCTATGTTAGTTAAACGTAGTCATAACAGACTGTACATCAATCATCTCCAAGGATGGTGAATTGCAGAATTCATAGACATTAATGTGTACTTGAAGAAAAACAGACCATAGGAAAAATAGGAGTAAATTTCAATTAAATATTGAGATATAATGATCAAAAATTAGAAACTATTGTTTAAATTTTACAATGCAAAATGAGACAAAATAAACTATATAACTGTCCAATATTAACTTATTCATAAATACAATGATATCAAGTTTTATCGATGCATCAATATGACATATGACATTATTGTTAGTTTTGTATGACAAAATTATGGTCAAGTTGAATGAACGTTGAGTACCATCTGTATCTTATTTTAAAATCTCTTTAAGTGTCTTGTTAACAATAGATTTCACACCTAAATATTGACGAGTTTAAAGATAAACCTACAATTTTAAAACTTCTAAAATTCGTTATCGACGTGCTCTTGTTAAACCCAACCTAAGTTAAATTATGTTATCACTAAAATATTTAAATTAGGTTTTATATATGGATATCAATCGCCTAGTTTCCATATAAGTCGTTCCCTTGGCCTTCTTTTACTTTAAATTATGATTAAAAATCGAGAATATAAATCAATTTTAAAATATGCAAAATTTAACTGTTTAATGGAATTTTATTTTACTGCAAAATTAGATTAAGATCATGGTTAACACTACAGATTTCAAGTTTCTTATAAAAAAATAACAATTTGAAATAAAATATGTAACTATGTATGCATATGGTGACCAAATTACCCTTAATGCCTGTACATGATGCGATTTCTCGTTTTAAATCTCATACGATTTATCGTACAAGAATTATTGTATCGTGTACTACAGGAATTTCGTACGAGATCTTGTACGATATTGAAAACCAACCAATTTTTATAGTCCCGACCTAAAATATTGGACAGAATGAACCAATAACGGAGCAGTAGGATGCGCATATTCGTGTGACCGTAGCGAACAATCTGTCAAAAATATTCTCGAGGTTATTTATTGTCAACTTTAGCTATATTTTGTCTTATTTTGTTTAAAATAAATTGGATTTAGCTATTTACATTCTTAGGACCTTTATGTATGCGTTTGGATTTATTCAACATTTTATTTTCCAACATACTTTGCTAGTGGCTTATCTAAGGTGACCATTAAACATTCCAGTCCGGGAAAAGAAGTCTTACAGATTTATTTAAAAAAAAATTTTGGATAAAGTTTTTTTTTTGAAATATTTCTTTTCCACAAATTATTCTTGATTACAATTTCTATACTTCTCATTTATTTATTCAAGTTTTAAAATTAATTTTTAAAGTAAATTATTTTATGACGATAATAATGACAACAATAATATTTTTTGATAAACAAAAAGCGTAGTTTTATAGACAATAATATTAATAATAAAATATAAATAAAATAATAATTCCCTTCAATTATAAATGTAATAAATTAGATCAGAAAACGGTACGGCTTTGCGAATCCAGGAGATTTACTTATTCGAGACAATGATTAAGATTATCAGTCTTCAAAAAATGGTAAACTATCTGTCCACTCTAAGTTAAGAACAATAGGGGATACGCATAAAATTTGTATTTCCTTAAAACTACATTATTTTGATATGTTAATGTTAGTTATGTCACCTAACAAAACAAAAAATACATTTTAATTAATATTATAGCCAAATTTTTGAATTAAAATATTGTAAATTTGAAATAAGCCGACCACGGAGCGAAGGTTGCCGAGTAAAACGACTGAGTATGACGTCAAACGATAGGGGTTTCACATCACAGATACAGCTACAACATAATCTTTACACGTGTGTGTATTGTATTGTTCGAGAGTTTTGTATTTGTTTTTAAGCAATTTTTCACGCATTTATTATTAAAATGGCAGATAAAGATTTTGTTAGGGCTCAGAGTGATAATTTACCCAACATTGATGCATTTATGCTCATGGAATATATGAAAAATAATGAATGCTACAGTGCTGCGGAAATACGTGGTGTCAAAGTAATTTTTATTTTATATTCTATAACTTTATGTAAACAAACGCTGCAACTCTGTAAAATGTAAATATTTATGTAATTTAGATGTCAGAATTTTACTACATTGTTTACATGAAGTTACAAAACGTTAGAGGCATAATTGAAATACTGCAATATAAGTTATCTATTTTAATATAAAATTTAATTCGGTAAACATGTATAAATTGTTTTTATAGAATTAAACTTTATTTTAACTAAAATCACTCTAACTTTACATAACCTATGAAAGTTATACAAACAAATAAGTTCAGAACAGACTATGTACGCCGGTAAGCTAGTAGTGTCATACGTCAGTTAGAAGGGGTATGACGTCACACGTTGTTTTCGCGCGCTACATACATTTATGATTTTTTAAGCCTTCAAATTACAAATAAAAATAAAATAAAAACTGTTTTTTATGTTTATATTTAACAAGAGGAATATAATAAAAAATAAAAAAAAAAATCATGCCTATCCCCTATTATTTGAATTCTGTCAACTTACAAAAATAGACGTAGTGCGCATCAATTGGTACAGATTCAAAGCGATAAATATTGGATGGTATACTACAATAATTTTACATCCGATTTTTCTGAACTAAATTCGCAATGCAATAATTATCGTACGAGATTCAAAACGAGAAATTGTATCGTGTACTACAGGCTTATGAACTTATTTCTAAGTTGTGTAGATTAACAGGCATGAGGCATATTTCGCATTACGTACACTCATATTACATGTACTCATTCATCCGTACACTTTTCCATTAGAACGCATTAATAGTTTCAGGTTCGTCTATAAACTATAATCAACTAGCTTTAGATTCGTAATATCCAGATATTTAAAGTTTAAAATTCTTATATAATCGAAAATAAAAAATAAAATGAACATGTGCACGATACTTTCTTTAATTCAACAAGTTACTATGAAAGTAAAAACAAAAAGTTGAGACCGCAAAGTTGTCTGGAGTTATTTTTAGCTGGCGAAAAATGTGACCACTTTTTCTACCCACAAGCCCTGACATTGTAAAGCCTTGGTCCACTAAATCCAGTACAAGCACGAGATGTTTTTATCCGAATAAATTACAACAACATATTACCAATACCTGATCGTAAATTTCTTCGTAGAAATTAAAAATATGGATCCATATAGCTTTAAATATGCGTTAATTAATGACAAAGATTAACCGTTGTTGATTTATTCATTGGCGAGTTCCAAAGTTAATAACTCTCAAATACACTAAAATACAGCGGTTAGAAGGAAGGAGACGGAAGGTTAGACGGCAGGTAAGGAGACAATGGAACATTTGTTGAAAGAATTTGAAGAAATACGACACAGAACGGAAACGAGAAAGGAAATTTTGGATGAAACAGGAAGAGGGTATGAATGGATGCAAAACGTTAAAAAGAGAAGGGAAGAAATTAAGGAAAGGAGTCAACGAAGATATTAATTAAAGGAGAAGGAGAGTAGATTTTAAGCCGAAAGACGAAAATTATATTTATTATTAAGTAAAAATAAATTAGTGTAAGATAAAATGTAGTAAATAATATTGAATAATAAAAATATCTCTATCTACAGCGGTTAGAATGGATAACGAATTTTAAAAACCTTAATCTACATTTTAAAAGCTTTCTTTTGATACCACGCAATACATTTTTTTAACTAATTATTTTTTTTATTAACACAAAAATCGATATTTATCGAAAAACTAATCTGATAAAAAATTCCTGTTGAACTATTCCGGTTTTAAGATCAACCCTCTGTGAAATATGGTGGGGGACAAAAGTTTTTTGACATAATAGCGAAAATTGATAAATATATTTTTCAAAAATAAAAATTTGTTTATCCACGCTTTAAGAAGTTTCATGTAATACCCACTAAAAATTTAAAAAATATATAATTTTTTTTTCTTTAAATACATATTTGTTTATATTTATCTGTCAGTATTTTTCCTATATGTGGATCAATAAGCAAGCCAAATTTCAACTTTCTATGTTCAGCCGTTTGGCTACAATTGCTACCGTACAGACTGACAGACACATTATAAGGACGGAGGCACGTTATACGGGTTTTTTAGAGGTCATACCTACAAAATCCTAAAAAGAATAAATTCTGATTTCCACAGGAAGCAGCAAAAAATTGGTCTCTTGTTTATTGTTATTTTTTCCCATAAAGGTATTGTTTTTTGGGACAACTTATTTTAATAATTCTTGTTACAGTGATACTTCTCTGGACACAACGTCAGAACTAAACGAAGAAGAAGAAGAAGAAGACATGTAGCCTGATTACAAAATCTACAGAAAATCAGCAATATGATTCAATCTGACGTTATAAGGGTTTTTTGGTGGTCATGCCTACAAAACCCTAAAATTATTAATTTACCCCATCTAATGTTTTCAATGAAAGTCGATTTTTATGAACTTTTAGAACAGGTTGGATTTCGGAGAGACACTTCACCACTTTATAGGGAAAAGCGCACAATATAACATACTTCTTTCATTTGGTTTCATTGACTACCAAAAAGCATTTGACTCGGTAGAAATGTGAGCTATAATGCAAGCTCTAAATAACGCCAGAATTGATTCAAGATACTCTTTTGAAAACCATTAATGGTAACAGCACTGTAACGGCTAAAAATAAAGAATGATGAAGATATGATCAATGATTAAATCGCTATCAGTAAAGGGGTACGCTAAGGTGACACAATATATCCCAAGCTGTTCACCCTCGCTATGGAGGACATCTTTAAAAACTTAGACTGGAGAGAAAAAGGCACACATTGATGGAGTATACTTCAAACACCTTCGGTTCTCCGATGACGTTGTCATTATTAGCAGCGACATTAGAGAGGTAAGCCCTATGCTAAGAGAATTCACCGAAGCATTCAAATGTGTAAGTCTTTAGGTAAATTGGTTCAGAACCAACATAACGAGCCAGGAGATCAAGCAGATCACTCCTGAAAATAATCATTAGAAAATGTTAACAAATACGGATACCTAGGCCATCTTATTCCGCTCGGAAAAATAACCAAATAATAGATATATTCCGCAGAATAAGACTGAATTGGGCTGCATTTGGGAATCTGCAACTCAAAGTTTATGATTCGTGAATATTGTTTGTGTCCACTTATGGTCTGGAAACGATGACGTTGACAATCAAAAGTGCTAACAGGCTGAGAACAACACAAATTGCAATGGAGCGTGTCATGCTTGGCGTTAAGTTTGCGAAACAGAATCAGAAATTCTGATATTCGGAGATGCAGCAAAATTACAGACACAAATTCGTAAAACATCGCATTGCGAACTTCAAATGAAACTAGACAGGATTCAACTAGGTGAACAAATAAAATAGTCCACTGGCGTCCGCGGCTAAACCAATGTCGGTAGACCTCAAAAATGCTGGCTTGACAATATAAAGAGCATCGCCGGAAACTAATGGTTTAGAAAATCTCAAGATAAAGATGTGTGGAATGACGAGGGAGCTCAATATCCAGCAGTGGATGAATACAGATTGAAGAAGAAAAAGGAGAAGAATGTTTTCAGGTTGTGGCCTTGCTCCATAAATCATACTTTACAACTAGGTTATCTATTCAAGATAAAAAAATTGTTTTAAATTCTTTATTGTCGTTTTGCGTGTTGCACGACATTCCTTATTACCTTATCTATATCTATTAAGAACCCCTATGTTGTACTAATTTTGCGACCCTAAGTTACAGAATTGCCCTTACTTTCTGCTCCCATTCTAATAAAATAAATGTAACATAGACACGACCATTAGAGGGCGCTGAAGATGTAATGTACTAAATAATTAGATATAAATCAAATTCTGCCGGCAGGAAAATATATGGTACAATTAATAAAGCGTTGTAGTAACTAATTCGGTTAATAACTCACATTCAGATATAAAAACTTTGTAAAACGTCTAATGGTAGAATTAGGAAATAATTTCATTCAGCTTTTTGGACAAGTAGCGTTTATTTTAAACAACACAACGTTTCACCAACAACATTGTTGGCTTCTTCAGGTGCTATGTTAGTTAAACGTAACTCTAACAAACTGTACATCAGTCATCTCCAAGGATGGTGAAATTGCAGAATATCATATGACAAAATATATGAACTTGAAGTATACAGAAAATAGGAAAAACAGGAGTTAAATTTTAAATATAATACTATGATAACCAAAGGTAGTGACTATTAATTAAATTTTACATTTCAAACAAGACTAGAGATAAATATACTAATGTCCAAGATTAACAAAAATTCAATAAATATAGAATGATAGTAAGACTGACCAACGCATCAATATGACAGGCAGTCACACTATCCCCCCTGACAACCTGGTACGCACAAATCGCAAGGTTGACAGTGTCACCTCCTGTACAACATGATGCAATAATAACTCTTAAAATCATCAAACTTCACATCCAACTAAATCAGTGAAAGAACCCAATAATAAGCAATGAAATCCGGAGCAATCATACAATTCGACGTACCAATCTCCCAAAAACCAATGGTACGCACAAGGGTAATGAGAGAATGGTACCTCGAACGGTATATCAAGACCCAAGTTCAGAACCCTTTGAGAGCTAAACACCTATTTAAAATACAGATACATTAATTGCAAAAATGACAATTACATCGGTAAAACACCGAAAAAGCCCATATCGGTAACAGTGAGAAACCTAAAAAGACATAGAGCAGTAAATCATCATATGCTCTCAAGTTCATATATTTTGTCATATGATATTCTGCAATTTCACCATCCTTGGAGATGACTGATGTACAGTTTGTTAGAGTTACGTTTAACTAACATAGCACCTGAAGAAGCCAACAATGTTGTTGGGTGAAACATTGTGTTGTTTAAAATAAACGCTACTTGTCCAAAAAGCTGAATGAAATTATTTCCTAATTCTACCATTATACAAAATTGGACGTTAAATACTATTCTACTATTAAAACGTCTAATATGATCACAAATTGAAATGGTAAATGTTTTAGAGTTCTCGAGAATTCTCCATTATTTTTGTCTTCTACAATTTTCATGTCATTAGTCTTGACTTCTATAATTTTACATGATCTATCCATAATTTCAATTAAAGTCGATAAATCCATATTTCAAAGTCAAATGAAAAAGTGCGTTTGAATTATTCTTTTGATTTTTTAATGAACTTTTAATGGTACAAAGAATTGATTTAAGTTCTTCCATCTATAGAAGATTTTCAATAAGAGGTTTTATGTGATTATTTGGAAAATTAAAGCTGTGCTTTGCATATTTAAACCAGTGGCGAAGGAAGACCTCCGCTAGACTTGCCACCCATAAAAAATATAATAATAAAAAAAAATACAATTTTTTTTTTTAAATTTAAAAAAAAATTTAGGTAAATTTTCAAAAATACATCAAATTATGTCCAATACAATTTTTTGTCCAAGGCTTGGTTTACTAGTTACGAACTTTTTTAAATTTTAATGTTTAATAACTTCCGTTTCCGGTTTCGTATTTTAATAAGAAACAATAGGGTTCTTCCCAGTTATTAGGAGAATTTTTTAGTACTAGAACGAACTCTTTAAGTTAAACCGTTTTTGAGTTATCGTGTATACACACAGACACACACACATACGGACGGCACTTCGAAAATAGGTTTTTTGGATTCCCTGGACCATGAAACGTGGTCATCAGTCAAAATCTCGACATCGAAAATTTTCGCGATTACAATACTTGCCCCTTATATATTAAGATCGGGCAAGTAAAAATGATAAATAAATAATAACGTTAAAAAGAATAAATTAAATAATGTAAATATATTTTTGTTAATAAACATTCATACAAATCAGACTTTATCCTTGTTTCATCTATTGAAACCATCAATTGTCTACTAAGTTGCAATTTGTTTATCATTCAACATATTTCGTAGGATGTTTTAGTGATAACCAAGTATTTTATTAATTCAGAAACCATATGCAATGATATCATTTTCTGCATGAATTAATTTTAAAAGATGTTCAACGTTATCCACAAGGAGGCAATCTAATGCTATGTATCTAAATGCATAATTTTATCATGAGATTTTGGTGTCACAATGAGATGTCGGAGAAGAGAATCTGGTACTGGGATAACAATACATGTACACATTACGCCTTATTAGGAGAGTACAAGATGCCTCGGTTCAAAGCACTGCACTATGTCCTGCGTGTACCCCAGCATCCATGCACTCACACACACACACACACACACACATCCACTTATCAGTAGCGTAGGCAAATTGTCATATTTCAAACACTTTATTAATTAAAAGCTTTTGTTAGACTTCAAATAACACTATCGCTATCAATGAAATGGTGTTAGCAAAATAACTTTTAACTTTATGTCTGATATTTAAATGATTTGCTGTTTAAATTTTTTATATCTGTAATGCTGTCATTAACCATATGTGTTTATATTTAATTTACATGTAATATTATTTGTTACTATCTAATTTATCTCCATATGTCAAATTATTTAATCAAACATTCCATATTTGGTGAGGTTTGCTACCTACAATTTAATATTTGAACTACCAAATTGAAAGCTGTAAATTGTACTGTTTCTAGTTTCAAATATATTATAATAGATTCACAATGCCTAAGTGGTGCGTAAGAACAGAGAAAGTTTTTATGTTTCTAAACCTTTGGCATTAATCTTTATATACTTAACAATTAATCTGCCACATTGCGTATGCTATATTAGTAATGAATTATATGGCATGTATATGTTGTTTCTCATATATATCAGGCTGGCGGACAGAAGAACATAAGCCAATTTATGAGGAGGAAGCTATGGATACTATGGAAGCCATGGATACTCGGACAAGTACTTTAATAGAAAGAAATTAAAAGTATACAGACAAAACGAAGGTGATGGTTTGGATTTTTTAATTTGTTTGCTACATCTGAAACCGAAACACAAGTAAATAAATCGTAGGCATTCATTTTCTCTTTTTGCTGAATACTGTTTTCTTTATAGGGGAAAAATTTTAAGATCGTAGCGCCACGCGGATTTTTTTGAAACCATTCTAAATCAGATACCACTTGACATTTACTAGTAAATAATAGCGAAAAGTGTATCAAAAAACGACAAAAAATAAATAATTGTTTGGGATTTTCTGATTTTGTGAAGTGACATTACTTGTAAACATCTAAAATACTACATTTTGTGATCTGGTTTTAAGTTATGGCGGTTTTCCATTGTCGATTATTTTAACTATATTGGGGGAAATAATAATTCCCGTGTTGTTTACCAAGGGGTAGAAATCTACAATGCTGGGCATATAATATTGTGTGGAGTCACTGAAAAAAACAGAGAGTTCATAAAGATTTATGCATTATGCCTACAAACTTGTGCATTACAAACCCACACACAATAACAGGAATTTTCAAGATATGCGATAATAAATACAAAATTGAAAATATTTTTTGTAGTCACTATCATTAAAATGTAATGAGCAAACTTTGATATAAGGGCTCACTTTTTTTCCAATTTTTAAATTGTTTATCTAAACATCGCGTCGATTCCTAACCTCTTGCTTTCCCAATTTTGTTTCGAACCATACGGTGTCTAATATTAGTGGAAACAAATGAAACGATATTTCCGGGTTTCTTCTTTTCAATGAATTGCACATAGGCACACAACAATATGTATTATACATTTTTCAATGATTATAATAAAACTTTAAAAACAAACTTCATACAAAACCAATACACAAAACGAAATGTTATATGATGTACACAAGTTCATGAAACGCTCACCAGATGGTAGGGTGCTTAGCTGCAAATCCCTATAGGTTATATGATCCTCGGAATATACAAATGTCTAATACAGGACAACGAAAGTACGCAGACGCGGCAGTAAAATTAATTCATGTTATGTCCATACAGTTCTGCTTTATAAACTAAAAAACCTCCTATCCAGCAATTATTACTGTCTTTTTATAACCTACTTGACAGATACAACACTTCTCAATTAAATAGAATGATGTATTCCCCAAGGTAGTGTACTTGGACCATTCCTCTATCTACTTTATACTGCAGATATACCTGAGACAGAAGACATTATGATAGCTGCATTTGCTGATGACGTTGCTATACTATCAACAAACTATGATTCTATCGAAGCTTCTACAATTATTCAAAATAACATAAATCTTATAAACGATTGGTACAATAGATGTCAAACTGAAGTAAATCAGTCTAAATCTGTCCAAGTCATCTTTACAACCAGATTCATTACTTGCGCAAAAGTATTCCTATCAATAGTATTCCAGTTTCCATAAAAACTGAAGTAAAATACATTTGGATCGAAGACTGACCTAGAGCGAACACATACAGGCCAAATGTAAGCAGTTAGATCTAAAATTTCGTCAAATTTATTGGCTTTTTGGTAGAAAATCAAAATAATCGGTTTAAAATAAAATTTTGCTCTATAAGACCTTACTCAATCCAATATGGTCATAACTATGGGGATGTGCCAAATCATTCGGAAAAGGGGGAGAAAGGAGAAAGAAAGTAAGATGGGAATGGTCAGGAAGAGAAATCGAAGAAGAGTATAAAGTACCTGGGATACGTGCTAACAAGGAACAACAGTGCAGAGCTACACGTTAGGGAAAGTGTGAAGAAAGCAAGGCTGGTGATGGGAAAGCAAAGGGGAGAGGTGGTTTAGTGACGATATCAAGTGGAGGATGAAGATATTCGATGCAATAGTGAAGAGTATCCTTATGCACGGAGTAGAGATTTGGGAACGGAAGGAATGGAGATGATGGATATGGTACAAGAGGGTTATATGAGATGGACATTGGTGGTAGACAGAACGACATCAGGATTTATTGTGTGAGAGGAAATGAAGAGGGTAAAGCTGGGAGTGGGAGCCGGAGCGAGGGCAGTGAAATATGAGGAGAGAGTCAGAAGCAAAGAGAAATATACTAAGGGAATGCTGGGAAGAAGGAAGAACAAAAAGTCAAATTGTCGGCATGGGGAAAGACAAGGAAGGAGTACTTTTGGAGGCGTAGAATGGACATAAGAGAAGAAAGAAAGATAAACGGAGGAACAAATATAGCAGAAGAACTGAGAAGGAGGTACAGGAACAGTAAAGAACAAACAGAACAGACAAATCGAGTGTGAAAAGATATAAAGAGGTACGAGTGATCGAAATACCGAGATACTTGAACGGGAAAAGAGGAAGATCAGGGGGTAGTCACGAGAATAGCGAAATTATGATGCGGCAACAAAGAGAGGAACAACAGATACTGGAAAAAGCCAGAGGACAATCTCTGTAGAATATATAAGGAAGAAGCGAAAACTTTAGAGCATTTAGCGAAGAAATAAAAAGAAATGGCAGTCTGGGAGGAAGATATAAAGGAACTGATGAGTGATGAAGTCAAGGGAGAAAGATGGGTCAGAAAATTGGAAGCAAGAAGGAAGGAGATTGAAGAGGGAAGCCGGAATGAGAATAGGAAGAAAGAGAGGGACATTGGACATGCATATAGGAAAAATGCTAAGAATTAAAAAAAAAACACTCAGCCAAAAATATAAACGTAGATAATTAAGACGTATATGTAATTTTCGAAAAAATGTGTGGTATCAAAAGAAAACTATTGACCGGGGCGCCGCGAGAATATTTTTCCAACTGTGTTAGTTAGACCAATGTTTTGACTTGGGGCTCCGCGGAAAAATTCTAATACATTAAGAGCGCCAGTAACTGAAAAAGTTTAGGAACCACTACCATAGATTGTTTCAATTCTGTTCTTATTTTTGATTCGATACACTTTAAGTATTATTTATGGTACAAATGCAATGAATCCCGTATATAAACATTGTAAGATCCTCTTAAAGACCTCGCTGCACGCCATTGAGTTTGATGGGACATTGCATTCCCACCGTCCTACCATTACCATGATGGAAAGGTTGCTATTCCAAGTGATCTCCGCTCGACTCCAGTGCCATATGGTCTCTATTTAGAGCAGCATGCAACATTCAGCGTGCAGCGTCACACCATACCGCTCTATGAATTATCATGACCAGAGGGGTTAATGCTTTGATATATCACGGCATACTAATACAAACTCGATAACAACATGAACTAATTTCAACGACAATATTACGTGCTGTGCATCAGTCTTTACCATTTATAAAACATTATTGTATCAGATGTAGGTATGTCGTCATTCGATTAGATCATATTGGCACGTACAGAAACTGCAACATCTTATTTTATTAAAACAAAGTCTAGGTATTATAATTAAAATCGTATAAAAAATACGAATGAAGAACGGGTACTTCGCCAGTACTGAATATGTCTAATATTTGAATAAGTTTGCATGTTACCTGACAGCTTAATTTACTCATGACATACTCGAAAAATAATTTCTAATGAACAGCGAGGCGATATAAAAACTAAAATTTGTGTATTTAAATTAAATTTTAATTTAAAAATAAACTGTACTCGATAAAAAGAATCTGTCTGTCAATAGTTTTGAATGAAATTCAATAGATTGTATAGAGTACAGTTAGAGTGCTGTAGAAATTTATAAATTAACTTTATATTTAGGTTAGCATTTTAATCATTCTACTAATGAACAGATGCTAAATTCTTCACATATATACTTCAGCTATGAAAGGTGTTATACAACTTAACAATAAGGCATACCTGTAAAATAATTAACAGATTTGTTAGCACATTAAAGTGTGAAATCACTTTTTATATCACTAATAAAAATTTTATAAGAACAGAATGAATTTTACTGGTGTTGTTTTAGTATAAAAAATATTCTAAATTATTATGGTGTGTTTGCTGTGGTAAATACTTTGAACCCTATAGGGACTTATAAGCTTGGACTTTGAAGTCCAAGCGCGACGTTTTCTCCAAAATAATTTAGAGAAAATGAACATTTACTTATTTAATAGTCTAGTTCAGCGTTTCCCAAAGTGTAGGTCGCGACCCGGCACCGGGGCAGCAAAAATTTTACCGGGTCGCGAAAAAAATTGTAAAAACACAAAAAAGATTTTTTTTATACATATTATTTTTTTTTACGTCAGTTAATCACTAGAATAGTGTGTATTTGTGCTCTTTATTACTATACTATATTCTTTATTACTATACTATACTATTTATTACTATTTATTACTCTTTATTACTATAAAGCTACTGCTTTAAAATAAAATTTGTTTTGTAAATAAATGTTTGTTTTCATAAGGTGGGTCGCGAAAAATTTTAAAACCTCGTACCGGGTCGCGGTCAAAAAAGTTTGGGAACCGCTGGTCTAGTTTACTATTTATATTTATCAATCGATAAAACTTGTTTCAATAATTCAGGTTGAGTTTTAAGAAAATTACAAAATTCCAAACAATCCATTTTCATGGTGACTTTAATATTAAAATTAATGACTTTGTTTTTTGTCATCATTTATTATTTAGAAGTGAGGAACTTTTCTTTTGTTATCACTAATATTTTAGAAATGAGGACCTTTTTTTGTTTAGGTCATCACTTGTATTTTCACCCACCTGTCATAACTAATTAAAATAAAATTTATGTGAAGTGTGAATTTTCACACATTTCAGGGTTTCGCAGGTATTTAGTAAGTGAATAATGATTATTTGGAATGCCAAAACAAATTTTATGTTAAAATATATTTTTTTTGTTAATTTTAATTCGAATGCCTAGTACCATTATGTAAGTTTCTAAATATGTGCAGTATTTTTTTTTTATATAGCAAGGTTCAATAAAATTTTGTAAAAATTCCTTTTAGATAGATATATAATCTAAAAATATTAAGTGAAGGCGGAATGCTGAGTGTGTAGGACATATTTTGCTTTGTAGTATTCACTGTAAAATGAACAATATTTTAAAAATAATTTATCATCTCTTAATCTAAGAGCTTTAAAAACAAATTTTATGTTAAAATATTTTTATGTTAATTTTAATTCGAGTGCCTAATACCATTATTTAGGTTTCTTAATATGCGCAGTATTTTTTTATATAGCAAGGTTCATTAAGATTTTGAAAATTGCACCTATGGCTTCATTGGTTGTTTCTAGTCATAGCTCCTCCCTTTGATTTCGTGTACATTCAAACAGAATTAAATTATAATTTCCACTGGTTATTAAATTTACGCTTTTAAAAATTTAATGCAACATTTGCCAAAATATAACTAGAATTTTGAAAAAATAATTTAAATAAAATAAAAATGCAAAAAAAAAATAAAAAATAATATTGTCTATTCTCGTGGGATTTGAATTCATTTTCTTGGGCAGAACGCTAGTACCGTAACCATTGCACCAAGATACAAGTTACAGTTTAGTGTTTTATATAACTATAAGTTTTCAACATTATTAGCAAAAAAAAACACAAAAAATGCTTTTTTTCCAAAAACATAATCTGATCAAAAATTCCTGTTGTACTATTCCGGTTCACACCAATGTACATTACTTAGAATTTTTTCAGATTTTTAGTTTAAACCATCTGGGCTACAGGGTGTGGGACAAAATTTTTTTTGCACAATTTTGGCAAAAATCGCCTTAAAATAATTTATTTTGCAAAAATAAAAATTTTATCGTTAATCCACGTACCAAGGGCTTTCATTTGATACCCTACTCAGAATTTTTAAAAAATATTTTTTTTTTCGATGAGCACATATTTGTTTATATTTTTAGGGGGATATGTTTTTGAGATGTTCTAGTATTTTTCCTATGTGCGGGTCAAAGAGTTGTATAAGCATGCCAAATTTCAACTCTCTAGCTTTAGCCGTTTTGCTACAATTTTTACCGAACAGACAGACAGACAGACAGACAGACAGACAGACAGACAGACAGACAGACAGACAGACAGACGACAAAATGACGGTATAAGGGTTTTTTGGTCATACCTACAAAACCCTAAAAAATGATGCACTTTGAATAAAATGAAAAAATATAAAAAAAATTTAAAAATCTTAAAATAAAAATTAAAAATTCCGGCGTTATAGGTTAATTTAATTTTGGTCGGTAAGATCTGAATAAAAATTACCGTTTTGCTATACATCTTCTACAACATGATTTTCTTGTAAAAGCGAAAGTTTTATTACTGCACCCAATTCAACTGTATTAAAAATAGCATCTACAAGAATAATGCTACTAAAATTACTACTATGATGATTCAGTGTGAATCAGGCTTTAGTTAATTTAAGCCAGAATAAAATTAGATGCTCGATTAGAACAGACGCACCTCAGCACAATTCTGGAGTTCTAGAATTTTTAGAACAAATACTAGCTTTACAAAATTTAATCATTGTAAAAACCTGTGCAATTTTTATTGCACAATCAATTATTCTTGCAATTATTGCATGCAATTTTCTTAACTTGCGCAATAAATTGCTTAAACAATTACACTGCCAAAACATTTTTCAGAACTGCTATCTATAGTTTTAAAAGGAAACTTCTTGATTTATTTATTATTTTAAACTCCGCCCAAATTAGTATTCGATAAGATACAAAGAGACTTCTGTTTTTTAAAAGCTTCTGACCTTCTGACCTTTTTTGCTTTGAACTTTTCCTATTCACAAACAGACCTTCCTTAATGCGACCAGTGAACTTTTCTAAAAATGTGTCTAATAAAATAATCTTTATGATTTGGTTTCAACACATTCTGATGCAATAAAAATAATATCAATTTAAATGTTGATGCATGTTGCGATCGTAAATCGTTGTTGTTACATTTTTGTTGCTTGCCTGTGAGATTTTTGTTGCACATGCAAACTTGTTTATAATTACGAAATAAGTATTTTATAACATGAACCAGAAGAAAAAGGTTAAGATTAATATTAATAATTTACATTAATATTTAATTTGCGTGTTGAGAATGTTTAATGAATGGTTTATAGAGCAAATATTTTATACATACAAAGTTGCAACGACCCACAATAAAAAAAAACAATAACTGTAATTTTTCTTTACAATTTGAACGTTCTTAAAAAAATACCTAATTTTATCATAAATACTGACACAAACTTGTTATAGTATTTCCAAAATGAAATGGCCACTCTTGTTAAGAAGCTTAACAATGCGGTAATAGGTTCATGGCAGTAATCTTAAGACTCGTTGCTGCAAAAAGAATATAAGGGGTATTAAGGTAATTTTAAATTAAATAGAATAGAAATAACAATATAGTGCGTGCAAAGGTGAGAATGCAGTATTGCTCTTATGGCAAATAGGAGTGGTGTTGCCAAATGTTGTAAAAATGTCAAATGTGTTAGTTATAATAATATAAAAAAACTCGCATAATTATAAAACTCAAAATAACACTCAACAAAAATAAATGACCATTTGTAGAATACTGTATCTTCACAGATCAGCGCGTTTTAGAGCTGGCAAGGTCGACAAGCAAGGAAAGGATAGCGTCAATGTGTAAACCCATTAGAGAGTATGAAAAAGAACTACTCCATATGCCCTGTACTGCAAACTCACCTTTGAAGGGACTATAGTTCAATTGAAGTTTCTTAAAAACCATTAAGGATATTTTCCAAATTTATAATCCTATTGTTTCTAAATTTTAGGGGTTGTTATACTTGTTTGTTAGTTAATTTTCAACGTTCATAGCGTGCATACATTAACAACATGGCTCTTTGGCGACCATTTGATTTTGAAGAAAATCCTAATTTCTGTAATGAAAATAGTAAATCAGTGCAAGGTGATTTGGAGTGCGAAAATGTGGACGTTGACTTGGAATGCGAAACTGTGGACTTGGCTACTATTTTAAGGCTACCGCAATTATTGTGTTTTAAGCCCTATAGAATTAATATGGGAGCCAATTAAAAGGTAATGTGCGACGGAAAAATACAACACCGACAGAAAGTGACACTGTAGTACAGTTAATTAAAGACGAAACAAGTGCAATAAGTAGTGATTTGTGGAAAAAATGTGTAGAACATGTAAAGACAATTGAAACATTTTTTTTTTTTAATAAATCCGTCAAATAAATCTTCAATAATTATTCATTTAAATGACAGTGGTAGTGACAAACTCTGATAGTGATATAAACAATGATAATAGTGATATTAATATTTTAATAATTTTAAATTACCATAAATTGACAAGTTCAAAAAAAGAATGATTTTTGTTTGTGCAAATTTGAAGTATTTAATATAAAGACTTTAAAACAAAACGATTTTTAAACATGTCTATATTTATAATTCAAATATAGCCAGTCCTAAGCCTGATAAAAATGTGAAGGAATGTCATGTGAGTATATACAGTTCATTCTAAATAACATATAAGAAAACATGTATATTTAAAATAATTATTACGGTCCTGGCAACTATTTTTAACAGAACCATAAACTCAGCAGGTATAATGGTTATACTGTCAGTCATTATTGGAATCAGTAAGTGAGAGTAGCCATTTCATTTTGGAAATACTATACCACTGGAACTTCAAGCAAGATTCAGCCCAAACCAATAAGGCGAAGACTAAGCAGCAGTGGTTTAAAAGCAACATATCGGACTACCGTTCTCCTGCTGATTGGTTGTCCAGCAACCCAGACCTTAGAACAGTTATTTGAAACACAAAAATATATTTAAAAAATGACAGAAAATTCTTGTTGGTGAAAAATATTACAAGAGAGTTACTCATAGATTTAAACCCAAACATTCAAATTATACGATTTTCAAGGAAGCATTTTTAGTGCAACTATAAGTAAGCTCTTTCCAAGAAAAAAATCTGGTTCTAAGCCCCCCCCCCTAAGAAACATTTCTGGCTGCGCGCTTGCATGGACTAACAAATAAATTAGAATAAAAGTGTTTGAAAATTTGAGCAGACCCAGAACGATGGTAAGAATAGGAAAGCCAGGTACCATCGGACATCACAGACAATATAAAAAAACACGTTAAAATAAGGTGCAAGACTTCACACATAAAACAATAAGTTTGATTCTCCCAGGAAGAGTATCAGCCTGTCCATAAGCACGCTGTCACCTAAAGCAAATGACAAATCATACCACAAGCCTAACCTCTCCCTAAATAAATATAAATTTAATTCTTGATGACTACCTAAACGTTTCGTTTTTGTTTTATTTTTTGAAGTCCTTGAACTCTGCAAGACTTCCAAAAATGTCTGAGAACCAACATATAAAAGAATAATAATAAATCAAACACAATTCCTTGAAGAAATAAGAGTTTCCGTAATAAAATAAATATTTGAGAAGTGATTAACTCGATTAAATCATTTTCTGGGAACAGCAAATAGTAATTATTAACGGGAACAATTTGTAATAGTTATAAATCTTCAGCAATTAAGTAATATAAAAATGCAAAAAATTAAATAAACGATGTACAATAGTGTTCATACTGTTATATCCCACATGCTGTCAACCTAATCTAAGAAAACTAAAGCCGCATTCAGACCTCTTTAAATTAATAAGTTATAGATTTTTCGTTGTGTCGCTCTGAGTTATGCTTTAATGCATTCTTTTAACGTTCCATGTACCGTACACATCTGTTATAAATTAGAACGTTGCGAATAGCCCTCCATCTGTGAATTTTGAAACCAACTATTTAGCTTCGCAAAATATTTTATATGTATTTTATCTATTTATTTATTGTTTAATTTATTGTTTTTTTAAATATGTAGTGTAGTTATGTAAATGGGCTGCGTTAGGCGCAAATAGCCTTTGTTGCTGTGCGCCAAAATTTTTAACTAACTAACTGTGTTACCATTCACCTCTAAAAACGTGATCAGCTACCCAGACTAACTACAATATGCCTGATTCGTCGGTTGGTACTTATCAAAACAAATGATAAGTACCAATACATATCATTTAATTCACATAATGATGAACTGTGCATAAAAAACTTTAGTACCCGAACTCCTTTAGTAACGAATCTGAATTCACGTTGAGATCATAGTTTGCATTATATCACATGCTCGCTACTTAGTTGATAATAAATGGTACGATATAAAGTAACGTACCAGTGGTCTGTTAGAAAGAATCCAAAATGCTCGCACTTAAGGGGGGGGGGTCTGATAACCACATTTTAAGCATATTTTTGTGAATTTTTTTCAAATCTATGTTTAAATTTATTCATTTTCAAACTAAGTACATATATAAAGTATGTTTTGAAGAAGATACAAAAAAATTTTGAAGGCAAAATATGGCGAAATGAGCCAGCTGTGGCAAATCTTCTCAGACTCCGGGAAAAAAATTAGATTTTGCGGTGACCAGCATAACTCGTCACTGGATCATTTGAAATCAAAAATCCAAAAAGATTTTGTTAGTTTATGAGTTTGCCGAGGTAACGACGTTGAGATATTTTTATTCATGTTTTTTTTTTTTATTTAACAATCACAAATATACTCATTTTTAGGTTTTTTTTAGGGGGAATTAATTTTTTTTGTCTTCTAAGTAACGCTAAAAACTGAAAAATCATTTTAAAAATAAAAACTCAACGTCATTACCTCGGCAAACTCATAAACTAACAAAATCTTTTTGGATTTTTGATTTCAGATGATCCAGTGACGAGTTATGCTGGTCACCGCAAAATCTAATTTTTTTCCCGGAGTCTGAGAAGATTTGCCAAAGCTGGTTCATTTCGCCATATTTTGCCTTCAAAATTTTTTTGTATCTTCTTCAAAACATACTTTATATATGTACTTAGTTTGAAAATGAATAAATTTAACCATAGATTTGAAAAAAATTCACAAAAATATGCTTAAAATGTGGTTATCAGATCCCCCCCCCCCTTAAGTAAACTACTACTTTCAATTGAATATAAACAAATAAAGCTCTTTAAAATGGTAATTGAATGTCACATTTAAATTTCTTGTGTAATAATTGTGCATTATGCAAATTAAACAGTAAATAATACAGATGGCGCTTCAGCTTATTCACTTTTGCTTGCCTCCCACCATTTCCTCTCTAGTAATTTATTGATAAATGCATATATGAACTAAATCTTACAATATTGTTCATTTATATTCATGTACTCACGATTTCATTCACCTACACCGATGATATCACCCACTATCAGAATTGTTATAAAACTGTATAGTACAATTTTGATAACAACACGACCAGCGATCCACATACGGTCTGTTTCATCTATTTATGTAGTCCAGAGAGATTGTATGTGCTACCCATCCTTATCAGCAAAAAGAAACAAAACGAAAAGGCATCACAGATCGAAAAGAAAAACAGAGCAAACCAATAACAGTTTAATTTTTTATAAAATTCTTCCTCACAAAACAAAACCATATTTTTTAATTAATTGTGAGCTGAATTCAATCTTATTTTCAAAAACTTTCTTTCACGGCTAAATTTTGAGATATGAAAATAAATCATTGTGTTACTGAAATATCGTTTATTACTTAAGCCTGTAGTACACAGCAATTTCTTGTTTTAAATCTCGTACGATTTGTAGTACAGTAATTATTGCATTGCTAATATTGTTCATAAAATTCCGCCTAGTCCGCCATTCCAGTACTTTCCTGTTTCATCTACCAGCATTGGCTCTAGCAAAATGGCCTGCCCACTGCCACTTCAGACGTAAAATTCTACCAATTATATCATAAACTTTTGTTTGCTATCTGATCCACAAATTTGTTTTTTGATCTAAAAGTGTAACGCCAATTCTCTCTCCATCGATCTTTGAGCAACTCGTATTTTTTTCGCAAATTTTCGCGTGAGGGTGTCTCAGCACCATAGGTGAAGACTGGTAAGACACATTAATCAAATACCTTCCTCTTGAGGCAGATGGGGCAAAAACCTTTTAAAATGTGCCACAGATTTCCAAAGGCAGCTCATACCAACACAGTTCTTCTATTTATCTCTATGGTTTGGTTGTCCCGGCCGATAGTGATTTCGTGTCCCAGGTATTTGTAGTGAGAAATTTTATCAATGGGTCTAACTGCGATTGAAATATTACCACTCAGCACTAAATTTGGTCATTACGCTGGACTTCTTTATGTTGATTTGGAGTCCTATGTCCTAGGTTTTACTATTTAATTCTTCCATCATTTGGTCCATTTCTCTTAAGTCGTAAGTAGTTAAAAGAATATCTTCGGAGAAACGTAAATGGTTTAGACGATCTCCGTTAATGTTTAAGCCTCGATCTGTTGAATTTAGTCATTTAAAAACGCTCTCCAATGCAGCATTAAATAGTTTAGGAGATATAGAGTTTCCCTGGCGTTCTTGCTCGATATTAAAACGATCTGTTTTCTTGTGGACCTTGACAGTAGCGTCTGCCTTTTTATACACATAATAATGTAGTATACTAATCCAATATTTGTCGGTTTGAATCTGTACCAATTGATGGGCACTACGTCTATTTTCGTATGTTGATAGGATTCAAATAATTCTCTCTAACCTGGACTGGACAGATAGTTTACCAAAAAATAGAGAACCATTTTTAAAGATTGTTACTTTGTCCTATTGTCCTGCATCAGTGAATCTCCCGGATTCAGTTAGTTAAGTCACTAGTTGTTGAATAAATCCAATCGTACAAACGTATCCTCTTTGAAAAGCGATATTGTTTTTTGTACTTGTTGGTTACAGTTTGAATCTATCTGCAGGTTAGGGTGATTTAAAATGTGTTTTATGCATGGAAATATATATATTTTTGCTGATTTTTACGGTAAATGATTTAGTTATGGCGCAGGGATATATTTTTTATGAATAGGGGGTACGCATAAAATTTGTATTTCCTTAAAACTACATTATTTTGATATGTTAATGTTAGTTATGTCACCTAACAAAACAAAAATCACATTTTAATTAATATTATAGCCAAATTTTTTAATTAAAATATTGTAAATTTGAAATAAGCCGACCACGGCGCGAAGGTTGCCGAGTAAAAACGACTGAGTATGACGTCAAACGATAGGGGTTTCACGTCACAGATACAGCTACAACATAATCTTTACACGTGTGTATATTGTATTGTTCGAGAGTTTTGTATTTGTTTTTAAACAATTTTTCACGCATTTATTATTAAAATAGCAGATAAAGATTTTGTTAGGGCTCACAGTAATAATTTACCTAACATTGATGCATATATGCTCATGGAATATATGAAAAATAATGAATGCTACAGTGCTGAAGAAATACGTGGTGTCAAAGTAATTTTTATTTTATATTCTATAACTTCATGTAAACAAACGCTGCAACTGTAAAATGTAAATATTTATGTAATTTAGATGTCAGAATTTTACTACATTGTTTACATGAAGTTACAAAACGTTAGAGGCATAATTGAAATACTGCAATATAGGTTATATATTTTAATATAAAATTTAATTCGGTAAACATGTATAAATTGTTTTTATAGAATTAAACTTTATTTTAATTAAAATCACTCTAACTTTACATAACCTATAAAAGTTATACAAACAAATAAGTTCACAACGCACTATGTACGCTGGGTAAGCTAGTAGTGTCATGCGTCAGTTAGAAGGGGTATGACGTCACACGTCGTTTTCGCGCGCTACATACATTTATGATTTTTTTAAGCCTTCAAATTAAAAAAAAAAAATTAAAAACTGTTTTTTATGCTTATATGCAACAAGAGGAATATAATAAAAAAAAATTTTAAAATCATGCCGATCCCCTATTATCAGGGATATCAATTTTATGTTATTGGTTTTGTCAAAATTTCAAAATGGTGCAATTCATTTTCCACAATGTCGAATACAAAGCAACACTGCCCACTGTTAAACTGCTAGGTGCAGATTACTTTTACTGTGATATGCCTAGGGGACTGATACTATTAGATTACCCAAATTACATTACTATTACTGTGTATCTATAATTTGAACATAACTTTAGCGATTTTATTGTCCATGTTAGCTTATTTTTTTGTTGTTTCTTGTGCGATACCATTGTTTGTACACAAATTCCATAACAAAATCATTCCCACAACTGACTTTAATCATTTGTTTATCAACAGCAACCCACATAAATTTTAAAATATTGCGAAGGTCATGGAGCAAAACATTCGCCACGTTGCTCAATATTTCAATATACAATTTATTTCAATATGCACGATTACAAATTTATAATTGAAAATATAAAATATCCATTTATGGTTTTAGAGTTAGTGATATCTAGAACACGATCCGAAAATGGAAAATTGGGTGTTAAGATTACGGAATCGATTTACTTTATGGCGTTAGAAAAGGTTTTATTTTAATAGTTAATAGTTTTATTTTAATAATAAATCATAATATAGGTATAAGGAAGTGTTTATAGGATAATTGCAATGATATACTGCCCGTAATTTTATATTCTTACTTTCCAATTGCAAAGTAAGGAAAAAATTGTAATGGGGAACATCCTGCTATATGGGGTGGAAATATGGGGATGGAAGGAATGGGAGAAGGTAGAACGAGTAGAGCAGAGGTATTTGAGATGGATCTTAGGGGTAGATACAACAACACCGGGGTTTATTGTAAGAGAGGAACTGAAAAGGGATAAGATGAAAATGGGCACAGAAAGGAGGGCGATTAAGCACGAGGAGAAAGTTAGAAGAGAAACAGACAAAAGAATAGTGAGGGAATGCTGGGAAGAAAGAGCCAGAGAGGAACAGAAAGGAAAATGAACCGAAACCCACAAAAGTTGTTCGTTCACGAAGCACTTCAAAGAAAATGATCGCTTGTTTCTCCGGTTGTACTGGAGATGTCATAACCATTCCTGTAGAGGATCGGAGAACAGTTAATGCTGAATGGTACACAACAATTTGTTTGCCAGAAGTTATCGACAAAATCAGGAAAAACAACGCGTCATTCTTCATGACAATGCAAGCTCCCACACAGCACGTCAAAAATGATTATTTGAAGGAGAAAAACATCAAATTAATGTTTTATTGCCCGTATTCATCTGATATATCCCCCTTATTTTTAGAACTGCGTGGATAGCGATTTTCATCACCTCAAGAAACTGTTGAAGCCTTTGAAACTCATGTTTTTGAGATACCAACTTCAGCGTGGAAATTTTTTTTCGAGAATTGGTTTGAACGCATGCAAAAGTGTATAAATCTTAAAAGCGAATATTTTGAAAAGCAATATAACAGTATGTTCAAAATTTTTTTTTTATTTCTTATTTTTTGTAAAAACTTAAAAGGTAGCCTTCATACGTAATAAACCTAGATTTAAAAAATATTAAATTTGAAAAATTGTTAGTCATTACCATTTTGTAGATATATTTTTAAGTGCAAACAATTTGCCTAATTACCAATTTCCTGTCCCTCTAACATATTCCTGATAATAAAAAATTGTCTGCGAATTATCAGACAAAATGATAAGTAGTTAAATACATATATGGAAATGGAGTTGGTGTTAGTTGTATATGCATCATTGCTTATTTAAGAAGCTCTTTACCAATTAAATGCCCCCACGTTCGCAAGCACGCAATAACCAGATACTTTGCAGACTTGCACACCCATTATGCAGCATTTTCTTTTAAATATTCATATGTTTTTATCGTGCAATGGATATCGCAGTCGCAGAAGCTTGTTAAAGGGTAATTATAAAGTTTTATCGGGATCTACCTAGTTTTTGTTGCCAAGTTCAAGGTCTCATTGTTAAACAATTAAGAGAAATATATCATCATCATTATTGTTCCTGAGTTAGTATGTAAATCCTATAATAATAATATTTATTATCATTAAAACATTTTTACAATCGTCAATCGGTATATTACATTATAATCCTAGTACAAGGTGGGTAAAAAAAATGTGGCACATGCATACTATAGTTTACTCAGTATACTGAGCTTCATCTAAATCACTGAAGTCATTATCTAGGTCAGTGGTTCTCATACTTATTTGGCCTACCGCCCCCTTTTCAGAAAAAAATTACGCAGCGCCCCCTGGAAATCTACATTCTTTAAACGAACCTTATAAACTTTATATTTCTACCTACGTTCTAAAATAGAGTAAAGAAAGATGTTGTAAATAAGACACCTTGAAGCTTGAAATTAAAAATTATTTATTAAAATCATATTCTCATCTAATGAGAAGGATGAACCTGGTGCGCTGCTATCAATGTATCAATCCTCGGCTCTATTTTTGTCAGCAGTATTCTTAAATTATCGCGATTAGCTATTTGCAGTCGGTTTCTTTTTTTATTAATAGATTTGTGACCGCACTGAACCCACGTTCCACTAAATATGACGAAGAAAATGCAATTGACAACTTTTGTATTATAGCCCATAATCCAGGATAAGCTGTAGGAAGCTTTTGCAGCCAGAACTGTTGGTAGCCGTCTTTGAATTTAAATTTCAATTCGTAATTTGTTGTTACTTTCATCAGTTCTTCTTGTAATTTTGGAGTGTTTGCACTTGAAAAAGGATACAAAATTCAATTGGGTATGTTCATTTTAAAAATATCTTCAAATCGTTGGTTGAAGTTAGAATGGAGAGCACCCAAGTGCTGACAATAGGTAAGCAAGCCCCCCAAATCCACCCGAGGCTACTATCGCCCCCCTGGATCGTTCGAGCGCCCCCCAGGAGGCGGTATCGCCCACTTTGAGAATCACAGATCTAGGTATTCTGCAGTGAAGTTAAATGCCTTAAGCCTGTAATACATGATGCGATTTCTCGTTTTGAATCTCGTACGATTTATCGTACAAGAATTATTGTATCGTGTACTACAGGATTTTCGTACGAGATCTTGTACGATATTGAAAACCATCCAATATTTATGCTCCAGACCTAAAATATTGTATAGAAATGAACAGATATCGACGCAGTAGATTATTGCGCATAGTCACGTGACCGATACCGTTAGGAATAATTATCGTACGATAAATCGTACGAGATTCAAAACGAGAAATCGCATCATGTATTACAGGCTTTAGATATTAAATATCTCTTTAAAACCCTTTTGAATTTTAAGGGAAGCAAAAGTTTGATGCTGATCGGGAGAACATTATAGAATTTTATAGCGAGGTAATTTAGGCTGTACCTTGACTTCTCTAACCTCGTAAAGTCGGGGCGTATTTCGTTCTTATTTCTCGTGTCGTGTCTATGGACAGAGCTTTGTAGAGAGAACTTGCCCTGGTTTTCATGTACGTACATGAGGCATATAAGGATGTAAAGGGATGGGAATGTTAACCCTTAATCGGCTAACGTATCTCGTGAGATACATCAACATTTGAAATTTTTTACACAAATCCGGTGCAAGTAAAATAAAAGTGGGCTATGTATCCTGCAAAATACATAAACATAGAAGCGTGGTGTACTAGTGGCGACGCTTTTATCGGTGTGGGAAGTTATAGAACGGGTATTTACTTATTGTGCGCAATGGCGGTGTCTACATATGCAGACGATGTAAGTTCTAAAGTGGTAAAATACCACAGTTTTTAAATGTATGGTATTTGGGGATATTTAGCCAACTCATTGACATTGGCGTGAATAATGCTTGGCTACTATACAGAAGAGACATGGAAGCTTTCGGAAATAGAAATTATGACAACTTGAAAACATTTCGGACACATTTAGCTTTGTCGCTTATAAAAGCTGAAAATGTTACAAAGACCAGAAAATCCGATTTTGCAACAGAGCAGCCAGCCAAAAAAGTCAGAGTTCCTACAAGTGCCAGACCCACTGTTGACATCAGATATGACCAATTAGGACATTTTTTTTTTTTTTTTTTACTAAATGAGAAAAAAATAAATTTCTTTTTTTTTGTAACCTTTAATATATATTAAATAAAGAAATTATGAAATTTCCTGTTTTTCATTACAAATAAATGTTTGCCTGTTTAAGGGTTAATATACTCAATTCAATAAATTTGTATTTACAGTCGGATCTGTATTTAACATTCCCTAGGATTCGAACAGCTCTACGCTGTAGGAAGAATATGTGTCCTGTGTGGGGAGAGTGGCCCCAGATTAATAGGGCATACGTTATCCGGGTTTGGAAGGAAGCAAAGAAAAATGATTTTTGTACCATCAAGGAAGCACACCATCTTAAGTTATTTATACAATAGATCAACGAGCACAGATTTCTTGATCTATTCATTGTCAAGTCTTGCCAAGTACCCTGTATACCAATACTTGTTAGATCTTCGGTTAGCTGATCTCGCCATTTCTTGCGAAGTCTTCCCACTGCTCGACGGGTATTCAATCTTCCTTACCATATCTTCCTAACCAGTCTGTCCTCCCTAATCCTCATAACGTGTCCCGTCCACGTCCGTCTGAGTTCTTGGTTGATACTTGGCCTTGAGTACAGTTCTCGGATATCTTTGTTCTTACGGATTCTCCATTCACCATTAATTTTAATGGGACCAAAGATTCTGCGTAATATTTTATTTTCGAAAACTAGTAATAGCACTATTTTTTAATTTTTAAAATTTCGTAATATAATGATATTCATAAATTACACTCATTAATATTCCTGACAAGTTTCCGAAAAGTAAATCTATTGCTACACATATTACAAAATTTACCAATGCCAAAAATTCGGTCAACATTTTTCAATTTTAAAAAGTGTTTCTTAAGTGAACAAAACATTCTTTTAAATAACATCTGGGACAGATATTATAAATGTTGGTAATAAATGGTAAAAGTTGTCGGATTTAGGTATCTTGGGAATCTAAGTGGGTGCTTGAGATCATGTGGGCCGTAAAAGTTGTCTATCATCAGTTCAGTCCACGTGAATGCAGTTTAAACCTTGACTTACTACATATATTATTTTAAGCGTTATACATTAACAACGTATATTAACAACATACTAAATATGCTCTAGAATTTTTATTTACTAACACTTCTCACGAGATCAAGATAAATTTTGATAAATTATAAAGCCCACCTTGTTTACAGTTAATAAAATAGTCAAAAATGTATTGTGGGGGTATCAATTGAAAGTTATTGAAAAGCAGATTAAGAATAAAAGAGTTTTAAAATAGTATATTATTTATATAGACTTATTACCGAAAGGTAAAATTTCAACAGACCAACAGAGAAAAACCCACGACCCTGCAGTCCATAGTCAACCGTTCAATCTTATTTCAATACGGACCTCAAATGAAACTAATTGGGACCACGATTCTGTATTATACTTTCATGGTCAGAACATTGTAGTCAAAAATTAATTAAAACAAACTTCCGGAGGAAACTAAGCGTATTTAAATTTGTAGGAACAATAGCATTAATAGTTCTTACCAGAAAATTAAATTTAGCATAGCAAATTTTAAAAGTTTAATAATATTAAAATTCACCAGCCTCTAAAATATTTGGCATTAAGTTATCTTAAAATTTGAACACATAAAACACCTACTTATAATTTTATATAAACACAATATATCAAAATAAATATAACGTTTGACAACTGACAAAAAGATTTATATTCTCTAAAAATAATATTGAATAAAAATAATTATAGATTAACATAAACCAATTAAAGATATGTATCTTTGGTTAAATGGCATCTTGGTTATTTACATGATTATCACATATGGTTGATCGTAATGTATTTTATGGAGGGAAGTGAGGAGGAGTGAAGAGATCAAGTAACTGAATATGTCGACGGGAAGTCGGTGTTTCTTTGGTGAGACACAGCATGAAAGTACTTTTTGTGAGGGTGTACATAAAAAAATCAATGAATGAATAAAAGGAAAATAGAAATTAGTATTTATAGTAATGTAAATATTGTGTTTGACAAGATGAAGATTGGATTTTTCATGAAAAATTTATGAGTTAAATTCTTCAGGATGTAATCGATGTAATGTCTCAAAGTTTATTCAAATAACCTAGGTTTGTTCCAATAATACAAAGTCTGCTCGCGTTGTGCAATGCCTAGTAAGTGGAGAGAGGGAAAAGATTGATACGATGCAGCTGTCATTTGTGAGTTGACTATCATTGAGATTGTTTCGCGTTTGTTTTGAAGTTTCGTTCAAATTATACAGCCTTTTTAGGGTTTTGTAGGTATGACCAAAAAACCCTTATACCGTCATTTTGTCGTCTGTCTGTCTGTTCGGTAAAAATTGTAGCCAAACGGCTAAACCTAGAGAGTTGAAATTTGGCATGCTTATACAACTCTTTGACCCGCACATAGGAAAAATACTAAAACATCTAAAAAACATACCCCCCTAAAAATATAAACAAATATGTGCTCATTGAAAACAAAAATATTTTTTTTAAATTTTGAGTAGGGTATCAAATGAAAGCCCTTAGTACGTGGATTAACGATCAAATTTTTATTTTTGCAAAATAAATTATTTTGATGTGATTTTTGCCAAAATTGTGCAAAATAAATTTTGTCCCACACCCTGTAGCCCAGATGGTTTAAACTAAAAATCTAAAAAAATTCTAAGTAATGTATATTGGTGTGAACCGAAATAGTACAACAGGAATTTTGGATCAGATTATGTTTTCGGAAAATAACGCATTTTTTGTGGTTTTTGGTTCACAAAGTACAAAAGTTATACCACTGTAAGACAATCACATGCAAGGCGTGCGATAGCGTAATGGGTTAGAGAACTGGTGTCGTAAGCTAAAATGCGCTGGAAACGAAGGGTTTCGAGTTCGAGTACGGAGTGAATTTTATTTTTTCTGTTTTTTTTTTTGCATTTTTATTATGTTGAAATTATTTTGTCAAAATTCTAATTATATTTTGACAAATGTTGTATTTAATTTTTAAGAGCGTAAATTTAATAACCAGTCTTATTATATGATTAACAGACGATAAATTATTTTAAAAATATCGTTCATTTTGCCGTGATTACTACAAAGTAAAATTTGTCCTACACACTCAGCATACCGCCTTCACTTATTATATACCTGCGAAACCCTGAAATGTGTGAATATTCACACTTCACATCAATTTTTTTAGGGTTTTGTAGGTATGACCTCCAAAAAACCGTTATAACGTCACTCATGTATCTGTCTGTCTGTCTGTACGGTAGAAATTGTAGCCAAACGGCTAAACAAAGATAGTTGAAATTTGGCATACTTATACAACTTTTTGACGCACATACAGGAAAACTATAGAATTCAAAAAAATACAGCGCGGGATAAACATAAACAAATATGTAGTTAACAAAAAAAAATATTTTTTAAAATTTTGATTGGCATACCAAATGAAACCTCTTAATACGTGGATCAACAAACAAATTTTTATTGAAAAATCATTTTTTTTATTGGATTTTTGCAAAAAATGTGTCAAAAAACTTTTGTCCCCCACCCTATCTCACAAAGGGATTGATCTAAAAATCTAAAAAAAAAAAAAACTCTGTAATGAACATTGATGGGAACCGAAATAGTTCAACAGGAATTTTTGATCAGATAAATTTTTCGAAAAATGTCGATGTTTTTGTGTCGTTGATTAAAAAAAATGTATTGTGTGGTATCAAAAAAAAGCTCTTAAGACGTAGATTACGTAGTCCCGCACCCTTTTACCAAAAAAGGGTAAAATCAAAAATCTGAAAAAATTATAGGTAATGTATAAATGTTTATGTTCTGGATCAGTTGTTTCAGATTTTTATATTTTTTCTTCATTTTCTGATACTTAAGTTCTGCTCAACAAAAAGTTACAAGATTCGATGTTAGATTTAAATATTGATAGCTGCATACTTTGGCGTATGTACGTTAATCTAAAAGTTTATTACTTTTCGTCAGTTTACGGTATGTAACCGCGGTAATTTAGTGAATAAATCACTGTGGGTGTACTGGTAAAACCACAAGTTCCGCTATGTCTATGAGAACCGCAAATCAATGCCCTATTGGCGCCACAACAGATCTAAACACCGATTAGAATCTGTTATGTCAATGAGATTTGGTATGCATTTCTGAAATACCGCTACTAAACGAATCTGAACTAATAACAATCTCGTGTTCTATTAAGTACAGTAATACCCAGAGACGTTCCTGGGTTATTTTCCACCCAGAAACAAAAACAATATCGCCACCCTTATTAATTAAATATCTTTTAATTAAGAATTTGATATGTAATGTTTATTTTTATATCTATATATACAAAGTCTTTAATATTTATTATGCAAAATAAATATATTCTAATTTTTAAAGTTTCTTAAAAATAAACGATGCTATTTAAGGCTGCGTATAACCCCTAGAGGTTACCAATTTCTTATACAAAATTATCAAACTGAAATAAAATAAGTATCAATCTATACATCAAATTTTGCACCGAATTTTTATCTATCTAATAGAATATTTTTAATTGTATAAATATTTATTGTAAAAATATTATCGCTGAATAACTTAATAATTGACATCAGCAACATTGTTCTGTAATTTTTTAAATCTATTTATGGGTTTCAAATAACTTTTTTTATATAGTTTTGTGTAGAAATGTTCAAATAATACGTCAACATTTTTTTCGACTTGATTACTTATAGTTTAGAACCCTCGTCGAAAAATATTTTACTTGATGATAATGGAATGCCACTTGGCACACGTATTCTTCACAAAAATTAAATCATTTTTACCCGTTACAATTATTTTGAGAACCGCGGCAGAATCAAGATGGCGGCAAATATAGACTACCAACTACAATAACTATAAGTAGTTGTCACAATAGAACAAAATAGCTAAAATCCTTTTTGTAGAATAAAGCTTTAGCTACAATTTGCCGCATCGTACACAAATATGCGTCGATTGGTTTACAAGATGGCGCCTATAATGCAATTTGCTTAATTACAATTACATAACAGTTTTTTTCTAAAATTTAAAATATCCTATTAGATAGATAAAAATTCGCTACAAATTTTGATATATAGATTGTTATTAATTTTATTTCCGATTATTAGTTTTATATAAGAAACTATATGGAACTATAGGGTTGTGCGCCGCCTTAAGATGAATATCCATACATAAATACTTAACAAAGACAACTATTAGTAGTAAATATGTATATTGAAAGTGAAATAAATAATTTTTGATAAATCCAATTTCTCACGAATATCTTTCTCTATTGACAATAATACAAGATTAGTTAGCCTTTCCTGTGGCATCGATGACCTAAGGCATCTAATTAATTTAAGAAAATTCAGAAAAACTCCATTTCCCTCATGGCACAGTTACAGACAGTAATGCAATAGGGCTACGAATTTACTATCAAACCATTTAGGTAAGAAATTTGCTCTTGTCATTATCAAATCATAATTAAACTGAATTGTTACACCAAAGTTATTGTGCCATTTGGAGTTAAAAAGACTGACTGATTTGCACAAACTCATGTTCATGGTACAATTTTTTGAATAGTTGCTTTTTTTAACCATGTGAATCAGCTAAAGAAAGATTACTTACCACTTCATGTACACTTATTTCTCACTTTCCGACTTCATTGATGCTTAAAAAAATTATTTGTTGGTAAATTGTACAACGCATTTAGTTTAACCAACTTAGAACCAAGTTCTTCGACAACATGCAGACTCATCGCTTATTATTCTGGGCTTTTACCAATTGGTGTTGTTAAATATAGGGTAATCCAATTTGGACTCTATGATTTGTTTTTTGAATAAAGCACAACATATTGGAAAAATCCGAATTTTATTGTTATTAGCGTAAAGTACAGACTTGGCAATTATTTATGAAATATGATGTCGGCCAAATGCCCTTCACGACTCCGCTGATATGATACCATTCTTTTAGCGAAGTTTTCCGTAATTGTTTCCAATAAATGCGGTTCGATTTCAGCAATTGCACGTCTGATGTTCTCTTTTAGTTCTGGAATCGTAGCAGGCTTGTTGACATAGATCCTTTCCTTCAAATAGTCCCAGAGAAAAAAGTCTAATGAGGTTAGATTGCAAGACCTCGCTGGTCAATTGATGTCGCCCCTCTGAGAGACAACATGACCAGGAAATTTGGTTTGAAGTGAGTGTTTCACGTGCTGTGTGACATGTGGCTCCATCCTGTTGAAACCACATATCATTTAAGTTAAAATCGTTGGTTTCATTGAAAAGAAAGTTGTTTAGCATCTCCCGATAGCGTACACCATTGACAGTAACAACGTTACCAGCTTCGTCCTCAAAAAAGTACCGGCCAATTATTCATTCCGCCCATAATGCACACCAAACAGTGCATTTTTGTGGATGCATTGGGTTTTCTTGAATAACATGTGGATTTTCACTACTCCAGATGCGACAATTTTGGGGATTAACAAACCCATTCAAAAGAAAATGAGCTTCATCGCGACATATGATTTTTGAAAAAAATCATCATCATCTTCTGTGTTTTCTAAAACCCAGTTCACAAATGTACAGCGTTTCTGGTGGTCCGCTGATGAATTTGCAATGTGTTTAGATACCAACTGTAAAAATGCAAACTTCCAACATTCACTAAACGAAAATGGCGCGTAATTCAAATCCCGGAGTCCAATTTGGATCACCTTTTAAAAGCATTTACCGAAATGGAAGCGTTTACAAACATTTTTTGGAGTTATACCACCTCACTATGGTAAATGCTAGGATTTACCGGTAAAACCCAGAATTTACCATATTTCGAGCGTTTACAGTAACATATATACTGGCATACAAAATAATGCCTTCTATAATAATATAGAATAGATATATATATATACAGATATCTAGGACTGACAGAAAAAAAAGAGGATAGAAGCATTCGAAATGTGGTGCTATCGAAGATTGTTGAAAATTCAATGGGTAGATAGAGTGAAAAACGACGAAGTATTGCGGCAAATGGAGAACAAGAGAAATCATGTCTGTGGGGAATGTTGCAGAAGAGGAGAGATGTTTGGATTGGAGATATTATAAGACAGGAAGGACTGGTGAAAACGATACTGGAAGGAACGAACGAGGGAAAGAACTGATAATGGAAGATATGAATTGCAACACGTATGAAACTAAGACCTATGGGTTGAAAACTTAAGGAGGATATATAGATATATATATAGATACAATATTGTATAGCCGCTTTAACTTAAATGCTCCCTAATCAAAAAACGGGTTGTAATTTTAATCGAACGTAAGAAAAATGGACCTAGGTCGAAATATTATATGCACTATAAATACAATGAAATAAACTGAAAGAATTGTTTAAATAGTTGAACGTATTCTCTGGTAAGAAAACGAGTTTAAAATTAAAATTTATAATAGCAATTTGATTTATCATAGTAACATATAAGGAGTGGTATTATGATTAACGTAGAAACAACTATATTTCATAAAAATGATATTAATGTAGCTCACATAGTGTTACATAGTCACACCTTCCCTTAACAAATTACGAAACAATGACACCACATTACTTTATGACTCTTATCTTCCATTTGTCTTATTCTTTTCGGTGTTAGCTATGTAGGTATTAGACGGCGTGTTTAATAGCTAGAGCGAATCATTTATAATTACTTGGCGCCAGAGAACTAGAATCGCCTCTGGAAAATTGCAAAATTAAATTCGGTCAAGGTGTGCTTTAGTTTAATGCAATAATATTAATAAAAATATGATGGTTTTGAATTTTGAAAAGATGAAAGCGGGACCTAAGCGGCCCTTTGACCTGCTTGCTTCCATCTTTCACAATTCTACTAGCCTACCCAGTGTACTGCGTACAGCCTACCCCAGTGTACAGCGTGCAGCCTACATAGTCTGTTGTGCACTTATTTGCTTGTATAACTTTTATAGGTTATGTAAAGTTAGAGTGATTTTAATTAAAATAAAGTTTAATTCTATAAAATATAAAAACAATTTATACATGTTTACCGAATTAAATTTTATATTAAAGTATATAAAATATGGAAGATCCAGGCCCAACAATTTATATCAATACCTGATGGCGAAAAACAACAGAAAAGGCGAAATTTGTGGCTGAAAGCTATGAGGCGAAATAAAAACGATATTTCAGAAAAAAGTAAACTTTATGTTGTGTGCATAAATGCATCAATGTTGGGTAAATTATCACTCTGAACCCTAAGAAAATCTTTATCTGCCATTTTAATAATAAATGCGTGAAAAATTGTTTAAAAACAAATACAAAACTCTCGAACAATACAATATACACACGTAAAGATTATGTTGTAGCTGTATCTGTGACGTCAAACCCCAGTCGTTTTTACTCGGCAACCTTCGCGCCGTGGTCGACTTATTTCAAATTTACAATATATTAATTAAAAAATTTGGCTATAATATTAATTAAAATGTGATTTTTGTTTTGTTAGGTGACATAACTAACATTAACATATCAAAAAAATTTAGTTTTAAGGAAATATAAATTTTATGCGTATCCCCTATTTAGACCAAGAGTAATTAAGGAGAGGACAAAATAATAAATTTACATGGCCAGCGTCGACTTGAGCGAAGAGTGCTTCTCACATGAGCAACTATTTGTGGCATTTTCCAGAGATAGTACACCGAAAGATTTGATAACAGAGCGAAAATAAATGGTAGACGTCAAAAAAAAACTAATAGACCACACATTGCATGGAGCAATCAGGGGCTTCGAAGGACAGGGGAAGCCGGTACATAATACCGGCGCCCTAATTCTGTCTAATAATTTTATGACATTTTATTTATTAAACCATCGCAGGTTGTCGTGTTGTAAACTAACACTATCTATTTAAATTGTTGAAAGTGAACGCTCTAAGTTGTTTACTTCTTTCTACAATTTCAAAAGAATTTTATCTTTGTTCTTGTGTTTGTGTTACAGGTTACTAATCTTTACTATCTGTAGACTTAAAAAATAGGCCAACATATGACTTGAGACTGCTATTTCAAAATTTTAAAATAAAATTTTTTTGGTAAACATTTTGCAAGCGTTTTTTGGCCCTGCGAATTAGGTTGGATACCACTGTTTTTGACCATTGGAATTTAGAGTATTTTTATTTTATTACAATTTTTTTCGCGTACTTAATGATCCCACTTAAAATTCAAATACAATACACCATTAAACATACGCAAAAATTTCGATGCGGAACAAAATCCATTCGAAACGTTACAAATTTACTTCACATACTTAAAACTAACGATTTTAATTAAGACAAAGTGCAGTATGTTGCAATTGAGTAATTGAAAGTAAAAGAAAGTGTAATATTATAATATGTACACTGTACCTGAACTAGAAATGTTATATTTTCAAGTTTTACATGTCGATTTACACAAAATATTTATGCAAATTTAAGTTTCTATTTTCTCTACACTTTTCCTCTTAGTTTTTTTGTGAAGACTGGTTCAAATTTTTTTGTCTGCTATAATTTGAATATAATTTTTTACATCTAATTGCTGAGTCTCAAGATAATTTTAATTTTATAAATAAATATTTATAAGTGATGTAAAAATATATATTTAACCTAATATATACACATTCTTTTAGTAAATGTTTATATATTATAGAGGTTATATTAACCAAAATATTTTGGCCAAATTGGTTGACCAGATGTTACGATAAAATTTTGAAAAATAAACATTTTTAAATAAGTAGGTTAATCTTTGTGATACGAACGAACATAAATTTGGGCAAACAAGCAAGAATAAAAAGAAACGAACAAATAAGAGGGTGACGCTAGAATGGAAAATGAGAAACAGGGTTCATATTTTGTAGGATTATATTTTAAATGCGTTCAAAGTAGTTCTTTTCAATAATAAAACACTTGACCATGATTTCCTTCTAGTTCTTTAAAGCTCCCAAGCAATCTTCTTTCGGAATACCTTCAAAATAATCATAAATTGCAGCATCAATCTCTTCCTTAGACAAAAACCTACCCCGTAATTTTTTTAAGTCCAAAAATATCCAAAAGTTGCACACTGTTGGCAGTTGGCAAACCAAATCAGGTGTATGGTGAGTGTTCTATTACTTTTATATTTTTTCTGTCAAAAACTTGAGAGTTGGAGCTGTCCTATGGGAAGACGCATTATCATGATGTAACATAATCCTTTTCTCTGGAACTATACTAAGCATTTCAGGCAAATGTTTTTCAATGTACCATTTAGCTGCAACTGCCTTCTGACCATCCAGCTTAATTGCCTTTACCAGGTCCGTACTTCTAAATAATACTACATACATTAATTTTTTCATGGCTCGCTGTTTCTTGGTTATTGTTGGAGTTTCCCCATCTTCATGAAACCATACACGACTCTTTTGGCGTGTAAAAAATATAAATTTTGTCACCTGTTACAATTTTTGAAAATAGATGTCCGCCACTATTTGTGTTTTAAAGTTTCATAACAAGTCCTTACACGCTCCGCTTTTTTAAATTAGAAATTTGGTAATGCACAAAACAAACAACTTTTTTTAAATGCAGGTGATTGTGTATGATTCTGTTAATAGCTGAGGATCCAACCTTAAGTTGATGCTGTATTATCGCATAAGTCGCTGTTCTGTCTTCAATTATTTTCTTAACAGCAGCAATGTTTTTTTCGATAACAGCTGTAGGAGGACATTCTCCTTTTCGTATTTTTTTAAAACCCTAAGTAGTAATAATAATAATGAACTTTATTAAGTCTGACAAATACAGAAAATGTACATAAAACCGTGTCAACAGCAATATACAAAAATAAGTTGAACAAAATTACACAAAATTGCAGTTACTGATATCATTTATAAATTCTTGTACATTATAATACATTTTCTCCATTAAAAATTTATATTAAATTTTTAAAATTTTGGAGATTTAGTTTTCTGATATATAGAGGTAATTTGTTAAATAGTGAGACACTTATAAAAGAAGAAAGTACACTTTGAAACAGTTAATCTAATTTTTGGTAGATGCAAATCAGATTTGGCTCTGGTATTATAGTTGTAATGGTCGCTTCCACTATTCAACAAATATCCGTTTCCTTTTATAAATAATGATATTCGATGATAATTGGTCCCTTTACAGCCCGTTACCATCACCTTGTGTCTGTTGAATTTTTCGAAAAGACTTTTATCCCATTTATATGTTTGTCCCTACAAGGTGTCTTTTATTTAGAATGTATTTAAGATTTGATTCATTTATTTATTGTTTAATTTATTCTTTGGATTATATACCCTAATTATTTAGATGGGCGGTGTTAGGCGCAATTAGCCATCGTTGCTGTATGCCAGAAATTTTAACTAACTAACCTTTTATAAATAATAAAGGCTGCAGAATACAGATACACGGAAAACTTATTATACTTAATTCTTTAAAAAAATTGTCTACAATGCGATCCTTCTTGAAACCCCATCAAATATTCTTGCACTTTTACGTGTCCTGAAAATTCTAACAGCATCACTAGCATTGCCACATAGAATAACGTCATATTGAATAAATTACTGTATGTATGCAAAATACACTATTTTTGCTATTTGCTCTTAATTCTGTAGAGCATAAAGTTGTAAGTATTCATTTTATTAGCTACATATTTAAATACTTAAATCCTAAAAATTTAGCATGTTGATTTTATTTAATTTTTTCAAACATATAGTACATTTGCAAGTAATAAATCAAGAGTTAATTTAGTTCAAATATTTTTATATTGGAAGAAAATAAACATTATGTAACAATATGTTCTGGCGCCAACACTTTCAATTCCACATTTTCAAAATAAAACCAAACAAATAACAGTTCCCGTAACATTAGAATCTTTATTTTCATTAGAAATACTTTAGGTAGTACTTTAAAATAGTTAATTATAAATTAGATGGTTATTTTTAAAACTTCTAAGATTTTCAAGCTTTTCTTTAAATGCTCTTTAAGACTTAATAGAGAGATTTATATTTTTAGAGAACGCGATGTATAGATAGGATGGAGTTTTCCTTTATTCCTAGGTGCTTCACGTGTCCTCAGACCGACATTACGCTAAAAACAGTTGATTCGTGTTACAAAAATCCTAATTCGTGCTTATCTGTAAAAATCTCGAAAAGTCAAGTCAAAATTGATATGATTACAATACCTCCAAACTCCTACATGTGTCGGTCTGTAAATATTATATTTTTTTATGGTAATAAAAATTTTCCGCATTCCATACTAAACCAATTATTTTTTATTCTAAATATTAATTGATACTCTCTCTATACGGCCTTGCGTGACTGATAGCCAACATCGCTAAATATTCAATTGAATTGTAAATTTTCCAATTTTCTCTCTTAATATATGTCAGTGTACCATATTTTCAGTGAAAGCATTTTTAATATTGGAAACTTAAAAAAAATTACTTTCCATGTTGAAATAGCGTTAACATCTGACCTTGATTTCAGATGAATTATTCAATGTTGGATGCATTGTTACATGGTTTTCACGTAGGAATACCTACTGTACAAAGGATGTGGCTGAGCATTGCAATTGCTTTACCGTTTGGGACCAAAGGTTTCTATTTGAATAAAATTGCACGTACATTATTCACTGGGTTACCATGTTATTTTACATTAAATATAAATAATATCGTCATTTGTAAACGTAATTTTTGTTCGACGTTTTTTATTATCCATCATTATGAGTAGTAGCATCTCCTCGCAGACCTGACGTAAGACTGTTTAGTAAAGAAAAAATTCATGTGAAGTGTGAATTTTCACTCATTTCAGGGTTTTGCAGATATTTAATAGGTATAAGAAGTCAACATAATACTGGATGTCTAGGTAAATATATCACATCAAAATCAGTTTTTTTGATCATCACTTTTATTCATTATTTGAGAACTAAGAGCTTCCATTTAATTTTTTAACAAAATTTAAATAATTTGCCAAATATCCCAGCGTTTTATTCTGCATTTGCTTCGTATTCAAGTCTTCATTAGATTAATAAGAAATATTTTACAGTTCGTAACTATTAAAAAAACATATTATTTTTTAATATTTTTAATTCCAAAAAAATACACGCACTATCTTAGCTATAAATACAAAAAATCCATAACATTATTAGCCATAATTTAACCATGAATTAAAAAAATTATTATTTTTTTCAAAAACACAAACTGCCATATTTTCCAAAAACATAATCTGATCAAAAATTCTTCTTGTACTACAATTTCTACCGTACAGACAAACAGACAGACACATGAGTGACGTTATAAGGGTTTTTTGGTGGTCATACCTACAAAACCCTAAAAAGGTAGAAAAAAAATATTAGTAAATAAAATGGTTTTTGCTTAATAATTGTTGTTAAAATACACTTTTGTATAAATATAATCATATGTGTAAAATCCATCAATGCCATCATATGCCATCATATGTGTAAAATATATCTTACCTAAAAATTAAATTACATTTTATATAATTTCAGGATTTCAGGAAAAAAAATTGCCCGTTGGCACTGAAGCTCTTTTTTTATCACTTCTTTATCTTTTCAGTCTTCAACTTTACTAGCTGGAGCAAATCCATCGACGAGTTAACTACACAGCGTTTTCACATGAGCAAAATTGGTAACAGCGGGTAAACTCGCAAAAGTAAAAACAAATTTCCCGTGTTAAAGACCTGTGGCTCACTTTCGTGCCACAATCCGTATATAGGTCAAAAAACTATATATACATGCATGCCAAATTTCAAATCTTTAGGTCCAGAGCAGTTTGACCAAAATCTATCTAACAGAGAGACAAACAGGCACATGAGTGACAGTGTAAGAGTTTCTTCATACCTACTAAACCATAAAAATCAACAGATTTGATAGTAAAAATGTAATCAACAGACAACCTTGATATTTCTTAAGTAAAACAAACGAAAGGTGGGGTACATTCATTTCGAACTGCAGGTAAAAAACTAACAAATAAAACGATCTCTTTAACCATCCAGTAATAAAAATTGCATGAAATAATTTCAACCTACATTCTTTTATTCCTAAACAAGCAATTTAGCAATTTACTAATAATTTTAAATGTTTAATAACAATGAAAATAATGCAAATATAACCATGTGTTTTTAATGAGTAGGTTGATACAGAGAGTCAGTTAAATATTGCTCAATTTAAGTTCTTGAACTTTGGCCAGTTAACATATGGTCTTGATATTCTTACATCAGAATTTCATAATGTTATTGAAAACAGCTACCTTTTCACTGCGGTGAGTTATCACGATGATCTGTAATGAATCCAGCTGAGACGATGACACTAGATGTTCACTCTTATGTCTGGATGGTTGGTATCACATTCTTTCTTAGGTGTAGGTAGGATGGCTTCAAAAGGGATGACCATTCTTTCAACAATTTGAATATAAAAAGAATTTTTTATCCATGGAAGGCTTAGAATATAAAGGTGTACGAAATTAATTCAGCATCATTGGTAATTCTGTTAGCAGTGCCAAGTTAATTTAGTAGCCAAGGGCTTTCCTGGCGGGGCGCATTAGTTGCCACCACACCTGAACAACTGAACCCAGAGACAGCCGGCTACAGACCGTTTGTGTAGTGGCAAATGACCTAAATGGACTTGACTTGTTTAACAAAATATTAAGTTTTAAGCAAATATTCTCCTCTTCTACAAAACCATTACTTTGGAGTACAGAATAGAGAGTGAATTAGCTTTAAGAATTTTTTAACTCGGCCTCTAACTGTGGCATAAGGGGAAATGAGTTTTTCTAAATTAAATTAATCAAAAATTACCCAGGTCGTCGATGTCATTGAGAAAGACATTTGCAAGAAATTGAATTTTTCAAAAAGAATTTATTTCGCTTTCAATATATTTACTACTAACAGTTGTCTGGTTTAACAACTAACATCTTTTTGGAGTCTTGTTTTCCAAATATATAAGCTGTCTTTCGAATCTATTTGGCTCATAAATGCCAAGAAGTAAAATTGGAATAAAGAGAGCATTCACAAGGACGATTTGAAAAATGCAGTAGAATCTGTTGTATCTGAAAACATGATCATAAGGGAAGCAGCTCGATACTATAATATACCTGTCAACAATATTTCGTCATGTTCAACTTCAAGTAGATACTGGTTGTAAAAAATTTGTTGTCACTGGCACAAATGCAACAAAGTATTTAGTTCAAAAGAAGAAGATGAATTTTCAGACTACATTAAAACAGCAGCAGAACCTCAATACGGGCTAATTAAAAAGGATGTCAGGACTTTAGCATATCAATATGGCGTAGGCAATAATAAAAGTATTCCACCAACATAGCACAAAAATAACATGGCTGGTAGAGAATAGTTAAGATGGTTCCTCTAACGTCAATCAACCTCTACAAGTTTCAAAAAGCATAAAGTGGCAGCTTATTTTTCCAACCTTCGGCAATGTATGGAGAAACATAATTTTCAACCTGGACAAATACCATATATAATATTGGCAAAACTAGTAAAACAAATGTGCACAAACTTCCGAAAATAATTGGATAAAAAGGATTGAAAAATGACTTCAGCAGAACGTGGTTTCAATGTTACCATGAATGTTGTGGGCTATCTTTTTTTTTTTTTTGAAAATATTGTTATATAAAGACCATGTTGTACCTTTGAACAAGTTGTAATGTATTGTTTATATTATTTTTTTTTTAAATAAATAAAATACCAATGTTACAAAATTTAGTGTATTCGTTCATAAATGATCATTCTTTGTCCTGGAAAGGCAATTTTACTTTTTTATTTTACAAGAAAAAAGTTATCGTCAAAACACGTTTTTTGTCCCAAGGTACAACACCTTCCCCTATATGAAATCGACTGTAATGAATTCGATTTTATTTATTTTGGAAAAACGGAAAGAAACATATGAGAGCATGGAAACTCAATAGAACATATTCTAATGTTGCAGAACATGGTCAGCAATAATCATACGTTTAATTTCGACAATGTCAAAATATTATTTGTTCAACCTAAGGGATTGAAACTGATTGAATGTTAGAAGCGTCAGAAAGGCTATTTACAAGAAGAAAACTTGAGCTAATATGTTTTCCGCTTCTAACGCCCTTTTAATCTTTTAGGTTTTTCCTAATCCTGTTTGTTGTACATACTACCTGGTTAATACATATATATTTCATTAAGATATGTTAATATTTTTATTCTGACGATGGCCTAGAAAGCGGAACGCATAAAAACATTTTAAAATTAATTTTTGAAACAATAACCGAATGTTTTTCTTATTTCCTTTTCAGCGTGTTTCAACGAGTACCTACAATGGATTCAATCAATATTATTAGATTTGCTTAAGCTAAATCTAGATAACATAACTATTAAATACCAGTTTTCTTTAGATATTTGAAATTATCTGGATTATTTAATTATAAAGTACTATTTAACCATGAAAATAAATGATTGTTTTTTTTATAATATTTAATTCAGAGCCCCTTTATTTTAAATGCTACATCCAGCCCCACAATAGGAACATCCAGCACTAATTTCTCATAGTACTTTCATTCCTCTGATTCTCATTATTTGTTTTGTTTTCTTCGAATCTGCTCTGGTATAGATCCAGTTTTAATTTATTACTATTAATTCTTGCTTGTTCGTATTCGTTTTAGATTGCTAAGGTTTGTTGTTATTCATTTTAGTTCATTCGTTTGGTATGCCCACGGATTAATAAGTGGCTTTCTCGTCTATATATTTATTTTTGAAATATCAAATTCCTATTCTTACTTAGAGTATATTATTTTTTTGTTTAAAAAGTCAATGAAACACATAAGGAAATGAAAACCAGGTTAATTAAAATTAATTTCTATCCTAAGATTAATACTTCAACTGCCATTTTCAAGTGATAAATTTATTATTTTTTTTAACTAAATAATTAATTTCTTACTAATTATATAATGTATCAAAATTACATATCAATTTTATACTTATATATTATTTAAATAATATGGTTTGGTACCTACTGGTTATTATTCTATGACATGGTTCATAAATTTGAATTATTTTATTATATACATTTAAAAAATGTGGTATTGAAAAATGGTACTAAATAGTTTTTCTTAGAAGTGTTAATAGGTAGTAACAATAGTGTAATTATTGCAGGTTTCACATAATTGACCAAGGAAACAAGAACAAAGAAGTTTTACTTTTCTTGAACAAATAACTACAAAGAATAGTTTCTTATTAAGCCGCGCTCACACCTGACACGAACATAAAAAATATTGACGTGAAATGTGAATTTTCACACATTTCAGGGTTTTGTGGGTATTTAGTCAGTGAATGATATTATTATAAGGCCAAACGATGAATGCCTGTCACTACATAACACAGTTACAAGTGTTGGTTTTAAATCATTTAAATCAATAGGCACGACAAGAAGATTGCAGTTGGATTTTTTCTACCGTGTATCATATATCTCCAATAATACTATAATATATATTTTAACGCATTTTTTTTTATTGCAAAAATGTCATTCAAATCCAGACCTGGCAAAACTGCGGGCGATCTTTTATCACGCAAGAGCATAACGCCTGCAGAGACATTGTTTATATTGCGACTATATGAAAAACTAACAGATTCTCTACTAGAAATGGAATACCAGCAACCGGCTAGTTATTTATTTATTTTCCTAGTCGATATTTGCAACATAAATTTACGTACCTCTTCTCTACCTATAACAAAATGTATCCATGTATATACAAATATATATTTTTAATTTTAGCTAAGATATTAAACGAAAATCTTAATACTTGGCAAAATTTAGGAAAAATGAAATGTATTTCAAAAATCAATTACCGTTTCTTAATCTGCCCTTAAAGAACTTCCATTTAATATCCCCACAGTAAAATTGAAATTAAAAAAAAAATCAATAATCCAAAAACTGTAATATTTTCCAAAAACGAAATCAGATAAAAAATTCCTCTCGTACGTTTCCGGTTCATAGCAATATACATTGCCTAGAATTTTTTCAGATTTCTAATTTAACCCCTTAGGGTTAAAAGGTGTGGGACACTGATTTTTTAGTACCTTTTTTGGAAAAAATCGTATTAAAATTTAAAAAAAATAACTACTTCCCGTCGCTTTATCTACGTCTTAATAGCTTTCTTTTGATACCACACAATAAATTTAAAAAATATATATTTACCGACCGCCAACGTATATAAGGGAGGTATTGTGATCATACCGATTTTGACATTTCGAGATTTCGAAGGATCTCCACGAATTGAAGTCCCTACATAACGTTTTGACTATTTTTAGCATGATGTCTGTCGGTCTGTCTGTCCGTCCGTCCGTCTGTCTGGCTGTGTACACGTGCAGAGCAAATTCGGCTAAAAGGATTTTTATGAAACTTCATATTTAAGCTTCTGCCATCAATGGCACGAGTTGAACAACTTTTGGTAAAAATCGGTTGACTAAAATGGGAGTTTACTCGTGTCGATTTTAAGATTTTTGCGAATATTTCACAACAGAAAAATATTTAGATAAAATTTATTGAACAAAAGTTGCTATAAAAACAATAACTAACAACTTTTATTTGAGAAATTTTTTGATAAAACGAAAAAAAAATCGAAATTTTTTCTAATTCTCAATTTTTTCATACTTATTATGTAACGTTTCCATGCTCATGATAAATAATATATATATAAAATATTTTATTGCCAGGCAATTAAAGTACAAATTTAAAAAAAATAAAATTACATAGTGGTTATACATATGCCTAATTGTATTTCTATGTATTCAAGTATAAATATTTTATTATTTTTTAACAATAGTGTTTAATACTATGTTGCCACACACAATTAGTTACGCCGGGAAAAAGGGCAAAACCCAGCACTTTGGATGATAAATAATATCTCTGTTAGAAAATATTAGGCAAAGTTATTTCTACTCTGCTGCTAGAATGAATTGTATACAAGTACTTTATGTGGCGGTCGGTCCTGTTTTGGTCACAGCTGATTTTTTTTTTTCGACGACACAAAAAAATCAATTTTTCGCTAAAAACCAATTTGATCAAAATTTCCTGTTGAACTATTCCGGTTCCCATCAATGTATATTATTGAGATTCCTTATCTAAAAATCCAATGTATTGGGTGGGCAAATATTTTTGGGTGGAGTAGTATATTTAATCCTCTGAAGAATTGCTTATTCGAAACGACTAGAACTAACATAAAGTGCGTTAAATCAGCATAGGATTATAACTGTAAGGGGAAAAGTCATGATACACGACAATATGTCCACGAGTTAGGAAGAATAATGGGAAAACGTGCATATCAGCTTGTTCCTCACCTTTGTTGCTAAATGCGAGAATGTAGTACATTAGCACGTAGTGTCAGGTAACATCTCAGCTCGCTTAATCGGGTCAGCTGTTTCAATCTTAGGGTTGCATATTAAACAGGTGTTTTAGGTCAATGTTTGTGAAATTTTACCGAGCAATTACATTTATTGGTGATATAATCTGTGTATACAGGTGTGCAGGTATATTAACAGTTTTTGGGATCAATAAATTTTGCTTTTAAACACGCCGGTTGGCCTTGAAAGACGCAACTTTTTAAAATATAGACTAATTGGTATCATATACAACAGTTTCAAACTCAAATTGTATCAGGGCCTCATAAGACTTTAGTTAAAGTGCGTTCGGCATAAGCTAATAATCTATACATTCTGCATAATTTACAAAAGAAGTGTTTGTCATACAGTTTCTGTGTGCTTTGTGCTGAACGAAGATCGTTCGGCATATACTGTGCAGTGCAGTTTGTGTTGCACAATCGTCACAAGTTCAGATCGTACGGCAGTCTGTGCAATAGTGTTTACGCGATAAAAATACAAAGTTATTATTTCTACAAAACAATATGAGTGAAAACAATCAAGATATCATTGTTTATGCCTGCGGCATTTGCAAAATAAATTGTATAAACATGAACCTCATGATGGAACATGTAAATACACTCAAAAAAAATTTTCTGGATACAAGCGGAAATGTACTTTAAATTGATTTATAGCCATGTTTGGAACAGTACTCTCTGCATATTCAAACACTTTTTCCAAAATATTTTCTGGTTTGGAAAATTCTTAGTCTTAATATGAAATTAAATTAATATGAAATATATCAATGAATAGTTTAATTTTTTATTTATTTCAAAAACGTATTTTCACTAATAACAACTTGTTATTACCGACCGCCAACATATATAAGGGAGGTATTGTGATCATACCGATTTTGACATTTCGAAATTTCGATGGATCTCCACGAATTGAGATCCCTACAAAACGTTTTGACTATTTTTAGCATGATGTCTGTCGGTCTGTCTGTCTGTCTGTCTGTCTGTCCGTCTGTCTGTCCGTCTGTGTACACGTGCAGAACAAATTCGGCTGAAAGGATTCTTATGAAACTTCATATTTAAGCTTCTGCCATCAATGGCACGAGTTGATCAACTTTTGGTAAAAATCGGTTGACTAAAAATGGGAGTTTACTCGTGTCGATTTTAAGATTTTTATGAATATTTAACAACAGAAAAATATTTCGAAAAAATTTATTGAACAAAAGTTGCTATAAAAGCAATAATTAATAACTTTTATTTGAGACATTTTTTGATAAAACGAAAAATTTCGAATAATTTTTGTAAAATTTTTCGAAATTTTTTCTGTCTCAATTTTTTCATACTTATATGTAACGTTTCCATGGTCATGATAAATAATATCTCTGTTAGAAAATATTAGGCCAAGTTATTTCTACTCTGCTGCTAGAATGTATTACTTTATGAAGTACTTTATGATGGCGGTCGGTCCTGTGGTGGCCACAGTTGATTTTTTTATTTATAAGTATTTCACTATTAAAAATGATTTATTCTTGTTTGATACTTTAAAAACAAAAAACTAAACTGATTAAAACAATAGGCTGAATCATGGCGTAAAACAAGAGACGTAGCAACACGCCAAATTTCAACTTTTTATGTTAAGCCGTTTACTACAATTTTTATCGTGCAGACAGACACATAAGTGACGTTATAAGAGATTTTTGATGGTCATACCTACAAAACCCTAAAAATGGACACAGCAGATATTAAATACTAAGATAGTTGCAAGTAAAATGTCAAATATACAATCACATTTTTTGTGACCATACCTAAAAAACCCTAAAAACAGTTTCTTTTATCATTAAATACCTATTTATTTATTATCTTTTGCATGAAGTTATATAGCTAAAATTTACACTAATCAGACAGACAGACAAATGGTAATCAGTGACGATACATGGGGTTTTGATCATGCCTACAAAATCCTAAAAATTAAATCAAAATATTTTTACTTAATACAAAGAATCACTTTCCTTTTCACATTATCAAATACAACTATATTAAAAATAAATATTATAACGGATGTTTGAGTTAACACTGTTTAACTCTACATAAGACAGATTGAACATTAGCCAAACATGGAGAAACACTCAGTATATCAGCTTCCAGGAGCATAGTGTTATCTTAAAGATGGATGAGCGAATCAGTTATAATTATTCTACATAAAAAAGTTTTAAAATAATGGACGAATAGATTAGAATGTTATTTTTTATGTTCGTGCTATAAAGAAAAAGTGGAGAAACCGTATAGAAACCGTTTTGAATACAGATCGTTTTGTTATTAAAATTTGACCTCACGCACAACACGAAAGTTAACTGCAACTGGAGAATCTTTGTCGGATTTGGCTTGATTCCAAGAAATGTCGACAGGTTTCAGTATCATAGCTACCTTTACAGCATGAGAAATTAAACAAATTGCAGTTAAAATGCAACTTAAATATGAACTTGAGAAAATTGAATAAGTGTAAGCTTGATGATGGGTAGATCCTTGCAAATGCACGGATAACCACCAATTTTCTACGGATGCGGATGATTTATTATTCAGAGTATGCGGATGCGAATTTTTGATGTGCGGTTACGGATCGGACGTGGATATAGAGACTGACAATAACTGAAGTGACGCCTAACGGAATATTTGGAACTTAACGGAATAGGATTTTGTTGGATGTGGCTCATTTAATTACATTGTTTGTATGTGTTAAAGTGAAGAAAACTCTAATAAAACGTCTTTGAAATCGCAACAGAAAATTAACTGCAATGTGAATTGTTGTGTATCAAATGGCAAATATCAAAAATATCCTATTCCAATCGCCATTTTGTAAGCGACAACAGCGCCTCTATAGGTAATGTCACTTCTTAATAGAAAGCTTATACACATATCTACAATCTACTCTTTGTACACAGCAAAAAATTCACAAGTGTAAAAGTTCATCCTCAGTTTGGTTAAAATTTTCATTTAAAAAAAGTAAAAAATTCACTATTTTTAACCAAATCACCGTGTAAATTATTCAGATAGTGTTATTTTTATCAAATATTGCTTTTTTAGTGCCAAATTAGAACTACTTTAACACTATTTATTTTCTAACATTATAATTTAACCAGAATGTAAGTGTAAATAATTAACACGAAAAACGAGGGACTTCATTATCCAATTAACACGATTTTTGCAGAAAATGAACTAATAAAACTTCCACACCATATAACCCAGAAGGGTTAAACTAAAAATCTGAAAAAATTCTGAGTAATGCATATTAATGTGAACCGGAATAGTACAAAATTAATTTTTGATCTGATTCTTATTTCAAACAAGTATCGAATATTTTTCAACACCATGCTTATAATATTTATCTGACTGTAACACTACTTTTATTAGAGTGTATAATTCAGATCGCGGTAGAAATAATGATTAATAACCAGTAATATCACCCTTCAAAAATGCTTGTGCTGTAACAGGTATTAACACAAAATATATTGAAAAGATTCACCTATCATTTAATTTATAATACAAATGTTAAAGTACGTAAACTTCAGCTTGTCGAAAATTAAATAATGAATAAATTGGTGAAAAATGTTTTCAATTGGTAGAAATAAGTTAAATTTTAAGATTGCACAGTTGATAAACAAGGCTGCCTACTATCTCCTCTACTATTTAACACCGTGTTGGACTAGGTTCTTCGTAATGCTCTCACAGAACACAGAGGCATACAGTGGGACTTCCAAAACCGTTTGGAAGATTTGAGCTATGCAGACGATACATGCCTTCTGTCACATAATAGGGGATAGGCATGATTTTTTTTTTTTTATTTTATTTTATTTCTCTTGTTAAATATAAACATAAAAAACAGTTTTTATTTTATTTTTTTTGTAATTTGAAGGTTTAAAAAAATCATAAATGTATGTAGCGCGCAAAAACGACGTGTGACGTCATACCCCTTCTAACTGACGTATGACACTACTAGCTTACCGGCGTACATAGTCTGTTCTGAACTTATTTGTTTATATAACTTTCATAGGTTATGTAAAGTTAGAGTGATTTTAGTTAAAATAAAGTTTAATTCTATAAAAACAATTTATACATGTTTACCGAATTAAATTTTATATTAAAATAGATAACTTATATTGCAGTATTTCAATTATGCCTCTAACGTTTTGTAACTTCATGTAAACAATGTAGTAAAATTCTGACATCTAAATTACATAAATATTTACATTTTACAGAGTTGCAGCGTTTGTTTACATAAAGTTATAGAATATAAAATAAAAATTACTTTGACACCACGTATTTCCTCAGCACTGTAGCATTCATTATTTTTCATATATTCCATGAGCATAAATGCATCAATGTTGGGTAAATTATCACTCTGAACCCTAACAAAATCTTTATCTGCCATTTTAATAATAAATGCGTGAAAAATTGCTTAAAAACAAATACAAAACTCTCGAACAATACAATACACACACGTGTACAGATTATGTTGTAGCTGTATCTGTGATGTGAAACCCCTATCGTTTGACGTCATACTCAGTCGTTTTACTCGGCAACCTTCGCTCCGTGGTCGGCTTATTTCAAATTTACAATATTTTAATTCAAAAATTTGGCTATAATATTAATTAAAATGTAATTTTTGTTTTGTTAGGTGACGTAACTAACATTAACATATCAAAATAATGTAGTTTTAAGGAAATACAAATTTTATGCGTATCCCCTATTATGAAGATATGCAAGCCAAACTTGAAACTATAAATACTTTAGCAAATTTAGTTGGTTTATACATAAATAAAGCGAAAAACATAGTAATGCGAATTGGTACCAATAACATCAACAGATTTTCCATTAACGGCGAAGCCTTAGAAGATATGGAAGAATTCTGCTACCTCGGTAGTGCAATAACAAGAGATGGAGGAACTACAACGGATGTGAACAACAGAATTCTTAAAGCTCAACAAACATTCGGCTTGTTGAAAGAAGGTTGGAAATTTAATAAGATCTCTCGTAACACTAAGGTACGCATATTTAAAACCAATGTAAAATCAGTTCTGATATATGTGTAAAACTTGGAAAGTCACTAAAGAAATTACCCATAAACTAAGTTTTTATTAAGAGATGTCTGCGCAAAATTTTTCGCATTACTTGGTCTGATCATATTCCCAATACCCATCTTTGGGAATCGACAGCCCAAAAACCTATCCACTTAGAAATCCAGGCAAGAGAGTGGAACTGGATTGGGCATACCCTCCGGAAGGCAGTAAACGACATCTCTAGAATGGCATTAGAGTGGAACCCTCAAGGAAGCCGTCGTAGAGGTCGTCTTGTATCCACATGAAGGAGTACAATACACAAAGAACTTGATGTCCACGAAACTACCTGGCGCCAGGTGAAGAGGTTTGCTCTTCACAGACCCCGATATATATATATATATATATATATATATATATATATATATATATATATATATATATATATATATATATATATATATATATATATATATATATATATATATATATATATATATATATATATATATATATATATATATACAGTTGATGGAAGAAGATACTCATCTTGACATCTTTTATGGTTATAAAAGTCGAATTTGAATACATTACTCAATTGTTCAGTAATTGATTATTAAAATTATATAAAATGATTGATTCTAAATATCTTATTCAATACTTTATGTTGGAATTCTTTTGAACAAGTGATTCTTTATGCTGCTACTTTCCCTTTTCGACATATGATAACATGTTCTTTCATTACACATCACAGCGTGGCGCTTTGATCTCTCAACCGGCAACCCCACAATCTAAAAAACAACATTACGCAATATTTTAATGTGGAAGAGTATTTTAAAATAACTGTTAAAAATATGAAATAGATTCCAGTCAGTATTGGGCAATTTTCAATAAATTATCTAACTATTGTAGAACTTTTATGTTTCTCTGTATTTGACATTTTACTCGCAGATAGTTGCGATATGAGGAGGTATCAAACAAAACCAGCTTTATCACAGTCATCAAAAATTTGGATAGGTATTAAAAAAAGAAGTTTTTCAAATTTAGTTTTATCAATACAATAATTTTATTTTGATAAATCTAGTGTTTATGGTAATACGATTAAGATTAAATGAGTCACCCACATCGAAAATTTAATAGTTTGTGAGATAATTTACTTTTTTGTTTGGAAAAAGTTGGTTTTGCTGAGACTTGTCTGGATAAAATAGGTTTTGCTGAGATTTGACTGGATCAAGTTGGTTTTGCACCAAATCACTTCCAATCTCATTTCTTAAGAACAATATAATAAAAGCAAAATAAAATATTTGATGCAAAGGTCATGGAATAAAATTGTATTAAAGAATGAAAAAAAAAAAAAATCAAAAAATTTTCAATTAATTGTTACGGCAGTTATGTACGTGTTATAACTTGTCAATTTGTATTTTTGTAACCTGCGTAAATAGAGAAAATAATGTAGTGATGTGATTAGCTGAAATGGAAAGAGTTTGCACCAGACTCGCTTGTGGATAAAGTCGGTTCTGTTTTGTCTTGCACAATTCGATGCGACATTATAAAGGGATATCGTTGATTTTTTTCACATTTTTGTTTTATTTTCTGAATAGCTTTCAAGGTAAAAAATGATAATCATGTGATATCTCGATTTTGAAAAAATGTGATAAAATCGGTTTTGCAATGTGCCTGCTCATATATATATTTAATATCTGCTGGGTCCATTTATAGGATTTTGTAGGTATGACCATCCAAAAACTCATGTGTCTGTACGGTAAAAATTGTAGACTGTTGTATAATAAAATCCATAACATTGTAAAAATCCTAAAAAAAATCTAAGAAATGTGTGAAAATTCACACCTTACATCAATTTTTTATTATTTTTTTTCCCATAATAAATATAAAAAAGATTAGAACCTTTTGAGAAATCTTAGAAAATATTTAAAGTAGTGCAACTTCTTCTATATTGATATAATTTTGATGTATCAAGATCATTGATAGTGTATCAGTTCATCCTTTACTGTAGTAAATATTTATTAACCTTGGCTATTCTTGTTCTCATTTTATATGTCAAGTGTTTGATGCAGTGCTCCATTCAGCAAGAAGCCATTACTCATAATTCTCTGTGATTGTGCCTCAATTGAACTCTTGCACTCCATTCATCAATTCTTAGAATCATATTTTATATTATTCACTTCAACATTAGCATTCCATATCATGTCTCAACTTCCTTAAATCAAAAACACGCACTTTAATTCAGTCTAACGACGTAACTGTTTTAAAATGACGAACGTGCCGAAGAAAAATGAAGTTTGGAAAATAATAGCTTAATCTAGCAAAAGGCGCGCACCCGGGAAGTGAGCTTACGGTCTTGAGTCCTCCCAAAAGCTCAAAAAATTCGTGGTTTTAGCGATTTGGAGGAATATACTTGAATTTCAGAGGCGGATTAAGCGGTGGGCGGATATAGACAAATATTACCATTCTATTTAAAATAATAGAGGGCCCATTTTAATTTTACCGCCCTGGACCCCTAAGCAAGTTAATCCGCCACTGTTGAATTCTATAACAGAAAAACTTTTTTTTAAGTCTGACTTGTATTTTGGAAATGAGAACCTTTTTTAGGGTTTGGTAGGTATGACCAAAAAACTCTTATACCGACATTTTGTCGTCTGGATTAGAGATGGGAATTTCGGTTCAGTTTGCGGAACCGGATCAGTGGAGGTTGTTCAGTTTCCGAGACACAGGTCGGTCGTTCGTTCGTTCGTAGGTAGTACGTCGATTAGAGCCGGGTAAACACTTTCCCGAGACACAGGTCGGTCGTTCGTTTGTAGGTAGAACGTCGCTAAGAGCCGGTTCTTGCAATATATGAACTGAACACAGGTCAGTCAGTTGTCGAACGGCCGATCGTTCGTTCTTAGGTAGAACGTCGCTTAGCCCCTGATCTTATCTAACATTTTTGAAACAAACAATTCACTTTATGTAGCTACTGTATTTTAAACCAGATGTGTTAAGTTTATGACGATGTTTATTGCCCTTATAAATCGGACATCTGGGATTTGGGTAATATTTTTAATATTTTTATATAGTACGGTTGTAAGAATACAGACTAAGCCTATTAGTTTCAAATAAACTGCCCTACAAATTGATGACAAAATACACTTTATGATAATACATTACAAGCCGGGTTCTTGCGAAGTTCAACATGACATCGATCCAGATCCGGATCACTCCGGTCACTGCTTACAATCGCCCGACCAATCGTATCCTTGAAACTTAAAACTATAGAGTGAGCCGTGAGCCGGCTCATTTCAATTTGGTGAACCGTGTCACTTCGGTCAGTGTACTGAGCCGGTTCGTTCATGAACGAACTACGACTCTTTGACCCGCACATAGCAAAAATACTAAAACATGTAAAAAACATATCCCCCTAACAAATATGTGCTAAGATAACAACAAATACAAAAAGTCTTGACGATGTAGGATTTTTGTTAAATTAGTTATTTGAATAAAAGCGAAAAGTTGGGGGATGTAAAGTTAATGTCGAAATTTTTTTGTGGACCCCCAAGGGTCCGCGTTTAAGAACCGCTGACCTATAATAATGATTAAGGCCCGATTGAGGAAAGACTGTTAAACGAAAATATATAGAGATACAAAATAGAAGATATGAGAAGCAACGTTGTAGAACACTCGGAACTAAATTATTTCACTCAGAGTTCATGGGCATCTTATTAAATCCAGTAATAACTTTCATAGTAAGCAGGGCGCTGAGAATATTTCTGTAGTACCAGTGACGCGACATACATATGGCGTCATAAGTTCCATTGTTTTTTACACGCTTTCGTTCATCCGGTACAGTAATGTTAAAGCTGACACATGGCCATTAAAGGACGAATATGAAATACAGACATAAAGGCCTAGGTAAAGGTAAAGTGCCAGCCATCGTTAATGTACGAATTGCCGTTATCAATTTTTATTACCACCCTACATCAACTTCAATATGACAGCTATTGAAATAATTTGAAATTTCCGATCTCGAGCATTTGGGAGATTAAGCAATACCCAAGCAATAGGGTGTTCAATTGACCAGGTACATATAGGGATTTAACACGTAAAAACAGATATATGCGTTTCCTGCTTCCTCGTTGGTTATACAAAAAAAAAAAATTAAATATAAAAATTGTTCAGAATTTTATTGTGAATTCAATAATTTCATTAAAACTTTACACTAATTTAACACTATTTATTTTCTAACACTAAAATTTAACCAGTGTGTAAAGTGTAAATTTTACACTAAATTTAACCAAAAAAGAAGTGTCAATAATAAATTAACACGAAAAGCGAGGGACTTCATGGTACACTAAAAGTTCATTTTTAGGGTTTTGTAGGTATGACCAAAAAACCCTTATACCGTCATTTTGTCGTCTGTCTGTCTGTCTGTTCGGTAAAAATTGTAGCCAAACGGCTAAACCTAGAGAGTTGAAATTTGGCATGCTTATACAACTCTTTGACCCGCACATAGGAAAAATACTAAAACATCTAAAAAACATACCCCCCCTAAAAATATAAACAAATATGTGCTCATCGAAAACAAAAATATTGTGTAAAGTAATGTATATTGGTGTGAACCGAAATAGTACAACAGGAATTTTTGATCAGATTATGTTTTTGGAAAATAACGCATTTTTTGTGGTTTTTGGTTCACAAAGTACAAAAGTTATACCAATGTAAGACACTCACATGCATAGCGTTCGATGGTTACATGCGTTAGAGCGCTCTTAAACTGGCTGGAAAACGAAGGGTTTCAAGTTCGAGTACGGAGTGAATTTTATTTTTTCTGTTTTTTTTTTGCATTTTTATTATGTTGAAATTATTTTGTCAAAATTCTAGTTATATTTTGACAAATGTTGTATTTAATTTTTATGAGCGTAAATTTAATAACCAGTCTTATTATATGATTAACAGACGATAAATTATTTTAAAAATATCGTTCATTTTGCCGTGATTACTACAAAATAAAATTTGTCCTACACACTCAGCATACCGCCTTCACTTATTATATACCTGCGAAACCCTGAAATGTGTGAATATTCACACTTCACATCAATTTTTTACTGTAAAGTTAATAATAAGGGAGGTAACTAAATTTTAACCTCAAAATCGTTTTCCCGCCATAACTCTTTAAATATTTATACAATCAAAAAATTGTATTTGGAAAAAAGATTTGTCTTCTAATTTCCAACAATATTTATTAAACATTTTTTAGTGTACCATGAACTTACTTTTTTTTTGTGTGTACCCTGTGCAAGGTTTAATTTTTTTGGCCCCCTTTTTTTCTGTGAAAAATAATACAACAAATATGATGTAATAATTGCTTATAAATAATTGGGTTCACTGACATCTGAGCCACAGAGAAGAGCTCGGCGGTGAAATTTAAATTTTAAAAAATATTATTATTATATATATATATATATATATATATATATATATATATATATATATATATATATATATATTTGTTTTACCGCTTATGCAAGCCAATTCTATGTACTCAATGGACGGTGTCAAACCAAAATTGACGTTTTCAGACCAGGGGAATGGTCTGAAAACGTTTTTCATGTTTTTTGGAGCTCTTGCACCCTGATTATATAGCAGCAATGACAGAGAAAATTTCACAAATGGTCTGAATACGAGGGTAGATCGTATATTTATATACAAATTTAGTTCACTGATTTGTCGTGAAGAGCGCGCGCCAGTAGTTTTTGTATATAACTTTTTATACAAAAAATGTACGATTCCGACTTTGTCAGACCAGCACAATTCAGTCGACGTTGTCAAGCCTTAAATCTGGCAACACTGTATAGAATGAGCTAGATAAACATTCCAGTCATGATAATTTTAGTTCATTGTAAGAACTTAAATATTTTCTTTCAATTTGTCTTACAGAAAAACTTTAAACTCAAATTTAGTTTTGGCAGACTCGTAGATACTTGAAAACAATGCATATAACCGATTTGTATCAAATTTGTTCAAATTAAAATTTTGGTATTTGCGCCATGAAATTCTTCTTTTTTTTCCAATTTAGAAATAATTACATTTTTATAGTTTATAGATTTTTTAAAGCGTGCTGAATGTTACTGCTTCAAATGAGACGTTAAATTTATTTAATATTTTTATTAGAATCCCAAATAAATGTACATTTTAATAAGTTTGAACTTTGTTCATATATTTCACAGAAAATTATTCTAATACGGACATCAATGTCCATAATTTATTCTTAATTCCAAAGAAAAACACAAAAGGTTTCAAATTACAAATAACTCGTTTAAACAATTACTTTTCTTAATTGTAAAAAATAAAAATAATTGTAAAAAACAAAAGTTCCCATTTCATTTTGAGTATTGAACATTTATGTGTACGTTTAAGAGCGTACTGTACCTGGGTTACGCTCAACGGATACGTGCATTTGAAAGGGCCAAAGAATTTGAACCAAATGTTGTCGGATCAATTTGATTTTTTTTTTTTAATTTGAAGATAAAGATTGGCTCCGTTGGATTTAAGAGTTAAAATTTGGTTTTATTTTTAATTTTCAGTTTTACAATGTCCTAAACTTTGTCTAACTTCACATCACTGTTCCTCCGTAAATCAATAACAATTGCAAATTCCATAGCTAGAATCCTATAGATTGTACTTTTATCTTTAAAATGAGCCCTTATTTATAAAAATGAATTAATATTTAGCACCAATTCTTTGGCCCACACCGAAACACTATTTATATGAAATACTGGCATTTACAAGCATCGAGAGATGTATCCATCTGGTAGCGTGGTTTTAAACTAATCTAATCATAGGGAGTCTTAAGCTCCGCCTTCGTTTCCTACACATATCTTTGAAATCGGTTGAAATGGGTAACAGAAGATCTTTGGAATAAAACAGTTTGTGACGTCAAATTTACCTGTTTTATTTTAGACTTTCCGTGGTAGAATACAAATTCATATTGACACAAAAAAATGGTCCCAAAAATTAAGTTAAATAATTATGGCCGGCTTCTAAAAGCTTAGTTAACTATAACCAAATGGTCAGAACATGGTTGTTATGGTAACGTATGGGATTGTTATACTGTAATCGAGTTTAACCAAAAGGTTAAATCAACCCCTAAAGGGGTGAATCTATGATTATTAACATAATTTTTTGATGATAAAAAAAAAACTATTATTTCTACAAAATTATCTGTAAAATCAGAATTGGTAATAAATATTAATCACTTTTCACATACAAGAGCTTATTTTAAAGATAAAATTACAATATAGAGTGGTTAAGTGTTAACATTTGTAATTTTTATTCATTTACTGAGTAACAGTCATGTGAAATTGAAAAAAGTATAGCACTGTAAAATTGAAAATTAAAAATAAATCAAAATACAAATTTAAACTTATTAAAATATTTAATTTATTTACTTTATTTTTTATTAAAATTTATTTACTTATTTACTTATTAAAATTTTTATATTTTCTTTCATATCTTGAAATTTAAAAAAAAAATCAAATTGATTCGAATATATTTAATCTATATTTTATGATTCCCAAAAATACAGGTTGATTTATAAATATTAGCACTTTTCCCTCTCCCTGTAAGCTACTTCCACTTTGGTCACTCCCCCAATGACGTAATACGACTTCTCGCCACCGCACCCCGCGTGCAACGATGGACTTTGGAGGTGGCTACATTCGCCTCTTAACTTCAAATTTTAAGATGCCATATCATAGGCTCGAAACCTGGTTTCACTCTGTCATGACATTAAATTACGAGAAAATATATATAGCTCTTGTTTTTTGAATGTCAGATAAATAAACCCATAGAAAAAAAGCATATCAGACAGACAGAGAGATTTTGTTTGTGAATTTTGTCTTACATTCACTTGGAACATGTAGAAACGAAAAATGGGTACCAAGAAAAAATTATGTGAAGTGTGAATTTTCACACGATTCAGGGTTTCGCAGGTATATAGTGAATGATGATTATTTGGGAAGCCAAAACAAATTTTATGTTAAAATATTTTTTTATTAATTTTAATTCGAATGCCTAATACCATTATTTGGGTTTCTAAAAATTTGCAGTATTTTTTTTTTATATAGCAAGGTTCATTAATATTTTGAAAATTGCGCCTACGGCTTCCATTGGTTGTTTAAGTCATAAACTCCGCCCATCTGATTTCGTATACATTCAAACATAGAATTAAATTATAATATCAACACTTCCCACTGGTTATTAAATTTACGCTTTTAAAAAATAAATGCAACATTTGCCAAAATATAACTAGAATTTTGACAAAATAATTTAAACAAAATAAAAATGCAAAAAAAAAACAGAAAAAATAAAAATTGACGGGAGTTGAACAGTAGTTTGCAACTTACGAAGCGAGAACGTTACCACTGATCTACGAACGTTCACTCCTTTACTGTGTTAAATAGCGGATTAAATATTTTACATATTTTAGTTAAAAACACAAAAAATGCGTTATTTTCCGAAAACATAATCTGATCAAAAATTCCTGTTTTACTATTCCGGTTCACACCAATGTACATTACTTAGAATTTTTTCAGATTTTTAGTTTAAACCATCTGGGCTACAGGGTGTGGGACAAAATTTTGCACAATTCTCGCAAAAATCGCGTCAAAATAATTTATTTTGCAAAAATAAAATTTTGATCGTTAATTCAGGTTTCAAGGGCTTTCATTTGATACCATACACAGAATTGTAAAAAAAATTTTTTTTTTTTTTTCGATGAGCATATATTTGCTTATATTTTTAGGGGAATATGTTTTTTAGATGTTTTAGTATTTTTCCTATGTGCGGGTCAAAGAGTTGTATAAGCAGGTCAAATTTCAACTCTCTAGGTTTAGCCGTTTGGCTACAATTTTTACCAAACAGACAGACAGACAGATAGACAGACAGACAGACGACAAAATGACGGTATAAGGGTTTTACAAAACCCTAAAAAAGAACAGATTTAACCTCCAATTTTATTTATATATGTAAATTTTCCACAACTTTGTAAATTTCACTTAGAAGATAAAAGGTTGTTAAATGATGCTTGTTGTTACGTTTCACAGATTAGTTCACTGACTGTAGTTTCGGCTCACCGTAAATTTGAGAATTGCCAGAGCCGAAACTGCAATAAAAAAAAAAAAAAAAACAGTGAGATATAACAAAAAGGTCTAATTAAACAACCTTTTACAAATATTATTTTTTTATCGTTTATGATCCACCTGACACGCATACTTCTTTTTGGTGTATAGAATTTCGTTTATCGGTGATTCTAAGGATCTTGCTTAATTTTACTTATCACAAGCAAGCCTGTCGCTGCCAGCAATAAATCGTTTGTGCTTGCCGTTGACCGCTCGCAAGTAGATAATAATTAAATTGTTAAAATAATTTGTGTAAAAAATATTTAGAAAAATTACGGGCTCTGCTTAGCAACCGGCTATAAGCTGTACGGGCATTTCTGTGTGCGCTAAAAAATAGACGTAATCCTGTCTATATTACTCCTACATGTACACAGATTGAAAATGTGGTCACAAAACTTGAAATCAAGAGATCTAGACTCATCTCGCGCTGTCGCGTCAATGATGATGATGACTTCTCTTTATTTTTCATATGAGAAATATAATTGTAAATATTACCTTTTATTATCACGACAGTAATAGTTTACTGAATTTATACAGTAATAAATGTCCTTAATAACAAAATACGTAAATAATACGCCAATATAATTAAAACCAAGATACAATTTGTAAAAATATATTTTAATGCGCAGTACAACCTAGTGGCTGTGCTTTTCGGGTCAGTTATGCGACAGTATTGACTAATATTTCTTCATTTTATTGAGTAACAAAATTATTTAATTTGAAGTGTAATCATTTTCAAAAACGCGTGAAAAAAACAGCACAGGAGGATCCCCCGAATATATTTTATCTATAAAATAATAATCGGCATATATTAAATGTAATTACTAACTTATGATCAAAAAGTCTTTCAGTCTCAGATGGCTTATGTATTATAAATCGCACGTATTCATAATGCACGTGTCATTTGTCGAAAAAAAAGGAGATTTTCTTATATAAAACATAGCCGCCCGAAGAAAGGACATTTCGATCCACATGTTACATTGCAAATACGTATATGAATTATCAACAAGTGTTTTTTCACATATAATATTATTATTATTTATTTAAAATGCACTCTTGAGTGTAAACATACTCCTGAACAGTAGGACTGAATGAGTCGGTTTGAATGTTTTCAACTTTACAAATCATATTATACACTATGATAAAATTGGCAACGTCGCAAGGCCTGACAATGTCGATTGAACAACACTATTTTATACAGGTGATACTGAAAAAGCGGTTCCATATACTGGGTCTAATAATGTTTATTAAACATAGCGAATTTTTTTTTTGAGATTTTCTTACCCCTCTCAGTGTGCCCTGAGAGTTATAACTGGTAGATTCTATATCTGGCATATATACACGCGAAATCCTTTAAATAACGGTAGGTCTTAGGTCGCCTGTTGGATATCATTGGTCTGACCACGTCGGTTGTATCAATATATATATATATATATATATATATATATATATTTTCATGTCCTAGGCCCTATACCTCTGAACTTTTTTAATTACGGAAATTATTTTCGCACTGTTGATCTTCATTATATTCGATCGAACTCCTCTTCCATTTTTTTAGAAAATCCATTCTTATTCTAAAAACAATTTAAAAATCAAGTGGGTTAATTTTAATTACTTTTGTACCTTGATATATATTCTACATTGAACTAAATGTATATGCATGTTATATTCTGCTCTAATTATCTAATAGTTTTTTTACTCGCGTTGTTAAAAATCAGTAACCGAAACCAAAATAAAATATAACTCACCAGACCTAAGATCATTGACCAGTGACTCATCAAACGAAACAAAAATTAATTACGGATGCTCCAACAGCTCCAACAGCTCAAATAATTTCGAAATTTAAGTTGAACAACAATTTACTGTTGTCATCACCTACACACATTATGTTAGAAGATAACTAAAAATTAGATAATGTAATTGAGTAGTCCATTCGCAAAAGCAGTTAAATATACTTGACTTTTTTTTTAATACTGGAAAAACTTATATATTATTCCTATTCAATCTATCGACAAGATTATTTTTTAATAAAAAAAAAAATCATTGTTTTAGTAAAACAATATACTACTCCCTCTGTCCGAAAATATGGTATACATTTTGATTTTTTTTCTTGTCCGGAAATATGATATACATTTACAATTTTAAATTAATTAGAATGATTTTATTTATGATATAGTTACAAATATCTAGTAAAACAAAGAATAATACAAGTTTTCATTTAACAAGGACGTGGCTGTCTCCACAGCTTGTATGGAACATGATAATGTTGTTTGTAATCATCCCTTACAATGAAGTTTTGCCTTATTAAAGTGCGGAATCTTAAAGGAATTCCCTCCTTTTGCTAACATGGTTGCTTCTAGACAAGTTTGAAATGTTAGAAAAACATTATCAAGGGTTTGTTTAATGCATTAAATGCATTTTGTACGCATTCGATCAGTTCGTCGATTGCATTCGGTGAAGCTGTAAGTTTTAAGGATTGTATAGAATTGAAAAAGACAAGATCCAATACATTCAAATCTGAACTATTTGGCGGTTGTGATTTCTCGATTATACTTTTTCAGATACCCAACATCAAGAATGAAAAGATCTAATTTTTTCGACGATTCCAGAGCAATGGTGCTAAACATTTTCGTGTCTGTCGTACATATGGTCTAATAAATGGTGGTGCACCAGCGAATATAACAGCTTATACTTAATTCAGAACTCTAGGTTTTATTGGCTTCCATCCTTGTCTTTAGTCAAAGTGTTGTCTTTAACTTACTGTTACATTCCGTTACATAAAGTATAGGAACTATAATCGTAGGATTGGCAAATTACAAAGGACTTTAAGATAAGTGGACGTACTATCATAAAATATCTAAAGGCCCAGAGGTGCTTTTTAACGGACTGTACATATATGAAGGCGTGTAGGAGGCTGGCGATTTGTCGAGACCTGAGACTTGCTCTCATATGTACAAGATACAGAGACGTATCAAAAAGGGTGTTATTCTTAAATATGTCAACAAGTATGTTAAAACAAAGCCTCAAAAGAACTACTTTAATCAAACTAAGATTTCAGATGACAAAATGCTACATTTTTTTCATCTTTCGGTATGGAATAGAAACATTCAGAAACAGAATAGAATGATCTTTCTATTAAATATTTTTTTAAATTATTTTTGAAAATTTTGAAATTACTTAATTGCTGAATTTCTGACAGTAGTATATTAAATAAAATTATTGCCATATATTTTGGACTGCGTTCATAGGTAGTGGTTCTGTGCTTCGGAATCATCAACTTGTTATGACCATGTCGCGTATCGTACGCGTGTGATTACAACAGTTGAAATTGATTTTTATTTTTAAAGGCATATAATAAAGTTTCTAATATTATAAAGAAGGTACTGTTAAAATATTAAGTTTTTTAAACAATAATTTACATGAAGATCTAAATGGTTTCCCTGTTCAGGTTCGTATTGCAGATTTCTGTAATTTAAAAATTCGGTCTGCCTCAGTTGATCTTCCCCAGCAGATTATACCATAAGACATAACAGACTGAATATTAGCGAAATAAAAAATTCTAGATACGTTAGTGTTAGTAAGGTTTTCTTAGACAATAAAAAGCTTTGGCGATTTTTGAAGAAATATCATTTGGTATTTCCAATTTAAATTATTTTCAATAATTACCCTCAAAAATTTAGTATGACGTACTGTATTAATATTAGTTATAATTCTAGAATCTATAATTTTTTAATTGTTGTTATTAATATTAAAATGAATCATATTCGTTTTATTTAAATTTAAAATTAAGTTGTTGATTGAGAACCAATTAAACATTGATTCAAAAAAAAAAAAAAATTCATTGGTGTTTTGTGATAACATTGTCAACTGTGTCGTTCCAGATGACGCAAAGAGTCATCTGAAACACCTGGTTTTAGACATGTGGCAACATGAGTGGAGCCGCACACAAAACGTTAAGTTGCGACAGATTAAGGGAGACGTTAAACCATGGGGTTCTTCCTGCAGGATTAACCGCAGGGAGGAAACCGCCATCACACGCCTCCGTATAGGCCACTGTTGGTGGACCCTCACCTCCTTCGAGGTGAAGAGTCCCCTATCTGTGAGACGTGTAGCACAGATTTGTCTGTGTTACACGTTTTAACTGAATGTGTACAGTTCGAGGAGGTCAGGGAGAGGGTAGGTCTGTGCTATGACCTGTCAGTTGTCTTAGGTGACGTAAGGGTACTCATGGACAGGCTGATACTCTTCCTGAGAGAATCGAACTTACTGTTTAATTTATTGTTTTTAATATGTAGTGTAGTCATTTAAATGGGCTGCGTTAGGCGCAAATAGCCTTTGTTGCTGTGCGCCAAAATTTTTAACTAACTAACTAACTAACTCAACTGTGTCGTCATGTTGAGGTGTCATCGGCGAACTGAGTGACAATACCATTTTTGATGCAACTTGGAAAATAATTAACGTAAAGAATATATAATAAGGGCGCAAGCACGCTTCCCTGAGGGACTGAATATTTTAATTTTTTGTTATCTGAATATATATTATTTATTTTAACTGTCTGCGATCTATCGATTAGATAAATTTTGATCCAGAAGTAGGCATTACCTCTAATTTCACTAGTAAAATATGATGATCTACGCAATCAAAACCCTTTGTAAGATCAGCAAAAACGGCTACAACTTTTTTATATTTATCCATATTTTCGTAGATATTATTTACGTAATGAGTTATTGCATCAACTGTGGAAATACCTTTTCTAAATCCATATAGGCATTGGTTTAAAATTTTGAACTTGTTTAAAAAAGAAAATACTCTTTATGTGAAGAGGTTATTAAATAAAAACATGGGATGTGTTTCAGATAATCTTTTATTTATGTACTGACTGCAGTTTCGCCTCTCGCCATTGTCAAAGTTGCAATGGATTGCAAAGAATTATGATGTTATGGTTGTAAAGTTGTAAAAGTAAAATAGTAGATTTAAAAGCATGTTAAGAAATGTTGTTGTTATTGACTGACTGTCAATTACAAACTAATAAACTATTTTACATCAATAATTAGTTATATATTGAATTTATGAACATTACAATTTTCATTCTTGCAATTTTTCTATATTCCTCCAATATTTTATTATTTTTACAATTTTGTGTTTCATCATATTAGACATAACTGCATACTTTGCTTTTTGGTAGTATACTTGACTGATTTTTTGCATAAATTGTGAAATCTAGCTATTATCTACGGCACTGGTGAAAGGGGGCTTGCATCATACAGAACATGTATGACTGTTACAGATATGTAGTTTCGATCACACGAGAAAAATAACATCTTAGATAAACAGTACAGATATTCGTGACTTAATTAATACATTTCACACTGATCTTTGTACTTTGTAATGCTACCTCAGCACTGCAATTATAATTGTTTCTACATTATGTTTATTACAATAGCATTTGTTAAAATGTAAAACTTTGAAAAGAATACTGCCTGACCAATTTATTTCCCGAAGCGATTTGTTCTTCTCCAGAATATTTCATTTGTAATAAATTCTATAAACAAATATGTAAACAAAGTTTATCTTAAAAGCATAGAATTATAAGTAAAAGTGCTATAAATTAAAATAAAAATTCCAAACACGAAATAGAAAACATTTAATAGATAAATTTATCTATAATTATCTGTCGGCTTTTGTCCAAAATTTAAAGCAAACACCCACACTCTATAAGAACTTCCTATTCATACTCGCCTTCACAATTTCTCGATAAAAAAATGTAATCGTAGATCGTGAGATAGTTTTTGAATATTTTTGAGAAATCCAGGCACGTGCTATCGTTTCCTTTCAAATTTAGTTGCTTGTTAAGGAAGGCTTTTTTGTTTTTTGAATAATAATGAATATCTTAATTTTTACAGAACAATTGGATGTAGCTTTCTCTCTCTTTTAGGGCACTGTCATCCTTACACACATCCATTTTGCTTTTAGCCTCAGTGTCTATAATTTCTAGATATCTTATACGCGATAGATCTGCCCCTGATTTAATGTTTTTCCAGGTCTACCCTTTGATCTTATTCTCCATATCTTTTACGCCAGAGTCTGTGTTACACTTTTTAACTGAATGTATACAGTTCGAAGATGTCAGGGAGAGGTTAGGCCTGTGCTATGACCTGTCAGTTGCTTTAGATTACGACAGGGTACTCATGGACAGGCTAAAGGATTCCACACACCAAAGCGGCCGCGGTGGCGGCCACGGTGGCGATAATGGAGCGGCCTAACGCAACCTATACAATACAATGAGACCACGCACATACAAGCGTTCCGCTATCTGAGAACGGCGCCGAATGCAGCGTTCAGTCTGGCGATCACCAAACACTGGCGGCCAAACTCGACAAGTTGCGTTAGGCCGCGCGATATTCATTGTTTATATACCACAGAGTGAATATATTTAAGAAAATAATGTCGAAAATAGATAATTTAACAGAAAAAATCATAGATCAGTAAAGGATCATTTAATTTTGTATGACTTAGCACATCCTGATTACAAGAATATTAGGAAAATAAATAAAGTGTGGGACGAAATAGGAAAAGTTTTGGAAATTGATAGTAAAGTCTGTTCCAAACGATTAGGCGGAACTAGATTTTGCAATCTAGTTACTTTCATCGTTTAAATAATGCTTTTCAGCCGTTTTGTTTAAGCTTTGTAAATCATACTTGCAACAAACATTTTTTGGTTAAGGTTAATATCATTTTAAAATATCATTTTCTTTATATTTTGATTTTTTGTGTCATTCTTAATACAAATATCCCATTTATTTATTTTTTGTCATTAAAATATGTAAGAAAATTAATTTAAGTTTGACATATGTCATTCGTTTCCATGGTTTCATTGTTGGAATTTTAAATTTTAACATTCCAAAGGGGAAAAATGAAATAACCCAAGCAAGGTCCAATATTATCATACAACTATATACCGTGATTCACTGATCGCTACCGCTACCGCCACTCCCACCGCGTTAGTGTGAGGAGAGCTGATCGCTACCGTGGCCGCCACCGTGGCCGCCACCGCGGCCGCTTTGGTGTGTGGAATCCTTAATACTCTTCCTGAGAGAATCGAACTTATTGTTTTATGTGTGAAGTCTTGCACCTTATTTAATGTGTTTCTAGTTATTGAATGTGATATTCGTTGGTAATTGGCCCCTTTACAGCCTCTTACCATCACCCTGAGTCTGTTCAATTTTTCGAACAGACTTTTTTAAATTATTTATTTGTGTTTGTCAGTGCAAGATTTCTTTTATTGAGTATGCGTATTTTTAATGATTTTATTTATTTATTTATTGTCTAATTTATTGTTTATAATATATAGTCTAGTCATTTAGATGGGCTGCGTTAGGCGCAAATAGCCTTTGTTGCTGTGCGCCAAAAATTTTAACTAACTAACTAACTCTACGCCAGACATCCAAATTTTTACTACGTCATCAATCAGTCGCTACAAACCACTGCTGGATATAGATCCTTAGCATTTCCCATTTTGTCCGATCTTGGGCTTCTTGCATCCAATTTGTGACGTTGCGTTTAATGACGTCAGTCCACCGAGTAATTTTCCTCTGCTCTGTTTATCTGCCCAAGGTCTCCCTTGGAGGACATGTTTAGTTTCCAACGTCCTTGTGTTCTGTCAAGGTGTTCTACCCATCTCCATTTAATTGTACAGGAATATCAATTGGTTTTGCTGCGAATTTCGGTGTTAGGTATTTTGTCTTTTAAGATGTTAACATGATTCGCTCCATAGCCTTTTGAGTTGTTTGAAGTGTTTTAGCTGAAGTTTTTGTCAATTTAGGGGTCTCAGTACTATAAGTTAGAACTAGCATGACGCACAGTTGAAAATATTTTCATTCGAGGCACAATGAGATATTCAGCCGTATGAATAAAGTTGAAGTAAATGCTCATAAGTAGAAGGTAGAAGTAAAAGCATTTGCTTCGAGTAAAAGGTCGGAGTAAAAGCATTTGCTTCGAGTAAAAGGTCGGAGTAAAAGCATTTGCTTCTTTTTATATGAATAATGATTACCTTTTACTTACAAGTCAATGCTTCTACCGGTGAGTAAAAGGTCAAGAGGATGTGTTTATGTTGAAACCTGAAAATCAGTATTTATCAAAATCGTACTACTTCTTTCTGATTGCTGTCAACTTGAAATTAATCTATAAACACTATCAAAACTGTACTAGTGCTGTACTGAGTTCCATGTTTGACATATCAATTTATTTTTATTGGTGTAAAGTCATGTACAGATTCAGGGCACTATACACCTACACTTGTGAACATTTCACTAGCATCACAAATTGCCTATACATTTAGCACAGGTTTTCCTTTACGATTGACATATTCATCTTCATGGATCTTCGGTTTTTCTATCCCTATATGTGTACAGTCAATGACACCAACTGCGGTTGGAAAACGGTATTTTCTTTGCCACATTTTTTTCGCCTCCACTAATAAATTTTGGCAAGTAAGAAATTTAATCCAGTTGCCAGCTTGTGCAACTATTTGATCAACAACACTGCTGACAGTCAGTGATACTGTGGATTGCTCCACCCCAAGTTCCTCACCGATACTTCTTTGAAATCCAAGATCAGCTAGATATCTCAACAAAAAAAAGTTACCTAAAAATTATTAGCTAAACACTCCATGTTCTCCTGTTCAAAACGAAACTAACTTTTATGTCAGTACGACGTGATGAAGAACGATGCCAATAATGATTCATATTTCTTAAATGCACAATATCCACCATGGCAATTAGTACGCTACAACACTTTTTCACAAGTGAGTATATGAATATATAGACGCATGTTTTTCGAAGCATTTGCTTATAATTTAAAGTAAAAGGTCGGTTTTATTCATAACCATTTACTTCTGTCTTGAGCAAAAGATCAACAAAAAAGCATTTGCTTCTTACTCATAAGTAGAAGGTTTTGCTTGCATTTTTATTCATATTGTGTCGAGGATTTGCTTCATAATTTGCAAGTAAAAGGTTATGCTTATTTTTATTCATACGGCCCATTACCTTCGAAAATATCTCGTAGCTTGTCAAATGCTGTTCATCCTTGTGATTTTTTTCTAAAAAAAAATCGCATGTTTGATTATTCCAGCCTACCTATATTTGGTCCAAATATTTCAGTTTAATCTACTGAAGACGAGGTCTGTCATTATTTTCGTCTTTTCTGTTTGTCTTGAGCCCGACTTTCCTAATGCTTCGTTTAGATCTTTGATTCAGCATCTTCGGGTACAGGCCGAATACGCCGAGTGTGAGTGGTTGTTATATTCAGTACATTTTGTATTAGGGTTTTGATAGTCTGAGAGTGGTCATTTGTGCCAAAAACGACCTGAAACTATTACCTTCGCGGTCTATATTGGCTGATAGAAATAGTCGCGGACCAGAGGATAAAAAAATAAAAATAAAAAATTTCAAAATGTTTTACACATTTAGCAATTAATAGTAAGGCATGGTAAATGGGTCAATTGTAGCCATTCAGAGTCCAGTTCGGACATCTTTAAAAACAGTTTTTTTCTGAGAATAGAACAATAATCAATTGTCATATTTGAATCATTATTCCACCCAATATATGTACGTCTTGTATTGAATTTGGATGTCCAGGAAACGAACGAGACATTGTTTAACCTCAAGACATAAAATTGAAGTCCATTGGTGTCCATTATGCGATATGAATCATCAAATAAAACTATATACAATATATGTTATTTATATGATTATTTAGACCATTTGATCAATTTGTTGACATTATTACAACTCGTTGAATACTTAAGGTTATCACTTAATAGATACTGACAAATATATGACCACTGTATGAAAATTGTTATAATGATAAGGATTTTATTGATTTATTAATATTATTTAACACATAATAATATGTCTGTATTAATAATGATAACGAATATTAAAGTTCTGTTCAGCAGAGACCAACTTCTCTCGTAGAAAATGAAACGAGGACCGAATTTTGGACCTTTTGTCCGAACTTTGGAAACTTTAACCAGGGTACAAAAGTAAGATTTGTGGTGTTATTAATCGATGGCCTGAAGGCCTTAATTCTGTGAAATAAAGAAAAATTCAGACAATTCCAGTTTAAAGAACGCATTCCATTTCAATATCGCGGAATTGGTATTTGCGAGAGCTCTATTCTTTCCAAAAATCCATTTCCAAATTTCGGACCAAGCAGATGTGACTAGTGTTTCTGATTTCTCGACATTTCTCATTTCTCGAGAAATGAAAAATTAAACTTATTTTCTCGAGAATTCTCGAAAAATCTCGAGAAAAATAATTATTAGAATATATATCTTTTTTTAATGTGGAAAATATTGTAGAGGATAAAAAATTATAGTCAACTTTAAAGTACTAAAGTATTCATTTAAACATAGAACAAATGGATAACGGGGCTTTAAAAATGATAACGAAAACGGCACAAAATTAATATCCCAGCAAACATTCAACTAACGGCCGAATACTGGCAAACTGCTTTTATGCTGGTAAATTACTGGCACCAAAAGTAAGTGCAACGCCAGTATTAATAATGTACTTCACATTTGTATTTCGCATTCCGCCTATACGAAGTACTTTACCAGCATTTTATAAGCACTCTTCTTCACTCATACTTTTTACTTAAAACCATCAGAAATAAATCTTGCAACTAATGCGATTATTTTGCACTTTACCGTTGCTGGGCCAGCAACTGATACATCAATGGGCCAGTAACGGCCCCGGGGACACCGGGGTACTGGCCCATTACTTTCAATGCCGGGGAGTATGTGCTTTACCAGTACTGGCCCGTATAAAAATGTTTGCTGGGATGTATAGAGATATTTTCAAAAAATTAAGAAATTGATAATAATGGTAATAATTATTTTATTTAACTTGTAGGTAATCTTTTACATGACAGTTTTAAACTGAACAAAAAATTAAATGTAATTGATTATAATAAATAATACACTAAATTAAAATAAAATATTGTAACAATAAATGCTAATTAGCTAAATTACCTGTTGCCACAGTTGCGTCGCGGGAGACAGAGGACAAATTTTATCAAAATTAAATAATAATCAGTGACTCACTAAACTTTATATTTTTACCGACTGCCAACATATATAAGGGAGGTATTGTGATCATACCGATTTTGACATTTCGAGATTTCGATGGATCTCCACGAATAGAGGTCCCTACATAACATTTTGACTATTTTTAGCATGATGTCTGTCGGTCTGGCTGTCTGTCTGTCTGTCTGTCTGTCTGTCCGTCCGTCTGCCTGTGTACACATGCAGAGCAAATTCGACTAAAAGGATTTTTATGAAACTTCATATTTAGCTTTTGACATCAATGGAGTTGATCAACTTTTAGTAAAAATCGGTTGACTAGAAATGGAAGTTTACTTGTGTCGATTTTAAGATTTTTGCGAATATTTCATAACAGAAAAATATTTCGAAAAAATTTATTTAACAGATATTGCTATAAAAGCAATAACTAACAAATTTTATTTGAGAAATTTTTTGATAAACGAAAAAAATTTGAAAAAAATTTCGAAATTTTTATATTTCGAAATTATTTTTATAATTCTCATATTTCGACTAGTAATATTATTAAGTATTACTACTGAAGATGATTGCATGGTTGTCGAAATGTAAATTTAGTTGAATTAATATTTAATGAAGAAAATGTACTTTTATTTCTACCAGATATAGCCTCAAGTTTAATTAATATATATAAAAGAAGCCTTCTGTCAAACATGTAATAGCTAACAAGTACTGAATGGAATTTGAGGAATGTGAATTTGTAAATTTCGTGATTTTGAAAAACATTATTTAACACACTGAATATGTAATATATGGACTCAGGTGTTCACTTGAATTTTTTAGAGATTTCTGAATTGTTTGTTGTAAATAATTCATACACTAAAAATGCGTAAACTACTTCCGAATTCTAAGAAGTTTTCATTGTTAACTGGGCCTGAAATTTAATCTTCAATCTTCGAATTGTAAAATAAATTGCAATTAATTTAAATGTAAATTGGGAAAGTGAAATTTTATTTAAATTATCAAGATGGTGATAGCGTGAAGTGTTTTTATAAGTATGCAAAATTTGTTATTAAGCAACATGTAATTACACTGTAATTGGAGGCATACATAGGAAAGATTCAAATCTTTGACAAAAAATAATATTGTTACAACCAAATTTCTCGCCTGTTTCAGTACATTTGTTTACACTGTCACGTTTCACCAAACCATTGATTATATGTAACTAACACAACCAGATGGCTATATTACACGCAAATGTTTACAACCCTTGCCTACATCTCGGGTGGTAAATTTTATTCTCGTACAATATAGGCTCCATTATATGCTTGTTAAAGAAGATACTATTTTCTACAACCGTTATGAAAAACTAATATATCAATTTAAAATGATTTGAAAAATGTCAGTTTTAGACACTAGTGCCTAAAATGGTGATAACATTATATATTTTTTTAATCTTGTTTATTACTGAAATATTTGTTTTAGTATGTTACAGTATTTTGTATTTATCTGGTATTAATGTATATATCGTGGCTTCTGCTGCGTTCTTGGAATCCTCAAGGAAGCAGATTAGCCGTTTGGCTACAATTTTTACCGAACAGACAAACAGACAAACGACAAAATGACGGTATAAGGGTTTTTTGGTCATACCTACAAAATCCTAAAAAGAGGTATAATATAAGAATAATATAAGAAAACAAACTTGAATTTAAAAAAAAAAAAAAAAAACGAGCAAGGATGTAAGAAATCAGGTTGAAATCCAATTATCTTAGCAATTTTATTGGCCATGTGAGGATTTATAAGAGTGGGTAATTTTCCGTGTGAGTATTTTTCAGTATGAGCATTTTCTATGTGAACATAATAGGCAAATGGTCATAAGAGAGACTCTATCTGGCGGAATTATGTTGAACTAACCAAATAGACAAGTTTGTTATTATTCTGACGCACGTGTTACATTTGTTTGGATTTTTAGATTTTGTATCTGTTTGGCATAATGTGATAATTATTAAGAAGACACAAATCAAGATAAAAATATTAATAAATTCTTTCTAAATGTCAGATTACAACGTATAGGGGAAACTTCTTAAACGCCCTGACATCTGATGGCAACTTGCGGAAGATACGAAAGTGTTTTGTTTTGTTCAATGGAGAGATATGTTTTTTTTTTTGCTGTTTGTATTTTATTTTTGTGAATCATGGAAAAAAGACGATCAATTTTGTTGTGTGCCGCAATGTAAATCGTGAATAAGGAAGAATCCCTCTTAAACATTCCATAATCTATCTAAATCGGAAAAAATATCAATTGAAACGACGTTTGGAGGCAGAGAGAAAGTGGATCGTAGGTTTTTAGGAACCCAAAAACTAAAAATGGGCAAAAATCCAAGCCCATGCATACACGTTTGCTCGTTGCATTTTATGAAAAGGGATTTTTTACGTCCAAGAAAAAAAGCACTTACCCCACCCAAAATTTGTCTAAATCATGAGTTGATATATTAAAAGGCCCCATCTACTTTTTCAGGCAGAGATATTAATTTTTACTAATATATTTACCATATTTTTGTTGCTATTATATTGACAGACAGTCAAAAAGAATTAAAAATACAATGAAAAACTAAAAATTTCCTTGAAATTTCTTTAGAATAGTAATATTATTTCATATCTTGTAAATCGTAGATGACCTTTAAATAAAAAAAAAAAAAAACTCGAAAAACCGAAAAAATACAACTCGTGTTCATTTTCACCATGTAAAGAAATACACGAGTAACAGTTTAATGTCACTTTCGAGTGTTCCAGCTTTACCGCATATGGCGCTGCGATCTTAAAAAGTTTCCCCTTGTTCTTATGTCAAAAAGTTGTTATTGTCTATTTGGTAAGTTTCGATTTTGCCACTTTGGCGCTGCAGTCTTAAAATGAGGTTACCTATTCCGTGTGAAGAGTTTTCATATGAGCACTTATGACTGCGCACTTTTCTGTGGGCATTTTTCGCATGAGCTTTCCCCCTGTGCGGATATGTCACAGAACCATATATTCTTTGTTAGTTTATATTGCTTTTTCCATACTGGATTTCCTTACAAACTTCCTTGTAGCTTACAATCGATTTACACAAATTTTCCTCGGTTATAATGTTATCTTATTTCATAATTTTGCATGTTAGATTTGTCCTGAATTGGTAGAAAGGTTTGTTTGGGCGTTGCGTGATGCACTAGATACATAATTCATTTGTGATAAGCGAACAAAACTACACGAATACAGGCAACCAAAGCAAATATTAACATTCTTAATCATATGCCACGGCTCAACCCAGGAACGTAGATAAGTATTTTGCTAATATTGTCACAAAGAGGTACCATTTGGGGCAAAAATCTGGAGCATATATACATACATATATATACTAGTACAGTAATACCCCGCCACTCGACGTTAATTCGTTCTGAAAAAGCGTCAAATAGCGATTTCGTCGAGTGGCGAGTCGAATTTCCCCATAAGAAATAAAGGGAATCATATGTACATATGAGGAGCTTTTTTCCAAAAGGCAATTTCTGCTAAACTTCAACTTTTTAACTGGTGATGGCAGTGTGTTCTCTATTATGATAGCTAGTATTTGCATCTGTCATTTTTGTTCTAAATACATTATTTTTGCTTTAAATTAATATTATATTTCATGGCTTGTTTTCAAATAGCAATTTCTACATGTTTTTATATTTTCAAAACGCAATATCTACATATTTCGTTCAAAATGAAATATTTACATAAGTAAAACGCTGTGAACCTGTAATGTTATTGCGTGTTTTGTTACATATAATTCGTGATTATGGATGAAGTAAACAGTGTTTTTGTGTGTGAGAAGAATGATGGAAAGAGGAAAAAAGGAAGAACTGTGCTTGGAAAAAAGAAAAAGTAAAACAATTGAAGTAAGCAACTGGCCACTTCTTGAATAAACTTGAGATTCCAGATGACTGTTCTACAATAAGATTTTTTGCTGATGGTTGTGCAGGCCAAAACAAAAATTGTTATATTGTTCATGCTATGGCACTTTGGTTATACCTTGCCCCAGAGAACATAAAAAACATTGTCATTATATTCCCAGTGCGAGGGCATTTTTACATACCCGCAGATATTTGGGCAAGTGGAAAAAATATACAGACGCCAAAGCACAATATTGTTAAAAGAAGACTACGAGCACATATTAGAAAAAGTCGGAGAGGTTAGACGATTTGGGCGAGATTGGATTCCACGTAATATAAAAACTATAAGCGACAACTGCTTTAAAAAATTAAATGGCATAAGTCAGATGAAAAGAATTTATATAAGAAAGGAAGTAATTAGAGGAAAAAATTCAAAAACAGTGAAGGTGAAAATGGAAGAAGATTACAGGAGTGACGATCTTTCTAAAAAATACGACAGCATACTCAAAAAAAGAAAAGTTATAAACAATATAAAGCTAGATAAAATGACAAAACATAATAACAAAATAAAGAAAGAGAAGATACAAAATATAGAAACAGTATTAAGATTATATGATGAAGAATGGGAAAATAATGAAAAATTATATTTCTATAAAAATCTGCTTGAAAATTATCAATCAAAATGATAATAACAATGAATCAATTGACGAAAATATAGATATTGAGTGTGATTGTATCGAAGAAGACATCGGAATTAAAATTTAAATTTTTTGTACTTTTATAAATTTGATGAGTTTTTTTGTACTTTTGTAAATTAATTTTTATAAATATAAAGTTTCATTTCAACAATATGCTTAGATTTTTTTACAAAATGCAATATTTCTAATATTTTCTTTACAAAACGCGCTATATAATATTTTTTTTTTTTCTAAGTGCTATTTCTTTTCACAATTTTTTTTTTTCCTTCTTTAATGTGATTGTCAATATCTTTCAAATTTGCTCATTTATCTTTCAAGCATGCATAAATTATAGATATGATAGAAATCCATTTTTAATAATTATATTAAAACAGTAATAAAAAACATCACTTTTCTCAAAATGACAATTTTACAGAAATTGCATTTTGGAAAAAAGCTCCTCATATATACATATATGTACATATAAGGAAACACTATCACCAGCTAACTCTTTTTCTTTGATCCAAATTAACAATAATTTTTCAATTTCGTCAATAATAGGTGGACGAAGTTTGGTTATTGAAAAAACTCCCTTCGCTACATCGGCACTTTTAATTGCTTCCTTATGCTGTACAAAATGTACATCTTATTGTGGGTATGGTCAGAAAATCGTTTTTTTTTTTTTTTTTAATCGATTGTATAGTGACTCAGGAGTGTCCCTACAAAATTTCGATCCGAGCAAAATTAACGAAGTTATCGGCTTAACAATACAAATAACTCAAATTCATATTTTCGCGCAAATCGCGTGTTATAGCGTTCCTTTCAGAACGCTGCTTTATTAGCCGCGCGCAGCTCTCATATACGTAATAGTAGAGTCTTCCCACTCTATCCACACCTGTCTGTGCTATATTTGTGTAAAAACACTTATATATGTGACTTGTAGTAGTATACATTCATTTCACCGAGCAGTTACGGTACACGTGTTTAAAAAATTTTAAAACGCGTTTTTTGAGGATTTTTATTTTTCAAGTCGGTGAGACATGTAACTCGAAAACTACTCGACCGATCTTTCTGAAATTTTGCACACTATTTCTGTAGGCAATTTACTAGGTAACGCTGTCGAGATATTTTTTTTTTTCTTGCTTTTTTTTTAATGGAATCTTTTACAACTGAAAACAGAAATTTCGAAAAAAAAATTTCCGTTTTTTTCGTTTTTTTGACTTCAAACTTATACCAAAAATTAAATAATCTAGATATTTGAAAAAACTCGACAGCGTTACCTCAAGAAACTCATAAACTAACGAAATATTTTTGGTTTTTTTGTTTTAGATGATCCAGTCATTAGTTATGTGTCTCACCGCAAATCAACTCTTTGTCCTGAACGAAAATTTCAAATTCATGTCACGAGCTTAATTTTCCATATTTTTCAATAAAAATTTTTTTGGATACTCTTCAAAGGTTGTTCTTTACTGTAGGTATTATCCCAATCAAGTTACTATTAACAGTTTTCTAAAAAAAAAATCTTGAAAATGGGTATAAAATGTGCTGCTCTGACCATACCCCCCCCCCCCTTAAGCTGTACTGATCGTCGATCTAGGAATGCCATACCCTTGTAGACAACTCAGTCACACGAATACCACTTTCATATTTGGCTATTATTTCTTTTTTCTGTTCCATAGTGATTCTTATTGTTTTCCTTTTAGCTATGCTTACATCTCTAGTCTTCTTTGGACCCATAATTATAAATTTAAATCACTCATTTTAGCAAAAAACAAAAAGTTCATAGCTGCACTAATTCTGAGTTGTTTTCGTCAAGATATCTAGGCGCGAATTGCTGGCCAAGCGTTCATTTCGCTTTGTTTATCAAAATATGTATCACGTGATCGGTACTCGATCACGCGTCGGATAGCGATGCTTCCGTCGACTCTCACTCTCGATATTTACGTCGAATGGCGAAAACGGCGAGCTAAGAGGCAGTCGAGTGGCGGGGTATTACTGTATTCTGGTATTTTCCATGTGCATTATGCATTCTGTAAAGCTTGTATGTCTGCTCATAAATTGGCTGTGCAATTCCATAGTCGGTATTTCGTTGTAGAACTTCATTAAACTCTGCTCTAAGTTATTATATATGCCTGTTGGGCTGGCAGGGGGTCCAACCGAGCCAATTAATTTAGTAACAGCAATGCGTGTAATATGCACATTGTTTAATAATTTATATATAATATATTGAGCCATAACGCGTGCGAAAAGTATTTAAATTATTTTTAAGAATGTGAAGTATGAATTTTAGTACTCAAAAACAAATTTTTAAACACATTTGTCTTGTAATTGAACGAGAGCCACCTAGGGTTCCCACCTCTCCCGGAATTCCAGGATCCTCCCGGAATTGAGCCCTGAAAATTAAAATCTCCCGGCTCCCGGAAGGAATTTAAAATAAATATTACTCTCCCGGAATGCACAGAATTGCACGATGTTATGCATGAAATCCGCCGAAAAATAACAAATAGAATTATTATTTTTTTTTTTTTGTAGTTCAGTCAAAGATCTTTTAAACAAATTAAATGAAACAGACAAGGTTACGTTTTATAAAGACGCAGACATTTTCTTTAAGAGATGTTTAGATTATCTGAAAAAATTGTATGATTTCGAAAACTCAGAGTATAGTAAATTGAGCATACTTTCAATGAAAAAACCGATTACCTGGGATGCTTTGAGTGACTTGGCCATTGATTTAAAGATCACTCAAATAAACTTTATGAAGATTTCTGCATTTTGAGGGAGGTTCAAGACAGCATTGTTAAATCAAATGTAAGAGTGGATCTGAGCTGGGCAAAAATTTTCTCAACAGTCGAAAATAGAGTTGGAGATATGTTAATGAAAGTTGTTTCATTCGTTTTGTCTATACCTGTATCAAACGCTGCCTGCGAGCGTGTTTTTAGTATAGTATTCGATATATGGACTAAGGAAAGAAACCGTTTAAATGAAGAACATGTCAAGGCAGAAATCCTAACGTTCTTCAATTTTAAAATGCAAAGAGTTTTTTAAATTTGTTAGTTCTAGACCAGATATTTTGAAATCCGTACGATCAAATGCAATAAGTTCAAAATAAAATAAAAAGTTATGAAAATTGATATTGTTTTTTTTTTCCTCTCCCGGATTTTGACAGCCAAGAGGTGGCAACGCTAGAGCCACCCCAAGAAATATTTTGGTTTCTGAGCGCCCGTAAGAAAAAATGTTGGATTATCCGCCCTCCTCCCAAGAAATAATTCTGGGTGTGCGCCTATTCATACATATCAGGTTTTCGTAGGTATTTAGTTATGCCATCAGTATATATATGCCAACAGCAGGTCTCAATGCTGAATGTCTTGGACAAAATGAACATTTTGAAAAATCATCCATCGTCTGTTTTAAGAACCACTTGTTTTCATTTAATACTCTAGATCAGCGGTTCTTAAACTAGGGTCCACGTACCCTTGCTTGGGGGTCCGTGAAACAATTTTGATATTAACTTTACATCCCCCAACTCTTCACTTTTATTCAAATAACTCATTTAATAAAAATTCTACATGCACAAGACTTTTTGTATTTGTTGTTATCTAATTAGTTATTGACATAACTAAGCAGTAAATAGTAAAAATTTAATTATTTTTATTCAACTACAAATTATTTACAGAAAATATATAAGATCTATTTTGACCAATATTTGACCAGGATATGTTTGTATGAGTTTAACGTATTATAATTTGTAACTTTTTTAATCTTTTTACTACTATTTTTATTCATTTTATGTTTTTTATTCTATATGCTAATAAAAATATTCATCTCTATAAATGCGCAAGACCATTTATTAAAATAACCAGCGATACATTTTTACCAATATTTATTATAACATAGTGCCTATGAGATTATTGAGCCAGAAATTAAGTCTCAAGAACGACGTAAAATGCCTAGGGTTGGGATGGGGTCTGCAAAAAAAAATGTTATTCAAGAGGGGGTCCTCGGACTACATAAGTTTAAGAACCCCTGCACTAGTTGACATTGGTTTATTAACATTACCTAATCTTGATTTTTCTTTGGAGAGAAACCTGTCTAATTAAATTGGTTTTGAGTATTTTTTTTTTTCTGACGTTTTGTTCGAGTTTCAAACCGGGTTTTCCTCGATTTTTTTGTTCGAATTTCAAGTTATCGAGCTTCAAACCATTCAAAGTTCGAGGCTCCACTATAGATAGTAACAATATAATTTTTATAAGTGTGAAATGCTCACTACGCATTTTTTGCTGTACGCACTTAATCTATTGAATAGATTAATAAGCAAAACTTGTTTCTATATGAATAATTTAAAGATAATTATTATAAAAACGTGTCTTATTAATATCAGTATTAGTAATACATTTTTATTAGAATTTTCATATTTTCCTTTGTCAGATATTCACTCGAGATAAAATGGAAACAAAATGATCTAGGAAAATCAAAATCCGTCGATATAAACTGATAAAAAATAGTGAATATGGGTCTGCAAGACACCTAAAAAGATCACTAAGGTCTACAGCAGGCTACCCATGGTGTATTAAAAAAACTGAAAAATTCTATCTAGTAAAAATAAATATAAACTGTTTATTGTTTACATTGTTGTATATAAATATTGTAGTTTATATTATGATGTCACATTTTTCCAAATAGCGCATAATGTCTATTCATTTATTGCATAATTACCAACATAAAATATAATAATGCATACAATTACCCCTGATTTACATATTTAGTGTATCAAGAATGCTATTGTCTCTAATGTATTCAGTTCCTTTGACTATTGCTATATTTATTGTAATAGTTTAGGAGTGTACTATTTTGGCGCCGCTCTGATGTAATATTGAATTTATTATCTTAAAAGAAAAGTCATGACCAAAGAAAAGACGTCGCAAAGAAAAGATTGAGATTGGGAGAACCAAAACGGATGATGTATTGGTGAGTATAGAAAGAGTATGGTTTAATCTAGAAAGTTATAAAAATTAAGCGATCCTATTAGTTACGATAGTGAGAAATAAAGTATCATTCACAGCTCATGTTTAGATAGTACGTAATTCATAGTGGTCCCCAGAAAAATTTTAGTGGTCCGCGAAAGTTTTTATATGTGTTTCTTGCAATTTTTTAACAAATTCCCCAACAAAAATTCCTGGGTGCACCACTGGTTACTAATATTACTATTGAGAACTGACAATAACTGAAGTGACGCCTAGCGGAAATTTTGGAACTTACCGGAATAGGATTTTGTTGGATGTGGCTCATTTAATTGCATTGTTTGTATGTGTTAAAGTGAAGAAAACTTTAATAAAATGTCTTTAAAATCGCAACAGAAAATTAACTGCAGTGTGAATTATTGTGTATCAAATGGCAAATGTCAAAAAATCCTATTCCAATCGCCATTTTGTAAGCGAAAACAGCGCCTCTATAGGTAATGTCACTTCTCAATAGTATGTGCAATAATTTCACGAACCGGAACGATATTTTCCATAATATTCCAACTGCTGCAGTACATGTCCAGCTCTGAAAATTTGCCTATTTTGTCATAAACGATGCGATGAACACAGTTTTTTTTTAAATGTGTGCAGCCATTCTTTAGTTTTGAGGTAACATAAGTACAGTAGGTGGCCAAATTATTAGGGACAGTACACTTTTTTTGTAATTTTCAAGTTTATATGCATTTTGTGAGAAAATAAATTGTTTTTAAATCATTTTTCTTCTATATTCTTGTTGCTGGTATCATTATTATTTTAAAAAGCGGGAGATCGCCAAAGAAATAATCACCACCAAGCGGCAATTTATAGAAACCCTTATCAGAGGGTGGCATTACAACCCCAATCTCCGACACAACGCAAAAGTCTGCATAGAAAGCATGCCCAAACGCCTGGAAGCCGCAATCGCAGAAAGGATGGCATTACAAAATATTAAGATTTTATTTAATTTGTTAAATTAACACTTTTTATACAAAAATAAATGGTTATGAATAAGCAATTATGTCGTTTTATATTCTAAATAAAACACTCTAATGAATAAAAATAAATACGAGACCAAAAGCCACTTATTTCCTCATTGAATTCATTTGAAAATTACAGAAAATTTGTACTGTCCCTAATAATTTGGCCACCTACTGTACATACATAGACGCAAACGAATTTACAGTACCTAGACAAAATATTATAAGCACTTACAAAAACAACTGTTTTTTAAAAATGGCGACATATAATCATATGCTACTTTATTTATTTCTTTAACATACCGTGTATTTATTAAAAGATAAGCTATTTTAAACATCTTCAACTCTGTATTTTTATTCTGAGACTAATTGGCAAGAACAAAAAGTACCGATTTTGTCCTGGACAGGTAACTGGCCGGATGTCAATCCTATCAAAAATGTTTGGAACCTCCTGAAAAGACTTGTTTATGATTTAAATAATACTAATAAACAAGTTAATAGATAATATTAAAAAAGTATGGCATGGCTCTCCAGAAATTGAAAATTGTATTAGGGCATGTATTGAGAGTATGCCTCCAAGAATTGCGGCAATAATAAAAGCAAAGGGAACACAAAATATTAAAAAACATTTTATAAATGTACTTAAATAATTAGAAATAATAAAATACAAAATAATAATAAAATTGGTGTATTACTATTTTGTTGATTTTGTGTAAAACAATGATTTTTTTAAAACATCATAAGTGGTTATAATATTTTGTCTAGGTACTGTATATAAAAATATAGATAGCTACTTAAAATAACATCAATATCTATTATATTAACATCCATCTTTCTACGCCACTGACTTTAACTAAATAATAAGCATTGTCTACCTCATTCTAATTGCCCACGTCCGGTAATCACAAACACCCATACACAAAACTCAATTAAATTTGATACCAAAATATTAATCCACTAGTTAGTTAACTTGTGACAACTGCATGGTGTGGAATGAAGTAAATCTAGTCAAGAGTATAGAAATTCCCTCATTGTAGGAGGTCGAAGATATTTTAAGTATCTTTAAAAATGCTAGTCGTGACATTCAAGCTATTATACAAGTGACTAATGCAATTAGATTTATTTTCTTTGTTGAATTTGCAATGTACAGTTAGGAAAGAACAATGAGTGGAGTATGTATTTAATAAACAATATTTATTACATTTTCTAAGAATGATAATAAAGATAACATATTAAACAACATTTAAAAAACAATATGGACAATCAAAATAAGACTGGATCAGCGATTTTCAATTTAAAAGGATGGAAAGAAGAGGATGAAAAAGTACAGAATCATAAAAAAGATGCACTGCATCCCTTAATCAAACGGAATCTTATTAGCTAAAAGTTAATTTATTAATTTAATTCGTATTTTTTGTAGTAGAATATGGTTATAATAACGGCAAATTTTCGGCATGGGGAGAGACAAGAAAAGAGTACTTTTGGAGGTGTGGATGGAAAAAGAAGCAGAAAGAAAGAGTAACGGAGGAACAGATACATATAAGAGCAGAGAGATCGCAGCCTGGGAGGAAGAGATAAAGGAACTGATGAGTGAGGCAGGCAAGGGAGAAAGATGGACGAAAGAACTGGAGGCAAGAAGGAAGGAGATAGGAGAGGGAAGCCGGAATGAGAATAGGAAGAAAGAGAGTGTCACAAATTTACGCCTAACCACTGTTTATAAGTTAGAATAAATAAAAAAAATCAGCTGTGGCCACCACAGGACCGACCGCCATCATAAAGTACTTATATAAATTACATTCTAGCAGCAGAGTAGAAATAACTTGACCTAATATTTTCTAACAGAGATATTATTTATCATGACCATGGAAACGTTACATACAAGTATGAAAAAATTGAAACTTGGAAAAAATTTCGAAAAATTTTTCAGAAATTATTCAAAATTTTTCGTTTTATCAAAAAACGTCTCAAATAAAAGTTATTAGTTATTGCTTTTATAGCAACTTTTGTTCAATAATTTTTTTCGAAATATTTTTCTGTTGTGAAATATTCACAAAAATCTTAAAATCGACACAAGTAAACTCCCATTTTTAGTCAACCGATTTTTACCAAAAGTTGATCAACTCGTGCCATTGATTGCAGAAGCTTAAATATGAAGTTTCATAAAAATCCTTTCAGCCGAATTTGCTCTGCACGTGTACACAGACAGACAGACGGACGGACGGACGGACGGACGGACGGACGGACGGACGGACGGACGGACGGACGGACGGACGGACGGACGGACGGACAGACAGACAGACAGACAGACAGACAGACAGACAGACGGACGGACGGACGGACGGACGGACGGACGGACGGACGGACGGACGGACGGACTCACAAACCGACAGACATCATGCTAAAAATAGTCAAAACGTTATGTAGGGACCTCAATTCGTGGAGATCCATCGAAATCTCGAAATGTCAAAATCGGTATGATCACAATACCTCCCTTATATATGTTGACGGTCGGTAAAAATAAACAATAATATTTTAAACATTGCTGTATATTACAATCGGTTGATGGTTCGGTAGCCATCTTGATGACATAGGTTCTGAAGTTTAACAATTGACGCTCAGAATATCTGTTTTTAAATTAAATTTACACATTTTTTAATGACAAAACTATATAGTTGTAGATAAAATATTGTATTTGACTCGATGGCTATATTTCACTCGTCTACGGCTCTGGTGGTAAACTTCATCCTCGTGAAATATAACCTCCATAACTTGCTTGTTCATTAAAATAAGTTTTGTTTGTTTATGTTTTACTTCTTTTTATTTTTTGTAGGTATAACAAAAAAACCCTTATAACGTTACTCTAGTGTCTTAATAAATTGGCAAAAAAAAACGACTGGACCTAACAATTGAAATTTGGAATGCTTGTACAAGTCCAGTGGCGGCGCTTGCGGGGATCCAGGCCCCCCAAAAATTGCTCTGGCCCCCAGTTGCCCTCCAGAAATGCATGAAGAAAAATTTATTAGGTGCACAGCAAGGACCTTTTTTTTAGGTTATCTCTTTTATTTTAGAAGTGAGGACTTTTTTGTCATCATTTGCATTTTAGAATCACTTGGATCACATGTGTATTAAAAACGATAAAAATAATGCCCTCCTCAAATTTTGTAATGGAATTTTCGCAAGAATGCTTAAAAAAACGAGTTTTATTATAGTTTATTTACAATACATGTTTTGTTTTAATAATATGGCGATAATTTTCGTTATTTTATTTATTTATTGACTTTTGGCCACCCAATAGGCACAGGCCCAATAACAGAGTGGCACTACATATCATATGTTACAAATTAAATAAACAATAACAAGTACACACGTTTTAAGAAATTAATTTTCAATTTTACTGTGTAAAAAAATAAAAATGTTCACAGTATTTTTTTTTTACCTTTCTGTATACAAATTAAAAAAATGTGTGCTCCATCTAAATATCACCCCCCCCCCCTCAGCTACCACAGCCTCTGTTGATTACCCATTAACTTAATTAATTTGGACAATAAACATTGTATACCAGGAAAATAGTCCAAAATATTCTACTTCCAAACAAAAAATAAAAAACAAAAAAGAAATAAAAAATTCAAGAAAACAAAAAATACGGCAAAAACTTGCTTAATCGTTTTAGCTACGGCATTAAACTTGTAAAAATTGCAATTGATTTGTTACCGATTTAAAAATTATATTATTTCTATGAAAACACAACTAATATTAAAATAAAAAGGGTAACTTTGTCAAGAAATCCAACTTAACTATTTTTAGAATTATTGATTATCATATAATTAACTTACAATGAAGACATATTTTTATGTACTTTTATTTAATTTATGTCAACTTAAATTATTAAAAAATATAGGTGTATGTATGTTAGCGAAAATATCATTATACAACATTTACCCTTATTAACGATCGTGGTGTGCTATATCATTGCTACGGCATATTGTTTTATGTAAATAGAATAGTAGAAAATATATCATATGATGTGCGAGACGTATTAGTTGATCAATAAAATCATGTCTTATTATTCATAAAATACCTTTTTTATTAATATGTATATATTTTTTGGACAAAACATTTTTCAAAATCTCAGTATTTTTCCTATACGCATGTCAATGAACTATATATATATGACAATTTTTAACCCTTCAGGACTAGGGCCTAACTTAAGCATAAGCAATCAAAACATTTACTTAGTGGAGGACTTTTCAAGTACCGTTTTCCTTATATTTTTGTCCCGTTTCTCCAATATCCATAATAGAAAAAATATAAATAAATAAATAAAAAAGGGCACGAAAAGATCATTTTACCTACGGCCCAAAAGTACTTAAATAAATCACTGCCCAAGACCAACCGTTTGAACAAAATGTCTAGCATACACAAAAAATTTCAGGAAATGTTTGTTTATATTTTACACACACCTTATGTATTATTTCGAAAACTTAGTATTTTTCCTATATACGAGTCAAATTTTTGTTTATACATGCCAAATTTCAACTCCACGTCCAGCAGTTTGGTCACAATTTCTATTGTACAGACACATGAGGTAAAAGGGATTATTTATATCTACGAAACAGTAAAATAATAATATTAAAACAAATACCAGTCCATAAGGGTATTTTATATTATCATTATATCAATTAATAAATACATAATTAATGTAAACATAATTAGTAAATAAATAAATAAAACAGGTGTATATTTTTATAAAATAGCACATACCGAAGAATTCTTCCCAAGTAACATCCGAGTGCTCAGAATCACTCATATTTGACACCGGACTCCAGTAGGTTCCAAAATATTCACATTTCTAGTCAAAATATCACATAATCCAACATAACACAAACATAACACAGAGCATACACAAGCGACACTACACTAGCACCGCGAACGGACAGAATGTGCGATGAAGCAGTGCTACAAAGTTTGAGCGTTTCACTAAACAAGTGTACGATTAAATCTGACCTGCGTGCGCAGCTTCTAGGGTTGGACTAAGCAAATTTTAACACAGTAAAAGGAAAGGGGATATTGATTTGAATGGGGGTTGAATTATTAGAATAATTACGTGCGTAAGAATACTAAATTAGGATTGATTTTTTTATATTTAGTTTAATTGTGTCTTATTAGGAATAACCGATATCCAAAGTGACGTCAGAAACACTAGCGCCAGTGAGCTTTTGTCAAACTAATCTTACAAATATCTCAATTGTACATTACTGGAGTATATTGAATAACTTTATTTTCAACGAAAACGGCGTACCGGTGCGAAATTAAAATATGTTAAAAAAGATCTTTCTATTCAAGAATTAAAAAGGTGATTGGAAGAAGTATTGGACACTGGGGTACGCAGATGATCTGACTCTGATGGCAGAGGATGAGCAGGGACTAAAGAGGATGATGGTAAGAGTGGACAGGTATTTTAGAACAAAAAAACTGGAAGTAAAATTTACTTTACTTAGTAAATAGAGATAAAACGAAGGTGATGGTGTTTGGAAAGGGGGGAGGAAAGAGAAAGAAGATAAGATGGGAATGGTCAGGGACAGAAATTGAAGAGGTAAAAAGTATGAAGTACCTCGTATATGATCTAAAAAGGAACAACAGAGCAGAGCAGCATGTTAGAGAAAGGGTGAAGAAAGCAAGAATGGTTATGGGGAAGCTATGGAGCATAGGAGAGAGGAGATTTGACGACGATATCAGGTGGAGGATGAAATTGTTTGACGGGATAGTGAAGAGTATCCTCATGTACGGAGTAGAGATCTGGGGATGGAAAGAATAGGATTAGACAGAACGACACCAGGATATATAGTGAGAGAGGAAATGAAGAGGGAAAAGCTGAGAGTAGGAACCGGGGCGAGGGCGGTGAAGTACGAGGAGAAAATCAGAAGGGACGAAAGAAGGAAGATATTAAGAGAAGGCTGGGAAGAAAGAATGAAGGAAGAACAAAAGGGTAAACTGTCGGAATGGGGAGAAACAAGGAAAGAGTATTATTGGAGATGTGGGATGGACATAAGGGAAGCTGAGCGAAAGAGAAATGGAGGAAGAAACATAGTAGAAGAATTGAGGAGGAGAGACAAGGAGGTACAGGAGCAGGAAAGAACAGTAAGAATAGACAATTCAAGGAATGTGAAAAGGCATAGAGAGATAAGGACGGTAGAAATGCCTAAATATTTGAAAGGGAGGAGAGGAAAAGCAGCTGGCAGAGTTAGAAGGATTGCCAGATTAAGATGTGGACATGAAGAACGGAGTAATAGGTATTGGGCAAAACCAGAGGATAGGATATGCAGAATGTGCGGGGAGGAGGAAGAATCCTTGGAACACCTAACGAAAAGATGTGGAAAGATGACAAAATGGGAGGGAGAGATAAAGGAGCTGTTGAGTGAAGAAGGAAAGGGAGAAAGGTGGGTGAGAGTACTCGAGGAAAGAAGGAAGGAATGCGGAGAGGCAAGACAGAACTGAGAACAGGAAGAAAGAGAGAGGCAAAGGAAGAGGAAAGAAAGGAGGGAAGAGAAGCGAAGAAAGAGGAGAAGAAGAACTGGAGTCAAGAAGGAAGAAGACCGGAGACGGAAGCCGAAAAGAGAATAGGAAGAAAGAGAGGAACACCGGAGGAAGAATGTAGAAGAAGAAGAAGAAAGAATGTCATAAAATGTATTATTTTATTATTATATGATTTTCCAATGTACTAGTTAAAACCCTAAACGCCGCAAGGCCTAGGGGAAATAAAGAATTATATATAAAAAGGAGATTAGATATCGAGCACTACAGAAAACTGGAAATAGGAAAGTTTTAATTATGAGGTTAGGTTTAAACATATAAAACAATATCTAGATACAGATACAGATACCTAAGAAAAAATGTATCTAGATACAGATACAGATATTCAGATCAATTCTGTAAAAATTTACTGTGTAGTAACGTTACTACAAGATAAAATATTATAAAAAGTATAATGACTTTCATTCATGATCATGACTTCTCGTGATCGCTGAAGACGGAAACAGATTGTTGAGCAGTTTCCGAGACGTCCGAATTTATTTTTTATATACTCATGAAGTATTATATCTTTTTGATACTAATACTCATTACATTGTACTATTCTAGCCTAGTGCTATCAGCAATGGCAAACGTCCAAAATAACTGTGGCCGTATTAATATTGGACCATTGCAAAATAATTTCAAAGATATTATTAGTATTATACAGGCTATTCAATAACAATTGATGTGAAGTGTGAATATTCACACATTTCAGGGTTTCGCAGGTATATAATAAGTGAAGGCGGCATGCTGAGTGTGTAGGACAAATTTTACTTTGTAGTAATCACGACAAAATGAACGATATTTTTAAAATAATTTATCGCCTGTTAATCATATAATAAGACTGGTTATTAAATTTACGCTCTTAAAAATTAAATACAACATTTGTAAAAATATATCTAGAATTTTGACAAAATAATTTCAACATAATAAAAATTAAAAAAAAAAACTGAAAAAATAAAATTCACTCCGTACTCGAAACCCTTCGTTTCCAGCGAATTTAAGCTTACGACACCAGTGCTCTAACCACTACGCTATCGTACGCCTTGCATTTGGGTGTCTTACATTGGTATAACTTTTGTACTTTGTGAACCAAAAACCACAAAAAATGCGTTATTTTCCGAAAACATAATCTGATCAAAAATTCCTGTTGTATTATTCCGGTTCACACCAATGTACATTACTTAGAATTTTTTCAGATTTTTAGTTTAAACCCTCTGGACTAGAGGGTGTGGGACAAAAAAATTTTTGCACAATTTTGGCAAAAATCTCTTCAAAATAATTTATTTTGCAAAAATAAAAATTTGATCGTTAATCCAAGTACCAAGGGCTTCCATTTGATACCCTACTCAGAATTATAAAAAAAAATTTTTTTTCGATGAGCACATATTTGTTTATAATTTAAGGGGGATATGTTTTTTAGATGTTTTAGTATTTTTCCTATGTGCGGGTCAAAGAGTTGTATAAGCATGCCAAATTTCAACTCTCTAGGTTTAGTCGTTTGGCTACAATTTTTATCGAACAGACAGACAGATAGACAGACAGACAGACAGACGACAAAATGACGGTATAAGGGTTTTTTGGTCATACCTACAAAACCCTAAAAATGACCACAACGTCAAAAAAGCCCACCAAATTCAAGGTAAAATTCTATTCTACGGAATAATTTTGTACTAAATTACGTATGTATTATGTTAGTCATATGTGCCAACGTATAAGACTAATGTTATTCTTATAGACACGCATGTATGATCTTGTTAAGAGGATGTTCTTTTCAATCAAATTTTAGCCAGAATAGAGCCAGGCCTTAAGTGATGAAATGCCTCAAATTAAATTATCAAAGTGTACTTTAAATCACTGGTTACTTTTGAAAGGCCTTAATTTGTCTTGCCCAAGGCTTCACAAAACCACGGTCCACTCTCAAACCACTTGTGTGGATATAATTTTTCATATGTTTTTAGTAAATTGATCATCAAAATAGCAACAATAGTTATTCAAAAACTTAGTTTTCATTAATAATGACCCATTTTCTTGAGTGTTGCATACAATTAGGGTTACCAACTCAGCCCAGCTCAATAAGAGAACATTTAATAAAAAAAAAAAAAAAATACCCATATTTTATATAGCAATTTCTACGTACCTACTAACTCATTTAGTCATTTACATAATAGTCATTTATATATTTAATAAATAATAAAATTGCTAAGATACAAAATACGGGTAAATAAAAAATCAAAATAAACAATATAAACAAAAATAAACAATATAATTATTACAAAACATATTATACGACGAACAAAACGTAATTTACTCACGAACGATCAGCAAAATCATATTTGGTTTTACTTTTCACTTCTTTTAACAAATTTTTATTGTCCACGCAATATTAAAAAAATTGTTCACAATTAAAATTTTTAAAATTAAATTGTACCATCAGTAAGTTTTTTACTAATTCTGGCAAGAGTCTGGCATGCTGAAAATCCTTTCCACATTTGCGTTGTGCGCTGGAATCGCGAAAAAAAAAATGAACATATCTTTCGGAATTCTGAAGATGTTGTTTTATTTCTTTCTTCAAAATATTTAATCCATTTTGAATTAGCTGACAATTTTGAAAATTCTTCATTTTTTCAATTTTTTAAAAAAAGAGGACTTTTATTGAATTTTTAGAAAAAGTAAGAGTACATAATTTTATTTGCTCAAAAAGAGTACATGTACTCTTTAAAGAGTACGGTTGGTAACCCTACATACAATACCTACTATTTTTACGGCCGTTCAAAAGCTACGAAAAACAAGTGAGAGTAACATTTTGACATTCCATATAAATTTAATTTGTAAACGTCAGAATTTCAATTGTTTTCTGTATTTTGTTTATAGTAAAAATAAAATATTCAAAATGACAATTTATAATTAAACCAGGGCTTCGAACCGGAACTGAATCGAAAACCGAAAAAAACCGTTATTTTTGTTGGAACGAAAACCCGAACTGAACCGAAAAAAAATATCGGTTTATTTCGGTTCAGATAATGGTTATGTGAGTGAATATAAATTATGTACATTTTATTTAAGATTATTTTTTAAACTGATGAGCAGAAAAAATCGTAATTTTTCTGACAAGTAAAAAAGAAATTGCGATTCTATTATTTCAGGGGAGGGGGAAACGCCCAGAACCCCCCTCCACCCCTGGCAGCGGCTTTGGCATGAATATTACAAAATAAAGAATAAAATGTTCTTCTAAATTATAGTAGAAAATAAATTTCTAATACAAATAAAAGCATGACTGAACCGAAAACCGAAAAAAAAAACGTTATTTTTGCCGGAACTAAAACCGGAACCGAACTGATATATATATATATATATATATATATATATATATATATATAGATATATATATAAAGAAAACCGAAACGAAAAAAATAACGGTTCGAAGCCCTGTAATAAATTTTAAAAAAAAAATTTAAATTTTTATATGTAAAAATGCTGTGCACTGTCGGTGTCTATTTATTGTTTATACATTTATTGTTAAAATACAGAACTACGAAAAGCAATTTTGTTCCGCGTAAACGTTTAGAATAGCCTATAATGCTAATACTGGTTAACAAAATTATTATAAGTTTAAAAAATTATTTTTAAATTTTTACATTTAAATTGCTGTGCACTGTCGTGGACCATTTATTGTTTACGCAATACAAAACTACGCGAAAATCCACATTAAAATTTTCATTATCGAAACTAATTAAGAGGATTAATTTCTTTACTTAAGCTTGATAATTTTGGTAGACATTACGTCATTAATCCTTCCAAATATATCTCGTTCAGAATCGTTTATGAAACGTTTATGAAAGTAACAACACATGTTGACCAGTGCATTTTTTGTATAAAATACCCTTAAATTAATAACTACCTTAAGTGCTAGTAGCCATAAATGCTGTGTGTACACATTTTTACCTGTTTTATAAAAAGTAAAATTTGAAAAAATGCAATAGTGATGAAACAAGTTGAGTGTCTATTGAAGGGTTAAGAAGGGACATCCTATACTGAGTCGACATCCCTTGGGAGCTAATAGCCAAAGATGCTGCACACCATTTTCTCAAAATTAAAAAATTCTGTGGATTTTAAATTTTTTGTAAGTATTGTACAGGTAAATTTTATGTTTTTTCGATTGAATATTTTTAATAGCTCTAAGTATGTATGTTCCTTGGGCGCTAATAGCAGAAAATGCTACACACCATTTTCTTAAATATACAAAAATTCTGTGGATTTTAAATTTTTTGGAAGTATTGTGAATTTTTGGAATGTTTTTACCTTCTCAATATTTTTAACAGCTCTAAGTAAGTTTGTATGTTCTTTGGGCGCTAAATGCCTAAACTGATGTACACCGTTATTTCAAATTTCAAAAAATTCTGTGGATTTTAAGATTTTTGTAAATATTGTGCAGAAAAATGGTTTTGAAAATGTTTTTTCGATTCAATATTTTTAATAGCTAAGTTTTATGTTCTTTTGGTACTAATAGCCAAAGATGCTGCACACTATTTTACAAATTTCAAAAAATTATGTCGATTTTAAGTTTTTTGTAAGTATTGTGTAAGTAAATTTTTGGAATGTTTTTACGTTTCAATATTTTAACAGCTGTAAGTATGTATGTTCTTTGGGCGCTAATAGCCTAAAGTGCTGTACACCATTTTTTCAAATTTCAAAAATTCTGTGAAATTTAAATGTTTTGCAAGTCTTGTGAAGATAAATTTTTGGAATGGTTTTTCCATTCAATATTTTTAATAGCTCTAAGTAAGTTTGTATGTTCTTCGGGAGCTACTAGCCAAAGATGCAGCATACCATTTTTTCAAATTTTAAAAAAATCTGGATTTTAAATATTGTTCTACACCATTTTTCCAGAAAAATAAATACGATCTTTTTACGCCAAGATTTGTTAGTAGGTATATAATTGAATTTATTTGGCACATTTTTTTGTCAAGAAATTACTCAAAAAAAATGGATGTTTTGATATTTTTTTAAAATCTGTACCTCAGATTTTATTTATACTTGATTCAAAATTTTTTAAAAATATTTTTCGAAAATATTTCTATATTTTTTTGGAATATTTATCGATTCAATATTTTTAACACAATAGTGAATCTATACATCTTTTGGGCGCTAATAGCCTAAGCTGCTGTACACCATTTTTACCAGTTACTGAAAACAATGTGATTTTTTTACGCCAGGTTTTGTAAGTATATTATTAAGTGATTGTTTTCGGCACATTTTTTGTCAAGAAATTTCCCAAAAAATTGATTTTTTGATATTTTTTTGAATATGTACCTCAGATTTTATTTTGTTTTTTTTTTATGGCCATTGCTGCTTTGGCAATTAGCCAGGACAATTATTTTTTGAAAAATTCCATGCCTGAACGGGATTCGAACCCGAGACCTTAGCAACGCAGAGCATATGTGTTACCACTACACTACGCCGGTCGGCTTTTTTGTAATTGACAAAAAAAATTTAAATTATTTTTCAAAAATATATATTTCTATATTTTTTTGGAATATTTTTCTATTCAATATTTTTAATACAATTAAGTAAATCTATACGTCATTCGGGCGCTAATAGCCTAAATTGCTGTATAAGTTGCTTAGTATGACATGCTCCCTAAGAACCTAAAAAGAGGGATCTATGGATGCTGGGCAACACCTTAAAAAACACAAAATATCCACGATTGCATATTGCCAGGGTTGGGGAAGCAAATGTGTGTATTCAGCTCCATTGATCCTTAGCATAAAGTGCTCTCTAGGAACCTATAATGAAGGATCTGTGGGTGCTTTTCAACATCTTAAAAAACACAAAATATCCACGATTACATATAGCCAGGGTTGGGGATGCAATCGCGTGTATTCAGTTCCATTGATCCTTAGTATAAAGCAGGGCTTCGAACCGGAACTGAACCGACAACCGAAAAAAATCGTTATTTTTGTCGGAACGAAAACCGGAGCTGAACCGAAAAAAAAATATCGGGGAGTGAACGCCCAGAACCCCCCCCCCCTGGCAGCTACCTTGGTATGATTATCACAAAATAAGGAATAAAGTGTTCTTCTGAATTATAGTAGAAAATAAATTTCTAATACAAATAAAAGCATTTAAAAATTTATCACTCGGAACTGAACCAAAAACCGAAAAAAACCGTTATTTTTGCCGGAACGAAAAACGGAACCGAACCGATATATAATTTTTTAATTGAACCGGAACGAAAACCGAAACGAAAAAAATAACAGTTCGAAACCCTGAATTAAACTATTATATCAGCTCGGTATCATGATATAAAAATAAAGTAACGAGCAAAGTATCTGAAATACAGATACAAAATACTTAAATTTAAATATCTAGATACAGATACATATTTCAAAAAGTATCTAATTTGTATCTAGATAAGTATCTAGATACTTACCTAAATCTTTTTCTACAGTATCTAAATCTTTTTCAAGTGAAAAAGCATTTAGATACTGTATCTAGATACTTGTAACTAGATAAGTTACAACGCTGACACTAACAGATTACTACATGTAATTAACATATATATATAACATTAATAATTATTGTATTGTTTTAATATGAGGGGAGGCGTTAAATTCAACTTATAGGTAGAGTCCTGCAAATCCGCGGATATCTGTGGATATCCGCTATTTGTCTGCGGATGCGGATATATTATCATTTAAATCGTGCTGATGCGGATTATATATCATATCCGCTTATCCGCAATATCCGCGTGAATATAAAATCTTCGGTTGGACGCCTCTTCCTACGGAATACGCGTTTAGAACCCCAAAAATGTATCGTTGGCATTTGTATTGGGCTTATGGCAAGAGTAAAATAATGATACATTTCGGTACTTTTCACTTTTTAATAAAAGTCGTAGATACAACAATTTTTTTGGATTTATTGTCAGTTTATTAATTAAAAAATAATTACGTAAAGTCTGTTCTTTTGGTTGAGGCGGAACTAGATTTTCAATTCTAGTTACTTTTACCGATTGATTGAAGCTCTAGATCATTTTGTTCAGGAAAAACCAACTTCAATATATAAAAAAAATAGCTAATGACAACTTACAAAAATGAAAATTGCGGTTAGTTCCGCCTAATCGTTTGGAATAGATTTTACTGTATCGCCTTATTTTGCATTTTTGGAAATAATAGTCAAAATTAACCATGGCAATTTGCCACATTTAAAAACATATGAAACTCATATGAAATTAAAAAAAATAAAAATATCTTGAAATCGTCATATAACTTTCATCTTTTAATAATAGGATGAATTTAAGAATTTAATTTTATTATTATAAACTCATTTTTATAAATTTGTTGATCTTATAGGACTTTCCTTGTTATTTATTGGTCATAAATGTGATAAATTAATCTGTTTAATTATTTCTAAATATCGCTGCTCTAAAACAATAGTGAGATATCTTAAAAAACTAAGTTTTTGAGATATTACTGTTTTTAAAGTTTTACGTTTTATATAAACTTGGTTTAAGAGTCGAATAATTGTAATTTCCATCTTTATTTTTTAATTTATATAATTTCAGTACGACGTTAGATAGAAAACATATTTCTGGACACAGTAATATATAATGTGATAAAAATTTCAGTAGTTTTAAAGCAGCGATATTCCAATAGGCGAAAAAGGTTAGTTATTTCCAAACAGACAGCAAATCCTGTCGGATAGTGCGGATATTCATATTTACAAAGGCTGCGGATCCTGTCTATGCGGATGCGGATACAGAAAAACGTATCCGCGCAGGGCTCTACTTACAGGCGCCATATACCAACGAAACAGCCCTGCACCAAATAAACAAACAGTAAGGGCAAAATAGTTGTACTTTTACCCTAGCAATAGATGTTAAAAATGTAAATATATATGTAATTCTTATATATTTCATTGTAATAATTCTAATTAACGAATACATTAGCTAACATCTATTCGTAACTTACCTCCGAAACTTTCCAGTGGGTCTTGGCATTGTTGCACTCACTAGAATGTTATAATAAATTTTATTTTTCTATTAGATAACAGGCTGTTATGAGACTAAAAATAGTTATTCACTGCACAGCTATATTTATCCCCCTGTTATCAATGTTTTCTCTTTGTGCTAAATTATCTCATCATATTGTACAGGGCCGGGATCGTTTAATTTACTACCAGATTTATTAAAATCAGAGCAGGATTAACGCCTACGCAAGTAAAGAAACTGGGAGGGGGTGAAAAGCCCCCGATAGTCGTGATTTTACCTGCAGATTTTTCAGTGGCGCAGCCAGGATTTTGTCTTGGGGAGGGCCGAATCAAATTTCACAAACATACACATTTCCGCATACGGCCCTCAACCTCATTTTTTGTGGCCCCTGAAGCGGTAATCAAAATCACTTGAGCTTATTTAGGGGAAAAATATATTTAAAAATGTAAAATTTACTCTCTTCCCCTTTTCTGTTTATAAAAAAATGTTAAGAAACCCTTCGGGATATTTAAAGTTACGTCAGTGCTTATCATTTTCTATGTAAAATAACCTGCGACCCAAATCAGTTCGACACCCCTGCTGTTGGATATTAATGTTTATATCAAATAATAATTCCTTTATTTGTGGATAAAAAAATGTACCTAATTGTTAATCCATGTATCAAAAACTTTCACTTGATTTTTTCTTCGATAAATACATATTTATTTATATTTTTCGCGGGATATATTTTTGAAGTCTCAATATTTCTCTTACTTATGTTCAGTTCTCTAAATCAGCCGCTTGGCCACAATTTCTACCGAACGAACAGACTCATGTGACGGAATAAAGTTAAACAGAGTGACTCAGAACTTGCTTCCCAAACCCAGCTTAGAGATAGCTCAAATTACCAACCTAGTTAATTCTTGAGTATAAATTCCTGAAGCGGTCACCCTTCCAACTTATGTTCCCAGCCAACGATGCTTAACTTCGTTGATCGCACGATACCTACCTGATATATTTTGTTCCACTGTTCACTATAAATATTACCTTCTTGTTATCCAGGGTGCAAAACTTGGCCATTAAACATAATAAACAGGAATGGGAAATGGTAAGGTTGTAAAATTAAATAAATTTATAACATAATTTTTATTTTTTTAAAAGCTTACATTTTACTGCAAAATACAGATGTTGGTCAGGTAACATTTAAAAATGATGGGCATCACAGTTCAGAAATTTAACTAACATAAACAATAAAATATGGTTGACCACTGCTGATTTGGACTGAATTATATTTCACATTTAGAATCGTATATGGTCAAAATATAAATTACGAAATATTTATTGAAAAAAATATATTTTTAATCAAATAAATACTACAGTCTGTTCCAAATGGTTAAGCGGAACTAAATGGGAATTTAGTTCTTTTAAGTTGTCACGAGAAGGGACCTTGCTTGGGTTATTTCATTTTTGAAGTTGGGATGTCAAAATTTAAAATTCCAACAATGAAACCATGGAAACGAATGACCATATGTCAAAATTAAATATTTTTTTTAGATATTTTAATGAAAAAAATAAATAAATGGGAAATTTGTATTAAGAATGACACAAAAAATCAAAATATAAAGAAAATTACATTTTAAAATGATATTAACCTTAACTAAAAAATGTTTATTCTAAGTATGATTTACAAAGCTTAAACAAAACGGCCGAAAGGCACGATTTAAACGATGAAAGTAACTAGATTGCAAAATCTAGTTCCGCTTAACCGTTTGGAACAGACTGTAATTTAAAAATTTTGTTTTCAATAGTTTGCACCTTTGAAGCTGTATGTCATGTTGGTATTAAAAAATTTCACTTTTTTAAAATGTTGATCCATTTGACATATGTTATATTGAAAAATGATATCTTAATTATAATGATCATAACCTTATCAACCTAAAGTCGGTTTTACAGCGTAAGGAATATTTTTAATTGACATTTAAAGTCAGTAAAACACCATAAAAGTAACCAAAATAACCAGATCTAGTGTGTTCTTACAAAAGTGAACAGCTTATACTCACATTAAAATGGTCTTCACAAACATAACGTTTACTTTTTTCTGAAATATCGGTTTTATTTCGCCTCATAGCTTTCAGCCACATTTGGAACAGACTGTACAGTCTGTTTCAAACGGTTAGGCGGAACTAAATGGGAATTTCGTTCTTTTAGGTTGTCACGAAAAGGGACCTTGCTTGGGTTATTTCATTTTTCACGTTGGAATGTCAAAATTTAAAATTCCAACAATGAAACCATGGAAACGAATGACATATGTCGAAATTAAATTATTTTTCTTACATATTTTAATGATATTATAATGGGATATTTGTATTAAGAATGACACAAAAAATCAAAATATAAAGAAAATGACATTTTAAAATGATATTAACCTTAACCAAAAAATATTTGTTGCAAGTATGATTTACAAAGCTTAAACAAAACGGCCGAAAAGCATGATTTAAAAGATCAAAGTAACTAGATTGTAAAATCTAGTTCCGCCTAACCGTTTGGAACAGACTTTATATTTATACATAACGCAAAATATTGAAATGCAAGAATAAAATGAGTTGGTATAATTATTGCACATTTTTATACATTTATCTCAGATATCCTATTAAAAATAAACATTGTTAAAATATTGTCAGCCGAACACTGTCTCATTCCACATTACTTTTCCACCAAATAATTCATCTCAACCAGCAAGTATCAACCATCATAACTTAAAAATTAAATTTCTGTTTCTGTGTGCGAATTTTTATTTTTAATTTCAATTAAAGACGCATCTGTTTGTGGTAAGCTTTGATATTTTTGTTTTCCATTTGATATTTTCCTCTTTTCTTCTCTCTTTTCCTTCTTTTCAATTTCAGAAGCATCCGAATTCCTTTTTTGATCAAGTTTTGAATTTTCACTACTCGTATCAATTTCATCGATATTTTGAACCCATTCCGCAACTCTCTGTTGTTTATGTAAAGAATTATCTTCGCTTAAACTTAAATTTTTTTCATCACTCGATATAGATCCCGTGTGAGAGCTATCGTAAACTTGTACTTTTTCAATAGGTTCAATTTTTTTATGTTTTTTCTCCGCTGAACTCTGTCTTGTATATATAACAGGAGCATAACTATTATCAACATTATCCAAAAGTATATTTTTGGAACCTGTTTGTACCATTGAACAGTATCTAGGTCCTTTGATGTTTTCTTGATTTTTTATTTTTTTGGTTTTGTCCAAATTTTGATCACATAATCTATGATGACCTGATTTTGGGTCGAAGGAAGGTTTTGGTATGCTTTTTGAGTAGGAATCTGAAAATGAACTTACAAATACTTTGGAATTTTCACTTACGGCAATCTTATTTTTATTGGAATCTTTTTCTACGCTAATATAAGTTTTGTTTGGATATGTTTTTGAATCATTACCTGCAAATAAAAATCAAAATCACTACGATTTTAATCTGAAAAAGAACAAACTTTAGTATTATCAAATTTTTTAATAAGTTTTCAACGGACGGGCACGAATTGTAGACGACAGAAGTAAAGAGTCGGACCGGAACCGAACCGAAAACCGAAATTGACCGGAATTTTTAACAGAACCGGAACCGAAACCCGGACGAAATGTTAATAACGGTTAATTTCGGTTTAATTATTTTAAATAAATATGTAAGTTCCCCCTTAAACAAACCAAAAACATCATTTTTCTAGTGTTCGTAAAAATAGCAGTGTCCGCAAGTTTTCTCATGTTTTACTAAACTAGCTAACCAAACAGTTTTATTCTTTAATAAATTTTTGAGTATATTGAAAAGTAAGTTGATTTTATATTTAAAACCACGGAAAATATTAAATATATTACTTATTTTTTAGTAAAAATGGGTAGGGCTAAACATTGCACACAGGAGAAACGTCAGTTTATTTTACAAATGTTGATTTCTGCTAAAACTACTAAATTTATTCAGAATGTGCTCCGCTAAAACGGTATCTAATGCCAAAAAATGGACTCTAGAACCTGTAAAGTCCATTCTACATTATACTTTTTTCAATACTATCCAACTCTGACGTCATTTCAACTTTTGATACTACAGAATATAGTGGGGGAAAAAAATAAGAGACAGTGATAAATTTTATACCTTCCATCTCTTATTACTTTTCATTGCCAACTTAAAAATTTTTAGGTTCAGATGGCAGACAACAATTTGGTTATAGTAAACCAATTTATAAATATTGTTTAATTGTGCTAAGTTTATATTTAATTATATAATCTAAATAAACTTCTTATCAACTTAATAAACTACTAAAAATTAAGTTGTAAACAAAAACTAAAAAGTTGGTGTTGGTACGACTGAAAAGTACAGAACTGTCATCCAAAACTACCTCCGGTCAAATTTTTGGTTCACAGTTCTGTACTTTACAGTCGTACCAACACCAACTTTTTAGATTTTGTTTACAACTTAACTTTTAGTAGTTTATAAGTTGATAAGAAGTTTATTTACATCATATAATTAAATATAAACTTAGCACAATTAAACAATATTTATAAATTGGTTTACTATAACCAAATTTTTGTCTGCCATCTGAACCTAAAAATTTTTAAGTTGGCAATGAAAAGTAATAAGAGATGGAAGGTATAAAATTTATCACTGTCTCTTATTTTTTCCCCCACTATATTCTGTAGTATCAAAAGTTGAAATGACGTCAGAGTTGGATTAGTATTGAAAAAAGTATAATGTAGAATGGACTTTAGTCTGGGTCGGATATCTAAAACTTCGCTGACAACAGATAGAAAAATTGTAAGGTATGCAAAGTTAAACCCTTTTCTTACTTCTACACAAATAAAAAATGAATTAGAACTGCCAATTTGTGCATCAACTGCGCCATATGCGGCAAAGCTGGAACACTCGAAAGTGATATTAAACTATTATATTAGCGTCGTGCGAATCAGTGCAGTTACGTCACAATACGTAACGAACGAATGTCTTGTTTGAAACAATGCAATTGTTTGTTACGTCGTGTTACGTAACTGCACTGATTCGCCTATGCTAGTATATTCGTGTATTTGTTTACTTGGTGAAAATGAACACGAGTTGTATTTTTCCTGTTTTCCGAGCTTTTTTTTTAATTTAAAGGTAATCTGCGATTTACAAGATATGTAATAATATACTATTCTAAAGAAATTTCAAGGAAATTTTTAGTTTTTCATTGTATTTTTAATTCTTTTTGACTGTCTGTCAATATAATAGCAACAAAAATATGGTAAATATATTAGTAAAAAATAATATTTCTGCCTGAAAAAGTAAAAGGGACTTTTAATATATCAATTGATTTAGGCAAATTTTGGGTGGGATAAGTGCTTTTTTTAGTCTTTTCTTGGATGTAAAAAATCACTTTCCGTAAAATGCAACGAGCAAGCGTGCATGCATGGACTTGGATTTTTGCCCATTTTTAGATTTTAGCAGGGCTTCGAACCGTTATTTTTTTCGTTTCGGTTTTCGTTCCGGTTCAATTAAAAAAATATATATCAGTTATTTTTAAATTAATTTTTTTTGGTCTTAGCTACGATGGCCATTAACCAGGATATCTTTATTTTTATGGATACATTAGTAATTTTTACAACAAATACAAACATCCATGCCATCACCGGGATTCGAACCCGAGCCCCCCATGGTTAGCAGGCAAATGAGCTGACCACTACGCCATAGCGACCGGCTATATATCAGTTCGGTTTCGGCAAAAATAACGGTTTTTTTCGGTTTTCGGTTTTTGGTTCAGTTCTGAGTGATACATTTTTAATTGCTTTTGTTTGTATTAGAAATTTATTTTCTACTATAATTTAGAAGAACACTTTATTCCTTATTTTGTGATAATCATAACGGGGTTCTGAGCGTCCCCCCCCCCCCCCCGAAATAATAGAAGCGCATTTTTTTTTACTTATCAGTTACAAACTTATGCATTTAAATTTTTCTGCTAATCAGTTTAAAAAATAATCTTAAATAAAATGTATTTTATAATCACTCACATAAACATTATCTGAACCGAAATTAACCGGTTTTTTTTTTCGGTTCAGTTCCGGTTCTCGTTCCGACGAAAATAACGGTTTTTTTCGGTTTTCGGTTCAGTTCCGGTTCGAAGCCCTGGTTTTTAGGTCCATAAAAACCTACGATCCACTTTCTCTCTGCCTCCAAACGTCGTTTCAATTGATATTTTTCTCGATTTAGGTAAATTATGGAATGTTTAAGAGGGATTCTTCCTTATTCACGATTTACATTGCGGCACACAACAAAATAGATTGTTTTTTATTCCATGATTCACAAAAATAAAACAGAAACAACAAAAAAACACGTATTTTTCCATTGAACAAAACAAAACAATGTCACTTTCGTATCTTCCGCAAATTGACACCAGATGTCAGGGAGCTTAGGAAGTTTCCCCTATATGTTATTTATATCATCCCGTCATGACGCTTAAATAAGGCTTCACAAACGTAGTTTCATTAAAAAGAAGAAAAAAAAAAAATAATTCTTACCATTATTTGGCACTAGTAACGAATCAGCACTCCTAACAATCTTCATCCCTCCTAATGGACTTCTTTCCAAATCCTCATTACATTTAAGGCAAAGTGCAGTTTTTTTATTCCCCGTTTGAGTAGCAACGGAATGATGTGTTAAATTATTAATCAATGTCGGTAGGATTTTTGAGCAAGTACAACTATCGCAGTGTTTCATATACGATCTCTCCCTCTCCCGTTCTTCTAAGATCTTGGCCATGATTGCTGCGGACACTACATCTACTTGTGGGCGTTCTACATCGGCTGTGCTATTGGAGTCTTTCTCCGGGCTAGGGTTTTTAGGAATGGAATATACCATTGCGGTTGGTGGGAAGGTAGGAATTGGCACTTTAATACTTCGGACTTCAGGAATTGGTTTTTTTTCTTCTACTGGTTTTCTACGACTAGCTACGTACGATGATACTTTTGCTTGCACTTCGTTTGGTAACTGAAACAAAATTTGTGTGAATTTAACTACTCGGGTGCAGATAATGGTAACCAACAAAAACATATATATTTTTTAAAAATATTTTTGGCCTTAACTACTAACCAGTAGATGCATTTTTTTATTTTTGAACAACATAATTTTTGGACAATACAAATATCCATGCCATAACCGGCATTCGAACCCGAGCCCCCATGGCCTGTTCCCGTTACATTCGGTTTTTGTTACCGTTTGCAACTACATACATGTGTGAATCTGGATTTTCAAAATAAGCTGATACAAAATCAAATATCGCAACAAACTAAATGCTGCACCAGATATGCGAATTCAATTATCCAATATTATACCAAATTTAGGGACGACTATTTTCTCTAAGTTGCAGACGCATGTATATATATGCAGTCTTTTTCGAGTTACTTTTTTAAGAGAATAATTAATCAAAATTTTATCTTACCGAGTCTACCCTATGTGATACAAAATTTGTTGGTTTGCATTGTAGTAATTGGATTGCTAGGTTAACATCATTCTTTAACTTTTCCTAAAAATAAAAACATATCAGTAAATATTAAATAAACATGTCATCGTAAAGTCTTACATTATCTTCCTGCAGTCTCTGAATCGTATAATTAGAATCTGCTAATCTATGAGATAAAGTTGCAACGTCTTTAGTTAAAGCAGACTTCTCCGTTTCTGTTTTATCAACTAGTTTTAATAACTTATCTTCTAAACTTTGATTCACTTTTTGGACACGTTTGTGCGCATCATACAGCCTTAAAAATAATAAATTTGATTTATTAAAACTTACGTACAAGTAATTTGGTTGAAAACTGAGGTTAGATGTATTTTTATTTGTTGCATCCAAATTTAAGTAACGGGCACTACATTTACCTTGAATATTTATCCTGCCACGTTAATAGTTCCTCCCGTAGTGCAAAAAATTCACCATTAGGACATTTATTAGCTTCGTTCAAAAATGTTGTTTCCATAGTATTAATATGATGTTCTCTTTCAAGTAACTTTTGTTTAAGATTCTCAATTTCTACATGAAGATGAACATCATGATTTGAAGCACACTTGTTGCAAACGCAACCACACTCCTAAAAATAAATAATTTTAATATTCGTGATAAGATAATTAAACTATTATTTTTACCTTGCATTTATAATTAGCCATTTTACTATCAAAAAATTAAATGGTTCACACAAAAACTCATTTCTGGAATAAATAATGACCTTCTTGTTAGTTTTTTATAAATAATATTGTTTGATTTTGATTACGTCGCAAGGTTACTTACCATTCAGTTCCTTTTACTTATATTAGTAGTATTTAATCAAGTATTTCATAAAAAATGCACAGGTTTTTGTGGCAAAATTTTGTTTATTTTAATAAATATATACGTGTCAAAATTTATTTGGCTAAATTACATTCTGACAATTTTGACAGGAGCTTGTACTTGACTTTATTAACGGAGTGGGATTTAGTTTCAAATTTCAATAATAGATGTCACTGTAGTCTCTTTTAATTGTTTAAATAATATCATTCAAAATAAACAAAACGAAATAAAATATTGATATTCTTAAATTAACTAATAACTTATTAATAACATTTTTTTTATACAAATTTAACTGTAAAACTACAAATTAAATTCTTTTGTTAACAGTAGCGCCTTTACAAATTTTTTTTTAGGGGACAAAAAGTATATAATTAAATGAAATCTAATTTAACATGCAATATTAGACTAAAATATTAATAATTGTTATTATACAAGATATCCATAACATTATTAGCCATAATTTAATGAATTTAAAAAATAATTAATTTTGTCAAAAACACAAAAACCGCAATATTTTTCAAAAACACAAAAACCGCAATATTTTTCAAAAACACAATCGGATCAAAAATTCCTCTGTTACGTTTCTGGCTCAGATCAATGTACATTACCTAAAAAATGTTCAGATTTTTAGTTTATCCTTTTTGGGTAAAAGAATTTTACCCAAAGGCGGGACAAGAAATTTTTTAGCACATTTTTGACTAAAATCGTGTTGATAAAAACGAATTTTAAATAACTACTTTTCGTTCCATAATTACGTCCTAAGAGCTTTTTTTTGATACCACACAATATAATTTTTTTTAAATATGTTTTTTTTCGCATTTTTCAAAAACTAACCTGAACTATCCGGTTCCCATCAATGTTCATTTTTTCAGATTTTTAGATCCACCCCTCTGAGAGATATGGTGGAGGATAAAAGTTTTTTTGACATATTTTTTGTCAAAAATCTCATAAAAAATGATTTTTCAAAAATAAAATTAGCACCTAATTGGTTTCATTCGGTATGCCACTCAAATTTTAAAAAAAATAATAATTTTTTATTAAATACATAATTGTTTATATTTATCTTGGAATGTGTTTTTTGAACTCTCAGTATTTTTCCTATATGCAGGTCAGAGTTGTATAAGCATGCCAAATTTCAATTTTCTATGTTAAGCCGTTTGGCTACAATTTCTACCGTACAGACAGACAAACCTACAAAATTTTAAAAATATTAACCTAGACCAGTGTTTCCCCACTTATTCTCATGGCGGACTGGCAAGCGACCTAGAAAAAATTTGCGGACCGGCAAGTTTAGAAAGTAATGTTACAAGTCGCAAAATTATTACAAGTGATGAGCAAAAAAATACAAAGGTCTTCACCTCCAAAATATAAGTGATTAGCAATAAAAAAAGTCTTCACCTGCAAAATGTAAGTGATGAGCAAAAACAAAATAGGTCGTCCCCTCCAAAATGTAAGTGATGAGCAAAAAAAAAGTTCTCCCCTCCAAACTACAAACCCGGAAATTCGATAACAAAATCTCGCGGACCGACAAAAAAATCTCACGGACAGCGCCGGTTGGGAAACGCTGTCCTAGACATATAGGGGAAAAATTTTAAGATCGTAGCGCCACGCGGATTTTTTTGAAACTATTCTAAATCAGATACCACTTGACATTTACTAGTAAATAATAGCGAAAAGTGTATCAAAAAACGACAAAAAATAAATAATTGTTTGGGATTTTCTGATTTTGTGAAGTGACATTACTTGTAAACATCTAAAATTCTACATTTTGTGATCTGGTTTTAAGTTATGGCGGTTTTCCATTGTCGATTATTTTAACTATATTGGGGGAAATAATAATTCCCGTGTTGTTTACCAAGGGGTAGAAATCTACAATGCTGGGCATATAATATTGTGTGGAGTCACTGAAAAAAACAGAGAGTTCATAAAGATTTATGCATTATACCTACAAACTTGTGCATTACAAACCCACACACAATAACAGGAATTTTCAAGATATGCGATAATAAATACAAAATTGAAAATATTTTTTGTAGTCACTATCATTAAAATGTAATGAGCAAACTTTGATATAAGGGCTCACTTTTTTTCCAATTTTTAAATTGTTTATCTAAACATCGCGTCGATTCCTAACCTCTTGCTTTCCCAATTTTGTTTCGAACCGTACGGTGTCTGATATTAGTGGAAACAAATGAAACGATATTTCCGGGTTTCTTCTTTTCAATGAATTGCACATAGGCACACAACAATATGTATTATACATTTTTCAATGATTATAATAAAACTTTAAAAACAAACTTCATACAAAACCAATACACAAAATGAAATGTTATCTGATGTACACAAGTTCATGAAACGCTCACCAGATGGTAGGGTGCTTAGCTGCAAATCCCTATAGCATTCTGTTAGCTTCTTACCTTATTAAATACCTACAAAACCCTAAAAAACTGAACTCATTTCCAGTCGGACGCAGGGAACACAGATTTTTTTTTTTTTTGAGAGTAGTTGAGAATTTTATTTTAAAAATTCACTATTTTTTTTCTTTCATGAAATGTTGCCTTTACCGACTTTTGAAAACTGTATTAAATAATAAAATGACTGTCTCATTGTCGCCTATGGTTAGATAGCAGGCAATAAAACAATATTATTTATATAGCTACTGATATAGATATAATGAATATCGTATTCCACGTTTCTTAAAACTATTGTAAACAATTGTATTAAATATCGTAAATTTGTTATTTAATATGATTAGTTAGGGTGACCATTTTCTTAAGAAGGCAATGCGGGACGGAGAAAAAAAAGGTCGTTACTTCCCAAATATAAGTGAAGAGCAAAAAAAAAAATGATGTGAAGTGTGAATATTCACACATTTCAGGGTTTCGCAGGTATATAATAAGTGAAGGCGGTATGCTGAGTGTGTAGGACAAATTTTACTTTGTAGTAATCACGGCAAAATGAACGATATTTTTAAAATAATTTATCGTCTGTTAATCATATAATAAGACTGGTTATTAAATTTACGCTCTTATAAATTAAATACAACATTTGTGAAAATATAACTAGAATTTTGACAAAATAATTTCAACATAATAAAAATGCAAAAAAAAAACAGAAAAAATAAAATTCACTCCGTACTCGAACTCGAAACCCTTCGTTTTCCAGCCAGTTTAAGAGTGCTCTAACGCATGTCGCCATCGCACGCCATGCATGTGAGTGTCTTACATTGGTATAACTTTTGTACTTTGTGAACCAAAAACCACAAAAAATGCGTTATTTTCCAAAAACATAATCTGATCAAAAATTCCTGTTGTACTATTTCGGTTCACATCAATATACATTACTTAGAATTTTTTTAGATTTTTAGTTTAAACCATCTGGGCTACAGGGTGTGGGACAAATTTTTTTTTGCACAATTTTGGCAAAAATCGCATCAAAATAATTTATTTTGCAAAAATAAAATTTTGATCGTTAATCCACGTACTAAGGGCTTTCATTTGATACCCTACTCAGAATTTAAAAAAAATATTTTTTTTTCGATGAGCACATTTTTGTTTATATTTTTAGAGGGATATGTTTTTTAGATGTTTTAGTATTTTTCCTATGTGCGGGTCAACGAGTTGTATAAGCATGCCAAATTTCAACTCTCTAGGTTTAGCCGTTTGGCTACAATTTTGACCGAACAGACAGACAGACAGACAGACAGACAGACAGACAGACAGACAGACAGACAGACAGACAGACGACAAAATGACGGTATAAGGGTTTTTTGGTCATACCTACAAAACCCTAAAAATCTAATTTTTTATTAATAAAAATTAAATTATAATCAGAATTAAAATATGTATGAGCCAACTCCTCTCTGTAAAAAAAACAAAACAATATATTTGTATTATTTTACGGATATTTTCTCGAAATGGACCCCCCCCCCCAGATTAATTTGCTGTGTGCGTGCCTGTTTCTGAGTTTTCTAATCTATATCTATGCTAGTGATTTTTTGTGGTTTGCCATTTTACTATTATTTATCAGGACGTTTGATGGTTGGTTGGTGGGGGGCAAATAGTTACGGTGATAGATAAGGGCGACCAGTTAAGGTGGAGATGTTCCTTTCACTTGACTGACTACAAATTACTGTATTGCATCTGCACACAATCACATAACGTCATAATTGGGTGTTCCAATGGAAGTAAGGTAGATAATAAAACAGGTTTACTGCAAATCAGGTCGAAGCAATGGGCTTCTCTCCCCCACACACCACTAACTAAACTATATTAGCAAAAATGGATTCAGTTACAACTGCCATTTAAATCGCAAATCATATCTAATGCAGTCATTAAGCCAGGCGCGCACACAAAGGGGTGGTCCTCGGGTCCAGAGCCCCCCCCCCAGTAATGGAAAAATCATATACTTATTTAATACAAACTAAGTAAATGAAAATGAAAAATCACATTTTTTATTAATAAAAATTAAATTATAATCAGAACTAAAATATATATGAGCCAACTCCTCTCCGTAAAAAAAACCAAAACAATATATTTGTATTATTTTTCGGATATTTTTTCGAAATGGGGGGGTCCAAATTAATTTTCAGTGTGCGTGCCTGATCGATAATGTTATTTTGTCCATGAATCGCAGATGCATACTCTCTAAGAACATTTGTTTTTTTTTTTCATGTTTTACAATTCTGTACATAAAAATTTGTACATTCATTTTTATCGATCGCCAACATATATAAGGGAGGTATTGTGATCATACCGATTTTGACATTTCGAGATTTCGATGGATCTCCACGAATTGAGGTCCCTACATAACGTTTTGACTATTTTTAGCATGATGTCTGTCGGTCCGTCTGTCTGTCTGTCTGCCTGTCTGTGTGTCTGTCCGTCCGTCCGTCTGTCTGTCTATCTGTGTACACGTGCAGAGCAAATTCAGCTGAAAGGATTTTTATTTAAGCTTCTGCCATCAATGGGACGAGTTGATCAACTTTTGGTAAAAATCGGTTTACTAAAAATGGGAGTTTACTCGTGTCGATTTTAAGATTTTTGTGAATATTTCACAACACAAAAATATTTCGAAAAAATTTATTGAACAAAAGTTGCTATAAAAGCAATAACTAATAACTTTTATTTGAGACGTTTTTTGATAAAACGAAAAATTTCGAATAATTTCTATAAAACTTTTCGAAATTTTTCCATATTTATATGTAACGTTTCCATGGTCATGATAAATAATATTTCTGTTAGAAAATATTAGGCCAAGTTATTTCTACTCTGCTGCTAGAATGTAATTTATATAAGTACTTTATGATGGCGGTCGGTCCTGTGGTGGCCACAGCTGATTTTTTTTTCCAAATATTGATTATTTTTATAAATAATATTTAGCTTATTTTGTTGTAAACTCTTCTTTATTGAGTATTTTAATTGATAGAATACAAAAGAAACCATACGCTATTTATTTTCATAATTTTTTTTATATCCCTAGACTTTTCCGATCAGAGCCGCAGTAATGGGGGGCGGAGGGGGCGATGGCCTTGGGTGCACTAAGAAAAAAGGCGCTGACGGGCTTGACTAAGGGGCGCCATTGCGAAGGCGAGGACATTTTTTTTTGCTCGTCACTTGGATTTTGGGAGATGAGGACCTTTTTTTTTGCTCATCACTTAAATTTTGAGAGGTGAGAACCTTGTTTTTATTTGCCAAGGGCGCCAAAACACGGCTCTGCCCCTAGCGCAAGTTTTCCTTACTGCGAATCTGTTTCCGATGTGTGTAAATCGTGTTTAAAGGAGACTATATTGAAACATAAGTCTTATTTTGGTAAAAAAACTCTCATTTCGAAGCCACTAACTCATCAAACACATCTCGTAATAAAAATGAATTTTTTTAGTTCAATTTTGGAAATTTCTATGCAAATCGGGAATTCCAGACTGCGTTCGGGGTAGTGTTTCTTCTCGAGAATTCTTTCTCGAGAATTTCTCGAGAAAAAGTTATAATTCTCATTTTTCATTTCTCGAGAAATGTAAAAATTTTTCTCGAGAAATTTTTCTAAACGTTAAACGCATTGTGCTTTTAAAAAAGTATAATGTTTAGTGAGTCACTGATTATAATTTAATTTTGATAAAATTTGTCTTCTGTCTCCCGCAACGCAACAAATAAGCTATTTATAATATTTAGCTAATTAGCATTTATTGTTACAATATTTTATTTTAATTTAGTTTATTATTTATTATAATCAATTACATTTCATTTTTTGTTCAGTTTAAATTTGTTATGTAAAGGATTACCTACAAGTTAAATAAAATAATTATTACTAATATTAGTAATTTCGTAATTTTTTGAAAATTTCTCTATACATATGTATTTTCAATTAATATGCAATTACGTGCCGTTTTCGTAATCATTTTTAAAGCCCTGTTATCCATTTGTTCTAATATTATTTAAATGAATACTTTAGTACTTTACAGTTGACTATAATTTTAACATGTTTTTATCCTCTACAATATTTTCAACATTAAAAAAAGATATATATTCTAATAATTATTTTTCTCGAGATTTCTCGAGAATTCTCGAGAAAATAAGTCTAACTTTTCATTTCTCGAGAAATGAAAAATGTCGAGAAATCAGAAACACTAGTTCGGGGGTTGGGATTGTCGATTCTATAAATCCTGCCAAAATCCGGACGTCTGGTAACCCTGATCGTTCGTTAGGGTTGCTTCCTTTCCGGGCTTAACCCAGAGACTCCGGGATTTGAAGGATTATATTCGGGTTCCGGGTTTGATCCTAATTTCTCAGGGTTAAGGGTGACCTGCGAATTGTCATTCGCGGATGTATCTTAAAAGGTTGGAATATTATATGCTCTTTCTTACTGTTTTTGAGAATGTTGTTGCGATTCTAATTCAAAGTTATTTGAAAGGATTATGGTACACTCGTCGTTCTCCAATTAAGGGATTTGATCGGCGAACGATGCTAAGAATCAAAACTGTCCCTTTTTGTACTTCCTTTAAGGATGCCACTGATTTCACCGGCTAACAATCCACTATTGAAACTATTTCAATGATGTATCATCTAATATATATATACTAAACTTTATCAAAGTAGTTAATTTAGATAGAACTCATTATTTTAACAAAATGAATCAACTTTAACAGCCAAATTTTGTAATTTTACATTATTCCGAGTTTCCCCTTCGTTCATCCGAGTCATAGTTCGTGTACAGTCGGTTCAGGTGACTCTTTTACGAATATCAAGTTTGAATTTAGTTCGCGCTAGTCTGTGTTGAAAGTGGGATGTTGTGTGTGCTCTCTGGACCAGTTTTTTGAAATGTCAGTTATCTCAAATATTTGTGTGTAAATTGTAAGAGTTATAAACAATATGAAACAAAATGTGAACGAACTTTATGTGAGTGTGTGTTGATTTTGAAAACTGTGATATAATAGCAACAATGGAGTTAATCAAATATTTAATTATTGCGATTTTTGGTAAGAACATTAATTACTATCTCATCATTGTTAAGAAATAGCTGTAAAGAGTTAAATAAACTTTAAAAACCAAACGCATTATCTCTTACTTCATACAACAATGCTATTTTGTTGTTTTTATCTGCTTCACCAGTTTTTCTGTTGTTGCTATCTGCTTCACCAGTTTTTCCCAAATAATTTGAAGCGCAACCCGGTGTTTACAGAATATTTTCTTTGCGGCATACCATTAGCAATTTTTAATTTTTAAGAATAATTTCGTACAGTTTTACTTGGTAGTATTTTATATAATCCACGGACCGGTATTTTTTATGGAACAACTTTGGAACACCATGTTTTCCCAAATAATTTGAAGCACAACCCGGTGTTTGCAGATATGTTTGCCCACCAATACATCTAGAAATTAAAAAATTTTAAGAATAATTCTACAGTTTTATTTAGTAGTACTTCATCTAAGTAATCCACGGACCGGTATTTTGCTTTCGCGGAACGGTATTGTTTGTGGAACAACTTTGGAACACCATGTGCTATGCCAGGAGTGGAGAACCTTTGACACGCGTGCCAGTAGTGGCACGTGAAAAAAAATATTGGCACGCAACGAAATGATTTTTATTGTATTATATTAAAATGAAGCATATTGCGGAATATTGGGCGATTTTAGCTAACGTAACTGCTGAGAATCATCAATCAAACTTTTGCTTTGTGATTATAGTCAACTCTTGTCAGTCCGCTAAACGAACAGCAAGTGAAATACTGCGATCTGTAAGTCAATATACTCAACAGTTGCATTCGTTAAATTCGCTAATTATTAATTTAACCCCTTAACGCTTTGTTTTTTTTTTTTTTTTTTTAGAAAAGAGGTAAAAAAAATATTATTTTTTTTTCATTAAATAATTTAACTTATTTATTATTTATATATAATTAAGTTGTTATATATGAAATTTATTGATAAAAATATAAATTTGTCTAAAAATTCAATTCTGTGTGGTATATTTTGAAGCATGGTATAGCACACAATCCAATATTGCAGGCTAAGCAATAACATCGGGTTTTCTTTCTCTTCTTTTTGCCTTTATCATCTCTTTGATTACAGCAAACTGCACACAATCTTGTGGGGTTATCTTCTTTTTCAGTGGGGGGAATATATTCGGGGAAATGTCTTTCTGAAAGTCTCAGAGGTCCTGGTTTTTTTGGTCGGCCGGGTTTCCTAACATTTGAAGAATGGGATTCCTCAATCAATTTCTCAATTAGACCTAAACTCAATTAGACCTAATCTGGTTTTTATTATATAGGACAAATGCGTTAAAAACAAAAATATCCAACAAATGGAAAAATATTTTCTTATAATATTTTTTTCCTCGTTTTCTTGTCATATTTGCAAGTATAGTATGCCCGAACTGAGCTCGTGGCTGGGCGTTAAGGGGTTAAATAACAAATAAATTAGAAGAATAACATATGTCATATTGGACTTCTGGATCTTCCGAGTCAACAACGTTGAAATTATCCAGAGAATGTTGCCAACCTTAATGAAAAGGGAAAAGGAACGAGCATAAATACCATATATCTTACAGAATATTATATAGATAAAGGTTGAAGAAGTCCTGAAGCCGCAAATAGCTTTTGTTTTTGTACGCCAATTTTTTTAACTAACTAAGAAAAGGTCCTGGAAGACGAAGTATGGTCCAATTACCTGGCTCGGTAGCATAAGGATGTGGTAAACTTAAAGAGATTCTTTACTTCACAAATTATTTTATTTTCACTATACGTACATTTCGGCTACGAAGTAGCTATCTTCAGTAGTTGAATAACACTAAAAGAAATTATATAAGTAAAGTTTATATTATTTGACACGCGAGTACAAAAAGGTTCGCCATTCCTGTGCTATGCTGTGAGGACAAAATTGGTTCCAGATCGTTCCCGTCAAATGTATTTCGAGTTTTGTAGTTATGACCAAAAGACCTTTATAACGATACTCATGTTTCAACTGTTATAAATTTTAGCCAAACGGCTGAACGTAGAAAGTTGAAATTTGGCATGCTTATACAACTCTTTGACCCATATATAGGAAAACTATTAAGAGTTCAAAAAACATCGCGGGATACATATAAACAAATATGTATTTAAAGAAAAGATAAATATTTTTTTTAAATTTTAAGTGGCGTATCAAATGAAACCTCTTAAAACGTGGACCAACACATTTTTATAAATATTTTTTTTATGGGATTTTTGCCAAAAATTTTCAAAAAGCTTTTGTTCCCCATGATATTTCCCAGAGGGGTTAGTTTAAAAATATGAAAAAATTCAATATTGTATAGTCAATCTCAGAAAGAGCGATAGTAATAAATCTTTTTGTCAGGCAGTTACCACTGGCGTGCACATTTTAAAAACGTTTAAATTGGTTTTGTGTATTTCTATATTACTATGTATCATTTTATTAAACGCACGCCTGTGACCATATTTATCATACCATTAATCGCATGCCTGTGACCATATTTTTCTTCAAAATTTTAGGGTAATTTTTTTATGATCTATTGTGTTTAACTCTAGTTCGTATTCCCATATAAGATGTGCGGCACTCTCGGTTATTTCTTAACAATAATTCGTTTCGAACTATTCATATTTTGTGTGCCGGTTCTGTGTGAAAAAACAATAACTTTTTACAAATAATAAATTTTATTACTATCGCTCTTTCTGAGATAGACTATAGTACATTGAAGGGAACCGTGATAGTTCAACATGAATTTTTGATCAAATTAGTTTTTCGAAAAATCTCGAATTTTTTGTTGAAAAAATAATTATAATTTAAAAATTTATTGTGTGGTATCTAATGAAAGCTTTCAAGACGTAGATTACGGAACTACCAGTATTTTTTTAAATTTTCTTTATTTTAATATAATTTTTTCCAAAAATGTGCTAAAACACTCTGGCCCCGCACTCTGTAGCCCAAGGGGTTTAATCTAAAAATCTGAGTAATGCACTTTAATATGAATATGGTACAACATGAATTTTTGATCTGATAATTATTTCGAATGTTGTCGAATATTTTGCAACACCATGCTTTCAAAATTTATCTAACTGACTGGAGCACTAGGTAGCTATAGTTGGGTCTTGATGCGAACATTATCAATTACGAACAATTTCAATTACCCTTGTAAGTAATAGAAGGAATGGATGGAAGCACGTACATTTTTCTTTCAAATGTTATCGGAATTTATGATTTTCATATCACATGTACTACTAATTTGAAGAGCACTCCGCCTAAAAGTTGTCCTTCGTATGTTATTATTTGTTTCATATTTGACCCAGTTAACATGTAAAAACAGTGTCCAGGCATTGTACGTCTGTATCTCACCAAATTGATGCAAGTGCTTATTCGTCATGCCATTGAATGGTCAAACTAAATTTTTCAAACAGACCTCATCTGTATAATTCATTCTAACATCTTATTGTACCTAATGTGATGAATCCGTTTTAACAGACGGGTAAAAAACATGCGCACGCCCATGAGTAGAGGGGTTGTTTGAGGTAAGGTAACCCCAAGCCAGACTTCAAACTATTCACTATTCAATGCTTGCACCGTCTGTACAGTCCTAACAAAAACTCTATTATAATACAGCTTATTATATAGCCTTAATTAACAAACCAAATTTCAATTGTTAATTCTAAAATATCAGGTTACATTAAAAAAAGTTTAAGTACCCCTTTATTTATTTATAAATTATAAAGTTTTTTTTACATGCTTAATAGCACGTTGAGAACTATTGTATTTATATTATTATTTATGACAGAACATTATGTTTATATCATTATTTGTGATAAAAGATCGAAAAGCATTCGCAGTTTTTAGATTAGTACACTGGCGTATTCAGCGGGGGGCACTGGAGCATAGGCGCCCGCAAGGAGGGGCAAGATGGGTCAGTTGCCCCCCCCCTGGATTTCGGAACCAATTACCAATTCGTATCTTAGAAAAAAAAAAAAATATTATTTAAATATAAAATTCATTTTTTTTTTTGTTTTATCAAAAAATGTCTCAAATAAAAGTTGTTAGTTATGGCTTTTTTAGCAACTTTTGTTCAATAAATTTTTTCGAAATATTTTTCTGTTGTGAAATATTCGCAAAAATCTTAAAATCGACACGAGTAAACTCCCATTTTTAGTCAACCGATTTTTACCAAAAGTTGATCAACTAATGCCATTGATGGCAGAAGTTTAAATATGAAGTTTCATAAAAATCCTTTCAGCCAAATTCGCTCTGCACGTGTACACAGACAGACGGACAGACAGACATAGAGACATCATGCTAAAAATAGTCAAAACGTAATGTAGGGACCTCAATTCGTGGAGATCCGTCGAAATCTCGAAATGTTAAAATCGTGTTGGCGGTCGGTAAAAACGATAAAACGATATACAGAGTGATTATTTAATGGCGAGACGACGTCATTGGAAGTTTTAATAATTTGCCGTTTCATACACATCGTAGCAGGCGATTATGCGCGCATGCGCATAATCTTTTTTTCTTCATAATCATAGTTATTATAGTCTCATACCCTTTTCACACTAGATCTTTAAGATCGGATGTTTAAGTGAATAGATCTTTAACCGCTAATGTGAAACCGTACGGCCTCGTCTAAACAAGACCGATGTTTAAGACAGAGATCTGCGTCTTAAACTTCGCCCGCATTGCCAACTTAATTCCCATTATAAAAAAATACTCCTTGAATTTGTGCTTCTCTTCTTTTATCTATGTTCAGCTGTTATCATTTTATATATCGAGGTTATGAGAAGATTATTTGCGTTATTATTTAAATAAATATAAAAAATAAACTTCTCCTAACCTCGATATACAAAATAATGACAGAATAAATTCAAACGATATGAAATTATGTTGCCAATACATACTAGCTTTACATGGAGATTTCTTCTTCAAATTAAACATCAAGTGTGAAAGCAAACCGATATTGAAATATCGATATAAACATACCGAATACCGATATAAACATCGATGGAGTTTAAGTTCAATCGTCTTAAAGATCTAGTGTGAAAAGGGTAATAGTATTCACCAGTATTTCTGCTAGACAGCACGTAAAATTCGGTGACGTCGTCTCGCCATTAAATAATCACTCTGTACATCACATTCAGACATTTTTACCGATCGCCAACATATATCGTTTTGACATTTCGAGATTTCGATGGATCTCTACGAATTGAGATCCCTACATAACATTTTGATGAAACGGAACGAATTGCGGTCGAACTAATATATATTAGCATAGATTATACTTATTATATACTTATAATTAATTGCTTCCAGAATTAAATTTAAAAACTACTTAATAATATCCAGTTTCAATATATAGGGCTACTTCGGAATGACTCACTGTAGATAGATGGATCTATTGAAAGGTGGTAGATGATTATAATGATAAATAATAAAATTATTTTATTATTTTTTACCTGAACGGAAACTTAAAGTTCAATAAACTTTGAACCACCAATCTATCAAAAGTTCGCGGTACAAAACCTAAACCAGTTTTTAAATATATTTTCAGTCATTCTGAAGCTGTAAATCAGTATTACCAAATTTAAAACATCAAAATTATGGTCGACTAAATAACAATAATCTACTAATTAATATTTATGAACAATAATTGATCATAAAAATCCGATTAAAAAAAAATTCCACTCTTCCAACAAAAAGCATTGACTATTTAGTTTATTGGTGAAATAAAATTAACAAAATATTCAATGCGATTTATTAATGTCTAGTCCTGCTACTACTTAATTTATATAACTACGAGATAGGCTTCCGAAGTTTCCGGCCTATGTTTCAAGGGTGAAAGAAATAAAATGACGGTGTAGTATTTCAATATAGCATCCAGCTCAAGGGATGCAATGAAAATAAATGAATGTTGGCAAATATAGGCCAAAAGTTGGCAGTGTTAACAACGACCAGCCAAAGACAGACATAAAAAAATCAGCTGTGGCCAGGGTTGGATTGGCCCGGCGGGATACCGGGAATTTCCCGGTGGCCCGAAAATCAAAATGATAAAAATATATATATATATAGTGGCCCGACTTCCTCCAGATTTCCCGGTACACATTTTAATCCCAGTCCAACCCTGGCTGTGGCCACCACAGGACCGACCGCCATCATAAATAGGGTGACCATTCGTCCCGCATTTTAACATTTTGTCCCGCAAAAGTCCCGCATTTTAACATTTTGTCCCGCATTGTCCCGCATTTGGGAGGTGAGGACCTTTTTTTTGCTCTTCACTTGGATTCGGGAGTTGAAGACCTTTTTTTTTGCTCTTCACTTGGATTTTGAGAGATGAGGACCTTTTTTTTTTGCTCTTCACTTGGATTTGGGAGCTGAGGACCTTTTTTTTTGCTCTTCACTTGGATTTGTGAGATGAGGACCTTTTTGTTTTGCTCCGTCCCGCATTGTCTTCTTAAGAAAATGGTCACCCTAATCATAAAGTACTTATATAAAATAGATTCTAGCAGCAAAGTAGAAATAACGTGGCCTAATATTTTCTAACAGAGATATTATTTATCATGACCATGGAAACGTTACATATAAGTATGAAAAAATTGAGACGTATAAGTATAAAAACTTTCGAAAAATTTTACAGAAATTATTTGAAATTTTTCGTTTTATCAAAAAATGTCTCAAATAAAAGTTATTAGTTATTGCTTTTATAGCAACTTTTGTTCAATAAATTTTTTCGAAATATTTTTCTGTTGTGAAATATTCACAAAAATCTTAAAATCGAAACGAGTAAACTCCCATTTTTAGTCAACCGATTTTTACCAAAAGTTGATCAACTTGTGCCATTGATGGCAGAAGCTTAAATATGAAGTTTCATGAAAATCCTTTCAGTCGAATTTGCTCTGCACGTGTACACAGACAGACGGACAGACCGACAGACGGACGGACAGACAGACCGACAGACATGCTAAAATTAGTCAAAACGTTATGTAGGGACCTCAATTCGTGGAGATCCATCGAAATCTCGAAATGTCAAAATCGGTATGATCACAATACCTCCCATATATATGTTGGCGGTCGGTAAAAAACTGATGTGAAGTGTGAATTTTCACACATTTCAGGGTTTCGCAGGTATACAATAAGTGAAGGCGGCATGCTGAGTGTGTAGAACAAATTTTGCTTTGTAGTAATCACAACAAAATGAACGATATTTTTAAAATCATTTATCGTCTGTTAATCTAAGAGCTTTAAAAACAAATTTTATGTTCAAATATTTTTTTGTTAATTTTAATTCGAATACCTAATACCATTATTTAGGTTTCTAAAATTATCGTTTTACAATAGATCTAATTTTTACTTTGTTCTGGCTTTGCCTCTTAATACAAACTAAAGACGTGTTAGAAACCTCCAACCATGACCTGGCTCAAGTATATACAGTCTTGATTTATGTTAATGTCATTATAAGTTTCAGAATATTAAATCAAGTCTTTCATTATATCTGTTACTCCCTGTTCACCAGATGAAAATAAAACAACCTCCAGATAATCTTAATACCTCCTGTCTCGTTTTGAAATTTTAAACTTAATTTTTTGTTTGATTTTTAATCTTAGTTTATTTAAAAAATATTTTTGTTTAGATTAAAAGTTTCTCGTTTCAGTTAAACTACAGACGTTGTATTTTTTTATCACGCCTCGTAACTATGAACACCGGGGTATAATAGCCCTCTTGTTAATTGATTTATGTTTTGTTTAGAAACCTTGAATTTTTTATAATAGGGTTGAGATTAGTTCGACATAGTATTAAGACGTATTCTCACACTTCAATATTACGTGCGTATCACGTCAGTTCGGTTGTACTAAACCTCTATATGAACTCTCACAGTAATTATTTTATTATTATATTATTAAATATATAAATATATCTAGTGATTTTATCACATATCAAAGTGTCTGTGTGTGCTATTCAATTGCAAATGTTCTGTTGGTGTCATCCTGAAGTTTCCTCAACATCTGGGTACCCAGAAGACAGCTATCCACGAGAACCAAGGTTAGTAATATTTGTTTATTGAATAATCACAAGACACTGTAGTTAAAAATCCGTCGAGTCCACGATATTACATTATAGCTCTGTATGGTGTGCTAAAAATTCCATACCAATTAGCGGTTTGCTTAGAGCCGTTACATTTTTGGTCCTTCGAACCGGATGTTATTTCGGATCCATTTTGATCCATTTTGATCCATTTTCTATCCATTTTGTTCCATCCAACACGGATGTTATTTACACCAGCAAATCAATTATTTGTTATAAAATTAAGTTCTTCGAGAATTATTAAATTCACGGATTTTGGTTTGACTATTTTCGTTTCGCATGTCAAAACATGCTACGTATTGGCTGTTGAGAGTTTATTTTGAACAATATTGCATTGCAAGACCTTCCGAAAAAGGTATTTGTTTAACGCGGTTTACGATTAAATACGCGTTTCTGTCAAAATTGAACGGTGTTAATATTTTTTTAAATTTGATTACCGGTTTAATTGTAGCTGTCACTATTGGCAGTCATTTGTATACATTTATTGTATGTACTAGCGTATTTCACTTGTTTTGTCACGCGCAGGGTCGGACTAAAATATTTTAAAATTCAAATATTATTTTTTACAACATTTTTATTGTTTCAAAATCATTTTTTGTTGTTGTGTTTGGATTACGCTGGCAATTCTATACATCGCATATCGATATTTTATTTTTAAAAATTGTCAGTACACATTTTAAATCCAATCAATCTTCAAAATGCCACCTAAGATGAATTTTAAACAACTAAAGTATCATCGTGCAGTCTGCATACGTGACTTGCAGACACTAAAAATATCTATGGAAGAAGCAATTGAAGATCATAGTCTTATTCCTCAGATCCGTGTTAAATTTGAAAATTTACAAACGTGTTTAGATACGTTTGTGGACTGTCACATTCAAATTGCAACGCACAGTGAAAATCTAGATACTGAAGAAATTCTTAATAATTGCTATGATGATTTCTTTAAATCTGCAACGGAGTTACGTGCCCGTTACAAATCTCCACCTTTTACTGAGTCAGTTCAGGTAAAAGATGAAAAGGTTAATATTTCCAGTTCTTCTTCTGACATAGCTTCAGCGAAATTGCCAAAATTGGAATTAGCAACATTCAGTGGCGACATTGCCGAATGGTATTCTTTTTTAGATATTTTTATGAGTTCTGTCGACTCAAATACAAAGTTGCAAAATGTCCAAAAATTTCAATACCTGAAAGCTTCTCTTTCAGGCGAGCCCCTGTCGTTGATTCGCAATATTCCATTGACATCGGACAACTACAAGGTAGCAATGGAAACTTTAACCCAACGCTATTCTAAAAGACGATTAGTCTCATATTGCCACTTACAAGCCTTGCTTGAAATGCCTAAATTGAAGTCCCTTTCAAGTGAGCATGTAAGTAGATTTATATCAAATATAACGGAGCACACAGCTGCTCTGAGAGCCCGTGGCGAACCCATTGAAGAATGGGATGGAATCTTGACTTTTTGGCTCATTAATAAATTAGAAAATCACATACGTGAAAAATTGGAACATAAATTGTCGCACGACAGTTTACCTAAACTGTCCCAATTAATGTCTTTCTTAGACAAATATATCGTTTCCCAGTCGGGAAAGCAAGCTGAAAAGACTTTTCATAAGTCAGACAGCAACTCGAGTAAGAATCAATCTTACAAGAACGAGTATCGTACAAAATCGTCAAGGTCTATTTCACTTGTAAATACAAGTCAAACAAACACCAGCATTGTGTGTAAGTGTTGCAGTCAACACCACCCTTTATATCAATGCCCTTCGTTTATCGCGAAATCGCCTTACAACCGATTTCAATTCGTTAAGGACAAGCAATTGTGTACCAATTGTCTAAGCTCCGCCCACAATTCGCGTACCTGTCCTTCGAACAGGACATGTCGCAGTTGTCAAGCCAAACATCATTCTCTTTTACATTTTGGCGAAAATAAGTCTGCTAATCAGACAAAGAATGTCGCTTCGACTTCAACGTCTTCTGATAAGACTGAAAATGAATCGAAACCGGAAACCGCAACGAGCTTCTTTGCTAATTCACCACAGCCTCATTCAGCGGTCTTGTTGCCTACTGCGTTAGCCCACGTGGAAGATGTTCACGGTAATCGTAAGACCGTACGTCTTTTACTCGATTCCGCAAGCCAAGTCTCCTTCATTACGGAGTCTTGCGTACAAAGATTAAATCTGTCTCGGCGACAGAGTAATATTGAGTTATCTGGTCTTGGTAGTACACCATTGACCAAAGGACGTGGAAATACCTCTTGTATTATCTATCCTCGAGATAAGATTAATCCATCGTTCCAACTTTCGCCCGTCATTATTTCGAAAATTTCGGGAAATCTGCCGAAACAATCGTGCAGGTTAGACTCGTTAACACACTTAAAAGGTTTAAAGTTGGCAGATCCAACGTACTACAAGCCTTCTAAAGTCGATATTTTAGTAGGTGCGGACCTATTCCCACAGATTATTCTGCCACGCAGGCGGGAAGGCCCATCTGGAACACCTACTGCCCTCGAATCTGTATTTGGATGGATTCTAATGGGACGCACACTTGTGCCTTCAACTCAAAGTGCAAATATATTTTTCACAGAGAGTGTTGAAACGCCCAACTTGTTAGATTCAACCCTGAAAAGGTTTTGGGCACTTGAAGAGGTTAGCTCTAATATAGAGACTCGTGACCCAGAAGAGATCATTTGTGAGGAGAACTACAAGAAGACAACTTTTCGTTTAGAGTCAGGACGATTTAGTGTCGCTCTGCCCTTTAAGAAATATCCTCCAAATTTAGGAAATTCTCACCGATCAGCATATCAGTGTTTAAAATCCTTTCAACTGCGCTTGAATGCCAAACCTGACCTGAAACACGACTATATCGAGTTTATGCAGGACTATTTCGATGCTGGTCACATGTCCTTAACCCCGCAATCTGAGTTGAACAAACCAGCTTACTACATACCACATCATTGCGTGGTGAAACCCGATGCTGTTTCAACGAAACTTCGAGTAGTTTTCAACGCGTCGAAGAAAACTAGTCACAACGTCTCGCTTAACGACGTTTTGTATGCAGGCCCAGCTCTGCAAAAAGACATCGTAGCCATTTTGTTACGATGGAGAAGTTATGCCTATGTTTTAACCGCTGATATTCGCCAGATGTACAGGCAGATCGAGGTACATCCAGAACATCGATCCTTCCAACGTATCCTGTGGTCGTTTGACTTCAAGGAAGAACCCCAGAGTTACGATTTAAATACCGTAACTTATGGAGTCAGATGTGCACCTTATCTCGCACTCAAAACTATCGAGACTCTCGCAGATCAAGAACAAGAAACTTATCCTACGGCTTCGAAGACATTAGCGCAAGACACCTTTGTGGATGACATAATCACCGGCAGTGACTCTCTCTCTGCAGCGATAAAACTACAGTCTGACCTGGTCAAATTGTTAGAATCCGGTGGTTTTCGTCTCCATAAGTGGTCAACTAACGCTCCTAGCGTGCTTCAAAATGTTCATGACTCGGAGAAGCAAATTCATGGCTCTGATCTCAGTCTAGATCATGACCAATCTATTAAGATTCTGGGTCTACGATGGAAACCCGAAAAGGATTATTTCTTTTTTAAAACCAACATCGATAGTAACGTTTGCACCAAACGAACCATCTTGTCGGAAATAGCTCGTATTTTCGACCCCTTAGGCTTTTTGTCTCCGCTGACCATGTTTGCGAAATCACTTATCCAAACATTGTGGTCACTTAATCTCGATTGGGATGACACTCCTCCTCCGGACGTGTTGTCACGTTGGAACCGATTTCGTTCGGAACTGAGTGACTTACAATCACTAAGGAGTCTTCGCCATCTTGCAAGCTCCGATTGTATCGAATTGATCGGATTCGCGGATGCTTCGCAGATCGGTTATGCCGCGGTTGTTTATGGCCGGTGTCCTATCACTGGAACAACTACACTGCTTTGCGCAAAAGGAAAAGTCGCACCATTAAAGCGTGTAACACTTCCACGATTGGAATTGTGTGCCGCAATGATTTTATCTCGCTTGTTGAGTTATGTTGCGAAGACTATTCAACGTAACATCTCAAAAATCGTCGCTTTTTCGGACTCTCAAGTCGCTTTGGCCTGGATCCAAAGCTCTCCACATAAATGGAACACTTTCGTCAGTAACAGAGTTGCTGAAATACAATCTAATATCGCTTCGCCTCTTTGGCACTATGTCAAATCAGCTGACAATGCAGCTGATCCTGCTTCGCGCGGTTTATCTCCCACAGAATTAGTTAATTGCGACATCTGGTGGCAGGGACCCGCATGGTTGTCTCAACCAATAGAATCTTGGCCTATCCAAGACAAACCCAACACTCAAGATCAACTCGAAGTTGATTTGATCAATGCTGAAGCTCCCAAAGTTGTCTTGACGGTACTTCAAGATAACTCATTCAGTATGTTAGAGAACTGCTCGTCATTTTGGAAATTACAGCGAGTTACCGCCTACATATTTCGTTTCTATAACGCACTTCGCAACAAGAATCTCTCAACAACAGAGTTCTTAACTTCACTCGAGCTGCAGAATGCCACATCTGCGTGGATAAAAATCGAACAATCAAAGTTCTTCAGCAATGAACTCATTGCACTGCGAGCCAACAAACTCTGTTCTCGGTGGTTACAGAAGCTTAACCCGGTTATCGATGAACACGGACTGTTACGAGTAGGTGGCCGCGTGCGTCACTCAGACTTAACCTTTGATAGGAAACACCCTATACTGCTGCCTTCCAATAGCAGACTCACTCACCTTCTCATCGACTACTATCATGGAAAGTATTTTCATCCTGGACCATTGGCCTTACAAGCCATATTGTCTCAAAAATACTGGATAGTATCTGCTCGCAATGTCCTTAGACATCGCCTAAGCCTCTGTCATATTTGTTATCGACAGAACCCCAGTTCGCAACATCCCTTCATGGCTGATTTACCAGCACACCGAGTCACCCAACTCAAGCCATTCTTGGCTACCGGCGTTGACTTCGGTGGCCCATTCTTCGTCACGCCCATTCGCAGTCGTGGAGCTAAGAAACATAAGGCTTATCTTTGCCTGTTCGTTTGCTTATCAACCAAAGCAGTTCATTTAGAACTCGCACTCGAACTTTCTTCAGCAAGTTTCATAGCAGCCTTGAAGAGATTCATCGCCCGTCGTGGACGTTGTAACCATATGTACAGCGACAACGGAACCAACTTCGTCGGCGCTAATCGCCATTTATCAGAACTGATGAGAAAGCGTGACCCACCAACGTTTAAGGAAGAGATTTCGGCCCAATTAGCTCAAGAAGGCATAGAATGGCACTTCAACCCCCCTTCAGCTCCACACTTTGGCGGACTATGGGAAGCGGGTATTAAATCCGTCAAAAAGCATTTATCTCGTGTTATGGGAGACCAAATCCTTTCATATGAGGAGTTCAATACTCTTATGGTGCAGATTGAAGCCATCTTGAATTCACGTCCTATCAGTCCCTTGAGCTCCGATCCCAACGATCTCATGGCTCTTACCCCAGGTCATTTTTTGTTGAATGAACCTCCAGTCCTATTGCCGGACTCCGACTATTCGGATACGCCCATCAATCGCCTCACACGCTGGCAGTTGATCCAAAAGCAACAACAGCATTTTTGGCAGCGTTGGCATTCCGAGTATCTAAATACCTTGCAACAGAGAAGCAAGTGGAATACTGAATCGAATCCGATAAGTCTGAATACTATTGTTATCATCCGCGATGATAATCTCCCTCCATCTAAATGGAGCCTCGCCCGAGTCATTGAAGTCCACCCGGGTAAGGACAATCGCATCCGTGTCGTCACGGTTCGCACTGCCTCCGGTAACCTGATTAGACCGGTAGTCAAGCTATGTCCATTGCCTATGGCATAGTATCGTTCATTCATTAGATTTGTTTTAGAATATATGTTCATATATTGCAGGCGGGAATGTCTCGTTTTGAAATTTTAAACTTAATTTTTTGTTTGATTTTTAATCTTAGTTTATTTAAAAAATATTTTTGTTTAGATTAAAAGTTTCTCGTTTCAGTTAAACTACAGACGTTGTATTTTTTTATCACGCCTCGTAACTATGAACACCGGGGTATAATAGCCCTCTTGTTAATTGATTTATGTTTTGTTTAGAAACCTTGAATTTTTTATAATAGGGTTGAGATTAGTTCGACATAGTATTAAGACGTATTCTCACACTTCAATATTACGTGCGTATCACGTCAGTTCGGTTGTACTAAACCTCTATATGAACTCTCACAGTAATTATTTTATTATTATATTATTAAATATATAAATATATCTAGTGATTTTATCACATATCAAAGTGTCTGTGTGTGCTATTCAATTGCAAATGTTCTGTTGGTGTCATCCTGAAGTTTCCTCAACATCTGGGTACCCAGAAGACAGCTATCCACGAGAACCAAGGTTAGTAATATTTGTTTATTGAATAATCACAAGACACTGTAGTTAAAAATCCGTCGAGTCCACGATATTACATTATAGCTCTGTATGGTGTGCTAAAAATTCCATACCAATTAGCGGTTTGCTTAGAGCCGTTACACCTCCTTTAATAAAACTAATTAAAAATAAAGAAATACCGACAAAAGATTTCAACTCAGAGATAAAATGAATTACTCAAAGAACACATGTATGGTGTAGAGCAGAAATTCTCAAACTATAATCCATGATGCACTGGATCATTCCACAGAACAATCATTCCTTCTGAGGTAGGTGCCAAAAACAGTACCGAATGGAAAAATCAAAATTTGATTTTAAATAGTTAAGAGTTTTGATAAAAAAATTAATAAAATCTTGTGCAATTTTTCTAGATTCTGCTGGCATCATTTTGTTGAGTTCTTAACCAGTTTTTTTTTTCCGAACAAGGAGTCTTTTTTTCTCCCTTCAAGTTTTTGACGTAACTTATACATAACATCGAACAACTCAGGCGCAGTAAGGTGGTTCTGTTCTAAACTCCTTATAGCCTCTTCAAAAACTGGCAAACAATTTTGAAGAAATAACATATAAATTTCGGTTCTACTGTATTCTTCTTCTCTATTTTCATCCATAACGTATTTCCAAATAAGAGTAGGACTTTCGTCTTGTCTAGGGTGACCACTTTCTTGGAGACGGCAATGCGGGACGGCAATGCTGGACGGAGAAAAAAAAAGGTCGTCACTTCCGAAATATAAGTGAAGAGCAAACAAAAAAAAGGTCCTTACCTCCCAAATATAAGTAAAGAGCAAAAAAAGGTCTTCACCTCCCAAATATAAGTACAGAGCAAAATTCGGCCCTGGGGACACCAAATCAAAATGCGGGACGTCCCGCGAAATGCGGGACGAATGGTCACCCTAGTCTTGTCCCATACTTTAAAAATAAGTTTTTATACCTGGCCAACATTTTATATATTGCTGGTAATAATGATAACCATCTTGTAGAAACATATCTAAGGAGTTTTTGTAGTTATATGAGGAATTGAGGATGAAAAATATTCAGTTTTTAGGGTTTTGTAGGTATGACAAAAAAAAACGCCTTCTGTCTGTCTGTCTGTCTGTCTGTCTGTTCGGTAAAAATTTTAGCTAAACGGCTAAACCTAGAGAGTTGAAATTTGGCATACTTATACAACTCTTTGACCCGCAGATAGCAAAAATACTAAAACATCTAAAAAACATCCCCCTAAAAATATAAACAAATATGTGCTCATCAAAAAAAAATATATATATTTTTTTTAAATTCTGTGTAGGGTATCAAATGAAAGCCTTTATTTAAAAGGGTATAAAAATTTATTTTTGCAAAATAAATTATTTTGATTTGATTATTGCCAAAATAGTGCAAAAAAAATTTGTCCCATACCCTGTAGCCCAGATGGCTTAAACTAAAAATCTGAAAAAATTCTAAGTAATGTTCATTGGTGTGAACCGGAATAGTACAATAGGAATTTTTAATAACGCATTTTTTGTGTTTTTTGGTTGACGATGTACAAAAGTTATAGTTATGTAACACTATACTAATGGTTAGCTTGCTCGCTTGCTACGCAGCAAACTAGGGTTCCCGGGCAGATGAGACAATTTTATTTTTTGTTTTTTTTTCCATTTTAATTTTATTTAAATTATTTTGTCAAAATTCTAGTTATATTTTGGTAAATTTTACATTTAATTTTTAAGAGCGTAAATTTAATAACCAGTTAGAATTGCTGGAATTATATTCTATGTGTCATGTATACGAAACCAGAGGGGCGGAGCATATGACTTAAAACAACCAATGAAGCCATTGGCGCAATATTCAAAATCTTAATGAACCTTGCTAAAAAAAAAAAAAAAAAACTGCACATATTTAGAAACCTAAATAATGGTATTAGGCATTCGAATTAAAATTATCAAAAAAAAAAAAATCAGCTACTGAAGATGTCTACTTCGTATCTGAAATGTACTTTTAATAACAATAAAATAATTTGTAAAGTAAATAAGCTCTTTAATTTTGCCTCATCCTAAACTTAACGTTAACTCAACAATTAATATTTAAGTCCTCCAACTTGATCTATTAATTGTCAGGTCTTTCCACGTGCCCTGTATACCTATACTATAACTATGAAATTCTAAAAATTTATTTAAAAAGAATATGTTTCAACTCAGTGACGGACTTTCGCAAAGACAAAAAAGACAATTGTCTTGGGCCCGTAATTTTCAAGGGCCCATTCGTCTCGCATTGTAACTTGTAACACGAGGAAATGAGGACCTTTTATTTTGCTCTTCACTTGGATTTGGGAGGCGAGGACCTTTTTTTTGCTCTTCACTTGGATTTGGGAGATGAGGACTTTTTTTTTGCTCTTCACTTGGATTTGGGAGATGAGGACCTTTTTTTTGCTCCGTCTCGCATTGCCTTCTTAACAAAATGGTCACGAGGGCCCGTAAATCAAAAATGTCTTGGGCCCGACGAAGGCTTAATCTGCCACTGTTTCAACCCCATATTCAATTCATATGGCCCATTCTGAACTTATGTTTTTATTTTAATAAGAAAAACTGTTGAAAATTTTAGTTTAGAAGTCAATAATCTTAATATTTTTAGTTAAAATGTTGGTAGGTCTGTATTCTATATTAATATAGTATAAAAATAAACCGCCAACCCTTTGAAACAAATGAAGTATTGAGTGTTCACGTGACATAGTCACGTATAGTTTATTAATATACGTAATATGCAGTGAGCAGTCCCAGCTAAGCCATGCCGTAGGCCTTCAAGTTTTCGCTATGGCTTTCAAACAAAGCGTGCGAGTACACCGGACCATGCCGCTATTGATTATGCACGCATGGGATGCTGTCCATGGGCGTACGTCACGACTGCGTCATCATGAATTCTTAAAATATGTTATTGTTCGACTCGGTAAAAAAATACAGGTATACATGAGAAATGGTTAAAGAGCTTTTAGTCATCTATGAGTTAATTTAGAAGGCAGTGGCGTACCGTGAAAGATTTAATGAAAAGTTTAACTACATATGTTAAGAATTACACAGGGTTGTAAATATTTTGTGTTTGGGATTTTTATATTTTCTGACTTATGACGCGTTTTCATTTGGCTAGTAAACGAGCTATAGTCCGTTCAAAAGTAGAATGCAGTATGGAGTTCTTTTTTCTACTGTCTAATGGGTTTTCCCAATGACTCTGTCCTTTCCTTTTTGGCGACGTTGCCGACTGTAAAACGCTCTGTTCTGTGAAGACACGTTATTCTACAAATGGTTATTAATTTTTGTAGCGTGTTACTTGATTTTTTTAAGTTATGGGAGACTCCGATATTTTTCTGAGGTTAGAAATTGCTCATTTCATCCCCTCCTGTGGCTAGGGCAAAATTATGAAAAACGAAGATTGTGAAAAATAACTTTTTCGTCCCAAAAACAAAAATTAAATTTGGTTTAAACACTATAAACACGAATCGCTCCATATGCAGTTTGGTTTGCGAAAATCCATCGGGATGAAAAAACTTGATGTGTGAATTTACACACATTTCAGGGTTTTGTAGGTATTTAATCACTGAATGATGATTATTAGAAGGCCAAACGATGAATGCCTGTTACTACATAACACAATTACAAGTGTTGGTTTTAAATCATTTAAATTGATATGTATGACAAGAAAGTTGCAGTTAGATTTTTTTCTACCGTGTATTAATTACACTAGAACTTCTTTAATTTGGTGGTCATATATCTCTAATAATACCATATTATATATTTTAACGCATTTTTTTTTGTATAATTGTAAAAATACCATTCAAATCCAGACCTGGAAACACTACGGGCGATCTTTTGTCAGCGCAAGAGCATAACGCCTACAGAGACATTGGTTATATTGCGACGATATGAAAAACTAACAGATTCTCTACTAGAAATGGAATCCCAGCTACCGGCCAGTTATTTATTTATTTTCCTAGTAGAAATTTGCAAAATAAATTTACGTACCTCTTCACTACCCATAACAAAACGTATCCATGTATATACAAATATATTTTTTTAAATTTTAGCTAAGATATAAACAAAAATCTTAATACTTGGCAAAATTTAGTCAAAATGAAATGTATTTCAAAAATCAACTACCGTTAATTAATCTGCACTTTAAGAGATTTCATTTAATATCCCTACAATAAAATTTAAATTATTATTATTATTATTTTTTTTCAATAACAAAAAAACTGTAATATTTTCCAAAAACGAAATCGGATCAAATTTTTGTCTCGTACGTTTCCGGTTCATAGCAATATACATTTCTTAGAATTTTTTCAGATTATTAATTTAACCCCTTAAGGTTAAAGGGTGTGGGACACTGATTTTTAAGTACTTTTCTGGAAAAAATTAAATTAAAAAAAAATTAAAACTTACTTCTCGTTCCTTTATCTACGTTTTAAGGGTTTTATTTTGATACCACACAATATATTTAAAAAATATACATATTTTTTTCGACGACACCAAAAAAAATCAATATTTTGCGAAAAACCAATCTGATTAAAATTTTCTGTTGAACTATTCCGGTTCCCATCAATGTACATTATTGAAATTTTTTTCAGATTTTTAGTTCAACCCTTTTGGGAGATAGGGTGGGGAACAAAAGTTTTTTGCCATTATATTGACAAAAATCCCAAAAAAAAAGATCTTTCATAAATAAAAATTTGTTTGTGCATCCACGCATTAAGAGGTTTCATTTGATATCCTAGTCAAAATTAAAAAAAAATATTTATTTTTCATATTTGGTCATACCTACAAAACCCTAAAAATTACGAAAAAACGAAATCGCGAAATCCACGAAAAACTACCTGACTACCTGACTTAAGCGGTATGGAAATTCGGAAAAAATTCGGTCAGCCACCTTCGGCCTAAAAAGATATACGATAAAAATCGCATATCCCAGAAATTGAAAACTACCCCAAAGCGGTAGAGAAAACCGGAAAAAAAAGAACACTTCGGCAACTTTCCTTTTATCCTGGCACATAGATTTTGAAAATCCATGAAAAAAGAAAATCGTTCTACGGGTCGACCTCTACTATTTAATATATTAAAGATGTTATTCCAATATAACTCAATAATAGATCTGATATTTAAAATCACCTTTATGTATATATGTATATAAATTATGCCCTGAGGAATTTAAAAATTGACCTTTGGGCATCTAAATTATATTTGGAATCCTCCACGGAACTGTTACCCTGTACATTTGGAAACCAAAATGTTATTGACAATTCTAAAAAAGAAATCTGTTAATTTAGGTAGAATGAAACAGTCCCCATGTGCTGTATTATAATTGGCTTGACCATTGCAGCGGAAAATACGACCTCAAAAACCAATTCAAACTTTCAATCTTATTCCTTAGGGAAAATTGCCAGGTGTCCCTCGGGAATTAACTAATTTACTAATACTATATCGAATTTTGTAGTTAACTATAGAGCTCTAGAGCAGTGTTTCTCAACCGAAGACGTACCGCGGACCAGGAAATATTTAATTTTCTACCGCGGACTAATAAAAATAAATGTACTATTAAACAAATTGTGTATCACTAGAAAATGAACAAAAATCCCAGAAAATGAAAAAATTTATGTGAAGTGTGAATTTTCACACATTGCAGGGTTTCTTAGATATATAATAAGTGAAGGCATGCTGACACTCAGCATGCCTCAGCATTTTCAGAAGGAATGGAGTTGATTGAAGATGAATCACGTAGCAGAAGGCCTTCATCTTCAAGAACCGATGAAAATATCGACAGAATCCGGGATATTGTGCGTTCAGATCGTAGGTTGAGAGACAGCATGATCGCGGAAGGGTTGAATTTGACTCACACAAAAATTTGCGCAAAAATGGTTCCAAAAAACTCGCACAGCAATTTAAATAAACGAATTTTTGGCCAGTAAAAACATTCCTGTGGCTCCTCAGCCTCCTTATTCGCCTGACTTGAGTCCTTGTGACTTTTCAAGATTGAAAATTCACCTCAAGGTACGTCATTTTGGGACACTAGAAAATATTCAGAGACGCACAGGTCTAAAATAAGAAGCTCCGCAATGAGATTTTTAAGGAAAATCGAAGGTAAAACAAAATTGAACAGAATAAGAAATGAAGTATTTAGAGAAAAACTAGGCACAAAAACAGTAGAGACTATAATAGAAGAAGGACAGCTAAGATGGCTGGGACATATACACAGAATGAGTGAAGACAAAATAGTAAAAAGAGTTTATGAAGCAAGAACATTGAAGAAAGTTAGACCAGGAAGACTGAGAAAAACCTGGCACCAAGAAACAAAAGAAGCTGCAACGAAGAGAGGCGTAAAGTGGGAGGAGATAAGAAAATATACAAAGGACAGAACACGATGGAAAGAAATATGGAGAACGACACCAGAAAATAAGTAACTCGACCATAGCCTTACACCGCAAGATAGAAAGGCTTCAGGATTAAGTAAGTAAGTAAGAAAATATTCAAACGTCCGTAACTGACCAGCTGAAAGATATTTCAGTATCAGAGTTCCAGCACTGCTATGAGGATTGAAAGAACCGTCTCCAGCGCTGTGTGGCTTCCCAAGGAAGTTATTTTGAGGAGATTGTCTTCCTCAAAATTGTTTTCTATTCGAATAAAAAAAATTAAATCAGTCCGGTTACTTAATTTACACACCTCGTATATAGAGTGAACTTTAGTTTGCTTATATATTTTCGCTCTGTGAAAAAAGCAAACATACCGTTAGCTATTTGCAAGAAGTCTACTTCAGTGAAGAGTCCTTAAGTTCTGGAAATAGCCAATAATAACAGTAAAATCCTTCCATGAATGTACCAGTACTTGAATACGTTGATACTTGAAACTTTGTTGAAAGTCTGTTTTTTTTTTTCGGATTTTTATCTAAAATATAAAAGAGTTTAACTGCACTTTTATCGTTAACAAAAAGAACAGGACGATAATGTATGCTAATCTGCTTTTCGTAATTCTCTCAGTTCTGCCAACTTTAATAAATCTTTCGTTTTATTTTAGTATATATGATACATGGGTTTTGACCTATGGGTATTGTGAACCTAATGAGCTACATGGCTAAGCTTTCTGTAAGCTAATGTACGACATTTAAAAGAATGTTTAGGAAATAAATTGCTTTATACCATTAACGTATGTTAGAAATAACACTCATTACCGAAAAAGGATAAGTTTTCCTGGCTTTTGGCAAAGAAATAATTGTAGGAAATTTAGGTAATGATGATTATTAGAATGCCAAACGATGAATGCCTGTCACTACATAACAAGAGTATAAGTGTTGGTTTAAAATCCTTTAAATCAATAGGCACGACATGAAGGTTGCAGTTAATTTTTTTCTACCGTGTATCATATCTCTAATAATACCATAATATTTATTTTAACGCATTTTTTTTTTTTTGTATAATAGCAAAAATATCTTTCAAATTCAGACCTGGCAACACTGGCTTACACTCCGGCGATCTTTTGTCACGCAAGATGCGAGACATTGTTTATATTGCGACTATATGAAAAACTAACAGATTCTCTACTAGACATGGAATCCCAGCAACCGACCAGTTATTTATTTATTTTCCTAGTCGATATTTGTAAAATAAATTTACATACCTCTTTTCTACTCATAACAAAATGTATCCATGTATATATATATATATATATACAAATATATTTTTTTAAATTTTAGCTAAGATATTAAACGAAAATCTTAATACTTGGCAAAATTGAGTCAAAATGAAATGTATTTCAAAAATCAATTACCGTTCTTTAATCTACACTTAAAAAGCTTCCATTTAATATCCCGACAATAAAATTTAAATTAAAAAAAATCAATAACACAAAAACTGTAATATTTTCCAAAAACGAAATCGGATAAAAAATTCCTGTCGTACGTTTCCGGTTCATAGCAATATACATTGCTTAGAATTTTTTCAGATTTTTAATTTAACCCCTCAGGGTTAAAAGGTGCGGGAATTTTTAGTACTTTTTTGGAAAAAAATCGTATTAAAATATAAAAAAAAAAAATAATAAAAAAACTACTTCCTGTTGCTTTCTACGTCTTAGGAGCTTTCTTTTGATACCACACAATACATTAAAAAAATTTTTTTTTTTCGACGCCAAAAAAATCAATATTTACGAAAAACCAATTTGATCAAAATTTCATGTTGAACCCTTCTGGTTTCCATCAATGTACATTATTCAGATTTTTTTCACATTTTTAGATCAACCCCTCTGGGAGATATGGTGGGGCATAAAAGTTTTTTGCCATTATATTGACAAAAACCCCATAAAAAAAAGATTTTTTAAAAATAAAAATGTGTGCATCCACGCATTAAGAGGTTTCATTTGATACCCCACTCAAAATTAAAAAAAAATATTTATTTTTCCATTAAGTACATATTTGTGTGTATTTATCCCGCGCTGTATTTTTTGAACCCTCTATAGCAGTATTTCTCAATCAAAACCGTACCGCGGACCAGTAAAATATATAATTTTTTAACGCGGACCACTAATAATAATTTTTGGTTAATTTTTTGCAAAAAAACAAATATATTGAATGTGTTACTAAATACATTTATTTTATTTGTAGAAAATTACAGAAAGTTTACAGAAAATAAACAAAATATAAATCATTTACATGAAAACTGTGCACAAAAAAAACCAAAAACACGCAAAAAACACATACAAAAACTTTCGCGGACCACTAAAATTTTACTGCGGACCACCTGTTGAGAAACACTGCTCTATAGTTTGCCTATATGTGGGTCAAAAAGTTGTACAAGTATGCCAAATTTCAATTTTCTATGTTCTTTCTACGTTTCTTTCTATGTTTGGCTACAATTTCTAGCGTACAGAAAGACAGACACATGAGTGACGTTATAAGGGTTTTTTGGTGGTCATACCTACAAAACCCTAAAAACTGAAAAATGCTTTTATTTAAAAACTGAGTAATGCATGTTATGTAAACTGGAACATTAAAAAAGTAATTTTTGATCTGATAATTATTTCGAAAGTTATTGATTTTATTGTAACACCGTGCTTACAATGTTTATCTGATTAACTGGAGAAGTCTTTAGATGAAAGACGTGGATTATTCTTCCAAAAGTCTTTAAAAAACTGAATTGTACATCCCAAAATATTTTGTGAACCCAATAAAAACATTCAGTGGTCTTCAGGTTGCCAACCCCTAGCCTAAAACAATAAACTTTTCTGTTAAAACACTTAAAAGTTTCATTACTTAAAAATTTTCATAATTTAGTAATTAATAGTTTTATAACCTTTTACACAGGGCTGGTTTTAATCTATTTAAATATTGAGGGGAAATAGTTTTTTTCACCCTATTTAGTCATGAGACATGGGGTAATATTAGATGATATCACTCGCTCTACAGTTGTGAATAGTGTCGCTTTAACCAGCCAGATACATGGAAGAAAAACATTCGCTGAATTTCAAGTAGTTTAATCTTGTCACGTCCACTTATTATTATCCTTTTTAAAATTCGGAAATAACATTTGATACCTTTATACATTCTTCATAAAGAAAATCCTACTCTTTAAACTAGAGTACATTGTCATGTGTAGCGAATACTTTTATTTAGAAATAAGATAAATGTAATTACTCTTGTACGAGGGCTTTATAAAAACTAAGAAAGAAATTTTGTTTTTGGAACAAACTGTTTTATTGCTTTTCAAAATATTCGTCTTTAAGATTTATACACTTTTGCATGCGTTCAACCCAATTCTCGAAACAGTTTTTCCACTCTGAAGTTGGTATCAAAATATAGTAAAGAAAGATGTTGTAAATAAGACACCTTGAAGCTTGAAATTAAAAATTATTTATTAAAATCATATTCCCATCTTATGAGAAGGATGAACCTGGTGAGCTGCTATCAGTGTATCAATCCTCGGCTCTATTTTTGTCAGCAGTATTCTTAAACCACCGTGATTAGCTATTTGCAGTCGGTTTCTTTTTTTGTTAATAGATTTGTGACCGCACTGAACCCACGTTCCACTAAATATGACGAAAAAAATGGAATTAACAACTTTTGTATTATAGCCCATAACCCAGGATAAGCTCTACAGCTTATAGTACAGGCCCGGATTCTAGCGGAAGCGGGATAAGCGGCCGCTTCAGGCCCATCAAGCCTGAGGGGCCCACTTCTAACTAACTTACATAATTTTTTGCCCTGTATTTGAGGAGATGATGCCATTTTTTTTTGCTCTTCACTTAGATTTGGGAGGTGAGGACCTTTTTTTTGCTCTTCACTTTGATTTGGAAGGTGAGGACCTTTTTTTTGCTCTTCAGTTTGATTTGGAAGGTGAGGACCTTTTTTTTGCTCTTCATTTGGATTTGAGAGGTGAGGACCTTTTTTTTTGCTCTTCACTTAGATTTGGGAAGTGAGTTGTAAACTTTTTGTTTGTTGTAGTTTTGTGTTTAAAGTTAAGAATTTTTTTTTAAGGGTCCACTTTTCTTTTGCGCTTCAGGCTCCCCTAACCCTAAATCCGGCCCTGTGTAGGTATCTGCTTTTGTAGCCAGAACTGTTGGTAGGCGTCTTTGCATTTAAATTTCAATTCGTAATTTGTTGTTACTTCTTCTTGTAATTTTGTAGTGTTTGCACTTGAAAAAGGATCCAAAACCCAATCGGGTATGTTCATTTTAAAAATATCTTCAAATCGTTGGTTGAAGTCAGAATGTGGAGCATCCAAGTGCTGACAATAGGTAAGCAAGTCTTCATCATTTTCAATGCCCTTTAAATGCACCCGAGGCTATTATCGCCTCCTGGATAGTTCCAGCGCTCCCCAGGGGCGGTGTCGCCTACTTTGAGAATAACTGGCCTAAACCAAAGGAACAAATTTTAGATCAACCCCTCTGGGTTAAAAGGTGCGGGACAAAAAATTTTAGAACATTTTTAATAAAAATCACGTTCAAATTACTTGTCGTCCATATATTTAAATGATTTTGTTTTGATACCACTTATTTTAAGAACCATTTTAGTTTACATCACTGTGCATTATTGATTTTTTAAAGTTATTTTTGGTCATTGATTATTGTATTGGTTAATTGTATTATTTTTTTTCCAGTTGTGCCCGTACTTGCAGAAGAAGAGAGGTATTTTTCAAAAAGTCCTAAAGACGTGGACGTTGTTCAGGGCAGAAACATTACTTTACCATGTGAAGTAACGCCTAGTAACAACATCAGATACTACTGGGAACTAAACGGTAAGTTACTTAACGATTAATTAAAGTTGTAATCTTGGCTATTAAATTCAAACAACTAGGCTCCAATCCTGTTATAGTTCAATAGAACACCAATCTCTTTCAATGGTCGAATTTTTGTGCCAAGTATTGCATAGGTATTTACCAAAATTCCATGTTCAAAAAAAAACTTACTAAAGTGATAACTATTTTGGGACAGGGGTTGTATCACTTTTAGATTGATATCTGCAAATATATGGTACCTTTTCGCTTCAAAAGCGCGTCTGTACGTCTTCAATTTCATAAAACCCACTAGCAAGAAACGTAAATGTTTAAAACCCTTCATTTTTCTGGCAGAGCCGGTACGCATGCAATAACTAACTTGTAGAAATAACGTTGTACTATATTTGTAGAAATAATCATTATAAATACAACTGATGAAAGAAATTTTTGAATAATATAATAAAGAAATGAAACAATCTATTGGTGGAAGACTGCATTTGGAATCTCTATTAGACTAGTAGGTCCTCATTTTATTAGTAAAATCCAAATAGAAGCAGGAAAGGATGGGGTTGTAAGAAGATGTGTAGTATGTTAAAAAATTAACGTAAATAATATAGTTGTACTACGTGCGACAAGCGTGCATATACGCTAATTCCAAGAACCGAATGCCATATGCATCAGACGTCTTCAAATCTGTCGTACGACGAATGTAATTTGAAATACATGTCTCGTAACAAAAGGGTTAATCTGCTACTGTATCAGATAGGCTCTAAAAGAAATTTATTGATTGTTTTAAATCAAAATTGTTGTTTCAGACAAAGCTATTGCTAATACAACTCGAAGATTCCAACAAGGTTCGGACTTACATATCACTCGCGCTGATCGTGAGCGCGATTCCGGTCATTTCACCTGCATAGCCCAAGATATTAACACTGGATTATCTATAACTAGTTCTGAAGCTTCACTGAACGTTCAATGTAAGTACCATTATTATTATTTGCTAATGAACACCTAATTTGTTAAGGCTGCTACACGCGTATGGGTATAGGATACCTGTTCGATACGCTGAAACAATTTCGCCTGTCCGGTATACCTGAACGTGTAGATGATAAAACTGTACTGTTATATCTGCGCAGGCATCCGAAGAAAATTAATCAGTGAATGTGCAAGTTTGTTATAGCTTAAACAAGGAACAAAGTAGATTGACAAACTGCGCACTTGTAATTATTTTACAAGCTGCCAGAGTGAACAGGATTGAAACACCTAGTTAATTATAATAGTCATATGGTCTTGATTAAACTTTTCTTAAAAACTGAAGTATATAAATTAAATGCGGTTTTGAATTCTGAAGAAGTAATGTATTTACAGTTTTGCCCTAAAATAATTGGGGAGACAACAATTGTCGGCCTTGGTAGCGTAGAGGTAGCGATCCTGCTTCACGGGACAAAGTTCCCGGGTTCGAATCCCGATCAGGACATGGATGTTTGTATGAACCACAGTTTAATTGGGACTTAGAGATGACAACGACTAATCGAATAGTTGAGTAATCGATTATTTTGTTTCAGTTAATCGATTAATCATATGATATTTTTGGTTTCGATTAATTAATAATTAATCAAATAATTTATTATTAATCGATAAGTTTATTTTATTTACAAAAAATTACTTAGTTATATTGTTGAAACACTGGTCGGTAGATGACTTTGCTCTCTTTTTTAATAAAGTCCCTAGATTACTAGGCCTTCAGAACACTCGTTCTCGCCCATCTGGAGAATTAAACTCAACCGCTACTCATTTCTGCACAATATTCTGCTATAGTTTGCGTCCAGTCAGTTCATATGCTCACGAGCGAAACACAGTTTTCCAACTCGATAATTTACGAGAAAAGCCTGACAAATTACAGATCTTCTGGATACAAGCCTTTCTTGCCTCAATCGTCTTTGGACGTGATGAAATTGCCAATTTTCGATCTTCTTCGAAATGACCGAGAAAAGTTAAGGACCAGTCAAGATCGCACAGAATAATTAGGACAAGAAATCACTCGTTTCGAGTTCTTGTGGCTCGTGAATGATTTGAACCAGGCTTTTTTTGTAGAGTCCAGTTCGCTAATGACGCTTTATAGCGTAATTAATAGAGTTTTTAGCTACACCAGCGATATTCCAATACTGCAGCTATCTTCATATAATAGCGAAGTTCGTACAACGTTTTCCGGACACATTTTAATTTTATTGCACAAAAAAGGACTTGCAGGAGCTTAGAAATCTCTAACATCGGTAATTAATGGCAAAATTTTATTTAACATGAATTATTTGTGTCAAAATTTATACTTAATATGCGATATTATACAGTCTTCGTTCAAACAGGCATAACTTATTGTTACAGCCTGTTTAATTAGCAACAAAAAATATTTGTTTATGTAGACATTGTATTACTTTCCATTACTTATAGTTTTCTAATAAAATAGTTAAATAATTTTTTATCAGCCTTTAAAATACAACATTAAGATATTTTTTTTTGTCGGCCAATGTATAGGTTTTTTTTAAAATTTCATTATCAGTTAATCCAGTGGTTCCCTTTTTGGTTCCGGGCGCCCTTAATGTATTAAAATTTTCTCGCGGCGCCCTAAGTCAATACATTCAATCAAAGTCGTAGCAATGTTTTCGGCGCCCTTGGCAAATAAAGTAAATTGATAAAAATTTCTTCTCAAAAGCAAATGAAGAGCAAAAAAAAAGGTCCTCACCTCCCAAATTCTAGTGAAGAGCAAAAAAAAGTCTTCACGACCCAAATTCAAGTGATGAGCAAAAAAAAAAGGTCCACATCTCCCAAATTCAAGTGAAGAGCAAAAAAAAGTCCTGGGTCTTCGCGGCACCCCTGTAGCCCTAGCCATGGCGCCCCAAGGCGCCGCAGCGCACAGTTTGGGAAACGCTGGATTAATCGATTATTTTTTAACAATGTTACGTGTGTAAACGTTTTTATGATGAACAGTCGATATTCTGAATATGTCATAATATTTTTAGTTATTTTTTATTTCCCAAAAGTTCAATATCCCTGTTGTTTATTTAGTGATACACTAGAGAGATATTTGTCACAAGAATTTGAATAAAATAATTATAAATTACCCGGTCTAGCACGAACCCCGGGTAAAATACGTTAAATTTTATTGAAATGTCAATACTCGCTGGTTACTGAATCCGCTAAGTTTTCGTGTCTGCCCGATGTTAAGAATACAGAAAAACCAGTCTGATTTCTGAACCGATAAAATAACATTTTTAACAGTCTTTTTATTATTGTCATAAACACGTCAACTTTTAATGTTTAGATATATTTTTTTTATAAAAAAAATATATGTTTCCGCCCGGGATCGAACCGGGGACCTTCCGCGTGTTAGGCGGATGTGATAACCACTACACCACGGAAACACGTTGATGTCTTGGGGCGTTAAGAAAGTCAATTTTAGCATGACCTGTTTAAATAGTTCAACGGATAATAGCTGACGATCGCATAGTCTAGAGCAGAGGTTCTTAACCTTTATTAGCCGCGACCCAAATTAGGGAACGTTCATGTCGCGCCCAGTGGCGGCGCTAGCTCTTCAAATTTGGGGGGGGGGCGAAATATTTGAGGAGGGCATCATTTTTTATTTTGTTATTAATACCTACTCGTGAAAATAGATGACGAAAAGAAAAAAGGTTTTCACTTTTAAAATACAAGTGATGACCAAAAAATAAGGTCCTCACTTTTAAAATATAAGAGTGATGACCTAAAAAATGAAGGTCGTCACCTTTAAAATACAAGTGATAACAAAAAAGGTCCTTGCGCGTCTAATAAAATTTTCTCGAAGCATTTCAGGGGGGGGGGGGGCAAAGCTACTTTTATGTAACTGGGCATTAATGATAAAACTATATAATTGAAGATAAAATATCGTATTTGACTCGCATATAATGCCTATATTACACTCGGATGATTACAAAATCCTTGCCTATAGCTCGGGTGGTAAACGTGGCTCTTGTGCAATAGGGCTACTTTTTAAGTTTTTATAAAAACTAAGAAAGAAAAAAAAATTTTTTGAACAAACTCTTTTATTGCTTTTTAAAATATTCGCCTTTAAGATTTATACACCTTTGCATGCGTTCAAACCAATTCTCGAAACATTTTTTAAACTCCGAAGTTCGATTCTCAAAAATGGGGAGACTTCAACAGCTTCTTGAGGTGATGAATATCGCTGTCCACGCATTTTTTGTTTGACATTGGGAAACAAAAAAATGTCGTTAGGGGATAAATCAGGTGCATACAGGCAATGAGACATTAATTCGATGTTTTTCTCCTTCAAATAATCAATTGTGTTATGTGGGAGCTTGCATTGTCATGATGAAGAATGAAGCGACGTTTTTGGTTGTTTTTTCTGATTTTGTCGATGACTTCTGGCAAACAAATTGTTGTATTCCATTCATAATTAACTGTTCTCTGATCCTCTAAAGGAATGGTTGCGACATGTCCAGTACAACCGAAGAAACAAGCGATCATTTTCATGGAAGTGCTTCGTGAACGAACAATTTTTGTGGATATTGGGTCATCTTGGAAGACTCAAACAAAGAATTGTTGATTAGTTTCCGGATCATATGAATAAATCCAAGTTTCGTCACCTGTAACGACGTTGTATACGGATTTTGCAGTGCCTAGGTTGAATTTTTTTAGCATTCCCTTACACCAATCACGAGTATTTTTTTGAGTTTCGGTCAAATAATGCGGAATCCATCGGGAACAGATCTTTTTCACAGCTAAATGTTCATGCAAAATCGAATGTATTGCTGTCTGCGATATGCCAAAGGATGTGAACAAATAATGACACATTTCAATATTGCCATCTAGTGGTCGTTTGTAAAAACATAAAAGGTAACCCTCGTATTTACTAGTGGGTTGCTAACCGTATTTAGGCTAGATTGCTGTTTCTATGTATCTTGCAAAAACATTATAGAAACAACCCCATTTTTTAAATATTCACCCGTTATACCCAAACTAGTTTTCTGCAGTTTTTTTTTCCTCTTGCGTTTGCTATACATATATATTTCTATCATTCTGAAATTTATATATAGCAGATGATAATAAAAGTAAATATTTACATTATGGAATTATAAAAACTCGATTAATGTTTATAAAAGGTCCCGAAAGATAGCTCTTTATCAATGGATTTGCCACTCAAAAAAAAAGAGATAAAATGTCGGCGTTCTCTATATAAAAGGTAATCTATATTGTTTACACCAATAACATATGTGTTTACTTTACTCACATTGTGATATGAACTACGTTTTTTCAGTTTGTGTGAACCAGGGTAGTTCTACATGGTGATTTCAAAAGGTTATAAATACATGATACATGAGTCATCAATAATAAAGATTGCTATTAATATTACACTAGCTGGAATACCCGTGATTCGTACGGTTTTTATAATGTATATTTTTGCTGTAAATGAAGTGAGATTTTTCAATTTAAAGTAGAACACAAAATGATTGTTTCTTTTTTCTAAACCACCTTTTGTATATATTTCTGATGTTAAGCAAATAATACAAGGGATGCGTTTTATATTTCGGGATTTGAGATCAAAAACAATTATTCATCAACAAAAGTGGCTTTATTGTTTTTCAAAATATTCTCCATGAAGATCAATATACTTTTACATGCGTTTGAATAAATTGTCGAAGCACTTTTTCCACTGCGATTGTCAAGTTATGTGGTATCCAACGCGAAAATATCTTTTTGACGGCCAATTGTTCATGCAATAGTAAATATATGCTGGTCCCACTAATGCCCAAGGATACATCAATCTCACGAAAAGTCACATCACGAACTTGCAGTATCAGTTCACGAACAACATCAATGATTTCCGGAACAACAACTGATTTTGGACGACCTTTACGAAATTCGTCCTTAAGCGAACTATGGCAGCGAGTGAAGTCTGCCAACAATCTATAAGTAGTCCTTGATGGTGCTTCATCGCCAAAAGTCGAATTAAGTTCATCGATGCAGTGTTGTTGGGTTAATCCACGTCGAAAGTTGTAAAAAATAATCTCTCGAAAATGTTCACGGTTTCATTCCATTTTTAGGCGAAATGATTTTTGAAGTTACTGTAAACAACACAAATAGCGCTCAGTTGACATGTAATTGTGACAGTTCGTAAACTTGTGTTTTTATTTGTCACATGAAAATTTGTGTGATCTAAATATCCTAGATTTTTTTATTAAATTCTGAATTACAGTTGACACTTTCTGAATTACAACTGACGTTTTCTGATTTACAATTTACCATGAAATCGGATTTAAATTGGTATTTTCTGAATTATAATTGACGCAGTCTGAATTACATTTGACAATACCTGAATTACAATTTGCTAATTTGAATTACAAGTGACACTTTCTGAATTTTATTTTACAAATCTGAATTACATTTTACTAATCTGGATTACAACTGACGTTTTCCGAAAAACATCATTTCTGAAATACAATTGGAAAAAGTGTAGTAGCTTTCGTCGTCGAAAATAATGCTTTTGGTGGATGACGCTTAAAATTTTGCACCGTATTCATCAATTTCTCATTAGAGTCTAATTGCTAGCATCTCAAAAGCTAATGCTAATAACTACCTACAGTATTGATATAGTGTAAAATCCCTATATAAAGAAAGTAGCGCAAACTTTTGTTGAAGTCGACCTCAGATTTGTGCCGCAGTGTTTAATTGGGAACATTGGTTCCCTGTCTCTTGCCAAAATTATTTATCCTTAACACATTCCTTCCCTATCCTTGCATATTCATCTTTAAGATATCAAATTTATTTACTAGTAGCTGGCTTAACGGAGAAATCCAAAGCAAGAATCGAAGGTTGGAATTTTTTTTTTTGTTGCATTAGTTGTGAATGGAGCAGTTGTTGGGACCATATTCCCTATTTAGTGTAGAACTAATCTAGACCCAAATCTATTAAGTTAAAAATCTATAGAGTGAGAGTAACAAGTAATAAGACATAAAGCAGTAGAGCTTCAAACGTGCGATTAGTGTAAAACAATAGACATCTTGTTATGATGTAGCCATAGTTAGTTTAAACCGGAAACAAATTCAACGAAGCGGAAATTTCGTCTCTGAAAACATTCTATTGTCTAAGGAGGTTCTTCACCCAACCGCGTATGTTAAGTAATTTCAGTAATTATATTTTAAAAACGTATTCGAAAGCTCTGGTTTTGAATGAAGTACACTTGACAAATGTCATTTTTACGTTGAAAAGGATGAGATATTAATTAACTTACTTTTACAAGTACTTTTTTAATTGCGGTTAAAGTTGTGCTTTTTTAATTTTGAACTTAGTTTATATTAATTAAGAAAACTGGAGAGCTTACGTAAGTAGTTTCTGGATATGGTTTTCAAGTTTAGCTCTTAGAAAGATTTTGATAACATGAAAATTTTGTTGAACATATGTCCTGTTACATCAAGATAAATTCATCATTAATTTCTCTCTAGAAACATCAAGTTTAGACTCTACCAAACTATAGTACACTCCTTACTTATGTATGGCTACCAGAGTACATAACATATAGAGATGGAACCCAAACTAACGTGCAAAAATTACTGAAAAGCGTGTGTCCGCTTTTCAGTAATTTTAATTTCTTCTTAGTTTTTCTAAAAACTTAAAAGGTAGCCCTCGTGTAAGAAACTTGTAGGAAATATAGTGTAGTACCTCCCCTTAACTTCCGTTCTCAATAAATTTCTCTAAATATATTTCCAAAACTTCAATCCTTAAAATAACTAATTAAGAAAATCTGCATATCTTCATGCATTTTAAAATTTCTCAATCTTCTCTCAAAGATAATTTGCGAGACATAATTAAGAACGTTCCTGGAATTGTAACATAAGAATTCATGGAGTGTGTCTTGTGCATGTCTCTGGTTATTTTTACCAAGGCTCTAATTCTGCACACCGCTACGTTCAGCACAGAGCAATGTTTGCTTTTACAATCAGAGAAAAGAACTCCTCTTTCATCCAACGTTTCATCCGACCTCAAGTTTAAATAAAATAAATACTTCAACTCCACAAATAAACCCAATTAACTAGAAATTAATGGTAATCGTTTATAAAATTTGTTTCTTTGAAAATCAACACTGATATTTTTTAGAAAAGTTAGAATCTTCAGTGGCGTTTTATGAGGGAGGTTCAAAATTGATCTACTTTTTAGTAAATCCGTCCAAAAATATGGTATACAATATTTTAAAAAAATCAGCTGTGGCCACCACAGGACCGACCGCCATCATAAAGTACTTATATAAAATACATTCTAGCAGCAGAGTAGAAATAACTTGGCCTAATAGACCGGGAGCTCATGACAGTTTTTGGTCTCCGATTTCATACAGCATGCCTTTTGGAGGAGAGAATATTTACCCTGTGACAACAAAAAAAGGATGGTACTAAACCCCTGCACGCTTTCCGGTCATAGGGAAAATTGCATTTCCACTTAAACACAAAATTTTTGTGCTTTTCTCTGATTTAATATTGCTTGCCCTTTTGTCAAAAGAAAGTTATAACAAATTTAAAGTCTTTTAAATATATGCATGCCATTCGGAGGGTCCCAAAGGGCTCAAATGGTCATGTGATCTTGTAATAAAAAAATATGATTTTCCGCGTATTCATACAGCATGCCTATAATTAAAAGACTTTAAATTTGTTATAACTTTCTTTTGACAAAAGGGCAAGCAATATTAAATCAGAGAAAAACACAAAAATGTTGTGCAAGTGAAAATGCAATTTTCCCTATGACAGGAAAACGTGTAGGGGTTTAGTACCATCCCTTTTTTACTGTCACAGGGTAAATATTCTCTCCTCCAAAAGACATGCTGTATGAAATCGGAGACCAAAAATGTCATGAGCTCCCGGTCTATAATATTTTATAACAGAGATATTATTTATCATGACCATGGAAACGTAACATATAAGTATGAAAAAATTGAGACAAAAAATTTCGAAAAATTTTACAAAATTTTTTCGTTTTATCAAAAATCGTCTCAAATAAAATTTATTAATTATTGCTTTTATAGCAACTTTTGTTCAATAAATTTTTTCGAAAATTTTTCTGTTGTGAAATATTCACAAAAATCGATACGAGTAAACTCCCATTTTTAGTCAACCGATTTTTACCAAAAGTTGATCAACTCGTGCCATTGATGGCAGAAGCTTAAATATGAAGTTTCATAATAATCCTTTCAGCCGAATTTGCTCTGCACGTGTACACAGACAGACAGACGGACAGACAGACGGACAGACAGACGGACAGACAGACGGACAGACAGACGGACAGACAGACGGACAGACAGACCGACAGACAGACAGACAGACAGACAGACAGACGGAGACAGACGGACAGACAGACCGACAGTCATCATGCTAAAAGTCAAAACGTTATGTAGGGAGCTCAATTCGTGGAGATCCATCGAAATCTCGAAACGTCAAAATCGGTATGATCACAATACCTCCCTTATATATGTTGGCGGGCGGTAAAAAGTGGGATTAACGAAAATAATATTATGTTGATCTGCAACCATGCAAGCATTAATCTCAAGTTCTGAATAAATTCTTAGTGGAATGCATTATTGTGAACAGGAATAGTTCAACGGGAAATTTTAGTCTGATTATTTTTTCGTAAGCTATAGAGTGTTTTATAATACCATAATAGCACTGATTAACTAGCTACCTGGACAATTGGCTTGCGGAATGTGCATCTTATAATTAAGTACACTTGTAAGTTGATGAAAGCATTATCAAATTTTATGAATTTATACATATTAAGTTCTTGTTCTTTACTAGATACCTACAAAATCCTGAAATATGTGAAAAGTCACACTTCCCATCAAATTTTTAATACAATTTATAATTTTATTATTAAAAATAATATTGTTTGTTATGAATCAACAATAACTGCATTCATTATGAATTGAGTAATTTAATTTGTACATTATTTTAAATTTATTGTTTATTTTTACACATTTTTGTTAATTTATTATTTCATTAATTAACTACATATTCTCATGTTTGTGGAATTAATTCATTTTAAAATTAAATATTTTCGTAGTTGCTTACTCATTTATTTACAATTGTTTAATCATTATTTTTTGTGCCCGTATTCCATTACTGAAAATAATACCCTGCGATAGAAGTTATGTTAGTTTTCAAAGCGAACATTTTCAATGGATATGCTTTGTTTAATATACAGGGTGTTAGGTAAATGTCCGGCACAATTTAAACAACAGCATGGTGACGTAGAATGCAATAAATTTTTCCTTTGCCAATTTTCTCTAAAATGTGAATTTCGTCCAAAAATAAACAAACAAAAAGATGCCCCAAATTTTATAGAGAAAACAATATTTTAATTGTAGTTCAATAATAGAATATCAAATTTTCTCCATCACTACACACCGGAGACCAAAGAACAATCAAAACAGTGGATAGCAGGCGTTGAACCAACTCCGAAGAAGGCCAAGATGATGCCATCAGCAGGTTATGGCTGCCGTCTATGAGATTACAGAGGAATAATTTTTATTGACTACTTGCACCATAGATGAACAATAACAGCCAGTATTTATGCGTCGTTATTAGGCAGATTGAACGAAGAAAGCAAATCCAAAAGGTCTCATTTAGCAAAACAAAAAGTACGAGGGATGTTTCCTAAATTCTGGGAATTGTGCAATAATTAAATTACGCAGAACTTATAGGCAATGTTATTGGTGCCAGACAAGTCTTGACATGTTTATGCAACTATCTAGTGCAATATTGTTCAGTCTGATTTAGGTATTCGACTGATATAGACGCGTTTTCATAGCACTGTTTTTGTAACCATGGAAGACGCAGCAAAATCTCAAAGAGCAATAATTTTCTTTTTGTGGAAAGAAGGTGTAAAAAACATCAGAAATTATTCAGCGTCTGCAAGAAGTATTTGGTGAGTCTGCGGAATCCAAAAGAACTGTTTATCGGTGGATCGATCGTGTTAAAACCGGTAGAACATCACGATCCACGCAGTGGGCGCCCAAGCACACCGCAAGAAAAACGAAGGATGTTTTGAACGATTTACGATGGGAATTGCTTCCGCACCCACCTTATTCCCTGGATCTTGTACCCAGTGATTATCATCTGTTCCCAGATTTGAAAAAACCCTTACGGGGTATTCGATTTGAAAGTTTAACTGACGTAAAACGTGCCATAAATAGGTGGATTGAGGAGACACCGAAAAAGTTCTTTGAGGACGGCTTAAAAAAATTAGTTTATCGTTGGGATAAATGTATTCAATTAAATGGAGATTATGTTGAAAAACTACATTGTAATATTGACGAAAATTAACAAAATAATAAAAATTATAGCTAAATTCCCAGAACTTTGGAAACATCCCTCGTATGTTCCACCAAGATAACGCACCTTCCCATAAATTGGGAATTGTGATGACGAAACTGCATGAATTACAGTTCGAATTAATTGAACATGCACCGTATTTGCCAGACTTGGCACCCTCCGATTACTTTTGCTTAACTAAACTAAACTAGATATACGCCAGACGTCTTCTATCTCTTTCTAGAAAATTTCCAGTCATCCCTAGTAAAGATCTTTGGAGCTGAACCAATCAATGCGAAATCATAAAGAAAATAAGAATTTGAAAGTGGAGATAGATTGGTCACATTTTGCCGAGAGATCCAGCTTATGTCGCTAGAATGGCCCTGGGACCCGCAATTGAACGCAGAGGTTTCACTGCCAATATATAACGGAGAACAGTCTTCCAGAAACACTGGTAAAAAATTAAAACCATGTCGAATAGCAGACCAAGATGGCGAACCAATGTTAAAGCCCTTTGCTCCAAAGAGGAGATATAAGAATTGAAAGATTGAATGATCAACAATAGCCATCATTTTCATTGAATTGGCTTTCATGTTCCTAATAACCGAACGTTCTTTAGTTTCTGGACGAATATATTTTTCAATAAGCTATTTGCACAATTGACAATTGATCTGGATATAATACCAAGTCATCATTTGAATGTCAGTGGAAATGTCATTTATAACAAACATATTTGAACATCAAAAATCATTCATTCGTAAATTGTCAGGTATATTCAGATCATAGAATATTTAATAGCAACTGCAAACATTGTATTATATATGGAAATTCTTGGTGGAATATTCCTCTGAAATTTTAATGAAACAGACTATCGGTATCGACAATAAAATTTTTGAATAAAAAGACCAGACATTACATATTTTATTCATAACAATTGTAAAATTTTCCGTACAGTTAAATTTTATGTATACAAAATGTATGAATAGGGCAAAAAGAAAAATAACCGATATCTTGCTGGGGAAATTTTAACGGTACAATGGCACAATAAAATATGTACATCGACTGACAAAGGTTACACGCCAAAATATGTACACAGTACTGGTGCACACCCAAGATATCAAAAAATTTATGTGAAGTGTGAATTTTCACACATTTCAGGATTTTGCAGGTATTTAGTAAGTGAATGATGATTATTTTGGATGCGAAAACAAATTTTATATTAAAATATTTTTTTTGTCAATTTTAATTCGAACGCCTAATACCATTATTTAAGTTTCTAAATATGTGCAGTATTTTTTTTTTATATAGCAAGGTTCATTAAGAATTTTAAAAATTGCGCCTATGGCTTCCATTGGTTGTTATAAGTTCCGTCCCTCTGATTTCGTGTACATTGAAACAGAATTAAATTATAATTTAAACAATTTCCACTGGTTATTAAATTTACGCTTTTAAAAATGAAATGCAACATTTGCCAAACTAGAATTTTGAAAAAATAATTTAAACAATATAAAAATTAAAAAAAAAAATCAAAAAATAATAATAGTCTCTTCTCACAGGGTTCGATCCCTTTCGGATCATGTTACTTGGTTGAAAAATCAACGACTAATACCATTACACCAGCATACACGTTCCAGTGTGGCGTGTTACAAAGCTATAACTTGTGTACTTTATTAGCAAAAAATCACAAAAAATGCGTTTTTCTCCAAAAACATAATCTGATCAAATATTCCTCTTGTACTATTCCGGTTCACACCAATGTACATTACTTAGAATTTTTTCAGATTTTTAGTTTAAACCATCTGCGCTAGAGGGTGTGGGACAAAAAATTTTTTGCACAATTTTGGCAAAAATCGCTTCATAATAATTTATTTTGCAAAAATAAAAATTTGATCGTTAATCCACGTACCAAGGGCTTTCATTTGATACCCTACTCAGAATTATAAAAAAATATTTTTTTTTTTCGATGAGCACATATTTGTTTATATTTTTAGGCGGATATGTTTTTTAGATGTTTTAGTATTTTTCCTATGTGCGGGTCAACGAGTTATATAAGCATGCCAAATTTCAACTCTCTAGGTTTAGCCGTTTGGCTACAATTTTTACCGAACAGACAGACAGACAGACGACAAAATGACGGTATAAGGGTTTTTTGGTCATACCTACAAAACCCTAAAAACAAATGGTTTGAGTGTTTCTAAGGAATGCACTTGAATTCTAGTTCTATTGTGAAAATTACTTATGGGTATTATACTCGGTGTTCTATTTTTGTCGCCATATTGAATCTGTCGCAGTTTTCAATATAGGTGCTGCGGGTAAAATGATTCAATTTTCGTAAAGAATACGTGTACCAAGTGGCATTCCAGTATCACCACGTATTTTTCGACGAGGGTTATGAACTATAAACAATCGTATCGAAAAATTGTGACTTATTATTTGAACATTTCTACACAATTCTATTTAAAATTCCATTTAAAAAAGTACAGAAAATTTGAAGCGAGGACACCGCTTCTAAAATACAAGTGATGACTTAACAAAAAAATTTATGGGAAGTGTGAATTTTCACACATTTCAGGGTTTCGCAGGTATTTAGTAAGTGAATGATGATTATTTGGGATACCAAAACTAATTTTATGTTAAAATACTTTTTTTGTTAATTTTAATTCGAATGCCTAATACCATTATTTAGGTTTCTAATATGTGCAGTTTTTTTTAATATAGCAAGGTTCATTAGGATTTTGAAAATTGCGCCTATGGCTTCCATTGGTTTTTTTAAGTCATAATCTCCACCCCTCTGATTTCGTATACATTCAAACGTAGAATTAAATTATAATTTCAACAATTGCCACTGGTTATTAAATTTACGCTTTTAAAAATTAAATGCAACATTTGCCAAAATATAATTAGAATTTTGAAAAAATAATTTAAACAAAATAAAAATGCAAAAAAACAAAAAATAAAATTCTCTCCTAACCACTACACCATAAAAGCATAATAGTTAACTATACATAACATATTAAATATTTACATCTTCAACCAGAAAACACAAAAAAATGCGTTATTTTCCGAAAACATAATCTGATCAAAAATTCCTGTTGTACTATTCCGGTTCACACCAATGTACATTAGAATTTTTTCAGATTTTTAGTTTAAACCATCTGGGCTACAGGCTGTGGGAAAAAATTTTTTTTTTTCGATGAGCACATATTTGTTTATATTTTTAGGGGGATGTTTTTTAGATGTTTTAGTATTTTTCCTATGTGTGGGTCAAAGAGTTATATAAGCATGCCAAATTTCAATTCTCTAGGTTTAGCAGTTTGGCTACAATTTTTACCGAACAGACAGACAGACAGGCAAACAGACGACAAAATGACGGTATAAGGGTTTTTTGGTCATACCTACAATACTCTAAAAAGGAAACCATTTAAAACTCAAGTGATAAGTGAAAAATATGGTGCCCTTTTTCCAGTTCTGGCTCCCTTTTTCTCAGTACTGGCGCCTCTTTTTTCCAGTATAAACGGGTTCCTACTCGCCTCACCCTCAGCACGGCTTTGTCTGTTCGAATTATAGTACTAATCTGCCCTTAAAGGACGAGAAGTAATTTGATAGCATGTTTTCCATGCTTATAAACCTTGCCCTTATTTTCATCACAATTAAATTGATTGGTCTTTTTTTGGTAGCATGTTATCCACGCTTCTGTCCCCCCTGGGTTTTTAACCCTATTTTTCAATATAGAAAGGTTTTGATTTAAAATTCGTGCGTAATAAAAAGTGCCAATGTTTGTCTCGACTGGTTTTTACCTCGAATCCACCGTATCAGGTATGCGGTTTACTTTGTTATAGTAAATTAATGAAAAAACTCGGAGATACTCTGGGAAGAGAGGCTGTTTCAATACAATCATCTCTACCTTTTGTTCAAACATTCTTTATGTTTGGTTTTTGTCCCGCAGTGGCGTAACATAACTCTAATACAATAACTCTATATATCAACCAATACTACTATACTGTGAGTTCATTTAAAATGGTTCCACTCTGAACATCTAGTAAATATGAAAGAATATCGTGTAGTGTGACATTTAAGGGTTTTGTGGTATTTAGTAAGAAGAGCTGTGCCAAAAATACTAAGTAAAAGTATTTTTAATACCAAATACTGATCAACGTATTTGAAATATCGAATACTTTTAAAAAGTATTTGCAATAATGTATTTCAAATACTTTAAGTGTAGTTGAAGTATTGGAAATTGGGGAAATATTTGAAATAATAAGAAAATATTTGAAAACTAGGGAAATGTTTGAAATACTGGGAAATATTAAACACGGTATTGCAAAAAAATCGACAACTTTCGAAATGATTATCAGAACAAAAATTCCTGTAGTACTATCAGGCCGTAACTAGCTTTTTTCGGGCCCTGGGCAAGATTTTATAATCCGCCCCCCCCTAAATACTATATAATACAAGTGATGTCCTAAAAAAATAGGTCCTCACTTCTAAAATACAAGTGATGACCTAATAACAAACCAGTGGCGTAGGGAGACCTCCGCTAGACTTGCCATCCCATAAAAAAAATAATAACAAAAAAAATTGATATTTTTTTTTTTAATTTTAAAGAATATTTAGGTAAATCTTCAAAAATACATCAAATTATGTCCTATACAAATTTTTGTTCAAGGCTTGGTTTACTAGTTACGAATTTTTTTAAAATTTTAAAGTTTAATAACTTCCGTTTCCGGTTTCGGATTTTAATAAAAAACGATAGGGTTCTTCCCAATTATTAGGGGAATTTTTTAATACCAGAACGAACTCTTTAAGTTAAACCGTTTTTGAGTTATTGTGTATACACACAGACACACCACAGCTTCCATTGGTTGTTTTAAGTCATAACTCCGCCCCTCTGATTTTGTGTACATTCAAACATAGAATTAAATTATAATTTCAACACTTCCCACTGGTTATTAAATTTACGCTTTTAAAAATTAAATGCAACATTTGCTAAAATATAACTAGAATTTTGACAAAATAATTTAAACAAAATAAAAATGCAAAAAAAAAAAACAGTTAAAATAAAATTGACAGGAATCGAACTGTAGTTTGCAAATTAGGAAACGAGAACGATAACCATTAGACTACGGACGCTTACTCGTTTACTGTGTGACATAGCGAATTAAATTATTTACATATTTTAGTTAAAAACACAAATAATGCGTTATTTTCCGAATACATAATCTGATAAAAAATTCCTGTTGCACCAATGTACATTACTTAGAAAAATTTTCAAAACTATCTGGGTTACAGGCTGTGGGACAATTTTTTTTTTGCACAATTTTGGCAAAAATCGCATCAAAATAATTTATTTTGCAGAAATAATATTTTGATCGTTAATCCACAGACTAAGAGCTTTCATTTGATACCCTACTCACAATTTAAAAAAAAAATATTTTTTTTCGATGAGCACATATTTGTTTATATTTTTAGGGGGATATGTTTTTTAGATGTTTTAGTATTTTTCCTATGTCAAAGAGTTGTATAAGCATGCCAAATTTCAACTCTCTAGGTTTAGCTGTTTGGCTACAATTTTTACCGGACAGACAGACAGACGACAAAATGACGGTATAAGGGTTTTTTGGTCATACAAAACCTACAAAACCCTAAAAAAGTCCTCACTTTTAAAATTCAAGTGATGATCAAAAAAAAGGTTCTGACTTATAAAAATTCTGTACACATTAGCAATAAAAATATTTTGGAATATGAATATTTTAAAATTTAGATCAATTGAATTTAAAACATATCGTAACAAGAAAATTTACATTTTCAATTTGTATTCTGAATAAATTTTATGTCTGTACAAATGTAAAACGTATATAATACATATATTTTTTTGTAATGTAAGCAAAAATATTTATTCCATTCGCTTACAAGAAAGTGAAATTTATATTTATGAAATATAATTTTTTCTGCGCACATATATGACTATATATGTATATTTCAAACGTATTTTTATATTCCAGAAGGATTTTAATAAGAATATTTTCGTAAATTTATAAAGTTATAAACATAGTCTTGATATAATAATGAATGGATGAAAAAAAAATTATATATATTTTTTTGATATTGATGCAATTTTATTCTCTTGTTCTCGCAGTTTGCTTAAGTAATTTGTTTTGATGGTCTGGTCAGTGGTAGCCATAGCTTTTTTTGTCTATCTAGTTATTGTATCAAATTGCGAGTGACTAATGCTTATAATTTTCGAGAGTTATCCTGAAAAATGTGAAAATTCATGCTTCACAGATTTTTTGTAAGATAATCAAAGCAATTCCTAATTACATGTGTGGTTTTCTCTCAAAAGAAACTTTTTTTTTGTAAAAAGTTTCCAAATTTCCAACTTAGTTTTTGTTTTATTTATCCTAGGAAGAAAGAGAATAAAAAATGTTGAAAAGTCTTTTTTGTAGGAAATGTTTTTGAAGTTGATACGATTTTATGATATTCTGTTCTTTGACAAATTCAATTTATTTAAATCGAAAGACTTTTTGTCTTTTTATGTTTTTCAAAGGGTTTTTTCGGTTCAGTTTTGAAGTTATATATCCCAATTTTTAATACATTATAGGCTAAGCTGGTAGTACATCAATGGAAGCGTATGTTTCAACTTATACAGGATGTTTGGATAAACATTGGCTGATTTTGCTTTGCCGCTATTTTTGTTTGCGATTAGCTGTCATATCATAATTTTACAGTCGTAAATACAATTATGAATGTTGAAATTGAAGGGTTTGAAATTAAGAAAAAGGTAGATCTTTCCTTCAAATTTTTTATTTTTATACTAGATGTACATTTCGTTTACCACGTGAACATTATCAATAGTCTATTGATAATGTTCACGTGGTTACCCCTTCACGGGATACCCCTTACGATTTTTGACTATATTTAATGGTTTTGTTTGACAATTCGCATTTTTTATAAAAATTGGGCTATAAAGACCCGATTTTTTTCAAAAATTCAAACCGCAGTTCTCTATATTTTATAGTTCTGAAGATGGAATTTTCTAAATTAAATATATATATATTACACATTTCGGTAGGGTGTAAAAGTATTTTTTTAAATTTAATATTTTTACAAGCCTATTTTTTTTTAATACTCACGTATCTTACTTTCACTTAAAAAATTATTTTTATCCCAAAGGGCCATAAACCATCTAGCCGCTACGGTCACTCAGCACCTGAGTTAACAATATTAATCAGTTATCTGTATCTCTTCAAGCAGTCAACATCTCATATTCAAAGTCAATCTCAAATACAAATTCATTTAAAAACTCTAACACTGGCATATAGCATATTTCATTTAAAATCCTGCAGATATTCAGACCAATTCTGTAACTCAGTTACTATGCTCATAGTTACTAAATTTGTCACTATGAGCAAGATCAGTTACTATCATAGTAACTTTGGGGTATTTCGTATTCCGTAAGGCAAAAGTTACTACAATATTTAGTAACATGTTACTATAAAAGTTCCTATCATAGTAACTACCAAATGCTGGTGTTTATAAGTAATAACTTAGTTCTTATGAAGATAGAAATGGCGGACATTTGATTTTAAATGTAATTTTTAGATATAATAGAAAATTAAGAAGATTAGTAAAGAAAATTATATAAATTAAATATATATAAAATATGTATGTATGAGTGTAGGTAAATGTTTATATTGCAGGAGATGAAATATATTAAAGATCAAAAAGTCTTTTCCAATTCCTCATTTTTAATATGAGTTTTTTTTTTTAAATTATTAAAAAAGACTCGTAAAAAGGGGGAAGGTTATAAAAGGAGACGTATGGAAGTAATGGCAAAACAAGGAAAATGCATCGAAATAATAAAAAAAAAACAGCTTAATGGGAGGTTCCAACCCCCAAATTCCACCCGCCTGCGCCACTGGTTCTATTGTCAAGAATTTGTCTTTGCATTCTGTTTTTTTTTTTAATTTCTTCACTCATTTTGTTTTTGTTTTTTATATTTTATAAATGTATATACCATAATATATACTATATAACAACAAAATAATGTAAACAATACAATATTTTGACATTTTTAACCTTTTAACTGTCATCTGTATACCACCTATGCGCATGCGTGTTGCGCTTTTGTAACTAACTTCATTCTTTTCTCAGTAACTGTTACTAAGATATAATTTTCATAGCGACATCACTACAGTTGGATATGCCACACACGTTTGCTCGAGGCCGCAAACATGTTAAAATACTCTGTTTTTTTTGTGAAGCCCACTGTTTGAAAACCTCTGTTAAATATTAATGTTGTCGATAGTTGGGATCGTTTACCGTTTGTGTGGTAAAGATCTTATATAAATCAACATTTTGGCTGTTCCATGATTTGGACATGGAGCTCTAAGAGATGTCCCGCTGCGATAACCCAGTTCACTACCCACAGGACCCATGGGGCGCCACTTCGCTACCCCAAATTAGAACGTTACTCATAAAACATTCAACACGATACACTTGCTGAATTCCACAAACACTATTGACAGAATAAAATATGAACAAATAAAAAATATAAAATCGGCTTAGAACGTCTCTTGATATTGATTTTACGATTTAGAATTGAAAAACACTATTGCAAATGAAGAGACCTGGGGAAAAACGATCTTATTCTAATATTGACAATTTGCAAATATAATTGTGAGCTATTATTAATTAATTTTAATATGTACCCTAAATTTGTTATCACTAAATAAGAAGGCTGTGTCAGGTGTAAATAGCTATCGTTGCTGTACGCCACATTTTTAGGGTTTTGTAGGTATGACCAAAAAACCCTTATACCGTCATTTTGTCGTCTGTCTGTCTGTCTGTCTGTCTGTCTGTCTGTCTGTCTGTCTGTCTGTCTGTCTGTCTGTCTGTCTTTCTGTCTGTCTGTCTGTCTGTCTGTCTGTCTTTCTGTCTGTCTGTCTGTCTGTCTGTCTGTCTGTCTGTCTGTCTGTCTGTCTGTTCGGTAAAAATTGTAGCCAAACGGCTAAACCTAGAGAGTTGAAATTTGGCATGCTTATACAACTCTTTGACCCGCATATAGGAAAAATACTAAAACATCTAAAAAACATACCCCCCTAAAAATATAAACAAATATGTGCTCATCGAAAACAAAAATATTTTTTTTAAATTCTGAGTAGGGTATCAAATGAAAGCCCTTAGTACGTGGATTAACGATCAAATTTTTATTTTTGCAAAATAAATTATTTTGATGCGATTTTTGCCAAAAATGTGCAAAAAAAATTTTGTCCCACACCTGTAGCCCAGATGGTTTAAACTAAAAATCTAAAAAAATTCTAAGTAATGTATATTGGTGTGAACCGAAATAGTACAACAGGAATTTTTGATCAGATTATGTTTTTGGAAAATAACGCAATTTTTGTGGTTTTTGGTTCACAAAGTACAAAAGTTATACCAATGTAAGACACTCACATGCATGGCGTGCGATGGCGACATGCGTTAGAGCACTCTTAAACTGGCTGGAAAACGAAGGTTTTCGAGTTCGAGTACGGAGTGAATTTTATTTTTTCTGTTTTTTTTTTGCATTTTTATTATGTTGAAATTATTTTGTCAAAATTCTAGTTATATTTTGACAAATGTTGTATTTAATTTTTAAGAGCGTAAATTTAATAACCAGTCTTATTATATGATTAACAGACGATAAATTATTTTAAAAATATCGTTCATTTTGCCGTGATTACTACAAAATAAAATTTGTCCTACACACTCAGCATACCGCCTTCACTTATTATATACCTGCGAAACCCTGAAATGTGTGAATATTCACACTTCACATCAATTTTTTAACTAACTAACTCACTTACTAAATATTTACAAAACCGTGTGAAAATTCACACTTCACGTCAATTTTTTATAAATTTTATTAACAAAGTTTCTTTTAGTTTCAACTGTACTCTTCAAAAAATGAATGCATCCGTAGCAAATTTACAAACACAATAAAAATAAAACAAACATTAATTTAGTTGAATATAAGTACCGTTATATTTTATTTTGATCATTTGGTACATCCTGTATTGTTGAATTTATCTTGTAATCTGTTGAAAGATATAAAAGGCAGATTTACAATATAAAAATAGTCTGAAAGTCTGATAGGGGACTACTGTTTTTAATTTCTTGATAGCACTTATGACATCATAACATGGCGGTCTTCATAACTTCGTGTATTTAATAACAGTATAAATTCTTTGTAAATTAAATAAAAATTCTGATAAAAGAATGGACAGTAACTACTCTTCTTTCATTTATCTACGTCTTAAGAGCTTTTAATAGATACTACACATTAAATTTTTTTTAAATTATAATTTTTTTCAACGGCTAAAAGTATTATAAAATTATCCTATATTAATGTCAACTAACATCTCACGTCAATTTTACCTTTTTCAAGGTGAGGAAAAAGTAATGCAACGTGGCTATATATTTTTTTATTATTGAATTAAAAAAAAAAAATAGAATAAAGTTACTTGGTACAAGGTGTTTTATATTTTTTATATTTTTTCAAATAGGAAATGTGTCATTTTTAAATTTTTGGCAATTTCAATTTTTGGAATCAGCAAAACTTTTTACTTCGGGTATTATAAAATAAAACAATTGGCAGGTTACATAATAAAATGGAGGGGGCGACGGCCCCTAACGCACCAAGGAAAGGGGCGCCATTGCGCGAAGATGAGGATCTTTTTTTTTTTGCTCGTCACCTGGATTTTGGGAGGTGAGGACCTTGTTTTTTTTTGCTCGTCACCTGGATTTTGGGAGGTGAGGACCTTATTTTTTTTTGCTCATCACTTAAATTTTGAGGGGTAAGAACCTTGTTTTTATTTATCAAGGGCGCCAAAACACGGTACTGCCCCTAGCGCAAGTTTTCCTTACTACGGCTTTTGCTTACTGCGCAAGTTTTCCTTAATGGGGATAAGCGAATATGAAATTTTATCCGCATCCGATCCCCAAAAAAGTTGTGAATATCCGCGGATAATCCGTGGATACCCGCGGATTTGCAGGGCTCTAGCTATAAGTAGGTATATATGAATCAAAATGAAACTCAGTTCCTGGTTGTGTTTAATTTAATATCATTCTACAATCTATAAGTTTATTATTTCTTGGTTATACCTACGAAAGCCTAGCTAAGAGTCCATTAAAAATATCCCAATTTTATATATTTAATCCCTAATTGTGCATAATATGTAAACATTATTACTAATTTGTCGGTTGTGAACCGTTCTTTTCGATTCCCATCTACCTGATAATGCAGTAAGTCTATTTGTTTTATTTTTATGAATGAAGTTCAGTGATTTGTTACAGTGTTCGGCACTGAAGCGAAACAATTAATTTCGTAAGGAATTCTTCTACCTCCGCTAAAATTAGTCGAGGGTATTCTAAACCCGCTTTTAATAAGTTAATTTATATGGGCAAGGTTATTTTCGGTGATAAACTTTGGTATTTATATTTTAAAAATAATCTCAAACCCCCTAATTACACTCATTTATTTAAAAGAGCTCACGACACTTAATTAACCAGAGACTTGCTGACACATATTTTATATATTTATTAGGTTGGATAAACTTTTAATTTTTAGAGGTTAGATTACTTGGACAACTTTAATATACATGGTACTTCACGTTTAAGTGCCCTAATTTAAAATATGAACCTTAAAACAAGTAAAACCAGTGACGAAGGAAAACCTTCGCTAGACTTGCCCAACCATAAAAAAAATAATAATAAAAAAAAATACATAATTTTTTTTTTTAAATTTAAAAAAAGATTTAGGTAAAACTTCAAAAATACATCAAATTATGTCTAATACATTTTTTTGTCCAAGGCTTGGTTTACTAGTTACGAATTTTTTTAAATTTTAATGTTTAATAACTTCCGTTTCCGGTTTAGGATTTTAATAAAAAACAATAGGGTTCTTCCCAGTTATTAGGAGAATTTTTTAGTACCAGAACGAACTCTTTAAGTTAAACCGTTTTTGAGTTATCGTGTATACACAGACACACAGTAACACAGACACACACACACACACAGACACACACACATACGGACGGCACTTCGAAAATAGGTTTTTTGAATTCCCTGGACCATGAAACGTGGTCATCAGTCAAAATCTCGACATCGAAAATTTTCGCGATTACAATACTTGCCCCTTATATATTAAGGTCGGGCAAGTAAAAATCAGCTGTGGCCACCACAGGACCAACCGCCATCATAAAGTACTTGTTTAAAATACATTCTAGCAGCACAGAAGAAATAACTTGGCCTAATATTTTCTAACATAGATATTATTTATCATAACCATGGAAACGTTACATATAAGTATGAAAAAACAGATACTTTGAAAAAATTTCGAAACATTTTTCAAAAATGTTTCGTTTTATCAAAAAATGTCTCAAATAAAAGTTGTTAGTTATTGCTTTTATAGCAACTTTCGTTAAAAACATTTTTTCTAAATATTTTTCTGTTGTTAAATATTCGCAAAAATCTTAAAATCGACACGAGTAAACTCCCATTTCTAGTCAACCGATTTTTACCAAAAGTTGATCAACTCGTGCCATTGATGTCAAAAGCTTAAATATGAAGATTCATAAAAATCCATTTAGCCGAATTTGCTCTGCACGTGTACACAGACAGACGGACGGACAGACAGACAGACAGACAGACGTAAAAATAGTCAAAACGTTATGTAGGGACGTCAATTCGTGGAGATCCATCGAAATCTCGAAATGTCAAAATCGGTATGATCACAATACCTGCCTTATATATGTTGGCGGTCGGTAAAAAATTCTCTGGTCATATATGCGTAAACGCTTCGATTTGGTATCAATAATATTGAAGGTATTTTATTGATCAATAATATTGAAGGTGTTTTATTGATCAATAATATTGGCGGGGAAGCCCACAGATGGCTCAATATTGTTCAATACTTCAGTATTGACTCTGATTTCATCCGCATTTTGCAATTTAGAGAGCTAATGTGTCACAAAATGACTGACAACTTTTTTAAATGCAGGTATACTATTTCCTATTACTAATGAAATGTCCACCCTAACTTATTGATTCCAATAATAGCTGAAAGTATAACCATTATACCTGCTGAGTTTATGGTTCTGTTAATTGTAGTTGACAGGACCGTAATAATTATTTAAAATAAACGTGTTTCCTTATATGCTATTTAGAATGAACTGTATATACTCACATGACATTCCTTCACATTTTTATCAGGCTTAGGACAGGCTATGTTTGAATTATAAATATAGGCATTTTATTGTTTTAAAGTCTCTATAGTATATATTAAATACTTCAAATTTGCTCAAACAACAATCATTCTTTTTTTGAACTTGTCAATTTATGGTAATTTAAAATTATTAAAATATTAATCATTATCACTATTATCATTGTTTATCACTATCAGAGTTTGTGTCACTACCACTGTCATTTAAATTAATAATTATTGAAGATTTATTTGGTGGATTTATAAAAAAAAAATGTTTCAATTGTCTTTATATGTTCTACACATTTTTTCCACAAATCACTACTTATTGCACTTGTTTCGTCTTTAATTAATTGCACTACTATGTCACTTTCTGTCGGTGTTTTATTTTTCCGGCGCACATTACTTTATTAGTTCTAAAGCTACTATCTATTTTCTTGAACACTTGTAAATCGGGTCATTTTCGCTGCTGATTTTTGTCAGGAACAATGATACGTTGAATTGTTCTGTATGGAACACTAGTTAATTCCGCAGTTCTAAGTATAGGTTTGCCATTACCTTCCGAAACTAACTTTTTTAAACGTTCAGTATCAGAACTTTGCAATCTTCTGACAAATGAATTTTTTTTTAGTAGACACGTCCGTATTTTCGCATTCTACGTCAACGTCTACATTTTCGCACTCCAAATCACCTTGCACAGAATCGCTATTTTCACTACAGAAATTAGGAATTTCTTCAAAATCTTCAAAATGTATGCACGCTATGAACGTTGAAAATTAACTAACAAACAAGTATAACAACCCCTAAAATTTAGAAACAATACGATTATAAATTTGGAAAATATACTTAGGCCCGGTTTTTCCACCTTCAGATAAAGTTCCAGGTAACTATATGACAGATAAGGTTATTTGTAACTTCATCTGCTGAGTAAATGTCATCCCTTCTTTCTATACAAATGTATATATCGGATAGTTATCTAACGTATAATGAGACTGACGTATTGGATTCACTGACTGGTATTGACATTTATTCAGCAGATGAAGTTACAAATAACCTTATCTGTCAGATAGTTACCTGGAACTTTATCTGAAGGTGGAAAGACCGGGCCTTAATGGTTTTTAAACTGTTATAGTTCAATTATACATCTTTTCTATTTAAATTTAATATTCCCTTAATACCTCTCATATTCTTTTTACAGCATTCAGGGCCATTTTATTTTGGAAATACTATAATGACGTGTATGATTTTGTTAAGAGTTGACGATTTAATCTTAAGTTGTTGGTCTATTAGTGCATACGTGGCTTTATTGTCTTCTTCAATTATCAACAGCAGCAACCATTATCAAAGCTACAAAGAACTATCTACTATTGAACATATTATTATAATCATGCCGGTTTTCAGGATCTACCTATCCTTCTCATGGCACGAGACACTATTATGTTGTGAAGCACTCACTTCTTAAAAACTTTTTGTCAAATTTAATGTTGCATATATATGTATGTATCAGCGGCACTAGAGATTCCAACTTGATAGACACGATTGTGTTTCCGTTATATCAAGATAACATAGTGTATTGTCTGAATGGCAATTCTCGACAAGTGGAGAACATATTGTTCCCAGGTAGCGAACTTACACCATTACAGAGAACATCATCATGATTTCTGAACAACTGGGGAATTTCATCCGCTAGTTCGGCTAGATTAGCTCCGTGCTCAACTAAATAACGTTCATTCACCACCGTGGAGAACATTGCAACTTGCTGAACAAATTTCAAGAGCAACATTAAAACAATTTAAATACTGTCACAATTAACGAAATGGTTAGCCCTAAAAAGTTGAAATATAACATTCATATAAAGCTTTTTGATCCACATGTAAATCCACCTTAGGAAAAATTTTGATTTTTTGAAACAACCAATGCCGAATTAACCTAGTAGCAAAAGCAGTATACAATCAGATCAATTCTGTAAAAAAATACTGTGTAGGAACGTTACTACGAGATAAAATATTATAAAAAGTACAATGTGACGAATTATAAAAAGCTCATAGTGACGAATTTAGTTACTATTTTCATAGTAACTGAGTTACAGAATTGGTCTGAATGTGTGTAAATTAAGTAACCGGACTGAGTTTGAACTCGCTAGAGTAATTTTGTTGTCCGTAGAGATTTTTTTCGTGAAACAGTTTTTTCTAGTGCGTTCTAAAAATGAGTGACATTCATTTCGAGCAACGGTGTGCTATCAGTTTTGCTTCAAACTCGAGCACAGTGCAACGGAAACTTTGGCAAAACTTCAGAAGTCCTACAAAGACAGTGTTTTGTCAAGGGCCCAGGTTTTTTGGTGGTTTAAGGCATTTTCAGAAGGAAGAAAGTTGATTGAAGATGAATCACGCAGCGGAAAGCCTTCATCTTCAAGAACCGATGAAAATGTTGACAGAATCTTGTGCGTTCAGATCGTCGGTTGACAGTCAGAATGATCGGGGAAGAGTTGAATTTTACTCACACTACCGTCCATCAGATTTAGACCAATGAATTGGGGATGAGAAAAATCTGCGCAAAAATGGTTTCCAAAACCTTTCACAGGAGCAGTTTTTGGTCAGTAAAAACATTCTTATGGCTCCTCAGCCTCCTTATTTGCCTGACTTGAGTCTGTGACTTTTTCCTCTTCCCAAGATTGAAAAATCACCTCAAGGGACGTCATTTTGGGACACTCGAAAACATTCAAACGTCCGTAACCAATCAGCTGAAATCTATTCCAGTATCCAAGTTCCAGCACTGCTATGAGGATTGGAAGAACCGTCTTCAGCGCTGTGGTTTCCCAAGGAAGTTATTTTGAGGGAGATAATATTGAATTGTAATTCTACTCGTTTTAGTTATTTAGATGGGCTAGGTGCAAATAGCAATCGTTGCTGTGCGCCAAAAATTAAACTACCTAACTAAATTCAATTGGTTTACTATAACTGGAAAACACCATTATGCCGGGTTTACATTGGTAGAGTAAAAGAGCTAGTAACTAGCGCAAGTACTACGCGCTTTACTCTACTATCTTATTTTCGGGATAGTACCTCGTAAACACGTAACAATATACACACATACAGTGCTCACATTTAGAAAGACGGAAGGAGAAAGAAAAAATACCCTTCCTATTCTCTCATAAACAAAGTTTAAAATTTTCATCACAGTTCATTTAGTATGATTCAACATAACGTAGGTCTGTTCTTGGAGCGTTGCTAAAGTAATGAGCACCATAAATGTCAGGAATTAGAAATATAGATTGAGGGGTGCTTGCTTCCCTCTGTTCTCTGTTAAACTGAATATTAGGTGGACCCTGGGGCAGTTGGCTCATTGATCTGGGTTTTGTCTCGCCTTTTCCACCGCCCCACGCCACACCTGGTGGACGAGGGACGACGAAGGGACACGGGGAACTAAACACACTCGTCTATGCCACCCCTATATTTAAAACAGTAAATGTAATCGGAGTTGTTATAAGTAAATTTTAAAACCACATGGGTTTTCACGAGAGATTTTACTTTCACATATCATTCAATACTGAGTTTTCAACAGATGAGCACGAATTTTCTTCTATCTATATAAATATAAATGGAGGCTATTTGTTTTCTCAGTCATAAAGACTCAAGTCAGGCGAATAAGGAGGCTGAGGAGTCACAGGAATGTTTTTACTGGCCAAAAACTCGTTTATTGAAATTGATGTGTGACAAGGCTGTGTTTCTCATCCCCAATTCATTGGTCAAATTCTGATAAATGGTAGTGTGAGTCAAATTCAACACTTTTCCAATCATTCTGACTGTCAACCGACGATCTGAGAAATCTCTCGATCCTCTCGTATCACAGAAGAAATTTAACAATAGGGTGACCATTTTCTTAAGAAGCAATGCGAGACGGAGCAAAAAAAAAGGTCCTCATCTCCCAAATCCAAGTGAAGAGCAAGAAAAAAGTCCTCATCTCCCAAATTCCAAGTGAAGAGCAAAAAAAAGGTCCTCACCTCCCAAATCCAAAATGCGGGACTTCTGCGGGACGCATCTTAATGCGGGACAAAATGTTAAAATGTGGGACGAATGGTCACCCTATTTAACAAAGGTATCAGGTTAGTTGAAATCTAAGAAAAATGGCATATTATTGTTGGATACTCAAAAGGAGCATTCTCTAAATCCAATACAAAAGGCAAATAACAAATATTTCTTCAAAACCGATAAGATCTTCGAAGAAAATTAAATTTAATTGCTTATAATATTTTCACAAAGGTTTAAGGCATTTTCGGAAGGAATAGAGTTGATTGAAGATGAATCACGCAGCCAGTAAAAACATTCGTGTGGCTTCTCAGCCTCCTTATTCGCCTGACTTGAGTCCTTGTGACTTTTTCCTCTTCCCAAGATTGAAAAATCACCTCAAGGGACGTCATTTTAGGACCCTCGAAAACATTCAAACGTCCGTAATCGACCAGCTGAAAGCTATTTCAGTATCCGAGTTCCAGCACTGCTATGAGGATTGGAAGAACCGTCTCCAGCGCTGTGTGGCTTCCCAAAGAAGTTATTTTGAAACAATATTGAATTGTAATTCTATTCGAATATATATATATATATATATATATATATATATATATATATATATATATATATATATATATATATATATATATATATATATATATTATTTAATATGTATGCTTGTAGGGTAGATGATACTGTGCTTTAATAATTCCTGTAGGAGAATAGATCTATTGAGGCTGTATTTTGGGCAGTTAAAGATAAGGTGGTTGACGTCCTGTACTACTTCTGGTGAGCAATGGCAGAAGGGGGAATCTGCAAGTCCGATTCTGTGGAGATGATCTCTTGATCTGGTGTGGTTGAAACGCATCCTGCATAGTGTTGAGATGTAGCTCCGTAGCATTTCGGCGTTGAACCAGGTTTTGGCCGGTATTTTGGGTTGTATGGCTTTGTAATACCTTCCTACTGTTTGACTTGTCATGTTGAACTCATCGTTCCATTTATTTCTTATTTGTGTCTTGAATTTGTAGTAAATGTCGCAGAGTTGTATTTCCTTTTGCACAGGTGTTCCCAGGGAGATGGCTTGTTTGGCTACTGCTTCGTTGTGAAATGTTAAAAAAAATTAAAAAATCAGTCCGGTTACTTAATGTACACACCTCGTATGGTGCATTATTGCAAAGCCAAAAATAATTTTTAGTAGTGGTTCAAAATAGGAGAAATCAATTTTTACAGAATTATAATTGACGAACTACGCTTTTGGAGCATATGCCTAGAAAAATCTGCACATGATAGTACAAAAACAATACTCCTTTGACACCTAGTGGAAAGAAAGTAAGAAAATGTAAAAAATCCAAACACAAAATGATTCCAGTTCTTTGCAAACTATATTATCATATCGAGCTGTAAATTTTAATATTTCTGTATTTTATTTAAAACAAAATTTAACTTTTAAGTTAAATATTGTATTTGTGGAGTTGAGTGAAGAGTTGGCTGTCTTTGGTTAAATTAATAAACGTCATGTCAACTTGTTGAAAATGAAAATCTGTTGGTTGAAAGATGACTGAATGCTGAATGTTGAATGCTGAATTCAGTCTGAAACATTCTTGGCAAGTTATGAGCCGTGTTATATGCAAAATAAGGGACGGAGATACGCATATTCTAACTGTATGTTTGAATATCTTGTGGTTATTGCTTACAGTTACGAATTACGAACTTAGAAATACGCACAATTGTAACTGAAATATCTAGTGTTTTTATAATTGAAAATATGATCAAACTAAACAGTAGAAACTGGATAAAGGTGAGAGTAAAAAACAAGAATTCGAAGACAATTAATGAAGAAAATAAAAAATAATAATAACTCGCGACTTGGTGACTGTATTTGCATATACTTGGAAATTATTTTTCAATATAATCTCTTGGAACTTCCATGCTCTTTATTCAGCTTATCGAGTCCGATTTATCAAGATTCTCAAAATAGCCATTGAGAGGCGCTTTTAGCTCATCATTTAGAATTTGTTTTTTTATATCATCTTCCTGAAATTCAACAAATTTTGTCCTGTGAAGCCCCATTGTCTTTATCCTAAATCAAAAGTCCGATTCTTTATTCTACAGTGCATAGCCGGTTGCGGACGGCTAAATAGAACCTGTAATCTATAAATATTTTTACACAAATTATTTACATAAACAGGAGTTGAATACACGTCCATACCCTTGCAAGTTGTCAAAAGGCAACAAGGCGGGTTTGGCGCTTGCTGCCACAGGCTTGATTAATTTATTTTAATGATGTTAGTTCTAAACAAATTCTGTTAAAAGTATTGAAAAGAAACATTACGTTCTTGTTTCTAATGATATCATTGAACATTCTCTTGATATGAATGTGTCTGCGATCTTTTTAAGCTTTTCTCACAGTGTCTATTGATGCAATTTATCTTCTCTCAATCTAATTACTCTGTTAATACACACGCCTCGTATACACATTCAGCTAACAGCCTTTCTTCTAAGAACTCAGCGTATATACTTTTGAATCATACTGTCAGAGATTATCAAACTTTTCTACAAAATTAAGATTTAAACCAAAGAAAATGCTACAGTTTAGCAACGGCTAACGGGTATATCGAATCGACAAGTGCACTTCGCCACTAAAAGACAAATATTTCACAAATTTCGATGAGAGAGGGCTCGTTCATGTCTGAAGAGGCCAATTCTAGACACGAACATTTTGCCACAAATAGTGCAGAGATAATACTAGGCAAAATCAGGCAGCAGCGTCTGGAGTCTGGGTTTGCGTTTATTCTAGGGTGACCATTCGTTCCACATTTTAACATTTTGTCCCGCATTAAGAAGCGTCCCGCAAAAGTCCCGCATTGTCCCGCATTTTAACATTTTGGATTTGGGAGGGAAGACCTTTTTTTTGCTCTTCACTTGGATTTGTGAGGTGAGGACCTTTTTTTTTGCTCTTCATTTAGATTTGGGAGATGAGGACTTTTTTTTTGCTCCGTCCCGCATTGCCTTCTTAAGAAAATGGTCACCCTAGTTTATTCCGTACTAATATGGCACGCTCTATACGTGTCCGGTCGTACTGCTGTATTCAACAAATGTAAAACAAATTAATTTAAACTTTACAGACGTTTAAATTCATCAGTATAGTCAACACCTTTACTAATAAAAGTCGTGTCGTCAACGTACATAAGGGTAAATGCACTAACATTATCTGGGAGATTGTTAATAAATAATAAAAACAACAATGCACTGATAATTGAACCCTGTCCTACTCCTACATTTAATTTTTGAACACTCGATTTGATGTGATTACAGTACCTAAACATACTGTGTTCCGTCATCTGTCAGTTAAGTAGTTTTGTAAGATATGAAGACAGTTCCCGCGAATGCCAAGTGTTCGAGTTTTTTTTAACAATATATCGTGTGACGCACAATCACATGAAGCATGAAGCCCATTTTCCAGAGAATATAATACTTCAGTTAGTAATTTGGTAGCTGCTTTAGTAGTAGATAATTGAGATCTGAAACCTTATATTGATGCTGTCATCTGTGTGGCTCGGAAAGAAATATGAATTGCTCCATCTTTTTATTTAATTGATATGTATTTCTAGTTTATACTACCACAAGTAGTCAGTTTTTTTTTTTTTTACTTTGACCCACTAATTTTCATTTTCACTTTCCTCATTTCAAGTTTATTTATCTTATGCTTGATATCTTAGCTTTGATATGAAAACTGCTGTACCTAGTTGTGTCCCAAGTTTTAGAAACTCTGTTTTTGTCTTCCTTGCTGTTCCCCCAAGTTAACTTAGATACCATATATCCGAGTTATTCCCTTCAAATTAACTCGATTGCCGTCGGTTTTGATTAAATACGTTATCATTTACACGTTTAAATGTTTGTGCATACAGCCTGTTTCTCTTTGCCCCTCTCCCCCTCTTCCCACACAGTTTATGTTATAAATCTGTCAAGAGTTAAGTACGAACGTTTTAAGAAGTAAATTAACACACCCATATCATAACCAAGATATATGATCACAACTCTTTAAACTTTACTAATTGATTTAAAACTACGCCGCTGAAAATTTAGCAATTTTTTTTAAAGAATTGTTGAAATCAATATTGTTGACTGAATCCTTTCTGGTAGACTTCAATTTGAAGTTCGGAAATTACATTATTTTATCTTTGAATCTATCGTTTGTAAGTCTCTAAAATATTGGTACACTGTTTATACGAATACATATATACACAAAATATTTTATGACTATTTAAATCATAATAGTCATAAAAATGTTATGACAACACATAAAATTTGCACATCCAAAAGTTCCTATTTTATGTCAAAAATTGAAGTGCATTGGCACACAGAATGATGTTCGACCGCCAACATATATAATACCCTTTTCACACTAGATCTTTAAGACGAGTGAACTTAAAGTTCACCGATGTTTAAGATCGGTATGCTTTCACACTTACAGCTACAGTAATTTTGTGCTTAAGTTACCGTCATGAAATTACCAGTTTTAAACTGTCTGCGCAGACGCACATTTTGAATTATTATAAGCAATTAAGGATATTTCATTTCATTCTACAATAAAGGCACTACAATAAAGAATATATTACACCTGTATTAACATGTAAGTCGATACATTTTATCTCAATTATTGTAGCGCTGTATTTTATTAAACACATTATTAAAATAAATAATTTTACTATAACAATAAGTATGAACTTCTTATAACGTCGATATAATACAGTATTCTTGTTTATGATAATATAAAATGTTGACAGCACAAATTCAAGGAGTATTTTTTTATAATAGAAATTAAGTTGGCAATGCGGGCGAAGTTTAAGACGCAAATCTCTGTCTTAAACATCGCTTGTGTTTAAACGAGGCCGTACGGTTTCATATTAGCGTTTAAAGATACATTCACTTTAACATCCGATCTTAAAGATCTAGTGTGAAAAGGGTATAAGGGAGGTATTGTGATCATACCGATTTTGACATTTCGAGATTTCGATGTCTGTCTGTCTGTCTGTCTGTCTGTCTGTCTGTCTGTCTGTCTGTATGTGTGTCTGTCTGTCTGACCATCGGTCTGTTTGTCGGTCTGTCTGTCCGTGTACATGTGCAGAGCAAATTCCGCTAAAAGGATTTTTATAAAACTTCATATTTAAGCTTTTGACATCAATGGCACAAGTAGATTAACTTTTGGTAAAAATCGGTTAACTAGAAATGGGAGTTTACTCGTATCGGTTTTAAGATTTTTGCGAATATTTCACAACAGAGAAATATTTCGAAAAAATGTATTTATTTATTGCTATAAAAGCAATAACTAACAACTTTTATTTGAGAATTTTTTTGATAAAGCAGCATAAATTAAACAAGTATTTTGTGATGGCGGTCGGTCCTGTGGTGGCCACAGCTGATTTTTTTATTAGGTCATTGCTTGTATTTTGAAAGTGAGGATTTCTTTTTATTTTTTAGGTCTTTACTTGTATTTTGAAAGTGAGGATTTTTTTAGGCCATCACTTATTTTGGAATTTCAGGTCCTCTTTTTTTTACAAGTCATTACTTGTATTTTAGAAATGAGGACCTTTTTTTTTAAGTCGCTGCTTCTAATTTGGAAAATAAAGTGCTTTAATTTCAGCCAGCGCTTGTTGTCGAGTAATTTCCCGGTTCCCTACCGTTTTAAAACAATTTTGTCTTCTGAACCCTCCCCCCAATAAAAATTCCTAGGTACGCGCCTGCAGGTTGGCTCAATCACTCACGCTCAGCTCAGCTTGTGAATCTGCTGCGAATATTTCACAACAGAGAAATATTTCGAAAAAATGTATTTAACTAAAGTTGCTATAAAAGCAATAATTAACTTTTATTTGAGACAATTTTTAATGAAGCAGCATAAATTAAACAAGTACTTTGTGATGGCGGTCGGTCCTGTGGTAGCCATAGCTGATTTTTTTTTAATCACGTTAAATTGTGAGCAAAGAGATATTGGCCCAGTATCCGATTTTTTAGATCAAGGCCGGCTGCATTTAAATTGTGTTGCCAGGCGGAACGACAAAGTTTCCGTGCCGTGCTATGTGTGAAAGCGTCCATTTGTTTACATTGTATCATCGCCGGCTTAACCGGGTGCATGAAAACGCCCTAAACTTTACAGGCTTTGACCCCAGACGCAGTGGCGGATTTTCGCAAAGACAATTGTCTTCGGCCCGTAATTTTCAAGGGCCCAACGAACCCTTCCCCTTTCCCCTTCCCCTTTGAACACCTCTAGGTTGAGGGCCCGTAAATCAAAAATGTCTTGGGCCCGGCGAAGGCTTAATCCGCCACTGCCCAGACGCATATTGACTCAGCGGGAAAAAATAGTAAAAATATATAAATTACTTACCTCACTTTTTTTTCCAATCCACAATGGGAAAAATAAGTTTGCGACAACCATTCTTTGGTATGATTGTGAGTGCATTTGAAATGGTAACAATGTGTCATTTGGATGTGTTGAAAATGTGTTCACATCTAGCATCGAGTGGCCATTGTCTTATGGCTTGAATGACAGACAAATAATAGCATGATATGAAACCCCTGCCAATTCAATGGTTCACTTGTTCCATAAGTATGCATATTGGGGGAGATAACAACTAGTGGTAATTACTAAAACCAAGGAAATGTATCGTACCCACTGCTGACAACTACGAGTAGAAGCATTACAAGTTTTTTCCATCAGAAAAAAAATTAGCTAATACCTTCCGCTTCAGATAATTGACAGTTTTTTACTGGTACAAATAATTTCAAACCCAGAAGAACTTCGTACGAGGATCGTCAGCTATAAAAATCAGCTGTGGCTATCACAAAATCGAGCGTCACCACAAAGTACTTAAATAAGAAATTATTATTCAAAAAGATAATAAATTGTTATGTTATGGTGACAATTTCATAAGAAGTTATAATTTACTGTAATCATTGAAACATACCTACATATATTTCAAAATATTGGATTGTTACATAAGCCCGTTGGTTTTTTTTTCACATTTTTTTCAATAAAATATACATTCTAAAAAAAACTTTCATTATCAAATGTACTGTCCATTATTTTCTATCACTTTAGACAAACGCTCAGGCAATTTCATAATGCCATCTCTCCAGAAGGTTCCGTTTTTGCTCTCGAAAAATCTGTAGAGGTGAATTTTGATATCAGCCGAAGATGCGAATTTTTTTCCGTTAAGGGAATTTTGTAGAGAGCGGAACAAATGGTAGTCGGAGCATATGGTCCAGACATCGCACCATCCGACTGCGATTAGTTATTACTTATAACAGACCTCAATCAAAAAAGGCATTTACGCATCTAGTAATGTAAATGTAAATAACTGAAGAGCTCTTTTCAAATTTCAAATTGAAGTAAATTTGAAACTAGTTAAAATCGATGGCGTAAATAATTTAGTGCCAGTAATTACACTGTCATTATAGGCTTGACAACTAAACCCTTCAATAAATTACATTTCGAAAATTAACGTGATAATCAAAATATTTCAAACAATTTGCGATCATTATAAATTCAGTCGATTTCCGACAATTCTGATTTGTAAGGCTCTTGTTATGAAGAGCTGACGGTAAAGCCAGAAAGGGAGATTAAAAGACAGAGTTAATGGAATTAAAATGGGTTTGTTGACATTAAAAGCACTGATTGCTTTACAAAAAATAAAAAAAAAAAGATTGATTTTCGACCTATTTTTCAGTTTAAAACAATTCAATAACTGGAATATGTTTTGAAATCTGTTAATTTTTTTTTTTTACACACTGCAACGATGGCTATTTGCACTTAACACAGTCCAACTATTAAGCTTAAATGAGGATGTAACATTCAAAATGTGATTTGTCAAAATTCAAAGTTGAGATATTGGTATCAGTGTCTCCCTCTTTGTTAAATGTATAAAATAAAATCATAAAATTAATGTAAAACGTATTTTGTACTATCCAAAATGCGCAAACAAGCGCAAAAAATACTAATAGGTCGTCAAGGATGAAATTTGTAGAAAAAAAGGCAAAGTTGGTTGATAACTTACAAATATAAGCAATTATTTTATTCATCAAAGTATGCACCCATATTGTCTATACACTTTTGCCATTTAAGCGGCAGATTGTTCAGGCCGGTGGTATGAAATCCTGGCGGACGAGAGTCAATGAATTCCTGGAAGGCCAGTTTTACAGCATTGTCGGAATTAAACTGTTTTCCTAATAAAAAGTTGTCCAAATTGCGGAAGAAGTGGTATTCAGTGGGGGCTAGGTCTGGTGAGTATGGAGGATGATGAAGAAGTTTCAATTCCTGTAGTTTTGCTATAGTCATTTGTGCAGTGTGTGGTCTAGCGTTATCATGCAATAAGATAGGAGTCGATCTGTTGACCAATCTAGGCTGTTTTTCTTTAACTTTTTGCATCATTTCTTCCAGTTGGTTGCAGTATATTTCTGCTGTGATCGATGAGCCAGTTTTTTTTTTTGTTTGTTTTTAAGTTATCTGTACGCAATTTGATATTGTCTGCTGCGTAGTAACACTAGAGTCAAATACACTATTAATGTTCCGCGCGGTCTGCGATGCCGTAGTTCCACGTAAAGTTAAAATTTTTGGCGCACAGCAACAAAGGCTATTTGCGTGTTCCACGTAAGAACTCATGCGACCGTTCCATTTTCAACAAAATTAATTTTAAAAAAAAGTGATTTCTTTAAATAGGCGAGATGTGCAACTTTCAAAAAAAAAAAAAACAACAAAACGGTAAAATATTAAGCCAATGTCAAATAATAAGCTGTTAAAGTTGGCAATATTATTAACTACAAATTTTATCCTTGACGACCTGATGATATTTTCTGTTCATTTTTTTCATACACTTTATTTTTACTGTTCTTCCTATTCATAATTTTTGCGTGCTTTTTTCCGTGTGCGTATTAATCCGTGTGCCTTTTTTCCGTGTTCGTATTTTTATATTATATAAGAAAATGGAAAAATTATTTTAATAAATATATTTTAAATTTAACGTCTCAAATCATTTTTAGTTTTAACATTATAAATGTAATGCACTGAGTGAAAATGAATCGTTTTCCCATCTTAAAAAGGTAATGAATAAATAATTCGGAATAATACTCATTATTTGTCCAGTTTTTAATAATGGGTGAAGAGTTGATTCAATTTGAATTGGATGAAATAAGGTGTATGGCTAGAGAAGGAAGTCTGAGGTGTCGAGCAAGTTCCACATTAAAGTAATGATGTGTTTGCCAACATAGTTGGCAACGGGTGCACTTGTATAAAATAAAATCATTAAAATAATGTAAACCGTGTTTTGTACCAAAATACGCAAACAAACGCAAAAATACTATTATTTTTTGTTCATCTTTTTCATAGACTTTATTTTTACTTTTCTTACGATTCGTAAATTTTCCTGTCTCGTTTGTCTGGTGTTTGTAATTGTGTCCCACACAAAAAGGTTTGAAAACACTGTTATAAAGACACACTATATACTTTTTTTGTTAACTTGTGATGTGAACAAATATATAATTGTTTCACATTACATAAAATATAAATTCCATTAAAAACAGTCTCGGTATATTTATAGAATTAATTGATATATCCATTTGTATTTTCTGAGATTTTTTGGTCTGTTAAACTTGTTCATTGAAGTGCATCAATAGAGAACAGAACTTGTTCTTTGCGAGAAGAAATCCGACTTGGAAGGCGTGTCTTTACCATAGTGCGACTCAGAAATGTTTTCTGTCAAACGTTTTATGTTTTATAAATATTGTTCAATAACTTATAAACATAAATTTATTACCTTGAATAGAGCCCATGAACCCTCTACTATATGTTTTTTAATCTTTAAGTAATAAGTACAAAAATATAAAACAGGTTTAATTTCTTCCTTGTTTACTTTTTAGGGTTTTGTAAGAATGACCAACAAAAAACCCTTATAACTTCATGTCTGTCTGTATGTACGGTAGAAATTGTAGCCAAACGGCCAGAAAGTTGAAATTTTTCTCCCTCAGTATTGACTTATAATAGCAGCAAAAACTTATTATTACAAAAATTGTTTAGAATAAGAAAGCAAATCTTTTATCTAAGAGCAGTCAGATTTTTGTTTGACGTAACAGTACTTTATCAGTCGTACCAACTTTATGTTTATTTTTGTGTTGTACTGTTTTATTTACTGACATTTTTAATAATTTTGATTGAGAGTTGGTCTTGTAAATAAATACTATACTGGCTAATGGCTACTATAATTAAATACATACATCGGAAAAGTCTAGCGGTATTGAAAAAAATAAATAAATAAATAAATAAATAAATAAATAAATAAATAAAATAAATAAAGTATATTGCTTATTGTACATTTAATGTTGTATTTAAATTATAGTAGCAGTTACAGCGAGCGCATAACTTAACCGTTAGTTGCGATTCTGTAAGAAATCGTCTCCACAAAGCTAATATTCTATCTCGACGACCAATCAGATATCAACCCCTCTCTAGAGGCAATCGCAGAGCAAGATTAGACTGGTGTCACAATTTTCAACATTGGTGTGATAATGATTAGGCTACAGTTTTGTTTACTGATGAGTCCAGATTTGGAATTCATCCAGATTCTCGTCGAACAAGGATATGGAGAAGATCCGGTAATTTGGAACGTTTGAGGCACGTCCAGGAAGTTCACAGTTACAGAGGTGGTACTGTTATGGCATGGGGTGGGATAATCATTGGCGGTAGAACTGATCTCGTTTTTTCCAGTGGATTTTTAACAACACAACAATATTTGGATAATATCCTTCAACCTATTGTGCATCCATTTCGTGGTGCTGTTGGTGTTCAGTTTCATCTTGCGCAGGATAATGCTCGGCCACATGTTGCGTGAATTGTAACGAACTGGCTGGATAACGAAGGTATTGATGCGATACCATGGCCAGCACAGTCACCAGATCTAAATCCGATTTAACATATGTGAGACATGCTTAAGAGAAGAATTACTCCACATATGGATAACATCCACGATAATTTTAGATTCAGACAGCTCCTAAGAGCAGAATGGGCACAGTTACCTTAAGAAGACATCGATGATGTTATTTTGTCCATAAATCGCAGATGTAGAGCTGTGATCAACCAACGTGGAGGCTTTATTTTGAAGGTATTTTGAGCGCCTTTTAACAAAATAAACGATGCACTTAAAAACATGTAAAACTAATTATTTATTTTAAAATTAACTTCATTGAAGTCCTCTTAGTTTCGATCGAGTAATAGACTCTGTTAATTTTTTACGAAGTTCAGTAAAACTTTAATCAAACTTTACCGTGTAGAAACTTAACTTGAATCATTAATTGCTAAATAATCGGCGAAGTAATCGCTTAAGAAAACCAATATAACTTACGAATTATTTAGAACATTGAAGCCGGGAACATAAGGTAAATAAATTACGATTTATGTACAACCAGCTCTCGTACATCATGAGAGTTTTGCTCTATAAATATCATGTAATTCAAATCGTATACTGTGGAACTAAGATTCAATATAAAAATTCATATTAAGGGTGAATTTTCAGGGTTTAGTAGATATTTAGTGAGGTTTTTCGCCATGGATATTCCGTCTAATTTGGGAGTGATTGTTTACTGCAAACTTTAGAGTTAATTAACTGTCATCACTGTTGTTTTATGTCATAAGTTTATATTATATACATATATAAAAGCCCAAATTTCTGTCAACGTGACGCTAAGTTCCTGGGTGCTAGCGGGGCTTGCGGCATGCGGTCAGTCACGAACTGAGTGGTGGGAACGACGTACCTCGTGGCTTACCAGAGCTTTCAAGTCAGTATGTACGGTGACTTAACAAAATAATGTTGTGTCAATTGATGTTATGCCAGCGGACTGTGTCCGGTCCGATACTAATTTTTAAACACGCATTGACCGGCTTTTTAGGATTTCCTAGGTATAATCAGAAACAGCTATACCATTGATATGCAGCATATGGCTCACGAACCGTATCCGGCCTGATACTAATTTTTAAACGACACACTTTAAACAGCTTTTTAGGATTTCTAAGGTATAATCAAGAAACGTTTTTGTTTTGTGAATATACGCAGAATCATGCAAATTTTAATAATTGATTCCTGCTTATATTGATTTTTATTCGATATCAGTTTACCAACGTTGTTGGCAAGGGGTCTGCTAGTTGTTATATAAAGATTGCAGTAGACATTATTTTATTTTTCCATAGCCAATCCTTATGTAATTACTTTGAACTCATGGTGTAAGCATACCAAATTTCAACTCTTTAGATTTAGCCGTTAGGCTATAATTTTTACCGAACAGACAGACAGACACACGACAAAATGACTTTTTTGGTCATACCTCCAAAATCCTAAAAATATAACAATTCATTTAAGATTCAAAATTATTGAAAATATAAAATAAAAAGGCATGCGTAGCAAGCCTAGCATACCTGGAAAATTCACCATTGCTACATTTATTTATTTATTTATTTATTACAAAGTTGCAAATTGCCAATTAGCACACGTGTGTCCGAACAGGAAATATAAATCTCATATATAATGTCGACCAGAAATACATCTTATACATTCAGTTTTATTTTGTAAGAAAGTAGTTTTTGTATTGTCCCACAAATAAAATTTATGTACATATACAACAAGAAATTATTAAACACGACTAAAGTTTTTAAGGTGACGAAAAACTAAAGAGATTTATCAAGAATTTTTACAGGAATGCAAAAATTTTAACCCATTTACAATGATTAAGACTTTAAATAATATATCATAGAATGTTATCTTATATTAAAACATACAGTTAACATGCAAGGAATTAATTTAATATTAAATTCATTATAATTATTCGCAAAGTAATCGCCATTATGCTAGTTTCACTTCTGTTTCTTCATTTTGGATATTGTTAGTCGATTAGGTTTTGTACTTGGACAATTTCAACATAATACCGGGTTTAATACTAGAAACTAGTTACTATCCCTGTGTAAACAGTTGACAATGTGACTAGTAGAGTACTAGCTTCTAGTAGTTGGGCTAGGATAGCAGCTAGCTCGTCGACATATTTACTAGCGACTATCTTTTCCCCCACTACGCAAAATTGATTCATTTCAAATTGGCGGCAAGTGGTAACCTGTCATAATAAATAGAAAAAAACCCATATCGTATAAGTAATAATTTATTTACATACACTGCGTAACATGGATTAATTGATGATTTCTGAAATCATCTGTGAAATAGCTGCCTTTGATACACGAAAAAGATGTAGACTATGATAACTATTTCCTGTGGCTAGGACATAAAGCGTTAATTCCAATTTTATTCTTGCTGGAATCGCATCCCACATTAGTGTATCAGTTCGTTGTATTAATGGACTAAATTTAATAGCCTATTAAAATCATCTGGTGTCATTCTTAAACACAGTCTGTACTCTTTTTGATCTTCCACAGCTAATTCACGAAACAGAAGGGCTGATGCGCCATGGGTAACTCTTCTATCAATCCATTTTTTAACCCATTTTCGTTTAGGCTTATATTCTGTACCGATTTCTTCAATAAGACAATCAGTTATTTCCTCTACAAGTAATGACGTAATACAAAATACCATTTTTTAATGGCATCACGCCGGCGACGATGTATATTCATATACAAAAACTATTTTTTGCAAAAAGATAATTGCACAACAAAATCACAGTGAAGATGTTAAATGTGTTTTGACACTTACTATCCAGAAAATAAGATAGTATGCCGATTGTGTACGAAACCTACTATCCCGAAAATAAGATAGTAGAGTAAAGCGCGTAGCACTTGCGCTAGTTACTAGCTCTTTTACTCTACCAATGTAAACCCGGCATAATGGTGTTATTAACTTTTCCAGTTATAGTGAACCAATTGAAGTTAGTTAGATAGTTAAAATTTTTGGCGTACAGCAACGATGGCTATTTGCACCTAGCCCATCTAAATAACTAGAGCGTATATTAAAAACAATAAATTAAACTATAAATAAATAAATAAAATCTGATACACATAGGTGTGTAAATTAAGTAACCGGATTGATTTTAAATTTTTTTTTTATTCGAATAGAATTACAATTCAATATTATCACCATCGAAATAACTTCCTTGGGAAGCCACACAGCGCTGGAGACGGTTCTTCCAATCCTCATAGCAGTGCTGGAACTCGGATACTGGAATAGCTTTCTGCTGGTCGATTACGGGCGTTTGAATGTTTTCGAGTGTCCCAAAATGACGTCCCTTGAGGTGATTTTTCAATCTTGGGAAGAGGAAAAAGTCACAAGGATTCAAGTTAGCGAATACGGAGGCTGAGGAGCCACAGGAATGTTTTTACTGGTCAAAAACTCGTTTATTGAAATTGCTGTGTGACAAGGCGGATTTTCTCATCCCCATTTCATTGGTTAAGATCTGATGAACGATAATGTGAATCAAATTCAACTCTTCCCCGATCATTCTGACTGTCAACCGACGATCTGAACGCACAAGATCCCGGATTCTGTTAACGTTTTCATCGGTTCTTGAAGATGAAGGCCTTCCGCTGCGTGATTCATCATCAATCAACTCTCTTCCTTCGAAAATGCCTCAATCCACAAAAAAACCTGGGTCCTTGACAAAATACTGTCTCCGTAGGCCTGCTGAAGTTTTGCAAACGTTTTCGTTGCACTGTGTATTTTTTCGTTAAATACAAATGTGTTTATATTTTTTGGGCGATGTGTTTTTGAAGTCTTTGTATTTTTCCTGTGATTGTTTCTCCAAAAGCGCGACGTGTGGACCTTAGAAATATTTACTTTTGGAGTTAAGATTTGCTTTACAAATATTTTATCATTCAGTTTCCGAATAGTGACTTGAAAAGTTAAATTCTGGAAAATTGTAAAGTATTGTAGGGACCGTTCTTATCTAGCACGCATGGGGTAAACATGTATTCTTTTTATGGCATCTGCAGTCAATATTTATATAATACCGTAGTGTTGAGATAGGGGTACGCACTACGGGTTAATCCAGCGATAACAGGCAGTGAGTCACACAGGGTGAGACATTGCACCCCGGCATAGGCTAAGGTAGGGCATAACACCCATGCAGAGGCTAAAGAAGGGATGACACAGGGACGGATCTACATTTTTTCTATTTAATGAGGGTGCGAACTTAACTTTTGCGGATAACGAGGATAACAACAAAATTTGTTTATTTTAAAATTTTTATGGCTTAATCCTGAAGCCTTTCTACCTTACGGTGTAAGGCTATAGTCGAGTTATTTATTTTCTGGTGTTGTTCTCCATACTTCTTTCCATCGTGTTCTGTCCTTTGTATATTTTCTTATCTCCTCCCACTTTACGCCTCTCTTCGTTGCAGCTTCTTTTGTTTCTTGGTACCAGGTTTTTCTCGGTCTTCCTGGTCTAACTTTCTTCACTGTTCTTGCTTCAAAAACTCTCTTTTACTATTTTGTCTTCTCAAACTCATTCTGTGTATATGTCCCAGCCATCTTAGCTGTTCTTCTTCTATTATAGTTTCTACTGGTTTTGTGCCTAGTTTTTCTCTAAATACTTAATTTCTTATACTGTCCAATTTTGTTTTACCTTCGATTTTCCTTAAAAATCTCATTTTGGAACATCTTATTTTGGACCTGTGTGTCTCTGTAGTGGTCCAGGATTCTGAGGAGTATGTCAAAATTGGTACTGTCTATGTATATTCTATGTATATTTTTATTGTTTTTCAAAATAGCCATTTTCATGCTCATTGCACTTTTCCATCCAGTAAAATTAATGCTGAAAGCACTGGGGCCTTCGTTCAGGTATCATATCAGAAACGAGATTTTTGTTGGCTTCGTTCGCCGCTTCAGCACCATTCAATTTTAATCCGCGAATATTATTCTTAAGGAATAGGAAGAAGTCGCAAGGCGCTATTGGGACAGTAAGGCAGATTAGTAATTTCTTCTAATCCTGAATCGGTCAGGAACAGTTAAGCATGCGTTCAAACCAATTCTCGAAAAATTTTTTCCGTTCTGAAGTTGGTATCAACAGCTTCTTGATTTAATGAAAATCGCTATCCACGCATTTTTTGTTTAATATTAGGGAACAAAAAAAAGTCGTTAGGGGATAAATCAGGTGAATACGGGCAATGAGACATTAATTCGATGTTTTTCTCCTTCAAATAATCAATTGTTTGACGTGCTGTGTTGGAACTTGCATTGTCATGATGAAGAATGATGCGACGTTTTTGTTTGTTTTTCCTGATTTTGTCGATGAATTCTGGCAAAAAAATTGCTGTATACCATTCAGCATTAACTGTTCTTCGATCTTCTAAAGGAATGGTTGCGACATGTCCAGTACAAACGAAGAAACAAGCAATCATATTCTTTGAAGTGCTTTGTGAATGAACAACTTTTGTGGGTTTCGGTCCATCTTAGAAGACCCAAACAGTGGATTGTTGCTTAGTTTCCGGTTCATATGAATATATACAAGTTTCGTCAACTGTAACGATGTTGTATAAGGATTTTGCAGTGCCTAGGTTGATTTTTTTTAGCAATCCCTTACATCAACCAACACTAGCCTTTTTTTAAGATTCAGTCAAATTATGCAAATTCCATCGGGAATAGATCTTTTTCACAGCTAAACTTTCATGCAAAATTGAATGTATTGCAGTCTGTGATATGCCAAAGGATGCCTCTATCTCACGGGAAATCACATGCAGATGTTCTTCAATCATTTTGCGCACAGCATCGATGTTTTTTTGAATCACAACCGATTTTGGTCGACCTTCACGAGATTCATCACTGACGGACGCACGACTACGAAGAAATTCTGCAAATCAATTGTAAACAGTCTTTTCTGATGGTGCTTCATTACCAAAAGTTGAACGAAGTGAATCTATGCATTGTTGTTGAGTTAGGCCTTTACTAAAATCGTAAAAAATCAACCAACGAAAATCATCACGAGTAATATCCATTTTTTCACAAACTTGTTTTTTTTACGCTTATTGTCAACAAACTACTCGGTCAATTTATAAGCTGCCACTGATTTCACAATAACAAATGTCAAGTAATGACACATTTCAATATTGCCATCTAGGGGTCGTTTGTAAAAACATAAAAGGTATAATATATAGATAATGAATATAGACAACATTCTACCATGTTTTCTAATTGAAATTAAGGAAAATTCTGTCTAAAGACATAGCGTACAAAGGGCTGTATCGTTAACCATAAGGATGATAAATGTAGTTTTAGAGATTTTGAAAGCAATAAGTTAGTCTGTAAAGATTTTTCACAGTTTTCCAAAGTTTTCTAAAGCGCTTAGAGCATACTTTACTAAATCCATATATTTTATTTAGCCAAGTTTAAATTTAGCTTTGTTTAAACCATATTTTCAGTGTTATTTGATCGTGTTCGGAACTGAACTAACATATAGTGCAAAGTTTATAACCTTTAGCTCGTGAAAGGAAACTGAAACTAGTGGCAGAGGAAAGGTCTTTTAATATCGAACTTTAATCAAAATAATCTTATTACAAACTTAGATGGAAACTCTTAAGTTTTTCCAATAATGTCAGTATCGAATTACCTCTTTATGAGAAAATAACACCACAAAAATTAAGAGGTTAAAAAATTTAGAATCCTTTCATTTTCTCCGCATAATTCAACAAATGAGAATTGCGAATTTAATGTAATATCTGAATAACATTAATCGTTGATTGAAAATAAGTAGCCACATTCTTGTCTTGATCTTGACGTGTGCAATTATTTTAAAGTAAAATCTTGATGTTTTTGATCGTTAAAGCGGCCATGATTGAAATGTTTTCCTGTAATTAGTTTTAGTTTAACACTTTATTACTTAACAAGACTTGTTTTTGTAACATTTAAGTCAAACTGGAATATGTCTGACGTTGGATTTAATATCCTGTATAAAATTACTTTTATTGTAGTTACATTTTTTTGCTACACACAGCGATTTAAATCGCTAAATAAATATTAAGAAAATACTTCTGACATATACGCATCTTGTTGGCCATCAACTGTCGTACGCAGCGCCGCCAACGTTAGTTTGAGTCGTGAATAGACATTATGGGTGTAAACTTTGATGAATAAAATAATTCTTTATATTTGTAAGTTGGTCATTATCAACCAACTTTGCACTTTTTTCTACAAATTTCATCCTTGAGGACCTAATACATATGCAGTTGCATAGCTACCAGGTGATTGCAAAATTCGTGCCCAATTTGAAATAAAATTAAATAAAACATATTTTCGTGGAAAAACATTTTTATTAACCAATAAGGTACTCCCCATCATTTTCTATAACTGTCTTCCAACGTTTTACAAGTTTTTGAATTTCTTCTTTTTAGAAACTGGGTGGTTTATCTTCAAAGAAAGTGGTAAAGGTAGTTTTTGACTTCTTCCACAAAAACAATTTTTTTGCCATTCAAATTATTTTGAAGAAAACGAAACAGATGAAAATCTGAAGGGGCATGGTCAGGGGAATACGGCGAGTGCTGGAGGATTTCCCATTTTAACTCCCTAAGTTTTTGCAGTGTCTGTAGAGCGACATGTGGTCTAACGTTGTCGTGGTGAAAGATGATGCCTTTTCGATTAACCAAACTTGGACGTTTTGCTTGGATTTCCACATTGAGTTGGGTTGCTCACAGTACTTCTCCGCAGTTATTGTTTTGCCACGTGGAAGAAGCTCGAAATAAAGTATTCTTCTGCAATCCCACCAGACACATAACAACACTTTCATTGGATGCAATTCAGGTTTCGCCAAAGATTCTGCTCATTCACTCCCATGCTTCCAGCTTCTTTTTCTTTTTATGGTGTGATACATAATCCATTTTTCATCTCCAGTTATTACTCAATCCAAGAAAGGTCCATTTTGTTGACGGGCAAGGAAAGAAACGGCAGTGGAAACACGTTTCAGTTTGTTCCGTTCTGTCAAAATGTGCGGAACCCATATATCGAGTTTCGAAGTATAGCCAAGTTTTATTAAATGGCGAAATGCTGTCGATTTGTCAACATTTAACTTCTCAGCAATCTCTTCAGTCGAAATCCGTGGATTACTATTCACCAAATCACGGATACAGTCATTATTACATGGGCACGAACTTTTGCAATCACCTGATAGAATTCCGTAATTTTATAAGAGTCGTACTTTCAGAATCTATACGGATTTAATATTTTAAGATAAAAGAAAATTTAAATATCTTTAGCATTTTGTGGCATTTAACTGAAAACTTTGCAAGGCATGTGTTAATTTTTGGACAGTTGAAATTGTAGAAATTTTGTATTTAGTTTCAAAACCGCCCCCAGTATCTTTTTATTTTTATTTTTTATTTTTGTAGACAGTATGAAAATGATGTTTTAATTAATTTTTTATCAAAGTTATTTTGAAACAATTTTTAATATTAACCGTGTAATGGATTGTACAAATGTACATAGAGGGCACGCCTCCATGCTTCTACATATACTGTTTTGTTTTAAAAACATTAAAATGCAATATTAAGCTAAGCTAAAATCTCAATTTTTAATGATTATTGATCCAATGAATTTTATTTTAATATATAAAAATGTATATTAAAATTGTTATGAAATGTTTATAAAATTTGGAACAGCAATGGTTTTCCAGAAAGATGGAGAACGGGGATACTGAAACCGATGTATAAAGGAGTAATGAGAGAAAATGTAGAAAACTATCGACGAATAACTCTTACAGATATGCTATACAGATTGTATGCCAAAATAATAAGGAAATGTTGCAAAGGGAGGTGGAAGAGAAGAATATCATCCCTATGACAGTGAGCGTTAAAAAAACAAGTTTGTGAAAAAATGGATATTACTCATGAAGGTTTTCGTTGGATGATTTTTTACAATTTTAGTAAAGGTCTAACTCAACAACAATGCATAGATTCGCTTCGTTCAACTTTTAGTAATGAAGCACCATCAGAAAAGACAATGTTTACAATTGGTTTGCAGAAATTCGTCGTGGACGTGCGTCCGTCAGTGATGAATCTCGTGAAGGTCGACCAAAATCGGTTGTGGTTCAAAAAAACATCGATGCTGTGCGATAAATGATTAAAGAAGATCGGCATGTGACTTACCGTGAGATAGAGACATCCTTTGGTATATCGCAGACTACAATAACTTCGATTTTGCATGAACATTTAGCTGTGAAAAAAATCTGTTCCCGATGGATTCCGCATAATTTGACCAAAACTCAAAAAAAGGCTCGTGTTGATTGGTGGAATGCTAAAAAAATTCAACCTAGGCACAGCAAAATACGTATACATCACTACAGGTGATGAAACTTGGATTTATTCATATGAACCGGAAACTAAGCAACAATCCACTGTTTGGGTCTTCCAAGATGAACCGAAACCCACAAACGTTGTTTGTTCACGAAGCACTTCTGAAATATTATTTTTTAATTAATGGCTAAATTATGGCTAATAATGTTATGGATTTTTTAGCCAAGGTTAAGGTGGTATATGTCAACTTAAGAAATTAAAAATATTAAAAAAAAATTTAACAGCTGAGGATCGAGTTCATGTGTGTAAGGAGCCTACAGGCGGAACGCCTACTGTTATATGCCATTATTCAACCTATTGTTTGAATTAGTTTAGTTTTTTGTTTTTAAGTTATCAAACAAGAATAAATCATTTTTAGTAGTGACATACTTAAAAAACAAATAACACATTGTTAATAATGAAAAATACCTTTTTGAAATTGAAAAAATTTAAGCCATTTATCAACATATTTCTTCATAATTTAATGAAGACTTGGATATAAAGCAAATGTAGAAAAAAATGGATTTTTTAATCTAAATTTTTTTGTGATGAGATTTTCGCAATTTTCCCATATTTTCGAATTATTTAAATTTAGTTTAAAAAAATACATGAAAGTTTTTAGTACTCAAATAACGAATAAAAATGTTTATCAAAAAACTTTTTATCAAAAAAATATTCTTAAACATTCAACTAATTGTCTTCTTACCTGCAAAACACTGAAATGTATGAAAATTAACACTTCACATCAATTTTTATTAATTTGAGAACTTACCCCCATTTAGTTTTTCCTCTCGGTTATCATTGTAGTTAATCTGAGTTAAATTTGGAATATATTTTATTATTTCATACCATGCTCCTTCGCAAGGACGAATTTTTATGTAATGCGTCAACATTTTTATGAGTACCAAGCTTTTCAAAGTGTGAAACTGCTGTATGATATGAAAATGGTCATTACTTATTTAACATCTCCAGACATATTCATCTTATAAGACGTAAAAGAATGGCTAAAGTTATGAGCTTGTAATATACACTGATGTTTTTTAATATTTGCAAAAACTATAAAAAACCTTTCAACTAAGTTGGAAACGGTTTTTTACGAGCAAAAATATATTACGAGATGTTGTAATATGAAAAATATTAAAAAATTGAATTTAGTGTACATTTTGTAAGTACAAGGTTCTCTGCACAAAATGAAAAAATTGATGTGAGTGTAATTTTCACACATTTCAGGGTTTTATAGGTATTTAAAATGTGTAAGAAGTCAACAGAATGCTGGATGTCTAATACCCTTTTCACACTAGATCTTTAAGACGAGTGAACTTAAAGTTCACCGATGTTTAAGATCGGTATGCTTTCACACTTGATGTTTAAATCTCTGGTGCTGTCATCAGCTACAGTAATTTTGTCCTTAAGTTACCGTCATGAAATTACCAGTTTTGAACTGTCTGCGCAGACGCACATTTTGAATTATTATAAACAAATATCGATATTTCATTTCATTCTACAATAAAGACACTACAATAAAGAATATATTACACCTGTATTAACATGTAAGTCGATACATTTTATCTCAATTATTGTAGCTCTGTATTTTATTAAACACATTATTAAAATAAATAATTTTATTATAACAATAAGTATAAACTACTTATAACGTCGATATATTACAGTATTCTTTTTTATGATAATATAAAATGTTGACAGCACAAATTCAAGGAGTATTTTTTTATAATAGAAATTAAGTTGGCAATGCGGACGATGTTTAAGACGCAGATCTCTGTCTTAAACATCGCTTGTATTTAGACGAGGCCATACGGTTTCACATTAACGTTTAAAGATACATTCACTTTAAAATCCGATCTTAAAGTTCTAGTGTGAAAAGGGTATTGAGAAGTGACATTACCGTTGGCGGCGCTGTAATTCATGGCAAAATGGCTGAATTGTCTAGTATTCAGCTGTCAATATGCTAACAGGGAACAGGTTAATTTAAGCACAGTACATTTTTATTTTATGAAAATGTATCTATCGACGTTCTAACAAAAAATCAACACCAGAACATATGTAATAATTTAAAATAGTACTACAGTCGCGTAGTACAATATTTGACCACCAGACTGCGTATCCGAGCGTGTCAGTTCTCAATAAGACAAAAAAAATTCTATGGTCACATCAAAATCAACAAATTTATGAAAATAATTTTTATTCGATATTTGAGTACTAAGATCTTCCATTTAATTTGTTTGCTACTAAATTATTATCAAATATATTAATAAAACACTATTTTAATAATGTAATTATTAAAATATCGAATATACATAACCTTCTAATAACACAGAACAACAAACAAATGTCAAAATAAAGCACTCCGACTGATAATTAAAACTACGGACAAAATATGTTTTGACCCATTTGCAATAGCTGCTACAGGTTACATACTATTGCTCGTCCTTCACCCCCGCTTGTACCCCACACCTACACTCGTACAAGGATAGGAGACATTTGCTCATTTGCCCTGCTTGGCGTATGTCCATTCTAAAAACATTTGTTTTGGGAAGCGAAACGTGGCGCGATTCAAATTTAAGTTATAAATATTTCAATATAATTAAATATTAATTTATAATGGATAATATGAGAATAAAACATGTTACTATAGACAGATTGCTGATAGGTGACTGTTCGTTGCTACAAGTATCGATATACAATACTATATGCTTTATCTGTCTATATCATTATAATTATTTGCATACTCATAGTAACGTATAGTGACGCAAGTTGACAACTAACCTTTCAAATTATTTTAATAAAAAACAAAGCATTAGAAAGAAACAGAATGATTCGTAGATATCTTTACTAATTTGAGCATGAAAATAAATTTATAGCAGTACTCAAACAAACAAAATTATTAATTTTAAGGTAATAATTATAAATAAGGAAAAACTTTTACTCATACGTAAATTTTGGATTATAATTTGTTGTTTAATTAAATTAAATTTTTGTGTTTCCCCTAAATACAGAGTAATAAATTATTAAGTAAAAATATATTTATTCATATAATATATTGCTGCAAGTTGTATTTAAATGTTTATTTTTATTTTTTTTTAAATTAGTCACTGTAATGCATGATATCGTTGTCATCTGAACTATCGCTGTCATTTCTTGTATTTATTATTATTGGATTAATATCATCAACAATCCTTTCCCTTTCCCACCATTCATTTATTAAATTTTCGAATTTTTTAACAGATTTTTCCCAAGTTTCACAACTAATTTGATCACAGGCTACTTGTCACATTTTCAAAACTTCGTTATCACTATATCCGTTTTGACCAATATGTCTATCATAATAATTTTTTGTTATACCCCAAATTAGTTCAAAGGGGTTAAACTGGCAGTGATAAGGAGGTAATCTTAGTACTTCATGACCATATGTTTGTACCAATGTATCAATAAAATAAACTGGTTCAGATTTTAATTTCCTTCGTTTTCTCGTGATTTTGTTAGTGAGAAGTTCAGATTTATTACATTTTATAATTCAACGAATTGTTGATTCCGAAATCTTTAAGGCAGTTGCTACTCTTTGACGGACACAAGATAGAGAAATAAGTGGTCCATTGTTCTCTTTTTCGGATTTAAAATATTCCATCAGATTTAAAATTAAAGTTTGTAAATTTAATAATTGGCCGCAAGATCTATTAATTGATATTATTAACAGACACTGACAGCTAAGACAAATAACAAAAAACATTTTTAAAATCGCTGTAAAATGGTAACTAGATTATTATATGAATGCATTACTTGATATATACATGTAACAGTCACCTATCAGCAATCCGACTATATTACTATTTTTATTAAAGATTTTCTTTTTTTTTCAAAAATAAATAATTGGGAGGGCATTGCTCCGTTGCCCTCCCTGCACAAACCACTGGTTATTAACCGTAAATGAAAAAAATCCTATTTATTTTGTAAATTATAATTTTAAAACAAATTTTGTTAATAAAGGTTAACAGAATTTGTATTCATAATACATTATTATAAATTAAAATATTCATATTATATCCGTAACAAAATCAGCAGAAACGGATTCGGATACGGATAAGTTTTTTCTTCCGGATATCCGCGGGTACGGATATGGGTATCTGGTACATTTCTATTACCTCTATTCAAGTTTCATTAAGTAAAATTATCAACTATTTCATATATTTTCTTTTAAGATCCTCTTAACAGAAATAAACCTACGAAAATTTCATTGAGTACATCTGGAGTATATTTTAGCTTTAGTGTCAGAATAAAATCCGGATTTTTTGGTTTGAAAGCCTGAGGAATCCCGGTAAAACGTCAGCTTAGAAGAAATGCGGAACATGTCAGTAAAAGTCGAGAAATGCCAAAGAGAACACTTCTCACGGCACACACAAGAAAAAAAAAAACTACTTCAGTATGTTTTACAAGAAATCTATACTAGCAGAATGTAAAGAGAATATCTAATATATTGAGAGATATAGAGACATAGAGAGAAAGAGAGAGAGAGAGAGAGAGAGAGAGTGAGACATTGCCAATATGTTTAGAATGAAATCGATGACAATATAGCTATAGTCCGTATATCCCCGTTACAAAATAATATAACAATACACATGGTGTTTCTGGGATCTTTTTAACCATTGTCAACTTCTTCATTATAAAAGCTGTTTTACATTTTTATACTTTTCACGACACTTTCAAACTTCTAAATCTTCTTTCTGTAGTATTAGCGTCAGAAAGAAATATTCAACACCTTTTGTCTTTTGTTACTTCTCACTGACAACTTAACAATTTGAAGTGACAAATAAAAGCGTAGTGGTAACACACGTGATGATTGGTAATACAAAAATAATTATTGAGAACTGACACGCTCGGATACGCAGTCTGGTGGTCAAATATTGTACTAGGCGCTCTAGTACTGTTTGAACTTATTACATATGTTCTAGTGTTGAACTTTTGTTAGAATATCGATAAACGTTGTGAAAAACTATAAAAGTAGAACAAATTGTTGTGTTTTTGGCGGTTATTCAAGACAGGACAAAGATAAGCATCTTAGTTTTTTTTCTTTTTTTAGGAAAAGTTGAGGGAAAGTTAATATTAAGTCCAGATTGGAAAAGATTGGTTATGGACAGGAGGAAGGCATGGGAATATATTTTGAGTTAAAAAGTAACTGATACTATACGAGTTTGTTCATTACATTTGTCGCAGAAAAACAAAACTGCACTAATATGTTTGCACCTGCAAGTTGCATATTTAACTTTTAGCTGCTTCTGTCCAACTAAAACTAATTTTATTTCATGAGGCAATGAACATAATGCACTTGTTTATAAACAAAATCCATATATTGTAAATTCAGATGACTGACACTGAGATATACCACATAAAATTACGTGCCCGGCATTTAACACCTGCTCAACTACAAATTACACTTCAATAAATCTACTGAAATTAAACTTTAAATACTGTAATTTGATGCCCACCTTCTGTTATACACCACGATACATGTGTAGCTCTTAAAAATTTAAAAAATTCGCAAATATTTTTCGCAGTTTCATAAAATAAAAATGTACTGTGCTTAAATTAACCTGTTCGATATTAGCTTATTGACAGCTGAATACTAGACACGACAGCCATATTACCTTGGAGCACAACGCCAACACCGGTAATGTCACTTCTCAATTGTCCTGATTAATTGTCTTAGTAGCAAAGGCCATAAACGTAAAAAAAAAAAACACTATATCCCAGGTAAAACAAAAATAATCTTCATCTTTTGTGTTTTTTTTTTTTATGAATGCAATACGTTGACCAAAGTATAATTATTTCTTTTACATGTTCTATTTGTCTTTGGTCGATAACGACGTCCGGTTTGATCTCTATATTATTTATATAATATTGTCATCAAATTTAGTTGTTCTTACCAAAATGTTTTCAGGTAAATGTACTTACCCTTTAACCCTTATAAACATCCTTTAAGCTTTTATGTCTATCATAACAGGCTGTTGACTACTAAATTCTGTAAATATAATGGACGAACCATAGCTGTCTAATAGAGGTCCACGGGCCACTATGGTGTTCCTGCATTATTAGGTCGGATGTTTTGTAGGTCCCGGTACGGGTTAGGGCCGGTGCCATATGCAGGGAGAAACAGATGGGACAGCTACGCCCTCAGGACCGGATTCAATAGAATTATATTAAAGCTTTTAAAAGTCGGGGTTAAGCCTTGGAAAAGAACAACGTAAAATTTGTTGGGTTAGGTTAATTTTAAGTGCATAATATCTATGGTTATTAGGACAAAACAATCTAGTCCATACTATATATTGGGCTATGATATTCTGCACGCAAAATATTAATATAAAATATAATTTAACATCTACAAATTAATTTTAGTTTATTAGTTTATTAATAGAAATTTTTAATCGATTAATGTACAACCCAACTAGTTTATAAGATGTAATAGAGGTAGGCGAACTACGGCCTGTGGGCAACATATGTCCCGCGCCGGTTTCGATTGTCCGCAACAATGGCGTACGCAGAAAAATATTTCGGGGGGGGGGGGCGATATTTTACAATATTGGAATTTATACGTATTGAAAAGAGCGCAGTTTTGAAATGCGGTAATTATTATAATTTTAGTACATTTTTTTCGGAAGGGATTTATCCCCTAATGCCCTTCCCTGCGTACGCCACTGGTCCGCAACACGAATTTTCGGAACGAAAATGAAATTAGGATTTTATTTTTGCATCTAGACTGATTTTTTAAAATTTTGTTATTCGAATAGAATTACAATTCAGTATTGTTTCCCTTAAAATAACTTTCTTGGGAAGCCACACAGCGCTGGAGACGGTTTTTCCAATTCTCATAGCAGTGTTGGAACTCGGATACTAGAATACCTTTCAGCTGGTCGGTTACGGACAATGATTTCGAGTGTCTCAAAATGACGTCCCTTGAGGTGATTTTTCAATTTTGGGAATAGGAAAAAGTTACAAGGACTCAAGTCAGGTGAATAAGGAGGCTGAGGAGCCACGGGAATATTTTTACGGGCCAAACACATTCTGGTTTTTTTGAACCATGTTTGCGCAGATTTTTCTTATCCCCAATACATTGGTCAAAATCTGATGAACGGTAGTGTGAGTCAAATTCAACTCTTCCCCGATCATTTTGACTATCAACCGACGATCTGAACGCACAAGATCCCGGATTCACTCGACATTTTCATCGTTTACTGTTTTACTGTTAAGTATAGAGTGACCATTCGTCCCGCATTTTAACTTTTTAGATTGAGGCCCTTTTTTTTGCTCTTCACTTGGATTTTGGGAGATGAGGACCTTTTTTTTGCTCTTCTCTTCTATTTGGGAGGTGAGGACCTTTTTTTTTGCTCCGTCACGCATTGCCTTCTTAAGAAAATGGTCACCCTAGTTAAGTACAATATTTTTGGATGCCTTTTTCTGTAATGGATGAAAACCAGAGTACTCTTATTTGAGTTTCTTAATTGTAATGATTTGATATTTATTGTTCAGTCTGGCTACTACTTCAGCGTTCATTGCCCTTTCTATCAAAGATATTTTCCTCATTTCTAGTTACTTTGTGTATTAAAATTAATATACAAAGTAGCTATTCTGGTTATAAAAGATGAATAAAATGATAATGTAACTGACTGAATTTTATGATTCATACATCATAATATTGTAGATTTGGAAACTATCATAAATTTGAAATGTTATCGACCGATCGAACGCACTGCGTACAGATACAGTAGGGTGTTGTAGAAATAAGGGTGGCACAACTTATAGTTTATGTGTCTGGTCTGTACATTGTTTGAATTAGAAACGGTGGAATGTTACTGATTTTTTGTTCAAGAATAGATTTTCAGCAAAATGTTGAATTAAATCAGAATTTTGGTAGTTTATAAAAGGTTTCATTGTAGAACCCTTAGAGAGTTAAAAACCCTTAGTTCTACAACCTGACTCTATAGCCCTTAATTGGTCTTTACTGTTTTAGAATTTTCCATTCTTTTCTGCTGCTTGCCTACCAGTTCTTTATTTTAAGTTTATCGATGTCTCCTTCCACCAGATCTGAAAGTTTTGTTTATGGTTTTCACTTTTATGCCGGGTTTACATTGGTAGAGTAAAAGAGCTAGTAACTAGCGCAAGTAACTAGAACCTAGTTACTATCCCTGTGTAAACAGTTGACAATGTGACTAGTAGAGTACTAGCTTCTAGTAGTTGGGCTAGGATAGCAGATAGCTCGTCGACGCATTTACTAGCTACTATCTTTTCCCCCACTACGCAAAAATTGATTCATTTCAAATTGGCGGCAAGCGGTAACTTGTCATAACAAATAAATTGCGTAACATTGATTTATTAATTGATGATTTCTAAAATCATCTGTGAAATTTGCCTTTGATACCCGAAAAAGATGTTGTAAACTACGATAACTATTTCCTGTGGCTAGGAAATAAAGCGTTAATTCCAATTTTATTCTAGCTGGAATCGCATGCCTCATTAGTGTATCATTTCGTTGTATTAATGAACTAACTAAATTTAATAGCCTATTAAAATCATCTGGTGTCATTCTTAAACACAGTCTGTACTCTTTTTGATCTTCCACAGCTAATTCACGAAATAGATGGGCTGATGCGCAATGGATAGCGGTTCTATCAATCCATTTTTTAACCCATTTTCGTTTAGGCTTATATTCTGTACCGATTTCTTCAATAAGACAATCAGTTCTTTCTTCCACAAAAATGATAAGCAATACAAAATAACATTTTTAATGGCATCACGCCGGCGACGATGTATATTCATATTCATAAAAAAATTTGGAAAAGTCGTATTAAAAACCTTAAAACTTAAAAAAATTAAAACCTACTTTTGTTCCTTGATCTACGTCTTAAGAGCTTTTGATACTACACAATATTTTTTTTTTAAATCAATTTTTCAACGACAAAAAAAAATCGATATTTTTCGAAAAATTAATCTGATCAAAAATTCCTGTTGTGCTATTCCGGTTCCGAGATAATAATAATATAATAATAATAATATTTATTCTGTTTTAAAAATATTACATTTTTTACAATCGTCAATCGTTACATAGGTACATGGTATTTAGCTGGACAAACTGAGTGATCATAGAACCTCCTTCAAGTCACTGAAATCGTTTATAAGATACTCCTCAGCGGAGTAGAAAGCCTTGCATATTAAATATCTCTTGGTTATTTTTTTGAATTTTAAAATGTTGAGACTTTTGATGGCTGGAGGAAGCACATTGTAAAATTTAATTGCGAAGAAATTGGTACTATACCTGGACATTCTAAGTCTTGTAAAGTCTGGACGTATCTCGTTTTTATTTCTAGTGTCGTGTCTATGGACTGAACTATGAACTAAGAATTTGGTTTGGTTTTCATGAACGTAGAGGATGCAGTGGTGGATATACAGGGAAGGTAACGTTAATAAACCCAACTCCACAAATGTTTTCTTGCAGTCGGACCGGTATTGGATGTTCCCCAATATCCTGACAGCTCTACGTTGTAGAGAAAATAGCCGTCCTACATGGCAGGAGTGACCCCAGATTAGAATGGCATACGTCAATTGAGTTTGAATAGAGGCAAAGTAGTAGGTTCTTTGAACTGCCCTAGACGCACACCATTTTAAGTTTTTTAGGCAGTAAATAGACGAACAAAGTTTCTTGGCTATTTTGTTTGCATGCTGTTCCGAAGTCAGCTTGCTGTCTATTTCTAGACCTAGAAAGGATACCGAGACTGGATTGTTGGTGTCCTGTAGATTTCTAGTAGAGAAGACCATAAGTTGGGTTTTGTCCGTATTTAAGGTTAACTTATTAGCCAGACACCAGTTGTGGTAGTAGGACATGGATAATTCTCTATTATCTATAAGTGTCGTTAGTGATTTGTTGTTATCAAGGATCGTAGTATCATCTGCAAAGAGGATGGTGTTTAACTCAATGTTAACGAAGGGTAGATCATTGGTGTACAGTAGGAATAGAACAGGGCCCAGAACTGACCCTTGTGGGACTCCGTGTTTTACATACAATGTCTGGGAGGTCTCGTTTCCTGCGTGTACAAATTGTTTCCTGTTTGTCAGGTATGACTCTACGAGACTGATGCTTTCGGGAGTAAACTTGTAATGTAATAGCTTTTTTGTTAAAATGTCGTGATTAACGCAGTCAAAGGCTTTGCTCAGGTCAAGAAAGCTACCTGAACAGTCCTTTTTCAAAGCAAAATGTGACGTATTCCATTAAATCTAGGATCGCGTTAGTGGTTGATTTGCCAGATCTGAAACCATATTGTTTGGAGGAGAGTATATTGTGTTTCTCGAGGTAGCTTGTCAGGAGGGAGAGGCTTGTCAGAGGAGATAGGGTGAAGACAAAAGTTTTTTGACATATTTTTGACGAAAATCTCATAAAAAATAAAAATTTGTTTGTACATCCACGCATTAAGAGGTTTCATTTAATACCCCACTCAAATTTAAAAAAAGAATATTTACTTTTCCATTAAAAACATATTTGTTTATATTTATCCCGAGCTGGATTTTTTTAATTCTCTATAGTTTTCCTATATGTGGATCAAAAAGTTGTACAAGTATGCCAAATTTCAACTTTCTATGTTCAGCCGTTTGGCTACAATTTCTACCATACAGACAAACAGACACATGAGTGACGTTGTAAGGGTTTTTTTGTGGTCATACCAACAAAACCTTAAAAACAAAAATATGCAAGGTCGCAAAATCCGACGGCCAGGAACACTGGCCTCCTTGCGACGGCCCTCGTAGCTAATTCGAACCGGAAGTGTACTTCAATAAGAAGTCAAATGAGCTGGGCGTTAGATGCTAACAGCCATTGTTATTGTACGCCAAAACTAATACTAATTATGTAGATTTAATAGTAGTGATTCTAAGTTGAAATTACTGTAAAGTTTAAAATGGTTTTAGCAGTGTATTCCGATTTAGTGTTTGAAAGGGTTCTGTTAAGTAATTGTGTTGCGTGGGTACGGGTATGGTAGTTAATGTTAATGAGAAATTAATGATATAGCTCTGTACTATTACAGAGCCATTCCCATATTCGGATGATCATAGATTCTGGTATAGTATGTACTTAACTGCCCATATGTGGTACAGAAGTCAATGTTCAACATTTTCCCAAGCGGTGTTTTATGGGAGATTCTCATTTTCAAACGGTTTTTCAAGTGTCGAATCAAGTTTACTTTAAGATTGATTGAATACTAAGATTTTGCTGGAGCTTTGGAAATGAGTGCGATTGATAGGTCTTGGTGATGTTTTCGTTAAAAAAAAATGTCGGAACTGTCGAAAAGAAAACATCGAAAAAAGTGAAAAAAATATTTTTTTGCAAATATATTCATTCTATTGCAAAATCCGAAAAAAATATATCTACACTGAATTATAGAAGAATAAATTCTCTAAAATTGAGGGGGGGGGGTTCCAGACCCGAGGACCACCCCCTTGTGTGCTTGCCTGGTAGACACATTAAATTAAAGACCACAGTTTCGATTCCAAAAGAACGTCATTCTATCGCTGAGTACTGTGTTGTCGCCTTGGCTGATTAGTCACAACAGAATCCTTTCTATCAAATTTTATCATGTAATTCATTTATTACTGTGTCCATGGAACCCAGTTTTAACTGCAAAATTTATATCCAACAACTAACGTTATTAATTAGAATGTTTTATAATGTTATGACCAGTTTATCAAAATAGTTAATATTTGTGTAACAGCCCTGTTCGGTGAATATTCAGGGGTGTATTTTAATTTGCTCAAGGGCAAATTGCTGCCATTGTTGTTATTAGAGGCACTCAACACCAACGCATCCCTCGTTGTCTGGGTCCATCGTCTCTCGTTACAAATCGATAGACAAATTTTAGATTAGATGACGTTGAACAACATTCGCCACACCGCATCTATCTACAAATTTATTTTTATTTTTTTAATGTTTAAATTTTTCCACATGTCAGGGTTTTGTAGGTATTTAGTGATAACAAATTGTGGGTGCATCATAGAAAATATGCGAAAACCTACTGACGAGGAACGTAATGTACGTGAAACCGTAGAAAGGTGAAAATAACACATGGAAGCGTATGTTTTTTTTTACGATTCTCTGCTATGTATTAGGAACGACGAGAATTAAAATTTTCTGGAACTGGGTTTGCGATATCATTACATTTTTGGTCACAACTACCAAACAGACAGACATACATATGAGTGACGTTATAAGGGTTTTATACATTTTTTATTTTTTCAATAAACTTTTTTTCTAAATTATAGACGGAATTGTGTAGTTTCTCTCTACAGTTATTGCTAAAACGTTTTTCTTCTCTATATTTTCCAACTAAATATAACAATAATTTTCTTTTTTTTTAATAAAATTTTGTTATAATGGTCTCCCAAGGTGTTCTAAATATAGAATAAAACTCTATTATCCAAAAAATTGTTGTCTTTGTGATGTTTTTTGGTTGCACGTCTCACGTTCTCTTATCCAATTATAAGTCTAATCTCGAGGGATATCTGCAGTGTTATCACCATTCCTTTTCCTATCATGTTCTACATTGCTTCTCCTTCGCGACGTGTCTATAGGCACGTGATAAGAAAAGGAAACGACTGCTACAGGAAGATTATCAAACTAATTGGTCAGTATTTTTTCTTTTTCTATGGATTTTCTTGTTAAAATATTCTTGTGGTATAAAATAAAATCAGCCAGTAGGTCATTAAGGGGGAGAATTTTACACTTTCACAGATCCAAAGAAAATTTGCAAGGCATTAAGTGAGACATACTCTACTAAATCTTAAAACAAAATTTGTGGATCAGACAGCAAAGTTTGCTACATAATTAAAAGGATTGTACGCCTGGGGATCTATTCTGTAAGCTTTTCGACAATCGTTTCTACGGTATCCTGTTGAAAGTTTCCAACACCTCGTGTTGGTATTCTGTAACTCATCGATAATGCATTTTTAACAATGTTGTGTCGCTCTTGAGAGAAGACCTAGAAACGTGCCCTTTTTAAAAAGTGATATGTTTTTTTGACATTTGTACTTGTTGTTTACATAACATTTCAATCAATAAGTCTCCGGTCTAACATATATATGGCAACACTGTTGACAGACCCATGTGATTTCTGGATAGTACTAACCTTCAAACGATACGTGTGAAAATTTCATGACAATTAGTTTAGAGGTTACTGGATTTAGTGACTCCAGTTTTGTAATTTTCAAAAGAATGGATAAAAAAGAATTTCATGTGTTGATTAAACATTGTTTTTGATGGGAAAAAAAACTGCTGAAGCCAAACAGTGGCTTTATAAGCGTTATAGAGACTCTGCACCAGGCAAACCAACTATTACTGATGGGTATGCTGAATTTAAATTAATTAATTAATTTTTGTTTTATTTATTTTTTATTTTAGGAGCGTTGGAATGAATGTATCACTCTTGAAGGGGAGTAGGTTGATGAATAAAGTCTAATTTCTAAAAAAAAATATATATTTTTCTTAGTTAGACCGAGAGACTTTTTGAGCGACGTGGTACGTTTGAATATATTTGTAGGTTAGTATGATTTAAAATATGTTTTATATATGGAAATATATATTTTTGTGGCTTTTTGGATAAAATGTTTTACTTATGGCGCAGAGGGGGGGGGGTGTTTCGGGGCTAAAATTGTTTACTAAATAACTTAAATTATCTCCCTTATTATTGTCGTGAACAAAAATTGTTTACGATAAGGAAACATTTGATGATTTATTATTTATTATTCACTTGGCAATTTTCTGGATATGCTTCTGTCTACGATACTCTGGTTTATGTTTTTAATACTTGGATATATTCATTCTTGTGCTTTCTCCATTTACCATTCTGTTCTGTGGAACCGTATGTTGTTTAAAATAATTAAATTAAAAAATTAAAACTATTAATAAATTAAATTAAAATTGCAATTAGAAGTAACAAAAAGCATCCTAAATCCATTTCGTATATTTACATTAGCTAACCGGTTAAATTAGCCCCCTAATTTAATTTTATAAAATAAATATAATACGGTGAAGTGGATCCTCTTTGAGTTTGTGTATCCGGTCCGATTACACAAGATCAATCCGACGTGCCGAGTAGAGTGCTTATCTAGAATATCTAAAATTTACTAAATTCACTCTATCCGATTTGCGATTTGCACCCCCTATGCTCTCTCGAACAACCATTCCGTTTCTACAGGAGTGCACTGTTTCTATACATGTGCGTATTTTGTGTTTATGTCTTTGGGTGCACATAGGCGTACCGTTTCAGTTTTTAGGGATTATATATTTCGGAGAGTAATGTATCATTTTCATGGTGGAGTTATAGGCGTAATATCAGCGAGAGGCGTTGTGTTATATTTGAAAGTTTGAATCTATGGTGGTCTCAGAGGCGTGATAAGTGCGCGTTCTCGATTCTGATAGCAGTTGTATCTAACCAAAAAGTTAATACAAGTATTCGGAGTAACCGCTTATTCAATTTCATTAAATATGTAATCCAATCGAAGGAGACGTATAGTTCTTTTATATACATATTTAGACTTTCTGCGATATGAAGAAAAGCGATGGTGGATACGTCCCATATATATATATATATATATATATAAACAGAAGGCAACAGGGAGATTATTTTAACTTGTTGCAAAAATTGAGGCACAGAAAACAGACACAGACACAAACACAGACTTCAATTACAAGAGAAGAATTAAATACACAGTCTTTTTTAAGGATTCCACACACCAAAGCGGCCGCGGTGGCGGCCACGGTAGCGGCCACGGTAGCGGCCACGGTGGCGATACGACTAGCGATCAGGTCTCTTCACATTAACGCGGTGGGAGTGGCGGTAGCGGTAGCGATCAGTTAGTGAATCACGGTATATAGTTGTATAATAATTTTGATTGCGAGAATACAATAGAATAATAAATTGTATGTAGAGGAAAAATAATAATCTACTTACAGTCTGTTTCAAACGGTTAAGCGGAACTAAATGGGAATTTCTTGTTCTTTTAGGTTGTCATGAAAACGGACCTTGCTTGGGTTATTTCATTTTTCACGTTGGAATGTCAAAATTTAAAATTCCAACAATGAAACCATGGAAACGAATGACATATGTCAAACTTAAATTAATTTTCTTACATATTTTAATGACAAAAAATGCCGACCGGCGTAGCGCAGTGGTAACACATCTGCTCTGTGTTGCTAAGGTCTCGGGTTCGAATCCCGTTCAGGCATGGAAATTTTCAAAGAATAAAAATTGTCCTGGCTAATTGCCAAAGCAGCAAAGGCCACTAAAATAAAAAAAAAAAAAAAAAAAAAAAAATGACAAAAAATAAATAAATGGGATATTTGTATTAAGAATGACACAAAAAATCAAAATATAAAGAAAATGACATTTTAAAATGATATTAACCTTAACCAAAAAATGTTTGTTGCAAGTATGATTTACAAAGCTTAAACAAAACGGCTGAAAAGCATTATTTAAACGATGAAAGTAACTAGATTGCAAAATCTAGTTTCGCCTAATCGTTTGGAACAGACTTTACTATCAATTTCCAAAACTTTTGCTATTTCGTCCCACACTTTATTTGTTTTCCTAATATTCTTGTAATCAGGATGTGCTAAGTCATACAAAATTAAATGATCCTTTACTGATCTATGATTTTTTCTGTTAAATTATCTATTTTCGACATTATTTTCTTAAATATATTCACTCTGTGGTATATAAACAATGAATATCGCGCGGCCTAACGCAACTTGTCGAGTTTGGCCGCCAGTGTTTGGTGATCGCTAGACTGAACGCTGCAGTCGGCGTCGTTCTCAGATAGCTGAACGCTTGTATGTGCGTGGTCTCATTGTATTGTATAGGTTGCTTTAGGCCGCTGCATTATCGCCACCGCGGCCGCTTTGGTGTGTGGAATCCTTTACTTGACATCTCAGTTTAGAATGAAGATTCTGTTTGTCCCTGTTTAGGGATTTATTATCATTTTACTAGGGGTGTATGAAGTATCGCTTATTAATTTTTTAACATCAAAATGCATGAAATTGAAATGTCTTATGTATCATTTACGATACAGCAAAAATGTACATAACAAAAACTGAACGAAGTACGTAAACACCAGCTAGATGGATATAATTTAAAACCGACATAAAGCTAAAAGCGAGGCATTACTATATTTTGTGGTTAAAATATTAAAATAGAGTACTTATCCTTGTATCACAGTCTTAAGAATTGATGGATCATCATTTCTTAGTTTCATAACATTCTTTTAGTATACTATCTCTCTGCTTTGAATGCAGCAATGATTACTTTCGTTCTATTTGCATTGAACAATAAAAATCTTTCTTGCAGTCACTATTTATATATACTGGGATCGATAGAATGGAAATAAATTTCAAACAAACAGTCTGGATTATGCGAATGTCACACCTGATTTTCGAGAAGGGTCTCTGAATTTAGAAGGGAAACAGATCTAGGGTTTTACCTAAGTTTTCACCTTGAAATAGGAAGGTTTACATTTGAAGATAAAATTAAGCTACCACTTTGCAGTATTTTGTAGAATGCGTCGGTTTTGGCATAAATTTTAGAGGATAGTGAAGAGTTGAACAAATTTGACACATTGTATACAGACGGATGAAAAACTTGTAGATTCTACAATAAATCGAGATTGAAGGTAATGGTATTCATATCATAACGAATCTCAAATGGAATAATTACTGTGAAACTGCAGCAAAACATCTCGGAAGAAGTTAGAATAACAGGATGGGTTTTTCAAGACAAGTCATCACTGTTATTTAATATATACTTGGATAATCTTCTGGCAGCTGCAAAAAGATCACGAAGGTGTTATTTTGAACAGGTTTGTGGAGTTGGAGTCGATAGCAATTTTGGTTTAACGCAGTCGGAGTTGGATTCGGTAAAAAAGTACTAACTTCGACTCCGACTAGTTGTAAATGGCACCTATTCACGTTTTTGAAATTATTATAAATCGGTATACATCGTTTTTAGGGTTTTGTAGGTATGACCAAAAAACCCTTAAATCGCCATTTTGTCGTCTGTCTGTCTGTCTTACTGTCCGTCCGTCCGTCTGTCTGTCTGTCTGTCTGTCTGTCTGTCTGTCTGTCTGTCTGTCTGTCTGTCTGTCTGTCCGTCCGTCTGTCTGTCTGTCTGTTTGTCTGTCTGTCTGTCTGTCTGTCTGTCGGTCTGTTCGGTGAAAAATTGTAGCCAAGCGGCTAAACCTAGAGAGTCGAAATTTGGCATGCTTGTACAACTCTTTGACCCGCACATAGGAAAAATACTAATACACCTAAAAAACATATCCCCCTAAAAATATAAAGAAATATGTGCTCATCGAAAAAAATATATATATTTTTTTTTAATTCTGAGTAGGGTATCAAATGAAAGACCTTAGTACGTGGAATAACGATCAAAATTTTATTTTTGTAAAGTAAATTATTTTGAGACCTTTTTTTCCTTAAACTTTTTTGGTTTAAACTAAAAATCTGAAAAAATTCTAAGTAATGTACATTGGTGTGAACCGGAATAGTACAAGAGGAATTTTTGATCAGATTATGTTTTCGGAAAATAACGCATTTTTTGTGTTTTTTTGTTGACGATTTAAATATTTAATATTATGTAACACAGTAAACCAATACACTTTAATGGTGTAATGTTTAGCGTTGTCGCTTTCTAAATTGCAAACTAGTGTTCGCTCCCAGTCGGAGACAATTTTATTTATTGTGTTTTTTTTGCATTTTTATTTCGTTTAAATAATTTTTTCTATATTCTAGTAATATTTTGGCAAATGTTGCATTTAAGTTTAAAAGCGTAAATTTTTTGTTGAAATTATAATTTAATTCTATGTTTCAATGTATACAAAATCAGAGGGGCAGAGCTTATGACTTAAAACAACCAATGGAAGCCATTGGCGCAATTTTCAAAATCTTAATGAACCTTGCTATATAAAAACATAATACTGCACATATTTAGAAACCTAAATAATGGTATTAGGCATTCGAATTAAAATCAACAAAAAAATATTTTAACATAACATTTGTTTTGGCATCCCAAATAATCATCAGTCATTTACTAAATACCTGCGAAACCCTGAAATGTGTGAAAATTCACACGTAACATCAATTTTTTTTTAAACTTATGCGTACCATTATGAAGTTCAAACTTTGATTGGTTCAGGTACTTCAAGGGGATGAGCGCGAACTGCGAAACGTATACTAGACGTTCAACCGATGGGAAAGCGAAAAATAGGGAGTCCTAAGCTTCGATGGTAAGATGGTGTTCAGCAAGACATCAAAGTCCTAGGAATTCAAAATTGGTGGACAGTTTTTGATCACAGGACAGAATGTAGACGTATCTTACGGGAGGCAAAGGTTCAGCATGGACTGTAGAGCCAATGATGATGTTGTATTTCAAAATATGAAAGATGAAATTACTTAATATGTTTATCATTGTAGTGCTTATTATATGGAAGCAGACATTAAGTTTATATTGGTATATTTTTCGAAATAAAACTCTAGCAATTTCTTTTAATATGATCCCTTTGAGTAGAGTTGCACATTAACTGATGTGAAATCTTAGATCAGTGGCTATAATCCAGCAGACGGCTCGGCACTTGGCTTGCAAGGGCGGCGAACTCTTCTCATCTCCCGTCTCGCGTTCGCGAGTTCTCTCGTTCAGCGTTCACCGTACGTAGTCTCGTTGAACGGCTCTGAATCACGGACATAGAGAAGCCAGTCACAGTGCCGTTCGTGTCTCCCCCATAGGACATAAAACTTTATGGCTAAAACATCGACCCGTTGCTATGGTGATCTGGCACGTGGTACACTCCTTGCTGGCAATATTCAACACGTGTTGAAGCAAGACTATACAAGAATAGGTGTTGGACAGGTTCAACATACACCTATCTACAACTTCAATAATGAAAACTGAAACATTTAAAACATAGAATAAGGAGTTGGGTAAGTTACAAAGCAACTAAATACAACTATCTTGCCATTGCCAAATGGAATTTAAACAATAGACGGTTCAGAATTTAAACAATTCGGTTCGAATCTGGTACCTTTGGAACAATACTTTACAGGATGTTTATTTTAAATTGCTCACCATTGCTATCTCGAAAACTATCAGGTTGGCAAGGATGAAATTTGTAGTTAATAATATTGCCAAATTTAACAGATTATTATTTGACACTGGCTTAATATTTTACTGTACTGTTTTTTTTTTTTTTATTTGTTGGAAAATGAATATATTTAAAACGATATACAGACCGGTACTGACATTCGGATGCGAAACGTGGACACTTTCAAGAAGGGAAAAGAATAAAATACAAGCTGCAGAAATGAAGTATTTAAGAAGGGTGAAAGGAGTGACCAAAATGGATAGAATTAAAAGTACGGAGATAAGGAAAGAACTTAACATAGAAGCAATAGATAAATTCATAGAAAATAGGCAACTAAGCTGGTGGGGACATATGCACAGACTACAAGAAACAAGAAAAGTGAAGCAAGTCTGGGAGACAAGAACATACGGAAAGAACAAAATAGGAAGACCAAGAAACACATGAGACAAAACATTAAAAGATATATTAGAAGAGAGAGGAAAAACGATTGTAGAAGCCAAAAAAATGACGAAGAATAAAAAAGAATGGGCTAACTTCGTATATAAATACGTAGATACGCATTTTACGCCATAGAACAAAACAAAAAAATGAAAGAGAGAAAGAAATGCAGCCTACACCATATATGGTAGAAGGCTTTTAGATATATATATATATATATTTGTTGGAAAGTTACACATCTCGCCTATTTAAAGAAATCATTGTACGCTACGAAAAATATCAAAAACTTTTTTTAAAAATTAATTTTGTTGAAAATGGAACGGTCGGAAATTCGCACTATTATGAAGTATGAGTTTTACGTGGAACTACGGCATCGCATACCGCGCGAAACATTAATACAGACCAATTCTGTAGCTCAGTTACTATGAAAATAGATACTAAATATGTCACTATGAGCAAGATCAGTTACTATCATGAATGAAAGGCATTATACTTTTTATAATATTTTATCTTGTAGTAACGTTATTACACAGTAACTTTTTACAGAATTGATCTGATTGTGTATTTAATTTTTATTTAAATTAATTTATTGCTCTAGTGTTACTACGCAGCAGACAATATCAAATTGATTCGCCAAATTTCGTACAGGTAACTTAAAAACAAAAAAAAAAAAAAAACTGGCTTATCGATCACAGCAGAAATAATATACTGCAACCAACTGGAAGAAATGATGAAAAAACTTAAAGAAAAACAGCCTAGATTGGTCAACAGATCGACTCCTATCTTATTGCATGATAACGCTAGACCACACATTGCACAAATGACTGTGGCAAAACTATAGGAATTGGAGTTGGAACTTCTTCATCATCCTCCATACTCACCAGACCTAGACCCCACTGACTACCACTTCTTCCGCAATTTGGACAACTTTTTAATAGGAAAATATTTTAATTCCGACAATGCTGTAAAACTGGCCTTTCAGAAATTCATTGACACTCGTCCGCCAGGGTTTTAAGCCACCGGCCTGAACAACCTGCCGCTTAAATGGCAAAAGTGTATAGACAATATGGGTGCATACTTTGATGAATAACATAATTCCTTATATTTGTAAGTTATCAACCAACTTGGCCTTTTTTCTACAAATTTCATCCTTGACGACCTAATATGAAAACATCAATCGGGAAAATATCAATAAGAGAAGCATTTTTTTATTTTGACCACTGTTTCCTAAAGTATGTTGTGCAACTTTCTTATTTTAAATAAGAACACACATTTTATTTTTACTTATTTGATAGAGTATTGTATTCTTTTTCAACGATGTGTAGAAGTATTTAGACAACAATGCGATACTCCATTTATTCGTATTTCGTATAAAATACATATTTTTCTCCTAAAATCGATGAAATATGCCTTTCGATAATCTATAAAAATTTAGGTCAATTAAAGAAGGAATCCCTATAAACGACTATCATTAATATTTCTATTTAATCGTGAACTAACTATACACATTCACGCAACTTCGTGAGATGATATTTAAAATTTTGAACCGGTTTTGCGTAAAAAATATGCTTTTGATTTCCGTGCTGGAGAATATTTTATTGCTTGGTCATGTGATAAAGTAACTATAACATTATTCTGCAAGTACAATACATTTATTTAAAATATCTTCAAACAATCAAACAAATGGAGATTTTTATTTATTTTTTTTTCCTCTTGTTTGTTGGCTTTAGCAGCTTTGGCTATTAGCAAAGTAATAAAGGAAGAGTTTATGGGTTTTTAAAATTACGTTTATAATTTGATATTTTCTGATTTAATATAGTTTAATAGATTAAATCATTTCATAAATAACTAGAGAGTTAGTAGCAAGAAGCGTCTGAATATTGGTAGATAAGAATATGTTTGGGCAACTAAATTTTGTATAAATAAGTTAGGATTGCTACAATAAATTGGGCATTCAAACAATAAGTGGATCGAATCGCTGACAGACAAATTATCACACAGACAAAAAGGAGAACTAACCATATTAATTTTATGCAGATGACATGGAGAAAAGGTGTGATTAAATCTAAGTCGGATAGAAGTACATATAAAAGATCTGCTTTGGTGAGAAGAATCCCAAAACTTACTAGCTTGCTAACTTACTAGCGAAAATTGCTTCTAGAGGCGCGCGAAAGTCAATTTTCGCTTAGTGTAGAATAAAAACATTTAAAAATAATACAACATGTATATAAAAATATAAATTTTGTAACCGTATGAATACGTACGTAAAAATATACAGATAACTAAAATATTTAAATTTGCAATTCTTTACAGTAAATAAAATAAAAATGATTTTTAATCTAATGATCAATTTTATGCTTCTTTAACCATCTTAGCCCGTCCCTGTATTTTATTTTTTTCCCAGCATTTGTGGAAAAATAAAAAATGATTAAATTATTTAGCTCGAGTTCTTTCATTTGAAGAAACGGTTATGTTTAGCATAATATCCCATTGTTCTTTTTAATATCAAATGAAAAATTGCTTTACAAAAAGCTAAAGTCATAGTTAGATTGAAATCTTTATGACTTTATTAATTCAATTCTTCATTAACGATCCAAACAAACGAAACATAAATCTTATAACTATTTTGTTTGTGAAACATTATGAAAAGTTTATTAAAATTGGGAGAATTCTGGATAGCACACTGAAAAAATGTGTAGGTCTTAAACATACACATTTTTAGGGTTTTGTAGGTATGACCAAAAAACCCTTATACCGTCATTTTGTCGTCTGTCTGTCTGTCTGTCTGTCTGTTCGGTTAAAATTGTAGCCAAACGGCTAAACCTAGAGAGTTGAAATTTGGCATGCTTATACAACTCTTTGACCCGCACATAGGAAAAATACTAAAACATCTAAAAAACATACCCCCCTAAAAATATAAACAAATATGTGCTCATCGAAAACAAAAATAGTTTTTTTTTAATTCTTAGTAGGGTATCAAATGAAAGCCCTTAGTACGTGGATTATCGATCAAATTTTTTTTTTTGCAAAATAAATTATTTTGATGCGATTTTTGCTAAAATTGTGCAAAAAAATTTTTGTCCCACACCCTGTAGCCCAGATGGTTTAAACTAAAAATCTAAAAAAATTCTAAGTAATGTATATTGGTGTGAACCGAAATAGTACAACAGGAATTTTTGATCAGATTATGTTTTCGGAAAATAACGCATTTTTTGTGGTTTTTGGTTCACAAAGTACAAAAGTTATACCAATGTAAGACAGTCACATGCAAGGCGTACAATGGCGTAACGGGTTAGAGCGCTGGTGTCGGAAACTAAAATTCTCTGGAAAACGAAGGGTTTCGAGTTCGAGTACGGAGTTAATTTAATTTTTTCTGTTTATTTTTGCTATTTTATTATGTTGAAATTATTTTGTCAAAATTCTAGTTATATTTTGACAAATGTTGTATTTAATTTTTAAGAGCGTAAATTTAATAACCAGTCTTATTATATGATTAACAGACGATAAATTATTTTAAAAATATCGTTCATTTTGCCGTGATTACTACAAAGTAAAATTTGTCCTACACACTCAACATACCGCCTTCACTTATTATATACCTGCGAAACCCTGAAATGTGTGAATATGCACACTTCACATCAATTTTTGTTTTTAGTTATTAATTTTCCCTATTATACATTTTGCAAAATCTAATATAATTAAACAGACATTCCTCGTGAAACTAAAATGCAAGATTGTAGACAAGATTGTTACATCGTTGTCTACAAATCTGTTAATGCTTGACATCGCTTAGAATGTGACGTTTTATAATTAATATTCGTTAATTACCACACGTTCTTAGTGTACTTGCTACTTGCATGCTTCTGCAATGTCTCGGTGTTACTTGATGTTAAAATCTCTAAATATCTGATCAAAGAACAGAAACCGTCTGCACCGGATGAAATAAGCGGTTAAACGACGAAATACGTTAAATACATGCTCATAATGGATTCTTGCATTTAAATTAAGGATATTTTACATTTATCTTAATATTAAATATTGCTGAATGCAGCAATCAGAAAAGCAATTAAAGTAAAAGTTTTATACACTTTTGCATGCGTTCAAACCAATTCTCGAAACATTTTTTCCACTCTGAAGTTGGTATCTTAAAAACATGGTTTTCGAGGGCGTCAACAGCTTCTTGAAGTGATGAAAATTGCTGTCCACGCATTTTTATTTGACGTTAGGGAACAAAAAAGTCGTTAGGGGATAAACCAGGTGGAACGGGCAATGAAACATTAATTCGATGTTTTTCTCCTTCAAATAATTAATTGTTTGACGTGCTGTGTGGGAGCTTGTTCATGATAAAGAATCATGCGACGTTTTTGATTGTTTTTTCTGATTTTGTCGATGACTTCTGGAAAAAAAAATGTTGCATACCATTGAGCATTAACTGTTCTCCGATCCTCTAAAGGAATGGTTGCAACATATCCAGTATAACCAAAGAAACAAGCGATCATTTTCTTGGAAGAGCTTCGTGAACAACTTTTGTGGGTTTCGGTTCATTGTGAACGACCCAAACAGTGGATTGTTGCTTAGTTTCTGGTTCATATGAATAAATTTAAGTTTCGTCACCTGTAACGATGTTGTATATCAATTTTGCAGTACCTAGCTTGATTTTTTTTTAGATTCCCTTATATCAATCAACACGAATCTTTTTTTGAGCTTCGGTCAAATTATGTGGAATCCATCGGGAACAGATCTTTTTCACAGCTAAATGTTCATGTAAAATCGAATATATTGCAGTCTGCCAAGAATGCCTCTATCTCACGGTAAGTCATATGCTGATCTTCTTCAATCATTTTGCGCACAGCATCGATGTTTTTTTTTGAATCACAACCTATTTTGGTCGACCTTCATGAGATACATCACTGACGGACGCACGACAACGACGAAATTCTGCAAACCAATTGTAAACAGCTTTTTCTGATGGTGCTTTCATACCAAAAGTTGAACGAAACGAATCTATGCATTGTTGTTCAGTTAGCCCTTTACTAAAATCGTAAAAAATCATCCAATGAAATCCTTCACGAGTAATATCCATTTTTTCACAAACTTGTATTTTTAAACGCTCACTGTCAACAAAATACTCAATTTATAAGCTGCCACTGATTTCACAATAACAAATTTTACGAATATAGTAATGACACATTTCAATATTACCATTTAGTGGTCGTTTGCAAAAACATAAAAGGTAACCCTTGTACGCATTTTATATTTATTCAAATACTAATTATAATGAAATGTAGTATATATATTGTCAAATGCATAAGTTATTTTCTTGTACAATTATTTTAAATTGGTTAAATTTTCATTTTATTGGATATTAAAGGGGGGCTCGTACCCCCAGTGTCCCACCTCTCTGAATATACCAGTGACACAAACTAGTATTACAAAAAAATATTAATAGCCATACATTTTGAAGTTTTCCCGAACCGGCTGTTGAGAAACACTGGTCTGCCTGGCTAATATTGGACTAACTATAATTGTGGTTATTTTTTAATAGTTTTAATATTTTAAAAGGTGTCTCAAAAGAAATTTTATATTTATTTAGCTTACTGCGTGAACGCAACGTATCCGAGGGGCGCGGGGGTTATGTCAATCGGTAGCCTGGCTCTTGGGAATTTTGTTGCTATGAAGCGTTTCTCGGGAGCAGACCGCGCGATATGCGTGCAAGAGTTTTACAAAAACGGTGATTCGTCGACTGTAGCGCGTAGAAAATTCTGCAGTATTCGAGGTTTTCGCCACTTAAATGATGCGCCAAGCATTCCTCTCATTCGACATTGGGTTAAAAAGTTTGAAGAGACTGGTACAACGCTGGATAAATCAAAATCCGGGCGACCTAGGTCATCAAGAACGGTAGAAAACGTGGAGAATGTTAATCAGTCTGTTCGAGACGACCCGAACCTTTCAATTTGGAAGCGCGCAAGTGCTTTAAATGTGCATAGATCATCATTACATTGCATTATGCACAAAGACCTAAAGCTGCACCCCTACAAAATTCAATTGGTGCAAGAATTAAAGCCCCAAGATGCCAGTCAGAGGCTTAATTTCGTAAATCAGGAGAGGTGACAAATTGGCCTCCACGCAGTCCAGATTTAACCCCTATGGACTTTTTCCTATGGGGTTATCTTAAATCTAAAGTTTACGCCAATAAACCGACTTCACTGGCGCATTTGAAAGAAAATATCCGTCACGAAATGGCAGCCATCCTTGAGTCCACCTGCCGAAACGTCATAAGTAATTTTACTGTTCGATTAAATGAGTACCGAGAACGCGAGGGTCTACATTTAGACGATATTATTTTTAAGAAATAAATCCCCAAAAAGTGTATTTCAATAATTAATAAACATTTTTTCTATATACGGCTTACTTTTTTTTAATCGATCCACTAAATAAGTCAAGTAAGGGAAGTCTGAATATAATTAGTATTGTTTTAAAAATGGTTTAAAACTTCCTAATACAAATAAACTTTTTTCCCAAGCGTTCCAAGCAGAGCGTACATTATACTATTTACTATTTAGTCTGCTATAGTGTAAACAAACTCTTGTTGAACGCGTTTTTCTAAAAACGTGGGTATACAAACAGATCCGAAAAGCTAAATAGAAAAGCCGATGGTAAGGTTTGTCGGGAAACACCAAAGGATTTTACGGACCACAGACGCGATCTGAAATGGAAAGGGGTTCTAAGAATATATTCAGATAAAAAGGATGTGTCTTGCGTATATCTGTCAAAGGAATGTCTATTCTTGTTTAAAAATCTGTCAGCGTACAATCTGGGAGAAGCAATCTCGATTAATAGTATGTAATAATGACACAGAACATCCCGCCAACTTTATTATAAACATTTTACACTTTAACCACGAAACAAGTTAAGATGCATACGAGGTGTGTCAATTAAGTCACCGGACTGGCAACATAGCGTTTGATCTGACAACATTTGGGACACGGGACTTGGAGGGGCGGCAGGTGAACATGTGTTATGCCTTAAGTACGAGTTTGAATTCGCTAGAGTAATTTTATTGTCCATAGCGATTTTTTTCGTGAAACAGTTTTTTCTGCTGCGTTCTAAAAATGAGTTACATTCATTTCGAGCAACGGTGTGCTATCAGGTTTTGCTTCAGACTTGGGCACAGTGCAACGGAAACTTTTGCAAAACTTCAGCAGGGCTACGGAGACAGTGTTTTGCAAAGGACCCAGGTTTTTTTGTGGTTTAAAGCATTTTCAGAAGGTAGAGAGTTGTTTGAAGATAAATCACGCAGCGGAAGGCCTTCATCTTCAAGAACCGATGAAAATGTCAACAGAATCCGGAATCTTGTGCGTTCAGATCATCGGTTGACAGTCAGAATGATCGGGGAAGAGTTAAATTTGACTCACGCTACCGTTCATCAAATCTCACTTATTTACTTTATATATTATATATATATATATAAACGAGGTATATAAATATAAGGTCTGTTCAAAAAGTATCGCGAATTTTGTGTTTTTTCAAAAATGATTTATTTATTCATGAATATCTATTTTGTCCCCTTCAAAGTAATCCCCACCAGATATTATACACTTGTGCCAACGTTTTTTCCAATCCTCGAAGCACTTGAAAAAATAAATTTTTGTGATCTTGTTCAGCTCCTCCTTCGATGCTGTCTTTATCTCCTCACTCGTAGCGTAGCGTCGTCCTTTCATGGGCCTCTTCAGTTTCGGGATCAAGAAAAAGTCACAGGGGGCCAGATCTGGGGAATACGGTGGCTGCGGCATTATTAGCGTGTTGTTTTTGGCCAAAATCTCGCGCACAAAAACAATGTGTGAACAGAAGCAATTTTGGTACGAATTTCGCGGCGACCCGCCTCATGCCCAAATCATTGGTAAAAATCAAATGGCAGGAGCCAATCGATATTTTTAGGTCATCAGCAATTTCTCTAACGATGATTCGACGATTGGCCAATACTATTTTCTTCACTTCATCAATGTTTTCGTCTGTTGTTGACGTGCTCGGGCGTCCGGCACGCTCTTCGTCGTTCACATCTTCTCGGCCCTCTGAGAACATTTTGTACCACCGATAAACGTTGCTTCGGTCCAAGGTAGCTTCACCATATGCCACAGTCAACATTCGGAATGCGTCCGCGGACTTAATTTTGTTTTTCACACAAAATTTGATACAGATTCTTTGATCAATTTTTTGGTATAGGCAAAAATCGAAGACGAGCCAAAACACGTGCAAGAAAAGCAACTATCAAAAATTAACTGAACATTCAAAATGACCGAACTTGTCGGCATAAGTGAGAGACATGAGTACCAACATAACGCCACAAAAAAATCGAAAATCGAATATACGATGAAGGAAGAAATAAAAATTCTTGAATACTCGTCAAAAGTTTATTTATAAAATATTAAGAGACGTTTAATATGTTTAAATTATTTTATTTATACTAATTTATCAATTTTCAATTTTCAATTTTACTTATTTTTGTTTTGTTCAAAAATACTTTCCTTTTTTACGATTTTTGTATTTTACAATTGTAATTTTTATTTATAGACTGAGGATGACTGGATTTACCAGTCGAAACGTCTCTTAATATTTTATAAATAAACTTTTGACGAGTATTCAAGAATTTTTATTTCCTCCTACATTTTTCGTCAAGAACAACAATCCAACTATATATATATATATATATATATATATATATATATATATTTTTTTTTTTTTTTCTTCAATGTAGTTTTTAATATAAAGATTATTTAGGGGGCAAGAGGAGTGTTACTTATAAAGTTGAAATATCTCATTTATCATTGACACCAAAAATGAATATGAGAAAAGAAACTATTCCTCTAGGTTCAATGCAGTTTTTAATAAGATATATATTAGGGGACCTTTGGGGAGAAGCTACCTATAAACCAAATATCTCACTTATTATTTACTTAACATCAAAAATATATACAAAAGAGTGGTTTAGAATACAGAAACAATTATTCTGAAACTAAAATGTCTCACTTATCATTTATGTACCTTACAAAAACCGTACGAAGCATGGGTACACCAGCTAGTTATAATTAAATATGGAGTTAGAACTAAATGTAACATCATTTTTCAAAATGTAGACTTCGTTGGATTTCCTTGTACGCTCACGGTATATTTATTTGTGAGTCGTTGTTATCCAGCCCTATTCTATTTTTTTTCTCTTTTGATGAGGTCTTATTAAAATGTTTGCTAAACAAATTTCATATTAAAAGGGTTCTTTATGATCTCATATTTCAACCACCATAACCCTGATATTTTATAACCAAGATGACAAGGCTTTAAAACTCCAATATCCAATTCTTTTTGTCTCTGTCCTGTTCATACAATTCGTAAAACGTTTGGTGTCATTAATTTTCTTGTCTGTTTTTGGATTGACTTCTTCCCATCTGTTTTGTTAGTTCCAATTGTGGAGTTTGTAATTTTTTATCTTTCGATTCTAGCAACTATCCATCTTACTTTATCCTACATTTGTTGATTGTTCTAAATGAGATAGAAGTTTTTTAAAAGAGAAATTGCTCACAAAATAAAGACTTAACTAAATAAACAATTGGAAAGTTTTGTAAATTACACAAACCCTGCATTTTTAACCCTTTTAAATTGTGTAAAGATCTGATAACTGATTTTAAGTAATTTGAGCCTGATGATTTCGAACTGGCTTCTGTTTAAAGAGTTTTGTAGGTATGACAAAAAAGCCCTTATAATATTGTCACGTGGGTGGTTTGATTGAGACAACTCCTGGTTTCAACATAACAAATTTATTAAACATTTATCAAATTTACAATATAATGTTTGAATTGGCCCATGGAGTTGGGGAAGTCTTCGGTCTACCCCGTGTTGGCCAAGCTCGGCTTGGACCTATCTCCGAGGCGGGGGCTACCCATCCGGGAGTCGAGGAGCCTGGAGACGTCTTCTTCCACTCACATGGTGACTGCTTGCTTGGCTTCATCCTCGGTACAAGTATCTGGCGTCAGTGTCTTGGTCGTCACTTTGTGGACTAATACGTGCAGCGGAGTTGGCTATGTTCCACTGCTTCCATCTTCTGTGACATCCAACCTTTTTGTAACGAAAGTTAACCCAGTTCCAATATTCTTTCGTCATGACAAATATTTCCTCATTACGAAAATGCGGCGTATGCATTTCGTAATCAGGCCACATACGTCAGACGCTGACAAATAGATTTTAATCAGACAGCTGACCGTCACAATGTCTAGATGTCGTAATCCTGACCTAGGATTACCTATGTGACAATATCACTCATGTATCTGTCTTTCTGTTTGCCTGTCTGTCTATCAGTTTGTCTGTTTGTACGGTAGATATTTGGCAAAACGGCTGGACCTAGAAAGTTGAAATTTGGCATGTTTGTACAATTATTTGACTCAGATGTATTTAAGATGTATTTAACGAAATATATATATATATATATATATTTTTTTTTTAAATTTTGAGTGGGGCATCAAATAAAACATCTTAATGCGTCAACCAACAATTTATTATTTTAGTAAATCAAATTTTTTGCGGTATTTTCGCCTAAAATATGTCTAAAATCTTGTGTTCTTCACCCTATTTCCTAGAGAGGTTGATCTAAAAATCTAAAAAATCCTCAATAATGTGTATTGATGATAGCCAGAATAATTCTATAGGATTCCCCCCCCCCCCCAGCACTCATAAAAGACTTTTTTAAGGAACAAATTTGTCTTGTAATTGCATATGATAAAGCCTAAAGAAAAATGTTGGCTTCTGAGACCCCTAATTAAAAATTTAGCTTCTGTGCCTCCCAAAGGAAAAACTCTGAAAATTTTCTGAGTAATGAACATTAATGTGAACCGGAATTGTAGGACAAAATTAGTAATGGACATCATCATCATCATTAATCTGCGTTTCTTGTCCACTGATCTTGTGCTTTAGATTTCCAGTTCCCCGCAATTCTCTTTACGTCATCTGTCCACTTAGTTGAGGGTCTTCCTCTGCTTCTGTTGGTATCTCTGGGTCTCCTTCTATGATCTTCTTTGTCCATCTGTCATCTTGAAGTCTAGCCACATGTCCAGCCCAGTTCCATTTAAGACGAGCAATTCTTTCGAAGATGTCACATACTTTTGTTTGCTCTCAAATCCACTGATTTGTTTTTCGATCAGCTAGACTAATTCCTAGTATTGATCTCTCCATCGATCTTTGAGCAAATCATAATTTTTCAGCTGACTTAGCTGTTAATGTCACACTTGTCTCATTTGGTAAAGTTTCCGATTAGTATGTAACAACAGATTGTAGGCATTGGTTGCATTTTATTTCTTCAAGCAATTTGGTAAGTTGCTAGTGAAAACGTCTCTCAACTTGACAAAAGCCGTCCACCCTAGACCGATACGGCGTTTCATTTCACAAGTTGATTGTCCCGGCCAATGCTAATGCCATACCCTAGATATTTGTAGCTGATTACCTGTTCTATATGTTTGCCACCAAGGTATAGATGGTTACTCAATACTAGGTTCGTCATCAATTGCGTCTTAGAGATATTTACCTTCAATCCGATATTTGCAGCTTCCCTTTTAAGTTCTTCCAGCATGTACACAATATGTGGTACATTATAAGATAGTAGAATAATATCGCCTGCGAATCTAAGATGATTAAGTTTCACTCCGTATGTATCTAGACCACGATTCGCCCAGTCATTGTTTTGTAACGGACATAGCTGATACATTAAATTGCCGCACAATATCGTCTACCTGCACTAGCAACTTCAGACTGACTGGCAACGTTGGCAAATGACCAGAGAAGGCATAAGTCGGTTAATTGACTGATAGGATCCCCTGGCGAGACACTCGTCCTATTATTTGGTCGCTAACCAAGAGTTGTCCTTATTGGAATTACTCCTATAAATCCTAACTTGCAAAACTTGAATCCTGATGATTCTTTAAAATATTCTCTGTTTGGTGTAGCATTTTAAGATTTGAATATAAATCATTTTAAAATGATTGGTAGTGAAGTTAGTGAGATGTAGTGAAATGGAAGAGTCATGTTCGTGTGTAATGAAGTTAGCGCAACTGGCCACATGTTTCATATATAATTTAATTAAATTAATTCCATAAACCATATGAACATGGTCTACTTGTGAACTGCAGTGCTGTATAACTTGCTGGCGAGCTGTAAGTGTATACTATACACTGTATAGCCACTCAGACATCTTGTTAAAGTAAGGAAGCGGAGGAGTAAACATTTTTATAAGGAAATTCTAAACTTGAAGAATACAGCGTCTTTAACCAGCGGCGCACTATATAGTTTTTCACGGTTTTATAATAAAATTAGTTGCGTTTTTGCGTTTTCGTATGAATGACCAAGAAAACCTTATATGGAACTACGGCCCGCGGGAAATATTTGCCCGCGAGTGCATTTTTTATCGACCGCCAACATATATAATTGTTGCAATTTGTTGTATTGTGATCATACCGATTTTGACATTTATAGATTTCGATGGATCTGCACGAATTGAGGTCCCTACATAACGTTTTGACTATTTTTAGCATGATGTCTGTCGGTCTGTCTGTCCGTCCGTCTGTCCGTCTGTCTGTGTACACGTGTAGAGCAAATTCGCCTGAAAGGATTTTTATGAAACTTCATATTTAAGCTTCTGCCATCAATGGCACGAGTTGATCAACTTTTGGTAAAAATCAGTTGACTAAAAATGACAGTTTACTCGTATCGATTTTAAGATTTTTGTGAATATATCACAACAGAAAAATATTTCGAAAAAATTTATTGAACAAAAGTTGCTATAAAAGTAATAACTTTTATTTGAGACGTTTTTTGATAAAACGAAAATTTTTTTCATATTTATATGTAACGTTTCCATGGTCATGATAAATAATATCTCTGTTAGAAAATATTAGGCCAAGTTATTTCTACTCTGCTGCTAGAATGTAATTTATATAAGTACTTTATGATGGCGATCGGTCCTGTGGTGGCCACAGCTGATTTTTTTGGCCTGTATTGGTATTTCCTATTTTAAGGTTTTGTAGGTATGACTAAAAACCCTTATAACGTCACTCATGTGTATTTTTATTATGCTGTTTTAGAAGAAAGCTCTTAAAACGTAGATTAAAGAATGAAAAGTAGTTTTTTATAATTTCTTTATTTTAACAAGATTTTGACCAAAAATGAGCAAAAAAACTATTGTCTCTCGTCCTATAAACCAGGGGGATTAATCTAAAAATATAGAAAAAGAACAGGAATTTTTGATCTGATAATAATTTCGAATTTTATCAAATTTTCTGCGATACTGTGCTTAATATTTATAATAATATTAAGTGCATTTTGGCTCTTGTTGGTATTTCCTATTTTAGGGTTTTGTAGGTATGACAAAAAAATCTTTATAACTCACTGCATGTCTGTCTGACTGACTGTAGATCCGTATTCACCCGATCTCGTTCCTTTCGATTTTCACCTATTTAGGTCTATGGAACATACAATCAGAAATAAAAATAAAATTGAAATATCACTGATGTAGAAAATTACCTGATCAGTTATTTTGTCAAAACCAGAAAACTTCTATCGATAGAGTATCGAAAAATTAGTTGGGGAAGCCGGGGCATAATGGGCACCTTAAGTATTATCTTTAATAAAATCTTAAGGAATATCGTAAGAAATTTCGAAATACTTTTATTCGTCAGATGATTTATTGTTTAATTATAACAAACAGTAAAAAAACTTAGAAAAATACAAAAATTAAAGGAGTATGATGAAGAAGTTCCAACTCCAATTCCTGTAGTTTTTCCACAGTCATTTGTGCAGTGTGTGGTCTAGCGTTATCATGCAATAAGATAGGAGTCGATCTGTTGACCGATCTAGGCTGTTTTTCTTTAAGTTTTTGCATCATTTCGTCCAGTTGGTTGCAGTATATTTCTGCTGTGATCGATGAGCCAGTTTTTTTGTTTTGTTTTTATTTACCTGTTCGAAATTTGGCGAACCAATTTGATATTGTCTGCTGCGTAGTAACACTAGGCCAAATACACTATTAGTGTTTCGCGCGGTCTGCGATGCCGTAGTTCCACTTATACCCTTTTCACACTAGATCTTTAAGATCGGATGTTTAAGTGAATGTATCTTTAAACGCTAATGTGAAACCGTACGGCCACGTTTAAACACAAGCGATGTTTAAGACAGAGATCTGCGTCTTAAACTTCGCCCGCATTGCCAACTTAATTTCTATTATAAAAAAATACTCCTTGAATTTGTGCTGTCAACATTTTATATTATCATAAACAAGAATACTGTATTATATCGACGTTATAAGAAGTTTATACTTATTGTTATAATAAAATTATTTATTTTAATAATGTGTTTAATAAAATACAGAGCTACAATAATTGAGATAAAATGTATCGACTTACATGTTAATACAGGTGTAATATATTCTTTATTGTAGTGTCATTATAGTAGAATGAAATGAAATATCCATATTTGTTTATAATAATTCAAAATGTGCGTCTGCGCAGACAGTTCAAAACTGGTAATTTCATGACGGTAACTTAAGGACAAAATTACTGTAGCTGATGACAGCACCAGAGATTTAAACATCAAGTGTGAAAGCATACCGATTTTAATCGGTGAACTTTAAGTTCACTCGTCTTAAAGATCTAGTGTGAAAAGGGTATCAAGAACTCATATTTCATAATAGTGCGAATTTCCGACCATTCCATTTTCAACAAAATTAATTTAAAAAAGTTTTTTAGAGCACACAATGATTTCTTTAAACAGGCGAGACGTGTAACTTTCCAACAAAAAAAAAAAAAAAAAAAAAACAGAACGGTAAAATATTAAGCCAATGTCAAATAATAAGCTGTTAAAGTTGGCAATATTATTAACTACAAATTTCATCCTTGACGACCTGATACTACTGTTGGAGAGTAGGACATTTATGGACTTATAATGATACACTAACCCCATTAATAACAAAACAAAACTTCTCTTTCAATCTGAATCTCAAGATCTGAAAGCTACCTTTCAGCTAAAAATAGCTCTGTCACTTCCACCATAGTTGTTTCTTCTCTCTATTTCTGTGTACGCATTTTACTTGTTCCGTCAAGTTCGTAACTTGTAAATATATTACTTATTCTTTAGTTAAGCAAGTTGACGAGTGTCGCGTATTTGACTGTTTCAAGTTACTCTGCTCCACAAAGTCTGCAGGGTATTTATGTTGGTACGCCTGGCAGCTGCCACAAAATAAAAATTAAACTAAAATGTGTATACTTTTGAAAACTTTTTACTTAGACTCATGATTCATTGCTATATTTAAGTTAAATGTTCCTTTGAAATATTGACAGTATTTTCCGTTTAAAAGAAAATTCGAAAAAAGTTTAAAAAACCGGATAATATTGGGAAAATAGCAACAAAGTTTTAAAAACATATTGCTACTAAATTCTAGTGGCAAACAACTCATCCTCAGGGATATTTTTTCCGTTGTCGAAGACAAATTATTCTGGTGATTGGAATCAGGGTCAGTCAAATGGGGGGGGTGCAATACTCACTGGGCCCCTGACTTAGAATAGCTCCAAAATGTTTTTATATTATTTTGTGATAGGCACATAGCATCCTCATTTTTTCATCCTCAGTTTACAAACAAAATTTTATCTCATTTATTTTAACAAGTTGTGTCCAAGGCTGACCATATTGGGAAGTGCAGGGACTAGTATTTATAAGGGCCCCAGAAAAAATATCTGCCCCCGCTCTACAAGTGATTTTTTGAAATTCTGTTCCCCATTTTCGAAATAGAATTTTTCGTGAAAAGATGATTAGCTTTCTTATTGTTGGAATACTGTTTGGAGCTAAAAAAAAAAACTTGTACCCGGGCCCCTTCATGATAAAGGCAGGTCCTGAATGGCACATAGCCTTAATTATCTAATTATATCGGTAGTATCTCTTTTTTGAAGATCTGTACCTTGATGTTGGGTGGGATTTCTTTTTTAGTTAGGAACGATGATTTGATGCTGTTGAACATTCTTCCTGCTGCCCCTATCGTTTGGGCTTGCCTCACCGATTGCTACAAAATGTCTATCATGTGCGCTGATTCAGTAATTGTAAATTTTTGCCGTCTGCCGACCTTTGTCTTGTGCGTTAGCTCTTAAAATGGACATGAAGAGCAGCGTTTCTCTGTGTAATTTTGTTTTAATCATCGAAATAACAGTGCCAGAAACATTTGAACTTTTGAAAAGATGCTTTTAGTCGAACTGCGTATTATAAATAGTTGGGACGTTTTAATGGTAGTCACAATTCACTCAAATAAGATAAGATATCGTGTATAGGCTTTCTATTGTTTTCTATTCTAATTTATTGAACCGATGAAAAAGTTCTCCAGTTTCGCGAATTTATCCTTACCAGTCGACGACGGACTGTTAGAGAAATTGCAGACGAAGTAGGAATATCTTATAGTTCTTGTCAAGATATTACCAATGTCCACAATCACAACAACGTACCAGCTTACACTTTCCTAAAGGTTCGTCAGTTTTTATGAAAAAACAAAGCCACTCTGGTTCCTATCCACCAAATTTACCTGATTTGGCTTTCAGCAGTTTTTCTTCCTTATGTAAAAGTTATTATTGTTTATTTTTTGAATAGCAATAGATATTGCAAACCAAATATTAACTAAATATCTTGACACAAGCTTTGTATTCCAAAAATTATTTTTCTGTCGATCAATAACGTTATCAATGCCCCATGATTCCCCTTCTTCAACACGGCGGTGAATAACCAAATCACGGCCAGTATTCACTATTATTATTCCCTTATGTGTCTTAAATCTACGGCTATTGTTTCTGTACTCATGTGAACAACGTACAAGAATATTAAACGAAATTTTTAGAATTCTAACTGAATGTTTGAAAATGTATGGGAGTTGTATTAATTTAGCAAATTGTTATGCTAAGTTTAAAATAGTATTTTGTTAGCAGTATTTTTTAGGATTTTGTAGGTATAACCAAAAATCCATTACACTGCCACTTATGCATCTGTATATCTGTCTGTACGGTAGAGATTGTGGCCAAGATAAACCTAGAGAATTTTTTTCTAGCGAGAACTTTGGTACGTATATGTATATATTTTGAACCTCATATAGGAAAAAGTAGAAAAATTCAAAAAATACATCACTCTTTAATATACACATATAGATATTAAGTAATTTTTTTTTAAATATTGTAGTGTGATATACAAAGAAAGATCTAAATCGAAAGAATTATATTAACGGAAAAAAATAGTTAAGCATTATTTGCCAAAAAAGTGTCATAAAATTCCCGCCCTGTTACTCAGAATATACCCCCCCCCCTCCTATTTAAAAGTCTGAAAAACCAGGTAATTAAAATTGTTGAAAAAAATTATTATTTAACATTTTTTAATTTTTAAAATTTTTTAAAAAAACAACGTTTTCATAGCATCGTTTATGGTAAAATAGGCCTATTTGTATGATTCTCATACTCCCTGATTTTATTAAAATAATTAAAATCATACAAAATATTTAAAATCATATGGCAATAATCCCCTAAAAACATAAATTTTATAATTCTGTAGCTATTTATCTTACGAAAGTTTGATTTGGACCAACGTGTTCAAAAAATATTTTCGCAAGCTGAAGTCTATTTTTTATACCTCAAAACTTCATAATTTTTATGAACAAACTAAAAAATGCTCTGCCTGAGATTCGTATGTTTATTGCATTGCTCACAGAGTCCAGACAGTGTGTGATAGGCACGGGACGTAGAGACCTAAATGGAGAGATAAAGCTTGGGTGAGACAACGGGCATTTCAGCTAGTATTTAAAGCTCTTGAGAATAGATTAACAGGCGAAAAGTGCTTTTTTAAATCTGAAAGCTCTCAATACTTTAAAAATAAAACAACATTTTGAAAAACAAATTACAAAATATTGTGGATTTTGAATAAATCACAGCAAAAATGAGAATAAAAAATATTCAGAAGAAAAATAAAAATTATAAAAAAATATTTCACTTTCAAGTCGTACTTTCAAGACTTGTAAATCGTAATTTCAAGTAAAGTAAAAAAATATTTCTAACAGTTGTACAATCAGACTTATTTTGATAATAAATATATTATTCATAACAATACGTAGAGTGTTTATGCAATACATAATTTTGCTATGTTAACAGTTTTATTATGACGGTTAGACAGAATATAAATTATAACATTGGCAAATTATGTGTGGTATAAATAGGAATCAAAATTAATTATGAGGGACTCGATTCCTGGCTGTGGTCTGGTGTATATGTAATGCATCAGGTCCAGCCAAGAGCTGAGTCTGGTCGATTTTTATATTTTATATTTTATTTTACATATTCATTCTGTTTTTAAATGTTTTGTCTTCATTTGATCATCACGTAATTACTTTATAACTTTAAATTTCGTTCTTCATTTATTGTTTTTTTTTTTTTATACAATAAATATACGATTATGAATTTTTCCCACTTGTATGACTAAAAAAAAAAATCCCATCAACCGAGAAGCTGTTAAAATCAGTTCAAATTATTTTCCTAGTTTTTTATGTAAACTAGGTGGTGGCAGCCTCCATCCCCCCGTTTCTACAGTTTTTGGTAAATTCACCCCCCTAGCTGCTACATATATTTATTATTATTATTTCTTTTTATAATGGTCTGAGCTACAGTAATGATGCGAAAGTGTTTAAATCAAAATGGAATGTTGAACACTAGTAAATAAAAATATTTTACTTCGTGAAGTTGTTACAGAGAATACAATGTTTGGTAAATCGTAAAAGATATTAATAAAACGTTTCAGTAACAGTTGTTTATTTACAAAAGCTTTAACCAAAAGCACTATATTCGACATACATTACCGTTTAAAAAACCAAAGTAGGCCTTGATATCCTGTTATTCCGATTTGTTCCGGAAAATTTCAATACTACCATTCGATTCTTTGGGTGAACTTTTGTGTCATCAAATTTTTTTCCCAAATTGCTCACACAATGCGTTTTCGAGAAAAACTGAGTGCCCTCTATCTTGATATAGCCTGTATACTTTGAAGTTGTATATTTTCAAAGTGTACCTAAGATATTTGAAAAAAATACCTAGAATTTAACCGTCGAAGATTCAGCCCTCTTCACTTACCATATACCTACGAAACACTGAAATTAATGAAAATTCCAACTTCATATCAATTTTTAGGGTTTTGTAGGTATGACCAAAAAACCCTTATACCGTCATTTTGTCGTCTGTCTGTCTGTCTGTCTGTCTGTCTGTCTGTCTGTCTGTCTGTCTGTCTGTCTGTCTGTCTGTCTGTCTGTCTGTCTGTCTGTCTGTCTGTCTGTTCGGTAAAAATTGTAGCCAAACGGCTAAACCTAGAGAGTTGAAATTTGGCATGCTTGTACAACTTTTTGACCCGCACATAGGACAAATACTAAAACATCTAAAAAACATATCCCCCTAAAAATATAAACAAATATGTGCTCATCGAAAAAAAAAATATTTTTTTAAAATTCTGAGTAGGGTATCAAATGAAAGCCCTTAGTACGTGGATTAACGGTCAAAATTTTATTTTTTCAAAATAAATTATTTTGACGCGATATTTGCCAAAATTGTGCAAAAAAAATTTTGTCCCACACCCTGTAGCCCAGATGGTTTAAGCTAAAAATCTGAAAAAATTCTAAGTAATGTACAATTAGTGTGAACCGGAATAGTACAACAGGAATTTTTGATCAGATTATGTTTTTGGAAAAAAAAACATTTTTTGTGTTTTTTTGCTAATAATGTTGAAAATTTATAGTTATGTAACACGCTAAACAGTAACGTGTATCTTGGTGCAGTGGCTAAGATACTGGCGTTCTGCCCAAGTAAATGAGTTCGAATCCTACGAGAGGAGACAATATATTTTTTATTTTTTTTTGCATTTTTATATTGTTTAAATTATTTTTTCAAAATTCTAGTTATATTTTGGCAATTGTTGCAATTAATTTTTAAAAGTGTAAATTTAATAACCAGTGGAAATTGTTGCAATTATAATTTAATTCTATATTTGAATGTACACGAAATTAAAGGGGAGGAGCTATGACTAAAAACAACCAATGGAAGCCATAGGCGCAATTTTCAAAATCTTAATGAACCTTGATATATAAAAAAATACTGCACATCTTTAGAAACTTAAATAATGGTATTAGGCATTCGAATTAAAATACATAAAAAAATATTTTGACATAAAATTTGTTTTGGTATCCCAAATAATCATCACACAGTTATTAAATACCTGCGAAACCCTGAAATGTGTGAATATTCACACTTCACATCAATTTTTTGTATTTAGTTTTGCTATTAAATTTAGCCATCGATGGTTCAGCCCTCTTTACTTATACCTACGAAATACTGATATGTGTGAAAATTCATACTTCATATCAATTTTTTATACATTTCCTCTTAGCAGTGTAAAAGTTGCCGCATCTGTCTTTGATTAAAGCAGGGAGGTAACTTCCAACATCCTCTCATGTCAAGAAATCTGGAAGTACTTACATGACAGCTTTTATGAACTACGTGTTAAAAATATATCACAAGTTTAAAAAATTGTTTTATTTTAAGTTTAGAGCCCTGTCACTAGGGTCTGAAAGTGTTGGCAACAGTCTTTAACTAATTTAAGGAATTCTGTGAGTAATGCCCCTCTTAAAAAAGATCAAACAAATTGCAAAGTTTTAGGACATTTTAACATGTGCTATGCATGTTTAAATAGTTGGAATTTTTAGCACTTTTTTCTAGAATTAATCTTTTTAACGTTCTAATGAACAACTGAACAGTCAGTGTATATGCCTAACCTTTAAGAAATATTCCAGTTACATGATAATATTTTAATATTGTCCATTTATAATAGCAGCGACTACAAGAAACCAACTTGAAGAAACATTTATATTTATTTATTTGCAGTATTCAAATAAAGTTTTGAATATTTCATATATAAAATATTTAAGATAATTCTACGTTACTTAAATATTTTCAAACACACGAAGTATTTTGTTACGCTAAAAACTAAAAATTCAAACAAAAAATTAGTATAATTTTGAGACATATAATGCCGCCAAACATATCTTATGCACTTACGATGGATTCACAAAATCTTTCGAACTATGAGTTATGCCCGTCTTAACCTACGGAGCGGAAACCTTAACACTGACTAAAGGTTAGAAAACTGCAAGTAATTCAAATGGGCATGGAACTAGCCACACTTGATATAATGCTGAGGGACAAAATACCAAATGCTGAAATTTGTTAACAGATGTAACTAATCGACATCCTTGTAAAAGTAGCTACTATGAAATGGATATGGGCATGTCATCTAGCTAGAACAAATGGACCAAATGGGTTTCGAGAGGAGACCATGGTCAAATAAACCTAGCCGAGGAAGACCGTCCACTTGCTGGACTGATGATCTAAAGTGTTCTTCAACCTTTTTACCCCTGCGGACCGGTGAAAATATGATAAATATTTCGCGGACCGGCTGAAAGCTAAGACACAAATAAAAACCAATATATATAGTATTTTATTATTATATAGGTATATATTATACAGTTATATAATTACAATTTTTGGTGCGACATCTGCTGCTGCTTCTTTGCTTGAAAATTTGATATACGTGGCTGCAGAGTTGTTTCTGAGAGACGAAGCGCTGCGTTAACAGCAACTCAATTTCTCTTTTACAATAAAATATCTTATTTCTTAACTTTTGTATTTTTCACGTTATTACTGTTACTATTTGCTCCAACTGCCAACAAACACAAAATATACAAAGTAAGGTATTTATTTCACAAAGTAGATAAATATACATTCATCACTTATCACTTAAAAATGTTCTTTTGTACGACTTTCTAGCATGGAGTTTACCAGAACAGTCTTTCTGAAGACTCCAACAGTAGTAGGCCATCATGTGGCTATCTTATCTTCCTTGATATCTATCTTCCATAGTTTTATGTCCTGATGGAATCTTTCCCCCGGTTCTTCACTAAAATCACCTAGGTTTTCTGGTAAGTGGTCATAATACAACCGAGAATATTAAAGTTGGAAAGCATATTTTCCACTAAATCTCTGCCTTATGATTTCCAAGAAAATTTTGTACTACTTGAATAAATCAATACCAAGAATTAGATTCAATCTCGTTCATTGATGCGGTTGGATTGGATTGTGGATCTTCAGTAGGTTGCCTTATCTGAGGACCATAAAATATTCTTGCTTTCAGTTTTTCAGTTAATCCCAGGAAATTTACGTGTCAAGTAGCCTACACAAAGTCCCTCTCGATTTAAAGCCTGCAAAAATTGCTACATAAGCCCAAACTTGATATGCAAGGGTGGAAATATAATTTTCTCTCTCGCAACCAAAGGTTCGTTGACAAAGTTTTTCTTGAATTATGACATTTCTTAATGGAAATCACCCACTTTTTGTTAACCCAGTGCTGATCCTTAGCTCTGCTGTCCCAAAGACATAAAAAACAAGGATATTTTGTATATCCACTTTGCTGTCCAAGGAGGAAGTTTACCGTTTTTAGATAAAAAACTAAAATCAATTAGTCTGTATCTCAAAAACTAGAGCTGCTACGAAAAAGAGTCAGGTATTTTTGGAATCAGCACATCAAAAATATCCAAAATCAGTTCTTACTTTTCCGGCACCAAGATAAAAAAATTATTTTGTTGGGCAGTGTAATTTAAGAACAACGTACACTATAATATATTCAACAAAATTTCATTTTTAAATTATTTCTTTTTTGTTCCAACATTCTTAAGATGTTTTATTAAAGTTTAGCATATTCCATTTATTCCAGACTTTAATAATAAAACTATTGTATAATTTTAATTTAAAATTTTCAGACAAAACAGTACTATTCGTCTTAATAATGTTCGTATTACATCTAAAGTTTTTATTATTATAAAAACATTCTCCAACTCCATAGAAACATCGTATTACATTTCTTAAAGTTCAGAGCACGTGTTTTAATTTGTCTTTATATTAGATTTGAAGAGTTTTCTTAAAGAAAATCAGTCTGGAAATGTCAAAGTATGGAAGATGGATACTAGTTCTTTTGATGTATAGGTAATAAAGATATGGAAAAATCGTTTGAGATAACCCTTGAGATTACGATATATTTTATGGGATTATATCCTATGTATAGAGTGGGTGAAAGATAAGTGAACGATATATTTTTTATAGAAACTACTTACAATACAGCTTTTTAGGGTTTTGTAGGTATGAATACCAAAAAACCCTTATAACGGCACTCATGTGTCTGTCTGTACGATAGAAGCCATACAATGGCTGAACATAAAAAGTTGAAATTTGGCAATTTTTGATCAGATTAGTTTTTAAAAAATATCGATTTTTTTGTGTCGTTGACATTCAGCATATAGTTAGTTTCTTATACTTATTAAATATCTACAAAATCCTGAAATTGTGAAATTTCACACTTTACATCAATTTTTTTATTAAGAGGATTGTAAATAAAGTTCGCATAGCCGAGATTTTTATCTCAAAATTAAGTGGGCTATAACTTATTAGGCGAATAGTTGCATGGTAAAATGAAAATTTTTTAGTGAATAAATTTATTGCGATGTGGACATCTCGGTCCTTTGACCAAAAAAATCTCGCGGACGGCGGTTGGGATACACTGGTCTAAATGGTAACAAAGTAGAAAAATAAGTTAAGATATTTATTAACAACAAACACTGTTTTTGTTGAAATCTAGTGGTTGTTAATAACCAGACATTCTTTACTTTCTGGGCTATCTTCCTAAATGAAGTTCAAATTGCTCAAGTAGAGCAAACGAAATGTCGCCATATGGTACGATTCATAGCTAGGGCTTTTATACAAATTATATACATTTTTAAAATCTGATTAATGCTTTTCATTCCTGTCAGGTTCAATTAAAAAGCTTTGATTTTAACTTTTTACTTTAAAACGAATTGAATTCAGTTCGAAAGTAAATGTACAGTCGCTATCGATTGTTGAATGGTATCACAGTCTGATCCCGGTAGACAGGAAGACTGTTTGTAGCAAAGACGGAAAAGCAAATACTATTAAATTGCCAGAACAAATTATTGGGTAAATTGGTGTGATATTGGAAAGAAATATTTCTTTAACTCTTAAATGAATCTTCAATAAATTATATATTTACAATTAATACGAGGGTTACCTTTTATATTTTTACAAACGACCACTAGATGGCAACTGTTGGAGTATTCAGAGAGACTGTTCTGGTAAACTCCATGCTAGAAAGTTGTACAAAACATTTTTAAGGAGGGGGTATGGTATTTTTGATGATTTTTTTTCAATTTTTTTTTTATTGGCTTATTCGATTGTATATATCTTCAAGAGTATCCCATTAAAATCAAGTTAATCGGAGCAAAATTGACTGAGATATACTCATTTTAATACTAGTACCTATTATTTGTTTTTTCGCGCCTATCGTATGTATGTGGCGTTGTATCGCTTTGTGCGCATGTGGCTTTAATATCGATATCAGCTGCTTTATACTCTTAGAGAGGGGACTCGTGACGAATATCTTTGATACATATATTGAAATATACTTGTATATAAGCTATATATGTGTGTTGTACTGGTATATTATTTTTGAGCAGTTATACACGTGCATTACGTTTTCTGAAAAATAGCTTTTTTTGATGCGGTGTACATCATAACTCAAAAACTAATGAATGGATCTTTCTGAAATTTTGCACACTTCTTTATAAATCATTTTACTAGGTAGTGACGTTAAGTTTTTGCTTTTATTTTGAATATTTTTTTTTTATAACCATTTTTCCGATTACCAAACACGATTTTCTACGTTTTTTTTCGATTTTTTTACTTTAAAGTCGTACCAAAAATTTAATAAAAAAAAAAACTCGACGTCACTACCTGAATAAACTTTTAAACTAACCAAATCTTTTTGAATTATATGTTTCAGATGATTGTGTCACTAGATATCGTGTACACCGCAAATCAACTTTTTTTTTGAGTGTTTACTAAAAAATGACGCCAATGGCTCATTTTTCAATATTTTTCAATAAAAATTTAACGCAATACTCTTCAAGTGTTGTTCTTTAAGATAGACTTTCACCCATTTAGCTTACCTTTACCAGATTTCCACAAATCGTTCTTAAAAATATGCTTAAAAAATGCAAAATTAACCATAACCCGAATTACCTAGAGACAGTTAAAAACTCTTAGGCACCAAGATGTCTGTTGGGCTGTGTAATAAATAAAATAATCTCAACATATATTTATATTAATTTGTTAATTTTTCCTCGCCCTACATGGTCCAGTAAGGATGATGATGATTATTATTATCGTACGCTTCATATACATGTTGGACATAACTACATTCTACCCTTCACTTTCGTTTCCTATACCATACACACGTCTTATAATGTGTAATTGCGTATAATCCTTTTTTTCTTATGTTCAAAGTGCTGAAAATAACGAATTCAATCATTTCCCCCATAAATGTTTTAAAACCGCTGTTAATGATCCTAAACCTGTTGTATGGTGTATTGAATTTAGATCCCTTTGATGTGGTTGACGCAGCATTCCAACTGACTTACATCTCTGGACCAGTCATTGATCTTAAAGAGAACTCAGCTGAGCTTCTGGATTTCATACGGGTTTTCGCACTGAGTGATTATTGCATTAGCCAGCACGAAGAAACAAAAAGAAATAATTTCTATTCAATTTTAATTCAATTGCTGTAACGAGAATTCTGTTTTATTGCTAGAAATGTTAAATCAGCAACACTGGATTGGGAAAACTTTAAAATTTAATCGATTTTATTTAGAGCACAGATTAAAATTTATTTATCAAGTTTTGGATTTAGTAGAGTTATCAATATTTTTGTTTATACCCGGTGATAAGTTTTATCCTGGAACATAGGAGAATTGAAAACTATTTGTTTATGATTGCTGCTGCCCATATTAACTTACAAGCTCCATAATGGTATGAGGGTTACCTTTTAAGTTTTTAAAAAAACTAAGAAAGAATAATTTTTTTTTGGAACACACTGTTTTATTGTTTTTCAAAATATTCGCCTTTAAGATTTATCACTTTTGCATGCGTTCAAACCAATTCTCGAAATTTTTTCCACCCTGAAGTTGGTATCTCAAAAACATGGTTTTCGAACGCTTCAACAGCTTCTTGAGGTGATGAAAATCGCTGTCCACGCATTTTTTGTTTGACATTGGGGAACAAAAAATAGTCGTTAGGGGATAAATCAGGTGAATACGGGTAATGAGACGTTAATTCGATGTTTTTTCTTTCAAATAATCAATTGTTTGACGTGCTGTGTGGGAGCTTGCATTGTTCAATTAAGTGTCTAAATTAAGTAACCGGACTGGCAACATAGCGTTTGAAGAATGATGCGACGTTTTTGGTTGTTTTTCTTGATTTGGTTGATGACTTCTGGCAAACAAATTGTTGTATATCATTCAGCATTAACTGTTCTTCGATCCTCTAAGGCAGAGTTTTCCAAACTTATTGAGCCGCGGGGCACTTTTCACGAGAAGAATTCGTCGCGGAGCACTATCATTGCTATATATATATATATATAGCAACACTAGTAGATCGCAGAGCACTAGTAGACGTTCGCGGAGCACTTGGAATGGTTCAAATTCTTGTAGTTTTGCCAGAGTCATTTGTGCAGTGTGTGGTCTAACGTTATCATGCCATAAGATCTGTTGACCAATCTAGGCTGTTTTTCTTTAAGTTTTTGCATCATTTCATCCAGTTGGTTGCAGTATATTTCTGCTGTGAACGATGAGCCAGGACTTTTCTTTTTTTTAAGTTTATTTTTTAAGTTTGGTTTTTAAGTTACCTGTACGAAATTTGGCGAACCAATTTGATAGTGTCTGCTGCGTAGTAACACTAGAGCCAACTACACTATTAATGTTTTACGCGGTTTGCGATGCCGTAGTTCCACGTAAGAACTGATACTTCATAATAGTGCGAATTTCCGACCGTTCCATTTTCAACAAAATTAATTTTAAAAAAATTGGATAATTTTTAGCGCATAGGTACAATGATTTCTTTAAACAGGCGAGATGTGTAACTTTCCAACAAAAAAAAAAAAAAAAAACAACGGTAAAATATTAAGCCAATGTCAAATAATAAGCTGTGAAAGTGGGCAATAATTTTAACTACAAATTTCATCCTTGCCAACCTGATAACAACGGTATAATTAATCATAAAAAATCGTAAAATGCACCATAACAATTTTGCAGAAGTGCCGAATGTTGTGAGATACATTTTGAGATAACTCCTTAAAAATAAATTGCTATTTCTGTGATTTACAGTATTTCCACTCAGCAAAACTCAACACATATTTCAATGTCCGTTTATCTCAACAAGCAGAGATTTTGAAAAGAATTTGTCCAATCATATAAAACGTATCAAACGTTAGACCTTTTTGTAGGAAGACAAATCTAGGGTTTTTCGTTCACCTTCGGTTAAAACGCCACATTATTATCAGAACGTCACGTCTATCGACTCAACTTTTTCCATCCAATAAAACATCAAGTTTTTTATTCCATTTTCCTGTTTGTAATAGTGTTTTTGTACTTTATTGTTTACATAGTTTAAATATAATTTATGGATATAAATATTATGGAAATAAAAAATTAAGTACTTCAAGATGTTACAGATTTAATAGTCTTAGTAATAGGAGTCCAGAAAACTAAAGAAAAAAAAACTAAAGAAAAGAAAATTGATGTGAAGTTTAAATTTTCACACATTTCAGGATTTCATAGTTATTTAGTGTGGAGATGGTCGTGTCCGTAATGATTAGAAGTGGAAAGGTTGTACGGGTATCGGACATAAATAAAAACAACTATCTACAGCTGACCAGTTTCGGAATAGTTTATTCCTTCATCAGAGCTGCTACACAGAGGAAAATCAAAAATAAAGTATAAGTGTATATTGTAGATAAAATATCAACCTTTATCTAAAAATTTTTCGAAATTTTTCGTTTTATCAAAAAACGTCTCAAATAAAAATTATTAGTTATTGCATTTATAGCAACTTTTGTTTATTTATTTGTTTTATATTCGTAAAAATCTTAAAATCGACATGAGTAAACTCCCATTGATGTCAAAAAATTAAATATGCAGTTTCATAAAAATCCTTTTAGCCGAATTTGCTCTGCACATGTACACAGACAGACAGACAGACGGACGGACGGACAGACGGACGGACGGACGGACAGACGGACGGACGGACAGACAGACTGACAGACATCATGCTAAAAATAGTCAAAACGTTATATAGGGGCCTCAATTCGTGGAGATCCATCGAAATCTCGAAATGTCAAAATCGGTATGATCACAATACCTCCCTTATACAGGGTGTTAGGTAAATGTCCGCCACAATTTTAAAGGCAGCATTGTTGGCCCATTTAGAGCTAAAAAGTCCTTAACCATTTTTAGATAAGATGCGTATATCGCTTGATTATCGATGCAGTACCACCGTTTAGGAACCACTAATATTTTGTCTGTTACAAAAATAACATATGTGACTGAGATAAATAGAAACCATGGAAACAATACCGTAATTGTATTTCAACAAAATGCTTTTTCAATTTTATGAAGAAAAAAGAATAATGTTCAATTTTTTTAACAAAATCGGAACAGAATTTTAGATTATGACGTACACGTACTTTGATATTCTATTATTGAACTACAATTAAAATATTTTTTTTTTCTATGGCAACTATACAACTTCTGGATTAATATGAAAAATTAAAAAAAAGTCAGTGGTTTTCAAAATTTGGGGCATCTTTTTGTTTGTTTATTTTTGGACGAAATTCACATTTTATAGAAAATTGGCAAAGGAAAAATCGATTGCATTCTACGTCACCATGCTGTCTTTTAAATTGTGCCGGACATTTACATAACACCCTGTATATGTTGGCTGTCGGTAATAAAATTTATGGGCGAAAGCGATAAAAATAAATAAGAATTGGGGGGGAGACAAAAAAAAGTTCCTCGTTTCTGAAATACAAGTGATGATAAAAAGAAGGTCCTCACTTGTAAAATACAAGTGTTCAGTGGTAAAAAATAAGTGATGATCTAAAAAAAAGGTCCTCATCTTTACTTTTAAATCCATATTTATATATTTACCAAAGACCCTTGGTGATCAAAAATTTTTAAATTTGGTATTTCCATCCTTCTTGGGGGGGCGCCCCCTGGGTGCGCCACTGCTCGACCCACTATATCTATTTTGACCTACTGATTAGTTGTTCTGCACTGTTGTGAACCAGTTATTTGCTGCATGGAACTAACACTTGAAAACAGTGATGTAAATCAATTTGCTTTCCACGAGAAAGGTTTCATGATTCACGTAGCAAATCGTAATCATGTTTAGTGTTTGTGAGCGAGTATACGCGCTATCCATTCAACTTAGATGCTGCAGCTATTTTCCTTCACTGCCAATTGGCTAGACTCTAAACACGACTGTAAAAAGGTATTTAAAGTTGAATATAAAAGCCAGACATGGAACTCAAGATACATGTGTTAAAAGAAAATAATCTTAAATTACTTTTCACCTTTTACTTTTTATTTTAGATAATAATCTTTTGTATTCAAGCGAAACGCAGACTATCATTAACTTAGATCAATTTAGTTAGGATAAAAACTTGACAAAAAGGTATATTTACAAATAATAAGAAAGTATGGTGGATTAGGGCACCTATCTTCGAAGAGCTCCTTTCGACAATCCACAAGACAGCAGAAGAGGACGAACCCGTGGAACACCTTACGTCGATCAACACTTTCTGAGATAAATGCAAACTATTTGTAATATTTTGAAAAAATAACCAATTTAAATTCCAAAAAAAGACTGGAACCTCCATTGTCTCCAACATACATTTAAAAAGATTTAACACTGGTTATAAAGTAATATCCTGGAATGATGAATGGCTAACCATATTTTCTTTCATATCAGGAACTTTTTAAGCATTGCCAATTTATTTATTATAAGAGATCCGAAGGAGGTTACATTAGGAAAGATGAAGTACAATAGGTGGCCAAATTATTAGGGACAGTACAAATTTTTTGTAATTTTCAAGTTTAAATTAATTTAATGAGCAAATAAGTGGCTTTGGGTCTCGTAGTTATTTTTATTCATTAGAGTGCTTTATTTAGAATATAAAACGACATAATTACTTATTCATAACTACTATTTATTTTTTTATAAAAAGTGTTAACGAATTAAGTAAAATCTTAATATTTTGTAATGTAACCCTTTGCTGCGATTACGGCTTCCAGACGTCGGGGTATGCGTTTTATGCAGACTTTTGTGTTGTGTCGGAGATTGGGGTTGTGATGTTATTCTCTGATAAGGGTTTCTATCAATTGCCGCTTGGTGGTGATGAATTTTTTGGCGATCGTTTCGTGAACTTCCATAGGTTTTCTATGGGGTTCATATCAGGCGAATTCCCCGGCCAAGGCAAAACGCGCACGTTTTTATCAGCCAGGAATGCAGTAACACTCCTGGTTTTGTGGCACGGTGCCGATTCGTGCATGTACACATACTCTTCATAACCAGGGAACCTTTCTTGAACCTGGGGCAGGAGCCAGTTTCCAGTACTCGCTTGTACTGGTCCTGCCTCACGGTCCCTTCCACGATGTGAGCTGAGATCACAGACCACACCATTACGCTAATAGGGTGTTTAACCCTTTCCACAAGGCCGTCCTGGTGGAACTTCTCTCCTGGGCGTCGTGGGATGAATGAGCTTTTGTCCACTAAAATTTGGAATGTCGACTCGTCCGAGAAGCAGACCTGTATTGACGGATAAGGCAGACTGACAATGTTGTCACTTTTTAAAATAATAATGAAACCAGCAACATAAATATAGACAAATTATTTAAAAACAATTTATGTATTTGCTCACAAAATTCATTTAAATTTGAAAATTACAAAAAAAGTGTAATGTCCCTAATAATTTGACCAGCTACTGTATTTTAATATCAGTGGCAGCTTTTGCTTTGGTTTGCATATTTGCTCAAGCAAAAAAAAAAAAAATGTCTTGATAATAATCAACTCACGTCCTCCAACCCCACGTCCTTCGGACTTTTATCTTGGGATATTGTGCAGTCAGCTCTAGGGTTGACTCAGCCTCAAGTGTTTAACATTTAAAATGAATACCTGTTTATACAAGGATAATGGAACCGACCGAAATGTCACATTGACCACGTGACTTTCATATCTATGGCAAGAAACGAAGAACTTACTTTTCTCCCCTTATACGTCTATAGAAGTTATTGTTATGCTATAAAAGTTGCAACCCCCACATTTCTACAGCATGAGCTGCCACTGCTCCCACTATTTGACCATAAGTTTTTCGCATCCATTTTGCCATCCATACGTTGATTCTTTTTTTTTTTTTTAGATAAGCACTTTATTATACATAACCTCACATATTCTAAAACGCTGTGTAGAAATATTTTAAAATGAATGGTTATTTAAGAGGGAAAAAGATGATTTTAATTACCTCAGTATATATTCAGTAAGAAAATAAAAATAATAATGCTCCTATTTTACAGTATTAGACGTATTTATATTAAATATTTATACATATTATGTAAAAGTACTAAGCATTTACTTGTGACGACATTGTCTTTATAAAAAAAACCGGCTGTAGTGTTCCTTGTTCTATAATGCTGATGTATAAAATATTCCTACTCTTATTTTGTGCTCACAATATTAGCATGAAAAAGTACGTAAGATGATGAATGTTTGTAACATATTTTATTTGTTGCAGTTATTGGCGAGGCGAGTGTGCAGTTGCAGTCGCCCGAGTCTGCGTCTTATATAACACCGGGAAGTGACGTCATATTAAGATGCCATCTGGACGCTTCCGGCGACATTAGATACGAGTGGTTCCGGTAAGGGTTCTGATGTATTACCTGAATTTAAATAACGGTGCATAGCTGACCATCCGATCTGATTAAAAACGAGACTATAGACGAGAATATTAATAAATTAATGAAGATTAATCTCTCATTTTACTTTCTCTCTCTGACAATCTTCTTGGGCATTGTCAGCTATTTCACTCACATAAATTATCTTCTTTGTTGTGTTGAGTCTTTGCAGGTATTTACCCCTGGTAATTCAATCTTCTTTTTCAAATCCTTTTTAGCATCTTTTTATTCTCATCGCGTGTCCTGTCTATTCCTGAGTATCTAGTCTTTCCAGGAATCCTACGTACCATTTCTTACTAGTTCTTTTACTATCGAATTCATCTACGAAGAAAAGTTGCGAAGTAACACATGTAAAGAACTAGCGTACGACTGCTGATAAGAGCTGGCAACAACGGAAGAAAGAAACATAAGGAATTAATGGAAACAACGTCTCCATCCAAACCACGTCTTTATCTGCCTGATACTTAATAGAGTATCTAGTCTTTTCAGAAATCCTACGTACTATTACTTACTAGATCTTATACTATCGTCATCATCTACGAAGAAAAGTTGCGAAATAACATATGGAAAGAGCTAGAGAAGGCTGGAAGAAGATGGCAAGATGGGAAGAAAGAAACATAAGGAATTAACGGAAACAACGTCTCCATCCAAATCACGTATCCATCTGCCTGATACTTATCTATCGTGCTGATGTTATCGTCATCATCTACGAAGAAACGTTGCGAAATAACATATGGAAAGAGCTAGAGAAGGCTGGAAGAAGATGGCAAGATGGGAAGAAAGAAACATAAGGAATTAACGGAAACAACGTCTCCATCCAAATCACGTATCCATCTGCCTGATACTTATCTATCGTGCTGATGTTATCGTCATCATCTACGAAGAAAAGTTGCGAAATAACAAATGGAAAGAACTAGAGTACGACTGCTGGAAGGAGATGTTAAGAGGGGAAAAGAGAAAAATAAGGAATTAATGGAAATAAGGTAGAGAAGAAAAGGGGTGCCCAGCAACAGAAGTTGAAAATTGACTAGTAGGACAGAGCATTAGAGACGAGCTAGTCAAATGCCATGAAGATAGCAAGATACATGAAAGAAGAGAGAAGATTAGAACATATAAGTCCAACTTCTAGTACAAGCATATGTGTAATAACTTTAAACGTCCCTTGACATCTCGTTTCAGAAAATAAGAACATGAAAACGATAGTAAAATTCAGAATGGGGATCAAAAAATGGGGAAAAAATGAAGAAAGGAGGTGCAGGGTTTGCAATAGTGGAGATGTCTGCCAGAAGAGGAGATGTTTGAAGATTACAAAGTACAGTCCATGCTTCACGAAGCCAGACCGAAGGTCTGGTGGATGAAGTTTGACTTCGATGACTAGTTTTTGACTTCTTCCACAGAATCAATTTTTTGCCATTCAAATTATTTTGAAGAGAACGAAACAGATGAAAATCTGAAGGGATTCCCATTTTAACTCCCTCAGTTTTTGCAGTGTCTGTTGAGCGATATGTGGTCTAGCGTTGTCGTGGCGAAAGATTATGCTTTTTCGATTAACCAAACTTGGACGTTTTGCTTGGATTTCCACATTGAGTTGGGTGAGTTGCTCGCAGTACTTCTCCGCAGTTATAGTTTTGCCACGTGGAAGAAGCTCGAAATAAAGTATTCTTCTGCAATCCCACCAGACACATAACAACACTTTCATTGGATGCAATTCAGGTTTTGCCAAAGATTCTGCTCGTTCACTCCCATGCTTCCAGCTTCTTTTTCTTTTTATGTTGTGATACATAATCCATTTTTCATCTCCAGTTATTACTCGATCCAAGAAAGGTTCATTTTGTTGACGGGCAAGGAGAGAAACGGCAGTGGAAACACGTTTCAGTTTGTTCCGTTCTGTCAAAATGTGCGGAACCCATATATCGAGTTTCGAAGTATAACCAAGTTTTTTTAAATGACGAAATGCTGTCGATTTGTCAACATTTAACTTCTCAGCAATCTCTTCAGTCGAAATCCGTGGATTACTATTCACCAAATCACGGATACAGTCATTATTACACGGGCACGAACTTTTGTAATCACCTGATATATTCGTTCACATATAGATGGTGTTATTTAACACTACCGATGTTTTACTTCTACCGATGAATCACCCCTCGAACATAGTCTTTGGGGCATACCTCGTAGTTATTATCTATGAGACTTATACCTAGCTAGATGTCTCTTTTAGTAACACAGTTTTGTCAATGTATATTTGGTGAATGACGAAGTTTCTGCAATAAAGTGCAGCATAAGCAGGCACCCTAAGAATGTAAACGACAAAAAAAATTAAAGTGCTGAGAGTAAGTTTCGATTTAAGCATATCCAATAACTGCCCATGCTATCAAACAGAGCTTTATTCGCCTTATGTTAACAAATCTCTTCATATTTTGCTTGTTTGTATTACCATGTATGTCAATTCTTCTTTTTCTTTCACATTTATACATATTTAATCAGTATACTCCATGTTTCCATTACATCTATACGTAGACCGACGCATTACATATTCAGCGGGACAAAACAAACAAGAACAATCTAATTACACACGAGCAACAGAAATAATTAACACTTTTAAATCCTCGCATAAATAAAACATTGACAATATCGATTTGAATTATTATTCAGAGACGAAACAACCAGATGGGAAATTTAAAGCAAAATCTCTTTTCTACGCCATTGATACTGGTACTAAAATTTAATTATAATGCAGTTTTTAAAGAAATGTCTTTAGGGCACTATTCTCTACTTCACACTTCAGTGATAATAAAAGGAGTAGATCTTTAAAAATTAACATATATGGTAGTAAGTTTGTCTTTGCTATTTTAACATTTAAAATTCATAGTTAAATTGGTCTTTTGTTTTCTTTTAAAATTAGTTACAAACATTTTTAAGCTTCACAGATATCGTTTGGGTTTTTAATTATTTAAGCAATAAGTAAAACTATACAATTTATAAATGTATAGTATTTCCAAAATTAAATAGCCACTCTTCCTTTCTGATTCCAATAATGACAGATAACATAACCATTATACCTGCTGAGTTTACGGTTCTGTTAAAAATAGTTGTCAGGACCGTAATAATTATTTAAAATAAACATGTTTTCTTTTATGCTATTTAGAATGAACTGTATATACATGACATTCCTTCACATTTTTATCAGGTTTAGGCTGGCTATATTTGAATTATAAATACAGGCATGTTTAAAAATCGTTTTGTTTTAAAGTCTTTATAGTCTATATTAAATACTTCAAATTTGCACAAACAAAAATAATTATTTTTTTGCAACAAAAATAAATCCTAGCAACTTCAAATAATTATACATATGGCTAACTTTGTATGAAAATTCTATTCCATCTTCTTCCAATTTTTAGGGTTTTGTAGGTATGACCAAAAAACTCTTATACCGTCATTTTGTCGTCTGTCTGTCTGTCTGTCTATCTGTCTGTCTGTCTGTCTGTCTGTCTGTCTGTCTGTCTGTCTGTCTGTCTGTCTGTCTGTCTGTCTGTTCGGTAAAAATTGTAGCCAAACGGCTAAACCTAGAGAGTTAAAATTTGGCATGCTTATACAATTCTTTGACCCGCACATAGGAAAAATACTAAAACATCTAAAAAACATACCCCCCTAAAAATATAAACAAATATGTGCTCATCGAAAACAAAAATATTATTTTTTAATTTTGAGTAGGGTATCAAATGAAAGCCCTTAGTACGTGGATTAACGATCAAATTTTTATTTTTGCAAAATAAATTATTTTGACGTGATTTTTGCCAAAATTGTGCAAAAAATTTTTTGTCCCACACTTTGTAGCCCAGATGGTTTAAACTAAAAATCTAAAAAAATTCTGAGTAATCTATATTGGTGTGAACCGAAATAGTACAACAGGAATTTTTGATCAGATTATGTTTTCGGAAAATAACGCATTTTTTGTGGTTTTTGGTTCACAAAGTACAAAAGTTATACCAATGAAGAGACACTCACACGCAAAGCGTACGATAGCGCAATGGGTTAGAGCGCTGGTGTCGTAAGCTAAAATACGAAGGGTTTCGAGTTCGAGTACGGAGTGAATTTTATTTTTTCTGTTTTTTTTTTTTGCATTTTTATTATGTTGAAATTATTTTGTCAAAATTCTAGTTATATTTTGACAAATGTTGTATTTAATTTTTAAGAGCGTAAATTTAATAACCAGTCTTATTATATGATTAACAGACGATAAATTATTTTAAAAATATCGTTCATTTTGCCGTGATTACTACAAAGTAAAATTTGTCCTACACACTCAGCATACCGCCTTCACTTATTATATACCTGCGAAACCCTGAAATGTGTGAATATTCACACTTCACATCAATTTTTTTATAAAAAGATTCACACTCGGCACTATATTTTTCGAATAAAAGTAGTATATTTTATTTATTATTGTTTTAGACATAAAACTATCTATTTTCTTGAAAACTTGTTAATCAGGTCGTTTTCGCTGCTGATTTTTGCCACGAACAATGATTGTTTTGTATGGAACACTAGTTAATTTCGCAGTTCTAAGTATAGGTTTGTCATTACCTTCCGAAACTAACTTTTTATAAACGTTCAGTTTCAGAATTTTGCAATCTTCTGACAAATGACATTTTTCTTTAGTAGCCACGTCCAAATTTTCGCATTCCACATCAACGTCCACATTTTCTCACTCCAAATCACCTTGCACAGATTCACTATTTTCACTACAGTAATTAGGAATTTCTTCAAAATCAAATGGTCGCCAAAGAGCCATGTTGTTAATATGTACGCTATGAACGTTGAAAATTATCTAACAAACAAGTATAACAACCCTTAAAATTTAGAAACAATAGGATTATAAATTTGGAAAATATCCAGTAATGGTTTTTAAGAAACTTCAATTGAACTAGTGTTACATCTATGCAATTTAAATTTATAATTCCCTTAATACCTCTTTTCTTTTTACAGCTACGAGTCTTGGCCATAAACCCATTACGGCTTTGTTAAGCTCCTTAACAAGAGTGTCCATTTCATTTTGGAAATACTATACTAGGAGAAAAAAGCCCGTCATTCGACCTGAGGGGGTTACAAAAATGAGAAATATTAGGAAAACCTCAATCTCCTTCAACTGAGATTGAGTTGCTTTATTTTTACTTTTTTTGAACAAGTTTCTTTGATTTTCTACTTCTTTTTCTTTTCTACCTGCTATTCGTTTGCTTTTTGTGGGCATATTTTAGTTAATCGCTTAATTTCTTTTTCTTCTGTGTCCTTGCACAGTCTCTGAACTTTTTCTGGGGTCGTTTCATTATCTCTCTTCAGTCTTTTTTCTTCTCTGCTAGTCGTTGCAATTTTGCAGGTGCATTTTGAAGTCTTATTCGCTTGTTAGTGTTTGGCCAATGACTTTATCTCTCAAAAGTTTTAGCAAGAGTACGATGCATTTTCTTTCTTTCTCTTCTACTGTTTTACAAGGATTGATTGGAATAATAGGGTAAACTTTTTTCGATCTCTAGTTCGATCCAAAGGTTTTGCTCTTTGTTGGGAAGATACTTTTGGTTTCTTCTTGAGTGTCTTTCCTCTCTTTATAGAATTTTGATCAGAGACTTCGGGTATAGGGTATAGACCTTGTTTTAGAGGGCATTGGTTTGGTAACAGAAATGGTTCTAAGGTTGATTTCTCATAAATACTTAGCAAGTGTGGTCGCATCTGGGAATGATAGTACAACTAAGTCTGTAGAACCAACAAAAGAGATTAATGTAACGAAATGCATTGATTAGGCAATTTGCCTATATCTGATGTAGTATTCTATTAGTTTTTTTCATATTTTGTGGTATAAGAGAATATTTTTTTGATTTTAACGAATAGGAATAATGGAATTCTATGCACATAATACAATAACGAATTAATGCCACACGAAAAACGAACGCCATTTTTTATTAGAAAGGGATGTCAAGTTTGAATTCAGCACACGTTGCAACACAGAATTGATTTTTGATTACGCTTCTTCCAATATCTCCAACTCAGACAAAAACATTCTCTCTATCTTAAAAAATACAGGTAAAAATATCATCTAAAACAACAAAATATTTGAGAAAATGAAAACAAATATTCATACTATCAAATATGTTGTTTAAACTTTGACGTGAGGATTGTATGTAACAGCAAAGTTCGATGAATTCAGTCTAAGATCTGTTCAAAATCATACAACATACACTTTATGATTTTACACTTGTTTTTCATGAGAATGTTTCAAAATCAATAAGTCTCAAAACAATGTCACTACAAATATCTTCTACGTTTCTGGGTTTTTCGTTTTCTTATTTTTCAATAATACCGATTAGTGTCTACAGTTGGATTCTGTTCTTCTCAATTTTATTTCATTAAATCCAATCAAATGTTTCATGATATTTTACAAAATAAGTTTTGTAAAGAAACTGAAACGCTGCAAAAAGGTACGTTAAAACTAGAAATTAATATCAAAATTCAAACTTTCGTGGGGAATCGAACCTCTAACTTTCGAATCTCGTGTCCAAGTCTCATAACCAATGAGTTAAACAATTGAAATGACATGTGACTCCTCCAAATGTACATATAATACATATGTAGAGCCTTCATTAATGATTTATAGGAGTTTGAATTTAACGAGTTGTCGTATTAATAATTTTTATCTCACAGGGTTGGGTCTCTAGCTGTACATGACGCAATTAACCATAAACGTACATCGGATAATTTGACACTGACATTGCATGTGCTATTTATTAAGAATGACACAAAAAATCAAAATATAAAGAAAATGACATTTTAAAATGATATTAACCTTAACCAAAAAATGTTTATTGTAAGTATGATTTACAAAGCTAAACAACACGGTCGAAAAGCACGATTTAAACGATGAAAGTAACTAGATTGCAAAATCTAGTTCCGCCTAACCGTTTGGAACAGACTTTATGAATCAAATTTATATCTTGCAAGATTGAGTGCGTTTTTATTATATTTTCATGTTTCGATCTTGTATGACTTCGCGGCCCCCCGGTTCAGAAACGCTGGTCTACACGAATCTCATTGGTCTGGGAAACTGACTTGTCTACTGTACGTCGCACGTGTTTATGCAGTCATCTGAAACAGTCTAATCTCAGCAACTACGTACGAAATCATACATATAAGTTTTTATATTTGGTGGTCGTCAAGGACCTAGTCTCTGACGACTGGTTGCTACATCGTAAGGATTCTGATAGATCTCTCATTGGCACAGGTCCAAGGAACAAGTTTTTTTTTTTTATATTAGGTAGTGTTAAGTTTGATTCATACATTACCGGTCCGGGTTCAGGTCTTTCTTGTCTACAATTCATAAACTACCGAGTAGTGACCGCCACTTGTTCGGAAAATTCTCATTGTTTCCGTATTGAATAGTTGATAGTTGTACTTGGAGAAACTCAAAATTTACAAATATATTTATAAGTCTTATTGACTTTAGTTTTTGTCTTAACAATTTTCAGAATTAGAACTGTTACAAATTCGAGTTTACCTATAAACTATTTAATACATTGCAAGTATTACAGTTTTAGTTTACCACTACACAAAATCTTGTAAGAGTTTTTTGTTAGCAGATCTTTAAATTTTTGAGGTGTTTCTGGAACGAGGGGAAAGAAAATTAAGTAAAAAGTTTTAATTAACTTCCATTTCAGTTTTTACATTAATTAAGTAATTTTACCCCTATAACATTACTTAAAAAACTCATTAATAACTTAGCTAACATTTATATGCAAAATTATGCAGCAATAAGCAATTATATAGAAAATTGATGTTTCATGTATATATTAAACATCAAAGAACTAAATATTTAATTAATATAAAAGACTTAATAAGAAAGGCTTAAGATGAAGAATTACTTTGTGAGGACACAGCAACAAAATTGACACGCAACGAGACCATGCGGGTAATTTCAGGCACATTAAAATCTCCAAAATCATGACCAATAGATTTCTGTAATATTCACCCATCAGAGATCAGAAGACGAACAGCTGCAGGTCGAATGTGGGCAAAGATACATGATCAGACACGCATTCAACAATTACCCATTTTCCAAGATATTGAAGAATGGCTAATTTCTCATCTCAAATCCCTGGGCTAGAGGTAAACTTTGATCCTATACTAGCAAGAGCAAAGTCCTGACATGAAAATCTTCCCTAAGAAGGATAGTATCCAATAGACCCAGAGACAGCCCCGCCAGGCTTTTGTCCTATTTTTCAAAAAAGTAAAGCTGGTACTGTTCCTTTACTTGCCTCAAATTAAACTGTGACAACTCCTGTTTTATTTTTTAAATAGAAATAAAAAAAAAAACATCGATACAGCAACGGCCACAATACCTGAAAGATATTGAAAATAGGGAGAAAAAGAAGGTAATTGCACGCTTCAGGTGTGATAACGAAGAGAGAAAAATGCATTTTGGATGAAGGAATTGTGCAGGATGTGTAGAGAAGCAAGAGATACAATTGAGCACTTGCTGGGGGAATGCGGAGAAATAAGAAGCAATGAAAGAACAAGAAAGGAAGTTCTGAGCGAAAGTAGAGGAGGATATCCATGGATGAAGGATGTAATTTATTTATTTATTTATTGCAAAATTTGACTACACAACAGGCCAAAGCCCAATAACAGTGTAGCACATCATTTACAAAAAAAAAAAAAATTACATATAAATTGACATTATTTATTAGTACATAGTATAAATTATTATTCTTTTAAATTAGAAAGTTTTAAAAAATCTTTTTAAATAATTTTTTAGTACAATAATATTGACTGAAAATATATCGGGAAAATCCCGATTGCTAGCAAATTCATTTATATACAAAACACACAAAAAACAAAAACAATGGTAATAAGCAGTAAAAATTCAAGTACCTAGGCACAGTTTTCGCGGAAGATGGAAAAAGAAATTATGGAAAGAGTAGGCGCACCAAGAAGCATTCAATAGCATCAAAGCATCGTTCTTAACTAAAAAAGAAATACGAACTAATATCAAGGTAGAAATCTTCAAAAAAGTGAATTTTGACATACGCCTCAGAATCCTGGACCACTACAGAGACGCACAGGTCTAAAATGATAAGCTCCGAAATGAGATTTTTAAGGAAAACCGAAGGTAAATCAAAATTGGACAGAATAAGAAATGAAGTATTTAGAGAAAAACTAGGCACAAAACCAGTAGAGACTATAATAGAAGAAGGACAGCTAAGATGGCTGAGACATATACACAGAATGAGTCAAGACAAAATAGTAAAAAGAGTTTATGAAGCAAGAACAGTGAAGAAAGTTAGACCAGGAAGACCTAGAAAAACCTGGCACCAAGAAACAAAAGAAGCTGCAACGAAGAGAGGCGTAAAGTGGGAGGGGATAAGAAAATATACAAAAGACAGAATACGATGGAAAGAAGTATGGAGAACAACACCAGAAAATAAGTAACTCGACTATTATAGCCTTACACCGCAAGGTAGAAAGGCTTCAGGTTTAAGAATTATATGCAGAGTTTGTTCTGGCATATGGTACTAAAAACAAATTATTTTGTCTGGTCGCATAAGTAGGAACTTTTAGATAAAATTGTTTAATAAGATCTGGACAGTCAAATATATTGGTAATTACTTTGAATACAAAACAGATATCAGTTATTATTCGCCTGTTTTCCAAAGATACAAGTCTAATATCAGTAAAGTATTTGAACTTAATATGTTTGATGAATCTATCCTGTATTTTCTCAATTCGATTAATATAAACATAATATTGAGGTGACCAACATACAGAGCAAAATTCAAGCTGGCCCTTACCATAGAACAATATAAATACAAAAGAGTCTCGTATGATTTAAATTCCTTGCCGGTTCTACAAATAAATCCTAACATTCTATAAGATTTTTTTATAATTGTGTCCATATGTACGTCAAATATTAATTTCTTGTCAAAAATTACTACAAGATCCTTCATAAAAGAAACAGAGGCAATCTTATCATTATTGATGAGGTAATTAAAATCAATAAAAGCTCTGTTTCTTGTAAAAGAGATAGAAGCACATTTCGATACATTTATTTTTACTTTATTTAACTTTAAATATTAATTTAATCTATTAAGATCGGATTGTAAATTGGTACAGTTTTGTATGGTAGCAATTTTTTGATATATTTTTAGATCGTCGGCATATAAAAGGAAATTAGATAATTGAAAGCAACTATTTATATCATTAATAAAGATATTAAATAAAAGAGGCCCAAGGTGACTCCCTTGTGGTACTTCTGAGGTGATATATTTTATTTGAGATTTGTAATAGTAATGGCAAGAAGGAAGACGGTTAAAGACCTGAAAACAAAAAAATAATTAAATACGGAAAAATAACGATCAACCTGGACCTCTTATCATATATCAATCCCAACTTCAGGCCGACTGACCCCCAGGGGGTCGACTTCGACCCCGTTGGGAACTCATGGCCTGAGTATAGTGAGAGTTTTGAAAACATAATATTACGCAGAATCTTTCATCCCATTCAAACTAATAGTCCCAAAAATACTGTTTAAAATTTTGTACGCCACTGACATAAAGAAATTTATTCTAAACATTTTCATCAGTTCCAAGGAAGAATCCTTGGAACACCTAGCAAAAAGATGTGGAAAGATGATAAAATGGCAGGAAGAGATAAAGGAGCTGTTGAGTGAAGAAGGAAAGGGAGAAAGGTGGGTGAGAGTACTCGAGGAAAGAAGGAAGGAATGCGGAAAGGTAAGACAGAACTGAGAACAGGAAGGAAGAGAGAGGCAAAGGAGGAGGAAAGAAAAGAGGGAAGAGAAGCGAAAAAAGAGACGAAAGAGGGGCAGAAGAACTGGAGTCGAGAAGGAAGGAGACCAGAGATGGAAGCCGAAAAGAGAATAGGAAGAAAGAGAGGGACACCAGAGGAAGAATGAAGAATAAAGAAAAAAATTGTACTGTAAAGTTGTAATTGTACTGTATTGTAATTATGTATGAGTATTTCTATTTTCATGTAGCACTTAAAATCCTAAACGCCGCAAGGCCTAGGGGAAATAAAGAATTTATATCACTCTTCTAAACATTTTCATAAATTTTCATATTTTCTTGAGTCATAAATCTTAACAAATTGTCATTTAAGATATTTCTTATATGTAACAGCATGTTAAATTTGGCATTGTGCCCATGCGACGGGCGCCACTGAACTCATTACCTACACAATTTTACGCTCGATTCCGGCGCACCTTACTTCACCTTTTTTTATAGCAGAGATCATGAACTTGCTTCTTATTAATTTTTTTATAGTGTCTTCAGTGAGTATTTTAAAACCTGCCTGGCAGCGTTCTTCGGTACACGATCGTGTTTTAGTTATTTTAATTATGTTGGCACTGTATTTATGTTGGTATTACTTTCATTTATTTAATCCATAAGTATTAATAGCGTAATTACAATTTAAATTTTATCATATTATTGTTTTAATATATCAGAGGTTGAAAACTGGCGGCATCAGAACCGCTTGAGGATTTTAGCTGGAAAAGGAGTGGTTCTTTTATTTTGAATACATAAATATAGAATTTCTAACAATCTTCTGCAATGTCTTACAATTTGTATTAATACAAATATACTACGTCGCTCAATAAGTCTCCGGTCTAACTAAAGAAAAACAATTTTTTACCGACCGCCAACATATATAAGGGAGGTATTGTCATCATACCGATTTTGACATTTCGAGATTTCGATGGATCTCCACGAATTGAGCTCACTACATAACGTTTTGACTATTTTTAGCATGATGTCTGTCGGCCTGTCTGTCTGTCTGTCTGTCTGTCTGTCTGTCTGTCTGTGTCTATCCGTCCGTCTGTCTGTGTAAACGTGCAGAGCAAATTCAGCTAAAAGGATTTTTATGAAACTTCATATTTAAGCTTTTGACAACAATGGCACAAGTTGATCAATTTTTGGTAAAAATCGGTTGAGTAGAAATGGGAGTTTACTCGTGTCGATTTTAAGATTTTTGCGAATATTTAACAACAGAAAAATATTTCGAAAAAATGTATTTAACAAATTTTGCTATACAAGGATAACTAACAACTTTTTTTTGAGACATTCCGTGTCAAACGAAAAAATTTTGAAAAAATTTTCGAAATTTTTTCTTAGTATATATTACCGACCGTCAACACATATAAGGGAGGTATTGTGATCATACCGATTTTGACATTTCGAGATTTCGATGGATCTCCACGAATTGAGGTCCCTACATAACGTTTTGACTATTTTTAGAATGATGTCTGTCGGTCTGTCTGTCCGTCCGTCCGTCTGTCTGTCCGTCTGTCTGTCCGTCTGTCTGTTCGTCTGTCTGTATGTCCGTCTGTCTGTGTACACGTGCAGAGCAAATTCGGCTGAAAGGATTTTTATGAAACTTCATATTTAAGCTTCTGCCATCAATGGCATGAGTTGATCAACTTTTGGTAAAAATCGGTTGACTAAAAATGGGAGTTTACTCGTGTTGGTTTTATAATTTTTGCAAATATTTCACAACAAAGTAATATTTCGAAAAAATGTATTTAAGAAAAGTTGCTATAAAAGCAATAACTAATAACTTTTATTTGAGACGTTTCTTGATAAAACGAAAAATTTCAAATAATTTCTGTAAAATTTTTCGAAAATTTTCTCAATTCGAAGTTTCGTTTTTTTCATACTTATATGTAACGTTTCCATGGTCATGATAAATAATATCTCTGTTAGAAAATATTAGGCCAAGTTATTTCTACTCTGCTGCTAGAATGTATTTTATATAAGTACTTTACGATGGCGATCGGTCCTGTGGCGGCCACAGCTGATTTTTTTTTCATACTTATATGTAATATTTCCATGGTTATGATAAATAATATCTCTGTTAGAAAATATTAGGCCAAATTATTTTTACTCTGCTGCTAGAATGTATTTTATACCAGTACTGTGTAATGGCGGTTGGTCCTGTGGTGGCCACAGCTGATTTTTTTAAATTAAAAAAAATACATTTTTTTTAAACAGCTGTCAACCGAGTTTCACACACCACTCCACCCTACACTCTATATTGTAGAGTGTAGTGTGGAGTATTAAGTTATTTTATTTTACCATAAAAAATATTCCTAGACATTCAGCATTCTGTTGGCTTCTTACACTTATTAAATACCTACAAAACCTTGAAATGTGTGCAAATTCACACTTCATATACATTTTTTATAAATCTAGACGTATATATCTAGACGACTCTGCTTACTAGATACCAGCAAAACCCAGAAATGTGTAAAAATTTACATTTCACCAGAATATTTCTGTTGTTCTAACATTTTTCTATTGTTTCCAGAAACGCTGATCGTTTAACTAAGACACCCCGTTTGGAGATCAAGAAGAAACGACTTCATATTAAGTCAGTGAACCCTTCAGACAACGGCGTTTACAGATGCAGTGCATTTAACGATGCAGGCGCAGCGAATAGCGTCAAAAATTTCGCTCTTGCCGTCCCAGGTGAGTTATAAAACCACCCTAATATATTATCATACTATGCAAATTAACTTTAAAAGAAAACTCAGCTTGACTGTCACATAAAGGCTTTTTGCTTAGCGCTATATTGATCGAAAACCTTCGACATATTATGAATTTTTCAGATTTTTCTCTCTACGTACAATATATAGACAGATGTTTCAATGTTCCAGGTGTCTGTTTTATTACATTTTCTGTTTTTTCTTTTTTTTTGATATTTTGTTTGTGAATGGAAAAATATCCGTTACATACGGAATTTTTGATTATTGAATTGGTTTTTAAAAACATTTTTTATTTCGTTTTATTAGGCTTTCGAAAAAAATCCTTAACATTCATTCATTTGTCTGTCTATGTTTATGTTTATCTGTAGGTTGCCTATTATATTTTGGGATTGCGCTAAACTGTGCTGCCATCTGGCAACTGACGCTTTTATCGTAAAGTTTGATATTTTGACAGTATACGTACTCGGAACGTTTTGACGTACGAGCGTGTTGTTTACAGTAACTTGAAAAAATTCATCTCGGATAAAAATTGAATTAAATCGTGAACATTTTCGAGCGATTATTTTTTCTTTCGAAGTGTGTTAACCCAACAACAGTGCATCCATGAACTTAATTCAACTTTTGGCGATGAAGCACCATCAAGGACTACTGTTTATCGATGGTTTGCCGACTTCAATCGTGGCCGTAGTTCGCTTAAGGACGAATTTCGTGAAGATCGTCCAAAATCGGTTGTTGTTCTGGAAAACATTGATGCTGTGTTTGAACTGATATTGCAAGATCGTCATGTGACTTATCATGAGATTGAGGATTGGATTGAGATTGGGCATTAGTGGGACCAACATACATTCACTATTGCATGAACATTTGGCCGACAAAAAGATTTGTTCGCGTTATCCCACATATTTTGACAATCGCAATGGAAAAAGCGTGAATCAGAGTGGAAAAACTGCTTCGAAAATTGGTTCGGGGTACCCCTTACGATTTTTTCAAATTTTCAGCAAAATTTTGTTTTCGCTGACTTATTTCATGAGTATTGTATTATTTACTTATGTATTTTGAGCCATAGATTTCAAAAATAATCTCCATTACAAGCTAAGGTTTATCGTTTTTGAATAAATTTTGAAAAAAACTGATAGGAAATAACCATGTTTCAAAAAATACATTTGAGAGGGAGCTTTAAATATATTTTTTTTAGACTCCCCATTGAACATTTTTAAAATTTTCGTAATATTGTCACATAGGTAATCCTAGGTCAGGATTACGACATCTAGACATTGTGACGCTTAGTTGTCTGATTAAAAAACTATTTGTCAGCGTCTAACGTATGTGGCCTGATTACGAAATGCGTACGCCGCATTTTCGTAATGAGGAAATATTTGTCGTGACGAATGAATATTGGAACTGGGTTAACCTTCAGTACAAATAGATGGATGTCGTAGAGTATTGATGCAGAGGAACGTAGCTAACTCCACTACACGTACTAATCCACACGATGACGACCAAGACACCGACGCCAGATACTTGTACCGCTGGTGAACAAAGCAAGTAGTCACCATGTGAGTGGGAGAAGACTTCTCTAGGCTCCTCGACTCCCTGATGGGTAGCCCCCGCCTCGGAGATAGGTCCAAGCCGATCCTGGCCAACACGGGGTGGACCGAAGACTTCCCCAACTCCATGAGCAAATTCATACAATACTTTGTAATTTGGATTTATAATTAATAAATTTGTATTGTTATAACCAGGAGTTGTCTTTCAATCAAGCCACCCACGTGACAATATTAAGCAAAAATCTATGCAACAATCAAAATAGAATAGATCGAATGGCGAGGAATCCAAAAATATGCCACACACTAATGCGGAAAGGTGCAGTACTTACAGAAAACGCATGAGAACTGACGCTACAAAACTGAAAATGAAGAGCAGTACAATACAGCAGAAGGACCACGCGGACGTATTCACGTAAACCCTAGCAGTTGTAACCCCGAACACAACCTACCCATATATATATACTTTTTTGTCAGATTTTTAAAAACAACGTTGACGAATCTACTTTGGGACCCAAAGAAAAATCTGCGCGAGAGGGAAGACAAAATATGAAGTTACACCACTGTATATAAGGGTTGTTTAAGTCTATAATAGCCATAGATTTATGGTGCTAATAGCCATATATGCTGCGAGCCAACATTTTTAAACTAATCATATTAACTGCAAAACTAAATACGTTTAGTTTAAAAATGTATTTATTCAGTCAATTTACTTTCATTGCAAAATTCCTATCCTTAATTCTTTCCTATTTTAAATTCTATTATAATTGTTAGCAACTTTACGCTTGCAAATTGGAATAAATACAGAGATTAGAGTATTTTGCATTTTATCAGGGTAACAATTAATTATTCCCATATATCTGAAATGCAGCGTAAGTTAGTGACGCAAGCTCGGATTAGACTGGGGATCAGCACACGAGAGCACTGCTGCGCTCGCTTTTTAACATAAAACACGCCAACCTGAGAAGGCATATGATCTCCTTTCACACGTTATTAGTTTTTTACAACACTTTATTGCTTATTTACTGTTGATTAGAACATTAGAAACACGCGAAAAATAGTCATGATTAAAACATATAAAAACACGGTTATATACCTGGTTTTATTATAAATACTGTCATAAAGTTTTCATTGAAAATCAGTAAGATATTTTAATTATCTTCCATTACACAATATATAGATGCAACTTAAATAATAAACACCAATCAGTTTTCAAGGAGTGCGACAAGGGGCGCCCATGTCACCAACTCTCGTTAACGTACACATCCAGATGGCTATTGACCACATAAGAGAGAGGATAAAACACAGAGCAGGTGTAAAGGTACAGAGAAGGAAGATTGACATGATTCTGTTCGCAGACGACATCGCGATATTAGCGGCAAGGATTTAAGACTCATCAAAAACCTTTATGAAATGCAAGCAACGGCCGTAAGAATTAAGAATCGAATATCAGAATATAAACAAGTGAAAAAAGGAGTCAGACAAGGATGTTAATGACACCAGACTTGTTTAACTGTTATAGCGAACAAATTTTCCAACATATAGAGAACATAGGAGATGTAAATGTAGGGGGAAGATGCTATAATAATATTAGATATGCTGATAATGCACTGTTGATTCCGGAGAACGAAGAAGATATGATTGAATTACTCACTAAAGTACAAAAAACCAGTGAAGAACAACAACGCACTTCGGATTTTAGACCAACATAATACAAAGAATAAAAAGTTACAAATACCTTGGGAGCATTATAGCAGATAATAGAAGAGTGGATGCCGACAGGTGTGTAAATCAAGGCTTCGAACCGTTATTTTTTTCGGTTCGGGTTTCGTTCCAGTTCAATTAAAAAAATATATATCGGTTCGGTTCCGGTTTTCGTTCCGGCAAAAATAACGGTTTTTTTCGGTTTTCGGTTCAGTTCCGAGTGATAAATTTGTAAATGCTTATACTAATAATAGAAATTTATTTTCTACTATAATTTAGTAGAACATTTTATTCCTTATTTTGTAATAATCATACCAAGACCGCTGCTAAGGGGGGGATTCTTGGCGTTCACCCCCCCCCCTCCTTCCGAAATAATAGAAGAGCATTTTTTTACTTATCAGTTAAAAAAAATACGTTTTTTTTCTGCTCATCAGTTTAAAAAATAATCTTAAATAAAATGTATTTTATATTCACTCACATAAACATTATCTGAACCGAAATAAACCGATATTTTTTTTTCGGTTCAGTTCCGGTTTTCGTTCTGACAAAAATAACGGTTCAGTTCCGGTTCGAAGCCCTGGTGTAAATTAAGTAACCGGCCTGATTTTTTATTTTATTTTTTTTTATTCGAATAGAATTACAATTCAATATTGTTTTCCTTAAAATAACTTTCTTGGGAAGCCACACAGCGCTGGAGACGGTTCTTCCAATCCTCATAGCAGTGCTGGAACTCGGATACTGAAATAGCTTTCAGCTGGTCGATTACGGACGTTTGAATGTTTTCGAGGGTCCTAAAATGACGTCCCTTGAGGTGATTTTTATTGAAACAACGTCCAAAACGTGAAATTAGGCGGTCACCAAACGTGTCTTTCAATAAATCGATTGTGGCACGAGCTGTGTGACATGTTGCGCCGTCTTGTTGAAACCACAGCTCCTGGACATCATGGCTGTTCAATTCAGGAATGAAAAAGTTAGTAATCATGGCTCTATACTTCCCAAGATTGCTTGGGAAGAGGAAAAAGTCACAAGGACTCAAGTCAGGCGAATAAGGAGGCTGAGGAGCTACATAAATGTTTTTACTGGCCAAAAACTCGTTTATTGAAATTGCTGTGTGACAAGCAGATATTTCTCATGCATTGGTCAAAATCTGATGAACGGTAGTGTGAGTCAAATTTAACTCTTCCCCGATCATTCTGACTGTCAACGGACGATCTGAACGCACAAGATCCCGGAATCTGTCGACATTTTCATCGGTTCTTGAAGATGAAGGCTTTCCGCTGCGTGATTCATCTTCAATCAACTCTCTTCCTTCTGAAAATGCCTTAAACCACCAAAAAACCTGGGTCATTGACAAAACACTCCGAGGCCTGCTAAAGTATTTCAAAAGTAACCGTTGCACTGTGCCCAGGTCTGAAGCAAAATCTGATAGCACACCGTTGCTCAAATGAATGTAACTCATTTTTAGAACGCTCTAGAAAAAACTGTTTCACGAAAAAAATCGCTACTGACAACAAAATTAGTCAATATTGTGGAGAAAATTGGTGTTCCATGATAGCCGAAGTCTGCATCAGATATGGCACTTGATGATGATGATGATGATGATGAAGTATTTTAAATACAGTATTTCAAATACCAGAAAGTAATTGAAATACTTTTTCAAGTACAGTGGTACCTCGACGAAACAAGTTGCTAACTGTTAGCAACTTGTTTCTAATACTGGATAAAAATGTTAAAAGTGTAATGTAAAACAGGCTTTAGTTCATTTGAAAAGAAAAGCGTCACGGTTCGTAACTAAAAATTAAAATGGTGTATAAAAAAAGTTCTTACCTCGAAAATTTTATAATGGGTGTTTTTTTTAGAGGTATAGAACTTTAAATTGCAATAAAACAACGATGGATTATTCCATTGACATGAATTTTTTTTTATTCGAAAGATAATCTTGTGGCATTACATTTTAAATATGATTTCTGGCATATGACCGCCACGGCTGGCTCGGATGTAGTCCAATCTGGACGTCCAATTTTCGATGACTTTTTCCAACATTTGTGGCCGTATATCGGCAATAACACGGCGAATGTTGTCTTCCAAATGGTCAAGCGTTTGTGGCTTATCCGCATAGACCAATGACTTTACATAGCCCCACAGAAAGTAGTCCAGCGGTGTTAAATCACAAGATCTTGGAGGCCAATTCACAGGTCCAAAACGTGAAATTAGGCGGTCACCAAACGTGTCTTTCAATAAATCGATTGTGGCACGAGCTGTGTGACATGTTGCGCCGTCTTGTTGAAACCACAGCTCCTGGACATCATGGCTGTTCAATTCAGGAATGAAAAAGTTAGTAATCATGGCTCTATACCGATCACCATTGACTGTAACGTTCTGGCCATCATCGTTTTTGAAGAAGTACGGTAGCTTCTTCTGTACGCACCGTACGGCGTCTCTGGGGATGCGAGTTATCAATAAGAGTAAACGTGGTGCGAAAACGTTCCATGGTTAATCGAATTAACTGCTCTGATGGACGATTTTGTCGACGATAAAATGGACGTAGTGCGCGATACGTATTCCGCACAGAACCATTATTTTCGAAATAAAATTGCACTATTTGCAAGCGTTGTTCAGGCGTGAGTCTATTCATGATGAATTGCCAAACCAAACTGAGAATAAATCACTTGACAGCTGTTAAATCGGTCGCCATCTTGAACAGTAATGCCAACTTAAAGTTCTATACCTCTAAAAAAAACACCCGTTATATAGAGAAGTTGGTATCACAGTACTTTATTTAAAATATTCTCAGCTTGTGCACCACCCTAATATCTCCTTTGTTGTCTCTATAGTATTAGATGTCTGTGATAGTTTTTTCTATCAACCGAACCTCCACATATTCTTATATCTATGTCCCTTTTTTGTGCCCCACTAACTAGACATAATTTATATAATTTTCGAATTTATATTTCAACATTGTTTGATTTCTTGTGGTGAAACAGTGGAATGCTATTGTTCTATCCGGATTTCGTCAACTGTCAATAGTTTTTTATGCGACTGGGTTAAAATCTTCTCTTTTTACAGGTGACCAGACTGCGTTGATCCAAACAGTACCTATCAATCAGCTGGTAAAAAAGGGGGAATCGGCAAAATTCGACTGCGTTTATCAACACTCGAATGTTATCGAGTGGTATTTTAAGGATATAGGACCACTAGAAACGAATAACAGGTAAGAGAAAAATACAGAATTTAAAAAATAGAGCTAAGTCGCGTTTAAATGTTGTATTTTTGCATGTAGAATAGACAATATCTCGCTTTACAGAAGAGATATGATCCTGAAATCCGTATATCGAATTAATTTTCATGAAAACTATATGTCACGCTCCTTGAAAAAAGTTTGTCTGTCTGTACATTACTTCTCGAGTATGGCTTAACTAATTTTGATGCAGTTTACGCTAGGGTTGTACATCGAAGGCAACAAATCGATGTTTAACATCAATGTTAACATCCGTGCTTACTATTGATGTTGAAAAAACATCAAAGGAAAAACATCGATGTTTCCGATACATCGATGTTTTATTAATATTAAAAAATCAGCTGTGGCCACCACAGGACCGCCCGCCATCATAAAGTACTTGTATAAAATACATTCTAGCAGCAGAGTAGAAATAACTTGGTCTAATATTTTCTAACAGAGATATTATTTATCATGACCATGGAAACGTTACATATAAGTATGAAAAAATTCAGACAAAAATATCGAAAAATTTTACAAAAATTTTTCAAAATTTTTCGTTTTATCAAAAATCGTCTCAAATGAAAGTTATTGGTTATTGCATTTATAGCAACATTTGTTAAATAATTTTTTTCGAAATATTTTTCTATTGCTAAATATTCGCAAAAATCTTAAAATTGACACGAGTAAACCTCCATTTTTAGTCAACCGATTTTTACCAAAAGTTGATCAACTCTTACCAATAATAGCAGAAGCTTAAATATGAAGTTTCATAAAAATCCTTTGAGCCGAATTTGCTCTGCACCGACTGCCAACATATATAAGGGAGGTATTGTGATCATACCGATTTTGACGTTTCAAGATTTCGATGGATCTCCACGAATTGAGGTCCCTACATAACGTTTTGACTATTTTTAGCATGATGTCTGTTGGTCTGTCTGTCCGTCCGTCTGTCCGTCTATTCGTCTGTGCGTCTGTACGTCTGTCCGTCTGTCCGTCCGTCTGTCTGTCTGTGTACACGTGCAGAGCAAATTCGGCTATAAGGATTTTTATGAAATACTACTGAATTGACTAGAAATGGGAGTTTACTCGTGTTGATTTTAAGATTTTTGCGAATATTTAGCAACAGAAAAATATTTCGAAAAAATTTATTTAACAAAAGTTGCAATAAATGCAATAACTAACAACTTTTATTAGTTTATTATTCATCCAGTTGAGAACGTTGAACAAAAAAGATTATTTTCTTATCATAAACAATTTTTGTTAAATACATTATTCTGTTAAGTCAATAATAAGGAAGATATTTTAAATTTTATAGTAAATAGTTTCAAACCTAAAACACACTTAAAATGAAAATTTTGAGAAGCCATTATAGCCTAAGTTCGAATTACGTTTAAATATGTCCAGCCGTTTTTGCGTCGATCTTGGACAGACAGACAGAAAGACAGACACAAAATGATTTTTTTGCGGATATCGTCTTATAATCATCCGAAACGTGTAGAAACTGTATGATGCCGAAAAAAAAGAGATATAACCTCCAATTTTATTAATATGGAAAATATCCAAACGTTCTTTTCTTTCCGGACGACGCAAATCTAATCTTCGTATATCTTCTGCTATATCAAAAAATAGAATACTTATAATGATAAAATTTTACCCTCATACTTATCACCAGACCATTATAAAAATTTTAAATGATGATAATCCAGACTTGCCATCCCATTATTTTTCACTATCTCAACATTAACGACTGAATTTGGAAAGGTGAAAAAAATTTGTCAAGAGTTCGATAACGATGAATTTTTAAGGGGAACTCTCATGAAAGGGTGGTTGTGTGAGGGGAAAACAAAGGGCAGGTCAGGGGTAAATTGCGCGAGGGATATTGCATGATGAATCACGAAACAGACAAGATCTGACATGTCAGAGTTATGTTTGTTTATTGTTTAATTAACGTACGTACATGATAAATATTCAAATACATATTACCAGGTATTAGTAGGATGTAGTAGGTTGTTTACAGATGAAAATAAATTATATTCGCAGATGGTAGCCATATTAGTACATAAAAGTTCAAAATTTATTCAAAATATACAGTATTGCATAAAGTTGTAATAAAGTACCGAAAACGTTGCAAATTATGTAAAATCGTACTGATTAAAACAGGGGTAGCCATATTTTTTCACTATTAGAACAAGAGGACTTATTTTTTATTTATTTTATTTTATTTTTATTATATTCGTGGCAGTGGCGCACCCAGGAATTTTGTTTGGAGGGGGCCCGGAAGACAAAACTATGAATAAGGTTCTCACTTCTAGATTTCAAATGATGATCTAAAAAAAAGGTTTTTTCTCGCTACGGAAATACAAATGATGACCTAAAAAAAAAAATTGATGTGAAGTGTGGATTTTCACACATTGCAGGGTTTCGCAGGTATATAATAAGTGAAGGCGGCATGCTGAGTATGTAGGACAAATTTTGCTTTGTAGTAATCACGGCAAAATGAACGATATTTTTAAAATAATTTATCGTCTATTAATCTAAGAGCCTTAAAAACAAATTTTATGTTAAAATATTTTTTTGTTAATTTTAATTCGAATAACTAATACCATTGTTTAGGTTTCTAAATATGTGCAGTATTTTTTTTATATAGCAAGGTTCATTAAGATTTTTAAAAATGCACCTATGGCTTCCATTGGTTGTTTTAAGTCATATGCTCTGCCCCTCTGATTTCGTATGCATGACACATAGAATGAAAATATAATTCTAGCAATTCCAACCGGTTATTAAATTTACGTTCTTAAAAATGCCACATATAACTAGAATTTTGACAAAATAATTTAAACAAAATAAAAATGAAAAAAGAACAAAAATAAAATTGTCTCCTCTGCCCGGGAGCTTACCCTAGTTTGCTGCGTAGCAAGCGAGCAAGCTAACCATTAGACCAGGATACGCCTTCTAGTATAGTGTGTTACATAACTATAACTTTTGTACATCGTCAACCAAAAAACACAAAATTGCGTTATTTTCCGAAAACATAATCTGATCAAAAATTCCTGTTGTACTATTCCGGTTTACACCAATGTATATTACTTAGGTTTTTTTTTTTTATTTTTAGTTTAAATCATCTGGGCTACAGGCTGTGGGACAATTTTTTTTGCACTATTTTGGCAAACATTGCATCAAAATAATTTATTTTGCAAAAATGAAATTTTTATCGTTAATCCACGTGCTAAGGGCTTTCATTTGATACCTTACTCAGAATTTAATTTAATTTTTTTTTCGATGAGCACATATTTGTTTATATTTTTATGGGATTATATATTAGGGGATATGTTTTTTAGAATTTTTCTTATGTGCGGGTCAAAGAGTTATATAAGCATGCCAAATTTCAACTCTCTAGGTTTAGCCGTTTGGCTACAATTTTTACCGAACAGACAGACAGACAGACAGACGACAAAATGACGGTATAAGGGTTTTTTTGGTCGTTCCTACAAAACCCTAAAAAGGAATAAGAAGACCCTAAACAACCTATATATAACACTTCACTCAATAAATCTCCGGTCTGACAAATATATGGTAACACTGTTGACCGACCCATATGATTTCTGGATAGTACTAACCTTCAAACGATACGTGTGAAAATTTTATGACATTCTGACAATTAGTTTAGAGGTTACAGTGGTTTTAGTGACTCCAGTTTTGTAATTTTCAAAACAATGGATACAAAAGAATTTCCTGTGTTGATTAAACATTGTTTTTTGATGGGAAAAATACTGTTGAAGCCAAACAGTAGCCTGATAAGCGTTATAGAGACTCTGCACCAGGCAAATCAACTATTACTGATTGGTATGCTGAATTTAAACGCGGTCGTACAAACACCGATGATGCTGAACGCTCTGGTCGCCCAAAATCGGCAGTTGTTCCGGAAAACATAAAAAAAGTCCACAAAACAGTTTTGAAAGACCGTAAAGTGGGTGCCGCGTTCGCTTACACCGGACCAAAAACAACAACGCGTCGATGTTTCAGAGCTGTTCGGAGCTGTTAAAGCGAGATAAAAAGGATTTCTTGCATCGGTATGGGACAATGGATGAAACATGGATCCACTACTACACTGTCACCTGAATCAAAAAGATCGTCAGCTGAGTGGACAGCAGTCGGTGAAAGTCGTCCAAAGCGACCAAAAACTCAAAGTCACAAGTCGATGAAAACCATTGTTAAATTGAATGAATTACGCTTCGAATTGCTTCCTCGCCCACTGTACTCTCCAGATCTGGCCCCCAGCGACTACTGGCTTTTTGCAGACCTCAAAAAGATGCTCTAGGGAAAGAAATTTGACTCAAATGAAGAAGTGATTGCCGAAACCGAGGCCTATTTTGAGGGCAAAGACAAATCGTTCTACAAAGAAGGCATCGAAAAGTTATAGGAGCGTTGGAATGAATGTATCACTCTTGAAGGATGTTGATGAATAAAGTCGAATTTCTAAAAAATAAATTGTTTTTCTTAGTTAGACCGGAAATTTATTGAGCGACGTGGTATGTGATGTTCGTTAAAAATGTAATTTTGTATTTAATAATAGGAATTATTTGAATTGAAAATTGCAAAGTTTATTTTTGTTTGTCTGGACAATGATCAGTCGAAAAACATAATACAATAAATAAAACTTTAATTTAGTGTATAATTTGGCTGTTACCATAAAGCTTAATAACTAAATTACTGTGATATTTATTATGAGGTAGTATTTATGAAAATAATAATATTGATGTGTAACACATCTGGATTAGTCTGGCGAGTTTTACAGCAGTTGTTCAATCATCATTTATATGGTAATGCGATTGAAGTGTCTGTGAATGGCGCTAACTCCGGGTTAGGAATATTATTCTTGCTACTATTTCAAGAGATTACTGATCACAGATAACTCTCAAGTGCAAATCGCTAAATTAGCATAGGATTAACACTCTGAGAAAAAGAACAGATTAAAATGCTGACTTAAAAGTGAGATTAGCTTCTGAAGAAACTTTGGAAAACAGTTTTTTTTATTAATCCTTTTTTGGTTTTTTTCTTTAAATAGAAATGGAAGGTCTTGACGCATAAAGGGCGAAAATGTTATTAATTTGATACGATTTTTCACAAATTTGTGCTGAGAAGTTTTTCACTCAAAGGGGTAGATAAAAATATATGCAAAAAAATCTAAGTAACTCACCGGAATTGTACTACAGGATTGTAATTGTTTTTGAACGGAGTATTTTTTCGAAAAATATTTAAATTTTTGTCTCGATGAAAAGGTTAATTGTTTCATTTTTTATTTATTGTAGGATGATGATGATCAAATGAAAGCTCTTAAGTTGTAGATTATGAGGCAAAATGTAGAACAAATGGCGAACAATAATTTTAAAAAAAAATCTTATTTTTACACGATTTTTGTTAAAATTGTGCTAGTTGTAGGTTATAATCAACTGAGGATTCGGTAGCCATCTTCCTGACGTCAGTTCTTATGTTTTACAATTGATGCTCAGAATTTCTGTGTTTTTAAATAAAAAATACTATTTTTCTGATGATACAACTATATACATAGTTACAGATAAAATATTGTATTTATTTATTTATTTATTTATTTATTTATTTATTTATTTATTTATTTATTTATTTATTTATTTATTTATTTATTTATTTATTTATTTATTTATTTATTTATTTATTTATTTATTTATTTATTTATTTATTTATTTATTTATTTATTTATTTATTTATTTATTTATTTATTTATTTATTTATTTATTTATTTATTTATTTATTTATTCATTTATTTATTTATTTATTTATTTATTAATTTATTTATTTATTTATTTATTTTACATCGGCCTATTTCTGCAACGAGGCTAATCGCCGATGCCAGGGGGCGAGCTCCTACACCTGGATGAGGGGTGAATGATTGTGAAAATGGAGTAATGTAAACATATTATTCTCGCCCGAATAATATTACCAACGAAGAAGGCTCGAACCACCGACCGCCCACTCCAGACTGTTTCTAACAGTTTAAAAACGCACGACTTAATGCGCTCGGCCACTCCGTTGGCAAATATTGTATTTGACTTGCATATAATAGCTATATTACAGGATAATTATAACCCTTGCCTATGGCTCGGGTAGTAAACTTCATCCTCATGTAATATAGCCTGCATTATATGCTTGTTAAATAAAATAATATTGTTTCATAACCTGTAACTAAGTGACATTGATATATAGGGGCTGAAAATTTTCGAAATTTTTTTGGCGCACTGCGAGAAATGCTGTTTGCAAAAAAAAAAATTAAGTAATGTAAATTAATTGTAAACGATTTTTTTCGAATTTCGATTTTTTTTTTCGAATAATATCGAAATTTGAAAAACATAGGAATTCATATTGGTGTACCGAAATAACACAAATTGAATTTTTGATCAGTTTATTTTTCAAAGCATCGAAAATTTTGTATTTTGGAAAAAAATGTATTTTTATTTAAATTTTATGTAGGGTATTGAATGAAATTTCACAGTACTTGGCTTAACAGACGAGAAATTATGCTCAAAATAATTTATTTTGACTTGAGTACAGCTAAAAAGTATTGTCACAAACATTTGACCTCTTTTTGGCTCTTTCTTAATCATCATTGGTGCGACAGCCCGAGGTGAGCCTTGGCCTCCTGTTTCCAGGTTTCATGACTATATTTTCATGTACATTCAGGAGTAATATGGTCAGTATTACGTCCATTTTTTAACGTACACAGAAAGGCACCAGCATTTTATAGTCTGTTGCAAACGGCTAAGTAGAACCTGTAATTTGTATAAATATTTTTACACAAATTATTTGACATAAGCAGGAATTGAACTCACGTCCGTGCCTTTGCTTAGCGGACAAATAGGTACAAACGATTTAACGTTTGCAGCTACAGGCTTGCTTTTTGCCTCTTTGACTTACTAAAATACCTTGCGTGTGTAAAAATGCATACCACAACAATTTTTTACCTATTTATGTAAGTATTTTTCAGCAATTTTATTTTATGATTTGTTTCAGGATTACTGTTAACTCTAATGGAACACTTCAAATCACAGAAGTCCAAGAATCAGACCAAGGAGTCTACAGCTGCATTGGAATTAGAGCCGAATCCACGGAAGTCCCGCAAAATTATATTGCCGAACTCAGAGTTGCCTGTAAGATATTCTAATTTAAATCAAATCAATTGAAACCTTTATCTGCTATTTATATGTTGATCATAATTATTTAATCGCAGATTGTTAAGAAAGCATTTCAGAATTTTATATTAGTTGCTAGAAAACATGAACATTAAAGATTAAATTAACAAATAAATTAACTAATATTCTAATAAAATTAGAAAATTAAATTAACAAATTATTAAATTAATGAATTGATCTGTTGTGTCTATTTAATAATGTGTATAATTTTGTTTATAGACTTACGTAACTTGACTATAAATCATTTTGAGCCTGTGCTACCAGAGGAGAGGACCCGGGTCGCTCCTGAGGGAGCCCTTTTCCAGCAAACATGTCTCACACCACCGAGTAACCCTCCTGCAACACAACTATGGCTCAGTCCAGCAGGACATATTGTAAGTTAAGATATTACACTCTCTACATATTATGTTATGAAACAGTGCCGTGCATAAAGTTTTAATGCAATCTATGTCCATATTATAGGCTATTCTAAACATTTAAGCGGAATTAAATGTAATTTTTATTTTTTGTTAGCTATCATAAGTTGATTTTTTAAACAAAATAATCAAAAGCCTCATTTAAAAGTGAAACATAGTTTTCAAAATCTAGTTCCACTTAAATCAAAGAATCGGACCATATGTATACTAGTGGTGTAAATACCGGCCGGAATTACTAATACCGGTATTTCGGTATTCTGAAAGACCGATACCGGAATCCCGGTATTAATACCGGTATTCTTAAAATATAGAAATAAAACAAGAGTTTCCTTTTTTTTATGTTTATTGTAAATACATATGTAAAGTTGGCCAGATACTATAATATTACTTGAAACATTTTTGTAGAGGAGACTGCAATAACAGACACATTTTAATTAAATTATGTCTTTCAAATTATATCTTTCAAAAAATATTTTCGTACTTAGGTAATAAGTAACAAAAATTATACATTATTTTTACAACTAATTATAATAATATACTAACTAATATACTAACAATTAATAGGGGATAGGCATGATTTTTTTTATTTTTTATTATATTCCTCTTGTTGCATATAAACATAAAAAACAGTTTTTATTTTATTTTTTTGTAATTTGAAGGCTTAAAAAAATCATAAATGTATGTAGCGCGCGAAAACGACGTGTGACGTCATACCCCTTCTAACTGACGTATGACACTACTAGCTTACCGGCGTACATAGTCTGTTGTGAACTTATTTGTTTGTATAACTTTCATAGGTTATGTAAAGTTAGAGTGATTTTAGTTAAAATAAAGTTTAATTCTATAAAAACATTTTATACATGTTTACCGAATTAAATTTTATATTAAAATTATGCCTCTAACGTTTTGTAACTTCATGTAAACAATGTAGTAAAATTCTGACATCTAAATTACATAAATATTTACATTTTACAGAGTTGCAGCGTTTGTTTACATAAAGTTATAGAATATAAAATAAAAATTACTTTGACACCACGTATTTCCTCAGCACTGTAGCATTCATTATTTTTCATATATTCCATGAGCATAAATGCATCAATGTTGGGTAAATTATCACTCTGAGCCCTAACAAAATCTTTATCTGCCATTTTAATAATAAATGCGTGAAAAATTGCTTAAAAACAAATACAAAACTCTCGAACAATACAATACACACACGTGTAAAGATTATGTTGTAGCTGTATCTGTGATGTGAAACCCCTATCGTTTGACGTCATACTCAGTCGTTTTACTCGGCAACCTTCGCTCCGTGGTCGGATTATTTCAAATTTACAATATTTTAATTCAAAAATTTGGCTATAATATTAATTAAAACGTAATTTTTGTTTTGTTAGGTGACATAACTAACATTAACATATCAAAATAATGTAGTTTTAAGGAAATACAAATTTTATGCGTATCCCCTATTATAATTAAAAGTATTAAGGTAAAAAAATAAAAACATATATACAGTTTTGTTTCTAAAAAGTATTTTCAGCAGCAGGATTCTTCTGCACAAAAATTAAATCAAAGGAGAAATGTAATAAATGTTTTATTTTAGAAAATGTGATCTTAATAAACATAAATTTGATGTTTCTTCGTCTAAACGAGAACGAATTTTGGTGCAGAATTTAGCTGCTGCTGAAAATGCCCGTTCAGATTCTACACTTGTTGGTGGTAGTCATACACATTTTGTAAATACTTCCCTCATTGTTGAAGAACAATTCTAGATTCTTACAAATTTTAATTTTGAAATATGTAGAAGTTAATAATTCCGTAATACCGGTATCTTAAACAGAATACCGGTATTTGAATACCGTTAAAAGTTACGTAACATACCGGTATTCACACCACTAATATATACCTTAAGTTAATGATCCCCAAATTGTGTTCCGCGAAACACAAGTGTGTGAAACACAAATATATTCTGATGATGAAGTTAGTTTTAACACAGTGTCTTAGATTTCAGACTCGGGAGCCACTAGAGTTGACGATGGGAGATTAATAATTGATAAAGTAGGAGTAAAGGAGGCCGGAGAATATACGTGTGTTTGCGAGAACATGGCTGGCAAAACAGAGATGAAAGTAACTTTAGTTGTCACAAGTAAGTACTTCACAATTTCAACTAACTTAATAAACACATTGTTAAACTAGAATTTTGATACAATAGAATTTAATACTTTAAATATTACATATTTTTTACCGACCGCCAACATATATAAGGGAGGTATTGTGATCATACCGATTTTGATATTTCGAGATTTCGATGGATCTCCACGAATTGAGGTCCCTACATAACGTTTTGACTATTTTTAGCATGATGTCTGTCGGTCTGTCTGTCTCTCTGTGTACACGTTCAGAGCAAATTCGGCTAAAAGGATTTTTATGAAACTTCATATTTAAGCTTTCCACATCAATGGCATGAGTTGATCAACTTTTGGTAAAAATCGGTTTACTCGTGTCAATTTTAAAATTTTTGTGAATATTTCACAACAGAGAATTATTTAGAAAAAATTTATTTAACAAAAGTTGCTATAAAGGCAATAACTAACAACTTTTATTTGAGACATTTTTTGATAAAACGAAAAATTTTAAAGTATTTGTTTTTTCATACTTATATGTAACGTTTCCATGGTCATGATAAAAGTTATCTCTGTTAGAAAATATTAGGCCAAGATATTTCTACTCTGCTGCTAGAATATATTTTATACAAGTTCTTTGTGATAGCGGTTGGGCCTGTGGTGGCCACAGCTGATTTTTTGGGTCGTAGACGATGATCGTTTAATTTTTGTCGGTTATTTTTAGCACCCATGTTTCTGAGCAATATATTGGGCCAGTCCATAAGTTCGTGGGAATATTTTAAGAAAAGCTTAAAAGATAAATAAAACATACATTTTTTTAATCATCAATATATTTTCCTTCATTATTAAGAACTTGTTGCCATCTTAACGCCAATTATTTAATTCCATCTGCATAAAAACTTTATGGTTGGTCAAGAACAAGATTCATCTTCTACAGTGCTACTCTTATTTTGAAACCATTCAGTCGTTACTGAGAAGTGACATTACCGTTGGCAGCGCTATAATACAAGGCAATATGGCTGAATTGTCTAGTATTCAGATGTGAATATGCTAACAGGGAACAGGTTAATTTAAGCACAGTACATTTTTATTTTATGAAAATGTATCTATCGACTTTCTAACAAAAAATCAACACTAGAACATATGTAATAATTTGAAACAGTACTACAGTCGTGTAGTACAATATTTGACCACCAGACTGCGTATCCGAGCGTGTCAGTTCTCAATACTAATTGTATTCTCGCCATGAAGACTATTTTTTTTTTCTGCGCATGTAGCATTCTCACTACTCAAAAACAAAATTTTTAAAACGTTTGTAACACTTACCGGTTTTCATTTTTACGGGCTCTGGTAATATACCTATCTAGCAGAACAGTTTTTAAATTAATAAAAAAATCAACACCGCAATATGCAGGGGAAAAAATGTGCAGATGCTACATCTGCTGCAGATGTAGCATTCTCACTTCTCAAAAACTAAATTTTCAAAACGCTGCGTTTGTAACACTTACAGATTTCCATTTTTACGGGGTCTGCTAGTAAACCTTTTTAGTAGAACGGTTGGTAAATTAATAAAAAAATAACACAGTAAATTGTATTAAAAAAAAAAAAAATCGAATAATCCGGACGAATCGAAAAAGAACTATAATATGCTTGAAAAAATATGCTCGAACTTGTCAACTTACCTGATAATTTTACTCCAAGTACAAACTTAAGAACTAAAATACAGTTACAATTTTTGGTAATTTCTTTTTTTCTTTAGCGAAACCTGTAATAACGCTGGACCCTGAAAGCGTCACTGTGGAGGAAAACAAAAAATCTGTTCTCATGTGTGGATATGATGCAATGCCAGAACCTTACACGAATGTCCGATGGAGGAAGGATGGGAAACTTATGAGAGTGGAGCTAGAGAACAGCCACCAGAGGATCAAAACCTTCAGGCACAATGGGACCATCATGATACATTCTACAAAGATTGGAGACCGCGGTGAATACAGATGTGAAATACATACTCAAGGATTTGGACCAGTTGTTAGTAAGCCAGCGACTATAAGCGTTATTGGTGAGTGATTTTTTTTTTAGCATTTCATCATCTACCGGCCAAGTTCCACTCCTGAACATAGGCCTTATAACAAAAGGTCATTTGCGAACATTAGAATTTAATTTCAAATATTTCCTAGTATTTAAAATAATTCTTGTATTTCGAAAACATTTAAATTATTTGAAATACATTATTTTAATCAAAGCCTTCATCAGTCACTCCTGAAAAGGAGACTGATAAGGGACCCGTTGGTTCTCACTGGATACCAGTGAGAACAAAACAATCAAAAAAGGAGTCCAGTGTGTCCACCAAGGCACCTGGACAAACAAGTGTTTCAAATAATTCTAATATATTAAATACATTTAAATTATTTGAAATATATTATTTCAAATACTTTTTATCAGTAATTACTAATAGTATTTTTTACTCCCTCCATCCGAAAATATGGTATACATTACTTGGAAAAATGTGGGATTAACGAAAATAATATTATCGCGATCTTTTTTAGGATTTTGTAGGTATTACCAAAAAATTGTAGCCAAACGGCTAAACCTAGAGAGTTGAAATTTGGCATGATTATACAACTCTTTGACCTGCACATACGAAAAATACTAAAACATCTAAAAAACATATCGCCCTAAAAATATAAACAAATATCTGCTCATCGAAAAAACAATATTTTTTTAAAATTCTGAGTAGGGTATCAAATGAAAGCCCTTAGTACGTGGATTAACGATCAAAATTTCATTTTTGCAAAATAAATTATTTGACGCGATTTCTGCCAAAATTGTGCAAAAAAAATTTTGTCCCACACCCTGTAGCCCAGCTGGTTTAAACTAAAAATCTGAAAAAAAAAATTTTCTGTTTTTATTTTGTTTAAATTATTTTTTCAAAATTCTAGTTATATTTTGACAAATGTTGCATTTAACTTTTAAACATTTAATAACCAGTGGCAATTATTGAAATTATAATTTAATTCTATGTTTCAATGTATACGAAATCAGAGGGGCGAAGCTTATGACTTAAAACAACCAATGGAAGCCACAGGCGTAATTTTCAAAATCTTAATAAACCTTGCTATATACAAAAAAATACTGCACATATTTAGAAATCTAAATAATGGTATTAGGCATTCGAATTAAAATTAACAAAAAAATATTTTAACATAAAATTTGTTTTGGCGTCCCAAATAATCATCATTCACTTACTAAATACTTGCGAAACCCTGAAATGTGTGAAAATTCACACTTCACATCAATTTTTTTTTAGCTAGATATTTCTAACTACTTCATAAATAAAATCATTCTCATTAATAAAAATTGTAAACGTATTATATTACATATTTTCGGACAAGAAAAAAAAAAAACAAAATGTATAGGTACCATATTTTTTGCGGAATATTTTTTTGCTTCATAATATTTTCTAATTGCTATTGTTTGATGTGCAAATACTAAATTTCATTAATTTAATATCATTGTACGCCTATTATTCACAAAGTTTTTTTTTTCAGAAATTTTAAAATTCTCTCCATCTCCTGTTAACAAGAACCTAGAATTGGGTTCCGTGGCAAAACTCCATTGTAAAGCCCAAGGTACTCCACCTCCCTTGGTGCACTGGGAACGGGTTCCAAACCCAGTGGAAGGATTCGCTTCTCACGTGACTGATATGAATGGAACCCTTCATTTTAATGGAGTTGTTGCTGAAGACAAAGGAAAATATATTTGCTACGCTAGCAATAGTCAAGGAATCATCAATCAAACAATAAATATCGAAGTTGTTGGTAAGGGGACAAAGTTACTTGTAGCAATATTGACTCCTATTTTTGGAGGACAGATTCTAATCTTTTTTTTTCAGTGGCTCCAAAATTCAGTGTCCTTCCTAAAAATCCAACAGAAGCTGTTGAAGGATATTCTGTTATGATTGATTGTATAGTTGAAGGAGATCCCAAACCAATGATTCAATGGGATAAAAATTCTAGGATGAATGATTTCGATAAGACCAGATTTAAAGTTCTTGAAAATGGGACTTTGTACATTACGGAAGTTTATAGAGAAGATGAAAATAACTACGGATGCACTGCTGGCAATAGTGCTGGACTGAATAGAAAAGAAGTTAGACTTGTTGTCCACAGTAAGTAAAATTTGATATTTTAACATATTTGTTGTGGAATATGGGTAGATGGATATTCTAGTATTAAATATTGGGTTGTTAGATAAGGCCGTTCTTTTTTTTTTCACATTTTATTCAATAAAATATACATTCTAAAAAAACCTTTTATTATCAAATGTACTGTCCATTATTTTCTATCACTTTGAACAAACGCTCAGGCAATTTCATAATGCCATCTCTCCAGAAGGTTCCGTCTTTGCTCTCGAAAAATCTGTAGAGGTGAATTTTGATATCGTCCAAAGATGCGAAATTTTTTCCGTTAAGGGAATTTAGTAGAGAGCGGAACAAATGGTAGTCGGAGCATTTGGTCCAGACATCGCACCATCCGACTACCATTTGTTCTGCTTTTTACAAAATTCCCTTAACGGAAAAAATTTCGCATCTGTGGACGATATCAAAATTCACCTGGACAGATTTTTCAAGAGACAGATTTTTCCCCTTGTTTTTTTAGAATCACCCTCCGCCCTTCCTCAAAAGATTTTGGATATTACTCCTTTCCCCCTGTCCTTAATTGATTTTCAGAATATCTTCCCCACGTTCTAAAATGATTTACAGAATTTCGCCCACCCGTCCTCTGTTTTAAATATTTAACCCCCAATCTAACTCAATCTGGCCTGTGAAACATATTTAGAATTCATATGCACAATGTATTAAGGTAGAGGGAACACAATTTTTCTCAAAAACGCGATGTGTAAATTGGTAAAAAAATTTAAAGACCTAAGTTGACCATAATAACATTAAAAATGATTAAAAATATTTCGCTTTCAAATTATACTTCCAAATACGACTTGAAAGTGAATAATTTTTTATTATATATATTTTGTTTATTAAGCTCCGAGCTACAGATAGCTCAATCATCGGTCGTTAAAAAAATTATAACTTTCGGTGCCCCATTCTAAATTATTACCATTGTTTTTTACTGAACTCTATTAATGTTCTATTTCTATTTTTGTTCGATTGTGAAATATTCAATTCTAGCCAATTAGGACCAATATTTTTTATTAATAATAAGTTGCATAGTTAAGCACGTTAGTTTTAAAATAACGCACTGTATCCAGTTTCACGTCTAACTAAAATCAAATCAAACGAACGCTAAGCTAAGGCCGCCGGCCTAAATTCACTAACACATTCACACTAACAACTCGCCGCTGTTGCCCTTTCCAGTTCATTTTTATTACTTGCGTAGATAAATACATTGGAAAACGCATGTAGCAACACTGTACCGGGATACTAACGTGTAGTGTCCACAGCATTGTTTACTAGATCTAAATTTTTAAAATCTAACACTTACAAAAAATCTTTGAATTAGAAATAATAAAAATAATTATACGCAGATATATTTAGCTAGTTTAATGCAATTTTAAAGTATAAATAGGATTTTAAATTCCGTTTTCCTTATTAAATTTTTTTAGGTCACTGTCTCAGCCGCCACTGCATTTATACCCCCTTCTAATCTTCTCCAAAAGTTCCTTTCTTGTTTCCGGTCTGCTTCTTATTCCTCCACATGATTCCACCAAATGTTCAATTGTCTAAGGAGATGAGCCCTACACATTCTACAAGTTTTAAATTCTCAAATTTTATTAATTACAGTGTCTAAAAAAATATTTCTTTTAGGTGGTGAAGGATATAAACCAGAAGGAAATATGGAAGACTTAGAAAACGAAGGAGCAATGATAACCAAAGCTGTATTAATAACAATGTCTGTGGCAGGAGCTTATATGATTCTTGTAATAGGTCTAATGGTTTGGTGCCGTTACCGTAGAAAAGCTAGAAAACTAGCCCACAGCGCCGAAAATGGAAAACTAGAAACCGAAGAACACACAGAACTTAAAGAAAACGCCAATGGCCACATAGCAGGACCTTCAAAACCAGTAGAAAATGGAATAGAAACCCAAAAAGAAGGACACAGATCTGATGGAGGTGAAACAGCTCATTCTCAAAGTTCAGGACATTCTAAAAAATCAAAGAGTAGTTATGAAAAAATAGCTGTTTCGAGACAACATTTGAAAGACCTCAAACCAATTGGTAGGGGAGAATTTGGAGATGTGATGATAGCAAAAATACCAAAAAGTATTGTAGATAAAAGGACATCTGTTATTACTCCAGATGGTAAGGATGAAGTTGAGATGACTGTCCTTGTTAAATCATTAATGCAAACAAAGGATGAAGAATGTTTGACTGAATTTAAAAGAGAACTCGATCTCCTCCACAAAATCAATCATGAAAACGTGTCTAGACTTATTGGTCTTTGTCGAGAAGTAGAACCACATTATATGATTATCGAACATACTGATTGGGGAGATTTGAAGCAGTTTTTGGTGGCCACCAGAAAAGGAAGTACGACTGAACTGACGGTTCCACAGTGCATTGCTGTTATCCTGCAGTTGGGTAAAGGAATGGAACACATTTCGAATAATAGGATTGTTCATAAGGATGTGGCTGCTAGGAATTGTTTGATTTCTAGTTCTTTGGGGGCGAAAATTTCTATTCCAAGAATGATTAGGGAGCCCTATAGTCAAGAATATTGTAAACATATCAATCAGGTAAGTTCCTATTTAGTGTTATAGAGTTTTAACTTAGGGGGTGTAAAAAATACGAAAGAGGGCCAAGGTGGCTTCCTTGTGGCACACCGGAAGTGATTATTTTTACATCAGATTGATAGCCATTTACAACAATGCATTGTGTCCTATTTGTTAAGTAACTTAGATATCAGGCTAACAAGTTGCCATGAATGCCAATTTTTTCTAATTTATGTATTAATATATTGTGATCTATGGTATCAAATGCTTTACTAAAATCAGTATATACTGCATCCACCTGTATACGTTGGTCCATTGATTTTAAGATAAAGTCCGTGTACAAGGTTAAAAACAATAATAACAATAATAATAACAAGGTTTTATAGCAATAATGGTGAACTATGGAGACAAAATACACTTGTGGATTGGGCCTATTTTAACAGGCCCTGGGCAAATTTGTTTTAACTGGCCCTTTATAAGTAGCTGACAAATTTTAAGAAATATATATATTTATATGTAATTATAATCTACACTGGCCCTTTCTTTTTTTAATTTAAGAATTAGAAACAAAAATAGCTAAAGGAAAAGAAAAAAAAACACCTATGTGAGGTCTGATTTTTTTATTGTTTGGTCCAATGTGTAAGACAATGCACTTAGTTGGGTTCAAAGGTAGATGCCACAAATTAGACCAAGTAGAAATACTGTCCAAATCGCATTGTAGATCTCTACTAGATATTAGCGAATTTCCAAAAAGTATGACGTTATCAGCAAAAATAAAAAATTTAAATGTAGAAATGGCAGGAATATCTGCAGTGTAGAGAATATATAACAAGGGGCCCAATACAGAACCCTAAGGCACGCCACTCAAAACATTTTTAGGGGAATAAGCATTTCCAACACGAACGCGAAAATTTCGATTTGATAGTAAATGCTTATGGCCTCTTAGCAGTTGCCTCGTATGCCCATGTTCCATCTCCAAGAATTATATTCTCCATTAATAAAGATATTCTGGTTTGTTTAACATTTTACTTTATTTTTCTAGCTTGTACCATTGCGTTGGTTACCTTACGAAGCAGTTTACGAAGACGAATATTCAACCAAAAGTGATGTGTACGCTTTTGGTGTTGTAATCTGGGAAATATTCAGTCAGGGCGAGTTACCTTTATCTAAACTCAGCGACACCACCGTACTTGAGAAGTTGAAGGAGAAACAACTTCAGTGGAAACCCCACAAGCAAACACCTCTAGAACTGCAGAAAATGCAAGAAACCTGCTGGTCTGATAGCCCTAAAGATCGTCCATATTTCAATCAGATTGTACAAACAGTTACAGAGTTTTTGAAGACATTGTAAGAAGTGTAGGTACTTTGTAATATATGTTAATTTATTATCTATAGCTTCCAAATATTAGAAATTTTATAAGAATTTCCATTTAAGCCTTAATATGATAACGCATTGTACTTAATTTTATGTTCACTTCTGTTTTATAAATTTGTATTATTTTTATAGAATTTGCTCATTCAATGAATTAATAGTATTTTATTTAACAAGCATATAATGGAGGCTATATTTCACGAGGATGTGGTTAACTACCCAAGCCTTAGGCGAAGGTTGTAATCATCCGAGTAAAATACGATTTTTATCAGGCTTAGGACTGGCTATATTTGAATTATAAATATAGGCATGTTTAAAAATAATTTTGTTTTAAAGTCTTTATAGTCTATATTAAATACTTCAAATTTGCACAAACAAAAATCATTATTTTTTTGCAACAAAAATAAATCTTCAAATAATTATACATATGGCTAACTTTGTATGGAAATTCTATTCCGTCTTCTTCCAACTATTTTATTAAAAGATGTACTATATTTTTCGAATAAAAGTCGTATATTTTATTTATTATTGTTTTAAACATAAAACTTTCTATTTTCTTGAAAACTTGTAAATCGGGTCGTATCCGCTGCTGATTTTTGCCACGAACAATGATACGTTGAATTGTTCTGTATGGAACACTAGTTAATTCCGCAGTTCTAAGTATAGGTTTGTCATTACCTTCCGAAACTAACTTTTTATAAACGTTCAGTATCAGAACTTTGCAATCTTCTGACAAATTTTTCTTTAGTATCCACGACCACATGTTCGCATTCCACGTCAACGTCCACATTTTCGCACTCCAAATCACCTTGCACAGATTCACTATTTTCATTACAGAAATTAGGCATTTCTTCAAAATCAAATGGTTGCCAAAAAGCCATGTTGTTAATGTATGCACGCTATAATCGTTGAAAATTAACCAACAAACAAGTATAACAACCCCTAAAATTTAGAAACAATAGGATAATAAATTTAGAAAATATCCTTAATGGTTTTTAAGAAATTTCAAATGAACTAGTGTTACATATATTCGATTTAAATTTAAAATTCCCTTAATACCTCTTATATTTTTTTTACGGCAATAAGTCTTAAGATTACTGCCATAAACCCATTACCGCATTATTAAGCTTGTTAATAAAACTGGCCATTTCATTTTGGAAATACTATACTTTCGTTAATGCCACAAGTAATGTATACTGTATTTTCTGACGGAGCTAGTAGTAATTTAAACAATGTTGTAGGTTACAATCAGCTGATGGTAAGCCATCTTGTTGACGTCTTGTTGACGTCAGTTCTGAAGTTTTAGTACTTACGGTTAGAATTAGTGTGTTTTTAAATTTGATTTACAAATTGCTAATGATAAAACTATATAATTGTAGATAAAACAAATATTGTATTTGACTTGCATATAATGACTATATTACACTTGGATTATTGCAACCCTCGCCTACGGGTCGGTTGGTAAACTTCCTCTTGAAATATATTCTTCATTATATTTTTATTAAATAAAATATTAATATTCACCTGTTAAAAAAATTGGATATTTTTATTCCGAGCGTACTATTTCGGTACATATCAATGTGCATTATTTTTCAGATTTTTAAACCAATCTTTCTGGGGTTTTGGTGGGGAATATTTTTTAAATTCACGTCATAAACTTTTATTTTTGAACCCAAAGCAAACTTAAATATTTTTTAAAAAGAATTCAAATAATGCAAATGAATAAAACAGTGGTGAACAAATAGTTTAATTATTTATATATTAGATTAGTAATTTTATTTAATTGGTATGAACTACCAAAATTGTTTTGGAGACAAAACTTAAAATGTACATATCTTAAATTTACGAATTACTGTAAAAAGCATATCTTTTAATCATTAGTTTTAGTAAATCTTAGTCATTTCTGTATATTTGAATCTTCGAAGCCACACGTCACTGCCAAAAATTGAATACTCTCTGTAGAATAGAAATTGAATGTTTCAATCTTCAAAGATATAATCTACAGATATAATTGGCAACTGTACTCAATAACGTATTAGGAAAATAAGTATCTCCAATTCGAAATGACGAAATCCGAGAATTTTTGAAAACGGAAATTTTTGTAAAATAGGTTTTGGTAACTGAAATTTTTGATGAGTAAGAATTTTAGAGCCCGGTTGGTAAAGTTTCCTCAAATCTTACAAAATAATTACACATGAAAAGCGTAGGTCATATTTTATACGATATTTTTAAATTTAGTATTTTATGAAGAACCCACGAATACAAAGTAGTATATTGTGCAACTAGTGCGGAATGCCATATATTCCGCGCGTGTTTCTCACTATGCTTTTGCTCCGATTACCATTTTTCAATAAATAAATAATCAAGAAAATACAATATAAATATGGTTAACAGCGATTAATGCGCGCGCAGCCAATACGGGAATGAAAATTCTCAGAAACTGCACATGCGCTTTGCTGCGAATTTATTTTTTCCCGCACAACGCACATGCGTATTGGGGAGCATTTATCATTACCGCATCGCCTGCGCGCGCATGAGTGTTAAGCTAACATCCTGTCAACTAACAGTATCGAAATGAGACAGTTCCATTGTAGTCGTAGGAAAAAGTATTTTCCACACGTAAGTTTTCTACGACCAAAATTTTGTTCAGGATCAATTCTGGGAAAGATAAAACGTAATAACAGTTCTGTTTACATATTCAAAACATCCAAAATGATGGCAACCTAAAAATCAAGTATTTGTTTATCCACGTTACACACAATTACTGTTCATATTTTTTTACTAAATGAAATCAAAAACATCTTACGCCCTCACGACTATTTTAAACTAAACTTTTTTTCATTATAATCGTAGGGAAAAAAATAATTTGCCGCAAATTATGTTTGTATAAGGCGTTTACGAAAATTTTACCGGTAGATATGTACCATTTACCACAGTCGTTAATCAGTTTATTTACCGGTCATATATATGGTTAAGTAATTCTCGAATGAGAGGGGTACATTCACTCGATCAACTGAAACTTAAAAAAGTGGCAGTTACTTATTTTTCTTGTATCAAAAGTTTTAAAACGGACAAAGTAAAAAGTTTAAAAAACACGGAGTTCGGGCGAGAAATATTTATAATATTGATAGTCAAATTTTATTCCACCTTTTTTCAATTCAACCAGAGCCGGCCTTAGCAAGTCTGGCGTTCCGGGCGAGATTTTTTTGTCGCCCTCATAAAAAAAAAATAATTAAGAAGGTCTTCACCTCCCAGATCCAAGTGAAGAGCAAAAAAAAACAGGTCCTTACCTCCCAAATCCAAGTAAGGAGAAAAAAAAAGGTTCTCACCTCCTAAAATCAAGTGAAGAGCAAAAAAAAGGTCCTCACTTCCCAAAAATCCAAGTGAGGAGCAAAAAAAAAAAGGTCCTCACTTCCCAAATCCAAATGAGGAGCAAAAAAAGGTCCTCACCTACCAAATCCAAGTGAAGAGCAAAAAAAAAGGTCCTCACTTTTAAAATACAAGTGATGACCAGTTACAGTTTATAGCACATGTGATAAGGATGTAATAATAAAAATAAGGAAATAGCGTATTCCAAAATCCGTAATCCCATACATTTTCGGCCGCAATTATTTCGAATTTAAGATACTTAATCTGTAGTATTAGAAATTTCAATTATTTTTATGACTTTCCTATCTTACAATGGCAGTTTGATTTTATTATTTTCACACGATTGCCAATACGTTTAGAGAAAGAGTGAGATATTGAGAGGGGGGAGGGAGAGAGAAGTAAAAATGTGCGTTTGTTTGCGTGAGTGAATGTTGTATTAATTTAGATGTGTGTATGATTTTATTTAAGGTTCTTCATTGTCTTACTGGTAATAACTCAAGTGTTGCTTTAAATCAGTTGTATCAACTGATAAGAACATTAAGAGGCAAGCCCTGTGAAGGATAACGAAAGTTTGTCTGTCAGTATGTTACTTTAATACTCGAACCCAATTAAAATTATGTATTATTGTGCATGAGTTTTTTCATTTTACGCTCTAGAGTCGTTAATATTATGTTTTGAAATAAAAGGCCGACGGTTTGCTAAGGCCAAATCTCATTCTAACTGTGCATTTTTTCTAACCAGTTGCTTCTGGTTGTTTTTAATTTATTGTTAAATGTCGTCGTAACCCTTAAAGACGTATAGGCTATTCCAAAGGTATAAGCGCAACTATATGGAATATTTTATTTGTGTTTATCTGTGTTGTCACGAGCTCCCTTTTTAATGATTTAATACGGCTTTTGTTAAACAAAATGATCAAAAGCTTCATTCAAACGGTGAAAATTACTCGTTCCGCTTAAACCAACGAAATAGGCTATAGAAGAAAAATTAGTTCTACGGTAAGAACATTTACCAACGCAAAAAATAGTCTTGTGACCTATATATCTAGGATTTATAGATCAGGAGTAATCACGAAGAGAATATAATAATTTACAACGATTCACGTGGCTGGCGTGAACTTCACCGAATATTGCTTCTGTGTGTGGCATTTTTCCTAGTTAGTACAGCGGAACACTTTGTTGTCACCAAGTGACTGTACTACCAATGTTCTTTAAAAAAAACCTTAAAATTATTTGTGTAAGAAACACATATCAATATAATAGTAGAATAAAACCAAAAGATCAAACCAGTATACTTGGACCTTTCTAAATCGATTTGCACCAACTTGAACCTTGAAGCCTATCGGACATGGGTCCACTATAAGCCTGCTTTTTTCCAATAGCAAATCAATACCTGTACTACCAGTTATGACAAAATTTAATTTCCAGAATGTGTTATTTTTTTGAAATCGATAAATATGCCTCAGTGTAAAAAGGAAAATTAATGCTGGCCGATAGCTGTTTCCAAATTTTGACTGATTTTATAACTGTGTCTTGCCTCTTAATGTTACCAATATTAAGCTATTATATAATCACTGGTAACTTTGCTGGGATAATCTGGATGGGAAAGTGTAATGGCAGTGTTTTTCCAAAGACATATAGTTTAATTTGACCAAAATCAATCATAAATATGCAGAAACCCTGTTAGCAAAAAGCTTTAATGTATGTATAAATGATAAATGTAATTTTGATATGTTTATACTTTTTTATATAATCATAAGCTAGCTTAGCTATTATATATATAATACATAAAAAGATCTGTCCATAGCTAACTTGCCATTGTAGCTTTTTATAATCGTTTTGTAATAATCGTAATCATAAAATTACGAATGTTACATTCATTTGTGATATGTATTCTAAAAACCATGTAACAAATAAATTGTGTCTGTATCACTTAAAAATATATTGGTCTATTCATTACCTTAACACCAGTTAGCGTATTCGAACGTGTCATTTCTCAATACCTAGTGAGCCATTACCATTTTTTTAATTTTTATTTGTATTTAGTCCAATTTAGCGTGAGGAGTTTAAAGAAATATATTTAAAGCGCCCTCTACAATATATCTTGATTAACTGTCTTAATCCACAAGACCTTCATACACGAGCATGACCAATGTTACGTATTCAATCAATGGTGCATAGAAAATAAGCTTCTCTTGAACAAAACCAAAACAACCTTCCTAAATTTTCACAGTTTTCCAAATACGAAAATTAGTAGCCCATTAATACGAATTCCAAACTTATATTCTCTTCAGCAATCCCAACAACTCAAATTTCTAGGATTTGTATTTCATCAAAATCTTTTTTGGTCTCCACATATTGATTATATCAATACTAAGCTATCAGGATCATGTTATATGCTAAAGAGGCTCAGGTACTTTATTTTGTTAGGGAGTTACTTTAAAATAAGTCTTAAGTCCCTTTATGATCTTAGAATTTCAAAAAATTCAACCACTGATCTCTATCTCATGTAGATTTTAAAACACGGTCTTTCGAAAATAAAATATTTACAAAATTTTCAAAACTACATGGATCAAAAAGGCGTTAACTAAGGAGGGCTCTATTTTTTATCTAGGTAGAAAAACGACTGTAGATTTCAAATATTCAAACCATAGAGGCTCCAAGAAAAAAATCGCGGGAGGGGGCGAAATTTAAATTTACGCTACTGGGAGCAAGTCATATATCTTCTTGTGGTACCTAGCAAATCTATTTAAACGGTTTGTTTCTCAAAATATACAAAATGTGACTTACGCCACTTTGGCTTTAACCCCATAAATGGCAGTGCCCAGAGTGGCATTTTTAAAAATGGCCCAATTATGGAGGTAATTATTATTCATGGGGTTCAATAAACATAGCTATATTATGAATAGTTCGTCCCTTTTTAGAAAAAAGGTAGATACTCTATTTTATTCGTTGCTTCGAGTAGTGCCATAGATAAGCCTATTTATTTTAGATCAAAATTGTGTCAAATTTAGGCAATAACCACGAATATTACATAACCTCAATATTTGACACAACGTTTTTCAAAATCTCTATTATTTTTATTCCTATTTACTACTTTTCTATTATTTTATTATTATTTTATCAATTTATACAAATTTGGGCTAAGTCTAAAGTGCATCTACAATAAAAGTATGTATTTTTTAAATACAAAATTATTATTTTGATTATAATAAATTGTATTTTTATTTTTTTTTAGGCAAAATTGAGAGATGATTAGTGAAATTTATACAAATGAGAGTAGTTTCACATATATTTAAAAGTTTTCTTGTAGGAATACCTATCGGAATAACATTTTTCGATACTGTAGGATATGTAGCCCGAGTTGATGGTATATCAATGCAACCAGCCCTAAACCCTGATAGAGATATTACAGATTATGTGTATTTAAACAGGTGGGCTGTTAAAGATTTAAATATTACTCGTGGAGAGGTTGTCTCATTGATTTCACCAAAAGATCCGAAGTTGAAAATTATTAAACGTGTAGTGGGCGTTCAAGGTAAATAACTATTTTATTATTTTTATTCATGTAAATAATGCATGTTTTTGATTCAATTATCATTCTTTTTGATTTCATAATAATTTTGATTTTATTTTTAGGTGATATAATTTTAACGAGAGGTTATAAATCTGAAATCGTACGTGTTCCGGAAGGTCATTGTTGGGTTGAAGGGGATCATGTAGGTCATTCTATGGACTCGAATTCATTTGGTCCTGTTTCATTAGGACTAGTTACTGCTCGAGCTTCCTGTATTATTTGGCCACCTTCCCGTTGGCAATCAATTGATAAAATTTTACCCGCTGATCGTAAACCTTTGAATATTAAAAGTAGAATTTAAGTGGACAACGATGAGGGCTGTAAATTTTGTTGATAATATTGAGTTTGACTTTCAAGGACCTGTTGTTAGAAATGGGTTGGCGTTAGGTGATGTGGATAATGACGGGAACGATGAATTGGTTGTCGGAAATGAAACTGGAGATGTTTCTATTTTTAAGGTAAGATTTATTTTAGTTTACATCTTATTTTTTTCAAGGATCTTTGTCATTGCCTAGTTCTTGATCCATTGTCTCCTTTCTTGTTGTTTAAAATAAGATTTTTGTAAAAAGAAAAACATTTTGACAAATTAAATACTTTCGTTTTTGTTTGTGTAGTATTTTTTTAAAATATGACTTAAGACCCCAAGTTTCTATAAATTACTGTTTTAGAAATTTAGATCCATAAACACCTATTTTTTTCAGGGTGTCGATCTTTGGCAAACAATCCATGGCTTAGGTTTTGTATCTTGCGTAGTAATAGGTGATATTTTAAACCGTAAACAAAATTGTCTGACCATCATTAGTGCTGATGGGTGGTGCCATATATATTGCTGTTTGAAAAATATGAAAGATGTTCAAACAACCGTAATTGAACAAGCCAATACTGCCATCCCTGACGAATCGGAAACTGTTGATGGCGCTGCATTTTCTTCCCCGTCATCAAATAACGAAGAGAAGCATGAAGATAATAAAGATGATGATCAGTTACAATGCATTCATATACAACGTATACCAGCTAATTCTAAGGTAAATTAAATTTAGTACAGTTATTTAAAATTTCGAATGTTAGGTGAAATTTAAAAATTTAATACAGCGGATTGTTGGATAAAATATACTCAAATTTTACCCTTAGAAATAATAGACAGAATATTCATAGCATGACCTTGTCTTCAAAGCGTGTTGGATATATCGCTTCTGTTTCACTGGGCGTTATCTTGATCCTGGTCAAAACATTACGTGATTTTTATATGATTCATATGTATTATTTTACATATAAGCAATTTTATTGTGTTTGTTAATCAGGGATAATGTGTGTTAATATGTTAATTTCGTTTTGGTTTCAGGTTCAGGTTCAATAACATATTTTTTAGATTTAAGAACCTAATTTTTTTCAGGTTCGGGTTCAATGAAAATATTACAGAAAATTATAAGTACAAAATTATACTTCGAAATTAATTTATTTAATTATCACTGAAAACACAACAAGATATAATTTGTTGTCAATAAATAAAAATTATTATGAAAAAAATGACAAAAATCTCTAAATATAGCCTATTCCAAAGGTTAAGCTATTGTAAATCGTACTTGCATTGAATATTTTATTTTAAGTTGATTTGTCATTATTAATATAAATTTCCCATTTCTTGAATTTCTTTTTTTTCCAATGTAAAAATTACATATGTAATGTAAATATTATATATTATATTTTTTTATATGTCACACCTTTTCCTTTTCCCATTTGAATTCTTTCTGTTAACATGAAACATAAAATAATTTTGGATCTCGGAACAACTTGATACTCGTGAAACTCTCGTTTAATTCCGCTTAAACCAAAGAAAATAGACTTTTCTAACATGCATAAAATAAAAAATAAAAATAACGGAGTTATTTTAACGAACACCTAAAAATTCTGCGCTTGTGTTTATAAACCGACCTTTTATAACAGATCAGTTTGTCAGATAAATTTTAAGTTATCATAGAATAAATTGTGTAATATCTGTCCGTTTTAAATTTAGAAAGTATCTAACGCATTGTAATAATTTGTAAGTAATATAAAAATCTACAAGTTATATGAAAAATTACTTACAAATTCATGTTAATTTAATATTATTTATGAAATTTATTTTATTCCTATTAAAATTTGCAGTTTATAGTATTAAAAAATATATTTTTATTTGTAATTCTTGTCGGCAAAACATTGAAGGAAACAACCCGCACTACTCAAAGGGACAACTTCCCGCCTCTTCGCCTCCGGAGGCTTCATAACAAGTTGACCGCGTTCAGTCTGTTATATAACCCAATGGGATTTACTATTTAATACTATTACCATTACATTTAAAATTTTATTTTGTACCTTATCTTCAATAATAAAAAAGTTTTGCTGAAAAAATAAATATTTTTTTTTGTGTGATATCAAATGCGTGTGGTATCAAATGAATGCTGTGGATTAACAAGAAAAGTTTTATTTATGGAAAAAATGCGTGATTTTTGCAAAAAAAAAAATGTGCTAAATCATTTTTAGGGTTTTGTAGGTATGACCAAAAAACCCTTATACCGTCATTTTGTCGTCTGTCTGTCTGTGTCTGTCTGTCTGTCTGTCTGTTCGGTAAAAATTGTAGCCAAACGGCTAAACCTAGAGAGTTGAAAATTGGCATGCTTGTACAACTTTTTAACCCGCACATAGGAAAAATACTAAAACATCTAAAAAACAAATCCCCCTAAAAATATAAACAAATATGTGCTCACCGAAAAAAAATAATATTTTTTTAAAATTCTGAGTAGGGTATCAAATGAAAGCCCTTAGTACGTGGATTAACGATCAAAAGTTAATTTTTGCAAAATAAATTATTATCCGACACCCTGTAGCCCAGATGGTTTAAACTAAAAATGTGAAAAAATTCTAAGTAATGTATAATGGTGTGAACCGGAATAGTACAACAGGAATTTTTGATCAGATTATGTTTTCGTAAAATAACGCATTTTTTGTGTTTTTTGGTTGACGATGCATACATGTTATACACTTATAACACACTAAGTTGATAAGCGTTTGGTGGTCTAGTGGCTCAGTTGCTCGACAACCACACAGGATCGTTATTCACTACACAGGTTCGTTCCTGGCTTGTGGAGTCAATTTAATTTTTTGTTTTTTTTTTTCATATTTATTATGTTTAAATTAATTTGTTAAAATTCTAGTTATATTTTAGCACATTTTGAATTTAATTTTCAAGAGCGTAAATTTAATAACCAATTGGAATTATATTTTCATTCTGTGTCATTTATACGAAGCCAGAGGGACGGAGCGTATGATTTAAGACAACCAATGAAAGCCATAGGCCCAATATTCTAAATCTAAATGAACCTTGTTATATAAAAAAAATACTGCACTTATTTAGAAACCTAAATAATGATATTAGGTATTCGAATTAAAATTAACAAAAAAATATTTTAACATAAAATTTGTTTTTAAAGCTCTGAGATTAACAGACGATAAATTATTTTTAAAAGATCGTTCATTTTGCCGTGGTTACTACAAAGCAAAATTTGTCCTACACAGTCAGCATGCCGCCTTCACTTATTATATACCTGCGAAATCCTACAATGTGTGAAAATTCACACTTCACATCAATTTTTTAAACTATTCTGTTTTCCAGAATAGCTGTTATAAATGCATTTTTTTTTTATAGGTAGCATTATTAGGAGATGTAGATGGCGATGGTGCTATAGAACTAGTTTTAGGTCTAACAGACCGAGTAGTCCGGTCTTATAGATGGATTAATAGTCCACAATTCGTTTCTTCCACTGATAGTCCAACTCAAATAGAAAAACATAGTTTAGACATTTCAGGTAAGTAATAAAACTAACAGATTGAAACCTTGTTCTAATTTATACTTTTTGTAGGTAGATTAGTAGGTTTGAATAAATGGGAATGTGCGAACCAGATAGGATCTGTAACATTACATCATGCATCAGATGGTTCTCCTTGTTTATTAGTTGCTCAACCAGGTGGTACTTTTATGCGAATCAAATGCCAACCTGATGATGTCTTCGGTCAAACTAGTGTTAGTGTTGATGTAACTGAAAATAACAGGTAAGAAATAAATCAAATAAAAAAAATACGGTGAATAATTTAATTTTATTACGAACAAAATAATAAGCTTATATCAAATTTGAATTAATCTCCTTCAAAATACTCTCCTTGGCTAGCGATGCACTTATCCCAACGTTGATTCCATGATTGGAAACATTTCCGGAACGCTGCTCCATTGTTTCTCAATGTTGGGAATGGTGTCAAAACTTTTTCGTTTTAGCACGGTTTTTATTTTCGGGAAGAGCCAGAAGTCGCATGGGGCTAAATCGCGGGTAAGAAGCGAGATGTGGCACGGCGCGTTGTCGTGATGAACGAGGAAGCCATTGGCCCATTTTTCTGATCTCTTTCTTCGTACATCGTATCGCAGACGTTGCAGTAAGCCTTTGTAATATTCAGAGTTTACCATTTTTGCCACTTTTTGCACGTTTTCGTCTGTTTTTGAGGTCGAAGGACGTTCCGAGCGTTGCTCGTCTCCAACCGACTCATTTCCGATTTTAAATCGCTCATACCAATTGTAAACAGTCTTCAGAGTCACCACATTATCATCAAACACTGATTTTAACATTTCATGAGCTTCTTTGGCACTTTTGCAACTTGAAACAAAACTTAATGTTAACGTGTTGTTCGAAATCAATGATGCGCGACAGACACGGTAAAGTGAGGTCGTGGTCATTCTTTCAGCTCTGGAAGCCGACTGATATGTCACAACTTGTTCAAACTTGACACTGACTATCTCAACGGATCAGACTATTGAACTTATTACTTCAAATGGATGTAGCGTCAGCAGTTGCTGCTATAAAAATTCATTCACCGTATTTATTGATCATACCTCGTAACTACAGTTATCAGTAGCAGAACTAATATTCTACTGTATGTTTTTAGGGTTTTGTAGGTATGACCAAAAAACCCTTATACCGTCATTTTGTCGTCTGTCTGTCTGTCTGTCTGTCTGTCTGTTCGGTAAAAATTGTAGCCAAACGGCTAAACCTAGAGAGTTGAAATTTGGCATGCTTATACAACTCTTTGACCCGCACATAGGAAAAATACTAAAACATCTAAAAAACATACCCCCTTAAAAATATAAACAAATATGTGCTCATCGAAAACAAAAATATTTTTTTTTAATTCTGAGTAGGATATCAAATGAAAGCCCTTAGTACGTGGATTAACGATCAAATTTTTATTTTTGCAAAATAAATTATTTTGATGCGATTTTTGCCAAAATTGTGTAAAAAAAATTTTGTCCCACACCCTGTAGCCCAGATGGTTTAAACTAAAAATCTAAAAAAATTCTAAGTAATGTATATTGGTGTGAACCGAAATAGTACAACAGGAATTTTTGATCAGATTATGTTTTCGGAAAATAACGCAATTTTTGTGGTTTTTGGTTCACAAAGTACAAAAGTTATACCAATGTAAGACACTCACAAGCAAGGCGTGCGATGGCGCAATGGGTTAGAGCACTGGTGTCGTAAGCTAAGATGCGGTGGAACGAAGGGTTTCAAGTTCGAGTACGGAGTGAATTTTATTTTTTCTGTTTTTTTTTTTTGCATTTTTATTAAGTTGAAATTATTTTGTCAAAATTCTAGTTATATTTTGACAAATGTTGTATTTAATTATTAAGAGCGTAAATTTAATAACCAGTCTTATTATATGATTAACAGACGATAAATTATTTTTAAAATATCGTTCATTTTGCCGTGATTACTACAAAGTAAAATTTGTCCTACACACTCAGCATACCGCCTTCACGTATTATATACCTGCGAAACCCTGCAATGTGTGAATATTCACACTTCACATCAATTTTTTATTTATAAGTTTAAATATATATTTTAGTGAAAGTTATGCGGCATCCTTTGTCGATTACCAGTTTCTTGGTTTATCAAGGATGAGAAATCAAAATATTTCCACTGAAATTTTGGGTGATTTAACGACAGGAGAGACTGTGGTTAAAACTACTCCCTCCAGAAATAGTAGTACTGAGAGTACAGAGTCTCAAACTGGAGAACCCGATACTAAGATTCCGAAAATGAAAGGCAATCCATATGCTGTAGCTACTTTGGATGGTACTATTATGCTTGTTGAAGATGAAATTATTTTATGGTAAGTTTCAATTACAACAGATATACTTAAGTCGGTTTTAGACAGTTCAATAAATTGATCAATATCAATTAACTGACCAATTTATTCTAAGTGTGTTGCCACTTTTATTGTGTTATTTTTTAGGGCAATACAAGTGGATCATCAGACTTTTGCTCTAAGTAAACTTGATGTTACGGGCAATGGTTGTGATGATATTATAGTTTGTTCTTGGGATGGACAGACATACATTCTGGATCAGGAGAAAAACAGCGTACGTTTTCAACTCGATGAACCTGTCCAGGCATTCTGCAGTGGATATTACAGCATAATTCCTGGAGAAAAAACTGTTCCTTGCTTAGTTTACATGACATTCTGGAATAAGGTATTTTTAGAAAATATTTTAATTTATTATTTGCAGTGCGGCAGAATATTGCTTCTAGTCAATACAATTTGGCATTTTTTTAAAGTGTGACATCAAATCAATTTAAAAGTATAGTAGGTATACATTTTTTTATTACTTAAACCTTCAAGTAAGGCGCGTACACAAGGGAGGAGGGCTCAAGCCCTTGAACTCGCCCGTTCCCAACAGCTCCAAAACACGTGGTTTTTACTTGATTTTGTCAATATGTCGATACTGCCAATACAGCAAAATAAAAATCATAAGCGAATCTTTTACAGCTGTCACCGCCTTTCGCATCCTTGTGTCTATCTTTCCAGTCGCCTTCTTGGAGACCTTCGTTTTCTATTGCTTCATACAAATCTGTCTGCCAGGATCTGAGAGGTCTACCAGGTCTTCTGCGGTCTTCTGGTACCCAGTTCCATATTCTTTTAGGCCGTCGCGTATCCTGCATTCTTTGTGTATGTCCAAACCAGGAAAGTCTATTCTTTTCAGTGATGCCAATTGTGTTTTGTTTGGCACCCATTTTGGCTCTAATCGCTAATATGGTCTCGTAAATGGTTTTCTTGGTTTTTGTAGTAACTTTATCATTGTTATCAACTTTGTACTGTGACCAGTGATGATTTGGTCTCCTACAACTTTGTTATTTAGTATTTTTTTTTTGTATATCTAATAATAAAGAAAATAATAGTGGTGTCCTTTGGTAATTTATACGCTACATATTTTTTTATTTTAGCTCTACGTCTATTTCAATATTAAATTGGACAGCATGATATCCAAAAGATTCAATCCTGATTTAACGGAATTGGCCGGAATTGAAAGTCTGATCGAAAAAATAAATGAGGGGGAAGATCTAACAACTGCTACTCGTCGTACTAAGCAAAAACTAGTCCAATACTTACTCTATGGAGTCAAAAGTCAGCAATAATCGATGAAATCCAATTTCGTCAGATGTATATGACAAAGTTTGAAGAGACCTAATACTGTAATATTATGGTTTTATTAGTATTGTATAGAAATGTAAATTTGTTTTTATATTGGGTTTATTAAAAGTTTACTTAATTACAGTTTTTTTCAGTCTAAAAATTTTTACACTTCAAATTAGGCCTTAATAATAAGTAACATCAACTAACTAATGTACATTTAGTATCATTTCGAACGAATTTCAGGTAAAAAATTAAGTTAAATGTTCAAAAGTTATTATAGGTGATCCACAATATCAGGATTTACGTCAGCAAGAAGAGTTACTAAAACAAGGACGTGACTAAAAACTTTCAGATGTAAACGTACTTAAACGTTTACATCTGATTTTTTTTTTGTATTTACAGCACTCTTACACCTTCTTTAATATTATTACAATATCAAGTATGAATTTAAGTTTCATACACTGCGTTAATAATTTAGTTATAAACATAAAACCCGAAGCTTTAAGAATAAAAAATATCACAAGTCAATCTGACACATATAATCAAATATGGTTGAATATATGGTCGCCTCTAGTCAAACCTCGCGCCCTTGTATAACCTCGCGCCCCTGGCAAGTGCCCAGATGCCAATTCTTTTATACGGTTCTGGATATGTGATACATTTAATTATTTTTGTAATACCAACATAACATACAATTTCGAAGGAGCAAAATTTCCTCTTAGTTTGTTTTTACAAAAGTGAACACAGTATACTTTTTATTTGAAACAGTATTGTTAAATATAAAAGTCTTTAAAAATAAATAAAAAATTGTTGTTTTTCATTAATATATACAGGCTATTCCAAACGTATAAGCGGAACTAACTAGAATTTTCATTTTTGTAAGTTATCATAAGCTCTCCTTTTAAGGTTTGAAGTGGGCTTTTGCTTAACAAAATGATCAAAAGCCTCACTTAAATGGTAAAAATTACTAGAATTCAAAATCTAGTTCCGTTTAAACCAAAAAAACTGGCTATATATTGGTTTATCATACATAATAATAACAATAACTAATAAATGAAAATGAAATATAGAATAGAAATATTTAATTTTTAAGGTTTTTTAATAATTTTGTGACGTAGGTAATTTCTCTGATATTGTGGATCATAAGTAAAAATTGGGCATGAAGGGCAATATAGAGAGACAATATAAATAAGGGAAATATGACCGTCCAATATATATTGAGAGAGAGGTATTATAATCAGACCAATTCAGCCAGGGGCGCGCCATGTATAGATGCCGCCTGGGTGCGAGAAAATTAATTAATGTTAAGATAATTTCGATTTATATGTACATACATACATACATACATACATACATATAAATATATTATACTTACGATCAGTGATGGGCGCGTAAGTTACATGATGTAAGTTACCTCATTGTTTACGCGTAAATAATTGATGTAAAGTAAACACAAAAACTCTTGTAAACAATGATTTAGACATGCGCACTATTATGTATCATAATATAGGTGTTAGAAGTTATTAAATATGAATATAAAAAAAAAAACATTTTTCTTTAAGAAAAACGGTCTATATTTTTTAAGAACAAAATACATTTCACCTTTAAGAAAATGTTCCTTCCTTTTCTTTAATTAAAACAAACCTATTTTTCATAGCTATTCCTTCGGTTTCTTATTATTTTGAACTACTTGTTCATTAAGTTCTCTATTATTGGTATTAAATAACTAAAACTAACCTCATTATTTGACAGTTTACATTGTTGACAAGTTTGCCAATTGTTTACATAATTTTACACGTAAACGTAAACAATTAAAGTTTACGTGTAAACGCCCATCACTGCTTACGATAACGTTGAACAATTCGGCACTAATTTCAAGAACTGGAACAATATTTATCATAATTCTACGCGCCCTTAATACTCGGGTGCGATGCACCCCGGGTTGGCACGCCCCTGAATTCAGCCTTTTCTGGTATAACTTATATTTTTACTTCTTATATTTTTGATATATTTTTTCTATTTTGACAGGTAGGTACATTTCCATGATTAGGGTAAATTATAAATACTATCATGAAATTGTCAACGTAATATAACACGTTATTATTTTTTGAACAATAATTTCTCTGTTAGAAAGTAGTTTGTGGTGACGGTCGGAATTGATGGATATCCTTCCCCTATTAGTCCATTAAAACGTAGTTTACTGAAATTTATTGTATATGGTGAAGTATTTTATCAAAAAAGACAATGCCCTTAATTTATTTTTACTAAATTGTATGTTTAATTTAATTTAAAACATTTTTAAGAATAATAATTTCAAAACTGTCTATTCAAAATGACACTTTACAACTATAGGAATTTTTTTTGGAGATATGTACATTTTATCAAAATTACACTAACTTTTCGATGATTTAAGATTATGGCCCTTGATTTGGCACGTTCAGCTATACTGACTAGTCAAAGAAAATCATGAAACATTACAACAGTCATGAAAACACCTAATTTACACATGGATTTTTTCTCATTTTCTCTCCCAGTTGGCTGTGTTGTAAAACCACGATGAATCGTCTCTTGACTTGCTCCAACTTGTCTCCAAACTGTTCTCCTGTAATTAATAAAATATATAAATAAACGAATTTAAAACATTACCTTTATTCGTGTATCTAATTTATAATAAGGTACCAATAGTTAAGGATTAGTTCATGAACAGATTTGGGACGTTTCAGATATTCTTGTTACTGTGAATGCTAAAATTATCTGATTGATCCTACGATAGATCCTTGTGGTACTCCTGCCGAAATTAACCTTTTAGTTTATTTAACATTGTAATCAAGGTGTAGCAAGTTTAAGGAATCCACACACCAAAGCGGCCGCGGTGGCGGTAGCGTTAGCGAGACAACTAGCGATCAGGTCTCCTCACACTAACGCGGTGGGAGTGGCGGTAGCGGTAGCGATCAGTTAGTGAATCCCGGTATATAGTTATATGATAATATTGATTGCGAGAATACAATAGAATAATTAATTGTAGATAGAGGAAAAATAATAATCTACTTACTATCAATTTCCAAAACTTTTCCTATTTCGTCCCACACTTTATTTGTTTTCCTAATATTCTTGTAATCAGGATGTGCTAAGTCATACAAAATTAATTGATCCTTTACTGATCTATGATTTTTTCTGTTAAATTATCTATTTTCGACATTATTTTCTTAAATATATTCACTCTGTGGTATATAAACAATGAATATCGCGCGGCCTAACGCAACTTGTCGAGTTCGGCCGCCAGTGTTTGGTGATCGCTAGACTGAACGCTGCATTCGGCGCCGTTCTCAGATAGCTGAACGCTTGTATGTGCGTGGTCTCATTGTATTGTATAGGTTGCGTTAGGCCGCTGCATTAACGCTACCGCGGCGCTTTGGTGTGTGGAATCCTTTAAATATGAGTCAAAACTTAATGAGTTTTTGCTTAAGGCTAAAACCGAATATCCCGAATTGACCAGGAAAGCATTGTTGTTTTTGGTGCCCTTTTCAACAACCTATCTCTGCGAAACAGAATTTTCTTCAATGGTGACCATAGAAAACAAATTTCGCAATAAATTAACTATCATGAGCCGGATCAATGAACCGGCTCAACAAACTGAACGACCTCCACTGATCCAGTTCCGCAAACTGAGCCGAAATTCCCATTTCTAATTCACATAAGTGGTACGCGAATAAAAAAGTTTGAGAACCTCTGCTTTAGAGAAACGTTGTTCCGGAGGAATCCGATTTAGTTTGACCCCTGGTTGTGCGTCTGGGAAAGTTATTCTCTACCATCTAATTTAAATGAATCTTATAATAAAGTGAATACCAACCTCTTTGATACTTACTCCAACGTTAAATTGGGAGTGCATCGCACTGGAGGGGCTTAGGTAATCCATATTCGTATAGTACGAGTAATTTTGGTAACAACTAGAGCCCTGGGTGTTGGATGGTAAGCCGGAGGATTGATTCGTAGAGCACCAGGTCCGGTGCTGGTCTAAGGAGAGGCTGTCTATCGCTGCTGGAGACCATATACTCGTGGTGGAGGAACCATTTGAGTATTGCGCCGTTGAAATCTAAAACAAAATATATATATTTTTCATAATTTGATCATTAATTATTATTACAAGATAAAAGACGGAACAGAGAAAATATAATAATTAGAGTGCGATTAAGTTAGGTATCAATACGTTTTAATCATATTAAATTGAAAAATAAAAAAAATGTTTGTTCTAATTTAATAGGATTGAAATGTATTAACTCCTAGACTGGCCGCTCTTTAATAATAATGAAATAGTTAGTTATTTTTGGAACTTATAAATCTAATGTTAAATTTTGTTTTCCCGCCATTGTTTAAAATAAGGGTGTGTTCTGTAATTACCGTGGTAGGGGTGCTGGTGCTGCTACTCGTGGTTAACAGTTGAGGTTTGATGTAGTTCGGACTGTCTCGTAACTGTGGCGTTGTATGTATCGTTGGCGAACTTGTTGTAGAACTGCAATAATGAAAGTTTTATTAATGAATATGTTTCAAATACAAGCGCAGTGAAGGAGAATGAAATTTGACACCTCCCCCGCTGTTAAAAATAAAAAATAAACAATATTAATTCACGAATGAAAAATTCTTGGTCGCTGGTTCCAAGGTTCAGTTAATTTAACTCTTTAACGCACAGCAGTTATGGTTAGGGTCGTGGAAAGCGATTACGGGTCCTGGTTCAAAAAATAACCGACCCTCCATAAAAAAAAATAATAATAAATTGACTAAACTAATGAATCTATTAACAGTGGCGCAGTGTCAATTTTATTTATTTCAAGTAAAAAAAAAAAAACAAACAAGAATTTAACGATTGGCAAGACCCCTTCGGTGATCCCCCTCTACTCGGGCCAATCTATAGTTACCATAGTTCATTTCAGTAAAGAATGCAATGTTATTGTTTAAAATAGGTCATTATTAATGAAAACTATGTTTTTGAATAAATATTGTTGCTATTTTGATGACCAATTTACTAAAAACATATGAAAAAAATCAGCTGTGGCCACCACAGGACCGACCGCCATCATAAAGTACTTGAATAAAATACATTTTAGCAGCAGAGTAGAAATAACTTGGCCTAATATTTTCTAACAGGGTGCATTCGAGTTGTACAGAGTAGAGCGAGCGCTGAACGAACAGTTGATTGTGACGTCATGAATAGAGCACTAACGGAGCGAGCGTTCTTGTGACGTAATAATTATAAAATCTAACCCTACAATTTTAAGCGGCGTTTTTACTGTCAGATTAGTTCACGTCAGTCATGAATCAAAATTATATACCTCGGTTTTTCCTTGATTTTTTTCAATGATGAAGAAATAAAATTAATTAAAAATTAAATAATAATTAATGAATTAATTTAATGAATTTTTTCCATTTTAATTTTATGCACGGTGTATTTTAATAATTTTTTTGCTGTTTACAGAACGTCAAAAATACATAAAATGGCCGTACTCTGTAGCCATAGACAAATAACAATATTATTTGTCTATTGTTATTTGTTTAAGGCTATTATTTTTATTTTATTTATAATTTAATTTTAAACTTTCATTTCTTTCCCGCCGTTCCCTAACTTTTTTACGTCATACTCCATATGCTCGGTCTCAAAACACCGAACACATAGAGCGCACTCTAAATGCTCGCTCGATCGCAAAACGAATGCAACTGAGTGTACTCGGAGCGTCAAATCGAACACGTTTGAGTGTACAGAACGTGCTCGGAACGCTCGGAGCGTCAAATCGAACACGTTTGAGTGTACAGAACGTGCTCGGAACGCTCGGAGCGTCAAATCGAATGTACCCACAGAGATATTATTTATCATGACCATGGAAACGTTACATATAAGTATGAAAAAATTGAGACTTGGATAAATTTCGAAAAATTTTACAAAATTTTTTCGTTTTATCAAAAAATGTCTCAAATAAAAGTTGTTAGTTATTGCTTTTATAGCAATTTTTGTTCAATAATTTTGTTCGAAATATTTTTCTGTTGTGAAATATTCGCAAAAATCCCAAAATAAATGGGAATAAATGTGTTTATTCCCATTAATAATATTTTTAAACAATTCTGTTACTTATCTTATGTATTAATTTTTAATGAGTATATTCCCTAATGAGCTTTATCAGTGATAGCCATCTTGATTTGTAGATACGTGATTTTTACAAGAGGCATTGCATTGTTTCTGGCGTGTTTAGTTATTAAGTGGTAAAAGTGCAAAGTGTAAGTGGTAAAAATGTGGCATAGTGTGGACTTTGGTGTTTGGACTGCATGGAGATCAAAACTGGAATGATTGCAAAGGTATTTCTAGAAATTTTTGTTAATTTTGCAAGTCATTGTTAAGTACACGTGTACACGTGTACAAATACAGTGAGTATCTCTTGATTCTAGCAGCAGTGTAGAAATAACTTGGCCAAATATTTTCTAACAGAGATATTATTTATCATAACCATGGAAACGTTACATATAAGTAGGAATAAATAGAAAAATCAGCTGTGGCCACCACAGGACTGACCGCCATCATAAAGTACTTCATAAAGTAATACATTCTAGCAGCAGAGTAGAAATAACTTGGCCTAATATTTTCTAACAGAGATATTATTTATCATGACCATGGAAACGTTACATATAAGTATGAAAAAATTGAGACTTAGAAAAAATTTCGAAAATTTTTACAAAAATTATTCGAAATTTTTCGTTTTATCAAAAAACGACTCAAATAAAAGTTATTAATTATTGCTTTTATAGCAACTATTGTTCAATAAATTTTTTCGAAATATTTTTCTGTTATATTCTGAAATATTCATAAAAATCTTAAAATCGACACGAGTAAACTCTCATTTTTAGTCAACCGATTTTTACCAAAAGTTGATCAACTCGTACCATTGATGGCAGAAGCTTAAATATGAAGTTTCATAAAAATCCTTTCAGCCGAATTTGCTCTGCACGTGTACACAGACGGACAGACAGACGGACAGACAGACAGACAGACAGACAGACGAACAGACAGACGGACAGACATCATGCTAAAAATAGTGAAAACGTTATGTAGGGACCTCAATTCGTGGAGATCCATCGAAATCTCGAAATGTCAAAATCGGTATGATCACAATACCTCCCTTATATATGTTTGCGGTCGGTAATTATATCCACGCAAGTGGTTCAGGAGTGGACCGTGGTTTTGTGAAGCCATTGGTAAGACAAACTAAGGCCCTTCAAAAGTATCCAGTGATTTAAAGTACACTTTAATAATTCTTTTGAGGTATTTCATCACTTTAGGGCTGGTCATGCTAGTGTGGCTATTAAGTTCATTTCAAAATTGAAATTAGTAAGATAACTAGGTGTGTTTCCTAAAGGACGTAGAAAAACATTTTTGTTTTTTTGATATTACATATAAATTTAATTTGTAAGCGTCAGAATTTTGTTTATAAATTAAATTTGTATGGAATGTCGAAAAAAAATAATCACATATTTCTTACCAGTAATTTTTTATTCGTGATCAAAAATTAGGGCTAAAATTTGATTTAGGGTGCATTCGATTTGACGCTCCGAGCGTTCCGAGCACGCTCTGTACACTCAAACGTGTTCGATTTGACGCTCGGAGTACACTCAATTGCATTCGTTTTGCGATCGAGCGAGCATTTAGAGTGCGCTCTATGTGTTCGGGGTTTTAAGACCGAGCATGGAGTATGACGTAAAAAAGTTAGGGAACGGCGGGAAAGAAATGAAAGTTTAAAATTAAATTATAAATAAAATAAAAATAATAGCCTTAGACAAATAACAATAGACAAATAATATTGTTATTTGTCTATGGCTACAGAGTACGGCCATTTTATGTATTTGTGACGTTCTTTAAACAGCAAAAAAAATTATTAAAATACACCGTGCATAAAATTAAAATGGAAAAATTCATTAAATCAATTCATTAATTATTATTTAATTTTTAATTAAGTTTTTTTCTTCATCATTGAAAAAAAATCAAGGAAAAACCGAGGTATATAATTTTGATTCATGACTGACGTGAACTAATCTGACAGTAAAAACGCCGCCTAAAATTGTAGGGTTAGATTTTATAAACATTACGTCACAAGAACGCTCGCTCCGTTAGTGCTCTATTCATGACGTCAGCATCAACTGTTCGCTCAGCGCTCGCTCTACTCTGTACAACTCGAATGCACCCCTTAAGAAACATCTCAGAACATAACTGCGTATCTGTAAGACTAATATTAGTCTTGTACGTTAGTACATATGACTAACATAATATAAAATACATATGTTACTTAGAACAAAATTATTCCGTAGAATAGTGATTTACTTTGAATTTAGTGAGCTTTTTATGACGCCACCATTATTTTTGAATAGCCTGTATAATACCGATTAACATGCACTGTTTGTTTAATTATAATGCATTGTTAATTGTTATTTCAATAAAAATTAATTTCTTAAACATGTTTCATATGGTATTTTAATTTTTCAGTGTTTTTCAAAAGTATTTAACTGTATTTAGATACAAAAATTTTGGCATGTATCTGTATCCAGATATTTTTCATAATTCTGTATCTGTATCTGTATCTAGATATTTTTTTAAATGTATCTATTACAACACTGGTCTAATATGTATATCACTCTAAAAATAATTTGGGAATACCTGGTATTAGTGTTGTTATTATTGTTTGTTGTTGGCGGCGACGATTTAGTAAGGACAGCTGACGATTTGGTTTTTATTCTAATTGTTTTATCTGCATTTTGTTGTTGGTTGTGTTGTTTTTGTTGTTGTCTACACTTCGCTCTTCTATTTTTGAACCAAACCTGAAAAAAAAAATAAATACAGTCAAATTTAGATACAATTTTGGATAAAAAAAGTGACGATTACAAAGAGTAAAAGAATGCTAAATTTCAACTTTCTATGTTAAGCCATTTGACTACAATTTCTACCGTATAGACAGTTACATGTGACATTTTTTGGTGGTCATACCTACAGAACCCTAAAAACCTCATAAAAGATTAAAATATCAGCTGACGGTAGGTCAGGCGCAGGGGTTGGCAACCTGTGGCTCCGGAGCCGCATGCGGCTGTTTTAGGAAATATTGTGGCTCTTTGAAAATTGGCTGGTTTTTATTTTAATATAATTTATTTTTTAATTTTCAACTTTCTGCCTGTACTATACAGGTTTTGTATTGTTCAGGATGTTTTACAGTGCAACTCACGCCCGGTAATTCCCCGAATTGCTGCATATTCCCTTTTAGAAGAAATAATTTCTGATGAATGATATACGTGCAGAAAAATGTTTACATTTTATTAATTTTCAAAAACATAAGGACAATTACAACGTTATTACTGCAATTTTTTATTTCACAAACTTTTGTTAACATGCAAGAAGCTTTTGGAGAAAGATTTAAAGAGTTTAGAAAATATAAAGCTACACTAGCTCTTTTGACAAAACCAACTGAAGCAGATATGCAGCAATTACATTTATCACCATTCCCATTGATTAATCAGGTACAATTTGTACTTCAATTATTGGATTTGAAATCCAAATATTTATGGAATAATATATTCTTAAAACTTAATTCTGAACTGGAAAGTTTAGAAAGAGAAAAGTTCATTTTATCCAGCATAAGTGCACCGAAAGTCGCAATCTTCAAGATGCAGATAAAGTTGTTTTCGAAGCTTAGAATCGTCTTCCAGAATCGTTCAATCATTTAAAAAATTATGCTTTTGGACTACTGACAATTTTCGGATCCACACATTACTGTGAGCAAGTTTTTTCACATATTAAATTAATAGTCAGTTAAGAAGTAATCTTACTGACTTGAAACTTGAGTTCTGCCTTAAGTTAAAGATTACTGAATATTTACCAAATATTGAAGTCTTATCGAACACTATGCAAGTAGTAATCGTCCCAGTAAAAAAAATATTATATTGTAATATACTGGCAAGTACAATAGGTATCACAAACTAAATGTATAAGTAAATATTAGTTTATTTATACATTATATATTAATAACAATTTTTACGTTTTTTTTCTTAAATATAGCATATATTTTCTGGCGGCTCTTCCATGTTATTGTTTTTGTTTTCAATATAAATTTGGCTCTTTGTCACTGAAAGGTTGCCAACCCCTGGTCTAGCGAGACAAAAACAAACAACAGATCAAAATGGAGGACTTGTATGAAGTAAAAATTCTGATAGTTTTCAAGAACTGTATATAGGAAGCAAAATTTATTCTAAATATATTCTGAGTTGTCAGAGGAAAATAATATTGAAACAGATACGTGAAGGTAACTTTCATGGCTTCTAAAACATGCAGATGCATCGATTTTCGATAACCAAACCTATTCTATTTCCACAGTAAAACACAAAAAAAAACAAGCTAGCAAAGCTTTTGGTATGAACTTTTCAAATCAAAACTCGACTTTAAAATTATATCTAGCTATTTTTTTTCAAACAGAATCATTTTTTTGAAAACAAAAAGCTTAAATTCAAAGCTCAAATAGTTAATGAACTCTGTCAAGGTCAGTCCTAATTAAATAAAATCACCCCTATTAGTATAATCTTTTATGTATCTGTTATTTTTAATGAACATGTAACAGTTTTTCATTAACGGATTGTTTGATAATGTGAAAATACGAAAAACATTTTCAATATAAAAAGTACTTGACCTATTTAAAGCATTTTACGGAAATGATCAAAATAAAAATTAATCTTGTTGAATTGATTTTTTAAAAATTAAAAAAGTTCTGATTTATAATTTATAAAGGATATTTATCATCGAAAATATAATTCATTATTATTTATGGATGTGTCACTTTTTGGTTGTTTCATGGAATCAACTGATTTACGTAAAATTTACTAAAAATTATCAAATAGACGTATTGATACAGAAATGAGTTACATAAATTTCTTTTCTTCACGACCAATATCATATCTTCTGAGTACGCGCTGCGGAGCTGCAGCTCTTACTTGAAAATAATTTTTAAAAATCTTTTTTTGAACTCAAAATGCATTTAACATAGTAATTGTGGTGTAAAAATATATTTTGAACATTGAATGCTATTGTTTCATAAATATTTACAAGTTTCCTTTGAATAAGTCTACGTCGCACTGCTTATATCCTAGCGTCAAGGAAAGTGCAAATGTTGGCTTGTAAAGGGGTAGCGGTGCGTAGGCAGTGATAAACTGGTGGGGATCGGAGCTAGAATGCTGTTAGCGTCACAATAACAGTGATCACAGTACTATGTAATTATTGAATGTATTTATTTAAGTCGTAACTGAAATCACTATACCTATATTATCTCTAAAATTTTATTGTTTTGGTAGGTATTAATAATTAGTATTTTCTAACTTTTTCTTTTAAATTTAGTATCTTAGCTTAACAAATACGTTTCGTATTTTAGATTATAAAACAATAGGTTTTAAAATGAATACTGTTAAATCGTTATTGGAAATTCCATTTAACAGACGAACGTTAGTAGAAAAATGATATTAAAAAATTGGGGCGACACACACCAAATTTAAATATTTCGGAAAGTGTAAAAAGCTAAAATTATAATTATAAGAGGCAATTCAACAGAGTCTTATATTATAAAACGTCGTGGTTAAACACCTAAACCTATCCTTGTATTATAATTTGCAGGTCTGGGTCCCAAAAAGTCACGAGCCGCCACTGACGGTAGCCAAAATTTTTAAATGTTTGTAAATATTAGGAAAAATTTACTTGTCACAATCTTGAAGATATTGCATCACACTTGCATATTTACTCGTGCAACTGAATCATATTTTTCTTACCATAATTCATATTCTGTTATTATAATGTTTAAGTTGCATTAATTTAAATCGTAATTATGCATATTTGTTTAATTTAGTTTTGTCATTTTTCGAATTCGTTTAAACAATTACAATAAGGCGAAAATATTAAAATTATATTCAAAAGGATCAATGCTACAGTGAATTTAATTTTTAATGCAACATGTACTATGTCATTACCATGGATACAGTTTTTGACAGCAATATAAATCGTGTTCATTTTCATTTGCAACATAGAAAATTAGTGTGTATACTTTTGCTCATTGCTGATTTAAAAATTAATCAACATGTATACAGATGAGGAAAAAATAATGATGGTAACTTGGTATAACTCCCAAATGAGTTTAAGAGAAGTTTCTGCTGTATTTAGTGCAACTTATCCAGATCGGCCAATACCAAATCCCTCTACAATTTCAAGAATAATTAATAAATTTCATCGCGAAGGATGTCTTAAGTCAAAACAAAATAAAAAAAGAACAACATCCCACGTGCTTACAGAAGAGAAGCAGTTGGAAATATTATTACAAGTGGAAGAAAACAATCAAAATACTTTAAGATTAATTGTACAAACCGTTGGTGTCAGTATTGGATATGTTTTTAACTTCTTAAAAAAAGAAAAGTTTCGATCATACAAATTTCAAAATCATCAAGAATTGTTAGAAATGGACGCAGCAGTACGTATGGATTTTTGTTTTGAAATGTTTGAAAAAATTAATTCCGACCCAACAATGCTTCAAAGAATTTTATTTACTGACGAAGCAACGTTTACTCTAAATGGTGAAGTGCGCAAACAAAATTTTAGGTACTGGAGTCGAGAAAATTTACATTTGTTTCATTCCTTCCGAACTCAAAGTCCGCAAAAATTAAATGGGCACGGATAATACGAATCAATATTATAGGGCCTTTTTTTATTGACGGTAACCTTAATGCCGCAAAATATCTAGCCCTTTTGCAAAACCAAATATTACCTGCGTTGCGACACCTGAATATTAATGGACAAGTATGGTTTCAACATGATGGCGCACAAGTCCATTATTCTAGAATAGTTATAGAATATTTACATAGAACTTTCCAAAATAGCTGGATTGGAAGAGGAGGGTCGATGAATTGGCCAGCGAGATCTCCAGATTTGGCACCCAATGATTTTTTTTATTGGGGATATTTAAAGGCCAAAGTATATAATGGAGAACTGAGGGATGTTGCTGAACTGCAAGACAAAATTGTTCAAGCATCCAACCATATACCTCAAGAGCAATTGCTGAATGTTTTGAATCATTTTTATGATCGCTTAACATTTTGTATGCAAGTAAACGGGGAAACTTTTGAACATTTATTATAAATTTTTATTAGTTATTTATTTATTTATTTTTTTATTTGTATTTTCAATAAAATATTTTGATTTGGCTAGTAAATATGGTTTTCTATGTTGCAAATGAAAATGAACCCGATTTATATTGCTGTCAAAAACTGTATCCATGGTAATGACATAGTACATGTTGCATTAAAAAATGAATTCACTGTATGATCTCTGTACCTAATTATTATAGCAGGCGTCGATACGCAAGGAAAATAGGCGGTATAGGGAGAGGTGAAGAGAGAAACGGACACTGGGCACGTCAGCTAGTACGAAATAAATAAATAAGTAGCTCTAATTGCAGTGTTATTGAAACCACATGTTGCCAAGACCCAATTAATTTGTGGTTGCATAAAATGGCAAATCATGTAGCAGTAGTTTTAACCATACAATTGTAATTCACGTAATGTGACCAACTAATTACAAATTAAAACTCTAAGTCATAACAGTATCACATTTTCCTGGAGCAATATCTTTAAATATTTTTGTTGTTGATGCGGATTCCCGGTCGGATGTATATTTGTGAGAGCTAAGAGACGTTCTATGGCAACCACTACCGTACATACATATGACATGAAACGTGCTAAACACAATATATATGTTACAACCCCAACCAGCTCAGTTCTCTCTGTCTTTTGATATATTACCTCAAACCCAATGTTGGTTTTCCTAGTCACGATCACGTTCCCAGGGAAGCGGCATACATATAAGTCATGCTACATTTTTTTATATAAACAACCAGCCCTTTATTATACATAGTACACAACAGAATCTTTGGCCCTATGCAAATTGGTAAAATGAGAAGCCGCAAGGAAGAAGATATCAAGAGTACTATAATCAAAATTGAGAATCGTGAAAATCTAGTTTTTGTTTGATCGTCAAGCAGAACGGATGTGTTAGATCATAAAAATTAATACCGCGGATACGGATACGCATACAGAATATTTTGCAGAATAACCGCTAAAATACCGGATAATTTTTTTCTAGGGAGGGGCTCAGAAGACAAAATTGTTTTAAAAGAGTGGTAAATTTTAGAGTTGATTAGATAACGGAATTCGGACCAGTCAGAAAATAAAACAAAATTTATTAACTTCGCTAAAGTTTCGATTTAATTTAAATCTTCATCAGAGCTACAAAGACATACGGAATTAATCACAAAGTAACATCCCAGCAAACATTTTTATACGGGCCAGTACTGTTGAAGCACATACTCCCCGGCATTGAAGGTAATGGGCCAGTACCCCGGTGTCTCCGTGGCCGTTAGCTGGCCCATCAGTTTATCAATTGTCGGCCCAGCAGCGGTAAAGTGCAAAATAATAGCATTAGTTGCAAGATATATTTCTGACGGACCAGTGATTATATTATACCCACTCTCTAGTATTTCAAATGTAACATATGTATATTTACCTTATGTGCAAAATAAATACTCATTTGGCCATTTCACCATCGTTGAATAAATTGACAATATCGCATCGGTTTTAAACAATGCGTGAAGAAATTAACGTTGCTGTCAATAGAATGATGCGATATTGTCAACTTTATTCGTTGAATAAATTTATTCAACGATGGTGAAACAAAAGTAAAATGCAACATATTATTAAAAATAAGGAGTGCTCATTTACCGCAAATGCTGATAAAGTACTTCGTATAGGAGGAGTGCGAAATACAAATGTGAAGTATATTATTAATACTGGCGTTGCACAAACTTTTAGTGCCCGCAATTTACCAACAGAAAAAGCAGTTTGCCGGCATTCGGCCGATGGTTGAATGTTTGTTGGGATTACATATATATAGATATAATAGTGTTCAAATTCAACTAGTAGTAGTTAGAAAAAAAAAAAAAAAATACAAAGTTGTCGAATTTAAAAGTGCAACACAAAATAACTAATAAAAAGTAAAAAACATGTCAAATATAAGTTTAAGATTAAAAACAAAGTTAAATTTACAATACCTTAGTTCAGCGGTTCTTAAACTGGGGTCCGCGGACCCTTGGGGGTCCGCGTAGCCATTACATTAACTTTACATCCCCCAACTTTTTGCTTTTATTCAAATAACTCATTTAATAAAAATCCTACATGGTTAAGACTTTTTGTATTTGTTATTATCTAACTAGTTATTGACATAACTAAACAATAATTAGTAAAAATGTAATTATTTTTATTCAACTGCAAATTATTTATTAAATAAGATCTATTTTGACCAATATTTGACCAAGAAATGTTTGTATGAGTTTAACGTATTATAATTTGTAACTTTTTTAATTCTTTTTACTACTATTTTTATTCATTTTATGTTTTTTTATTCTATATGCTAATAAAAATGTTTTTTTTTATCAATATTTATTATAACGTCACTACGTTAGTGACGTTATAATAAATATTGTAGTCACTACTATGAGATTATTGAGCCAGAAATTAAGTCTCAAGAACGACGTAAAATGCCTAGGGTTGGGATGGGGTCCGCAAAAAAAAATATTGTTCAAGAGGAGGTCTTCGGACTACATAAGTTTAGAACCTTAGTTAATTAGTCTTGATATAAAATAACAATTTAAAATGGTTAAAAGCATTATATCCTCCTGTCATTGAATATCCGGAATTAATAAAATAACATTATCGATGTCTTCTTGAGGTAACTGTGCCCATTCTGATCTTAGAAGCTCTCTGAATCTAAAATTATCGTGGATGTTATCCATGTGTGGAGTATTTCTTCTCTTCAGCATGTCCCACATATGTTCAATCGGATTTAGATCCGGTGACTGTGCTGGCCATGGTATCGCATCAATACTTTCGTTATCCAGCCAGTTCCTTACAATTCGCGCAACATGTGGCCCAGCATTGTCCTGGGCAAGATGAAACTGATCACCAATAGCACCACGAAATGAACGCATAATAGGTTGAAGAATATTATCCAAATATTTTTGTGCTGTTAAAAATCCATTGGGAAAAACGAGATTAGTTCTACCCCCAATAATTATCCCACCCCATGCCATAACAGTACCATGGCATGGGGGTAGAACTTCCTGGACGTGCCTCAAATGTTCCAAATTACCGGATTTTCTCCATACTCTTGTTCGACGAGAATCTGGATGAATTCAAAATCTGGACTCGTCAGTAAACAAAACTGTAGCCCAATCATTACCACACCAATATTGAAAATTGTGACACCAGTCTAATCTTGCTCTGAGATTGCCTCTAGAGAGGGGTTGACATCTGATTGGTTGTCGAGATAGAATATTAGCTTCGTGGAGACGAATTCTTACAGTATCGCGACTAAAGCTGCATTCCCACCTCTGTAAATCTATACGTTGTACGCTATGGATAATTTGGTAATTATCCATAGCGTACAACGAGGTCATTTGGTATGATCGGACATGCTCGTGCTTTGTCGTTGCTATACTACTGTTGAGCGAGATAGTACGAGCTTGTCCGATCATACCAATTGCACTCGTTTAAAAACTATCTACAACGCACAGAGTGTTAAATTACTGAGGTGGGAACGCAGCTTTACGGTTAAGTTATGTGCTCGCTATAACTCCCTCACCAATAGACCATATTATTGTGTCGTCACATACATGTGATGCCATCTGAGAGCTGAGTCCTTCGGAAGTTTTTGGTTTAAAATACATGTGACATTACTTTTGTTACCTTAATTTTATGAATATATTCAATTATGGAGCAAAAAATATGTATTTTTGATAAGTATATACCAATATATACAGTCCAGATACTTTATATTATAGAATAATGATTTTATAAATATATAAATAAGGATTCGAAGATATATTTATAGGTTACGTTTTTAAATAATATGAAAATCGAAATATCTTTAGTATTTATTTAATTAAAACTAAGTAAACATTAATATTTTGTTTCAAAATGCATAATTGTGTATTGTTTTTCTCCAAATTGTAACCATTAAAGCTACATTCTTAATTGCAAATTTTTTCGTTTTTTACAGATGAAAATGAAAAACAATAATGGATAAAATAAAAACAACATATTGTTCCTTCAAGCCATTTAGATATGGCATACACACTTATTGCTATATTACTTGCCATAATAACGATTATTAACGTAAAATTTTCAAAATTAACCTGCAAAATAATATTGTTTTGCAAAATAATGACATATAAAATTATAATGTATAAAATAAGAATTTTAATAAATAAATATTGACTTGTAGTTTTGATGTGAAGCATTCTCTTATTTTGAAAACTTAATTTATATTTCCAAAATACAATTTAACAAAAAAACAACATGCTAAATTCAAATAAAAGGAATCCAACCGCGAGGCGGCAGCACTGAATCCCATTTTGTGACGTAGTTACTAATATTGTCTATTCGGGTGCTGTAATAGTAGGTTGTCTTCTAGCATATAAACCGTCGCCTACGACTCGGAGGTAAACCTCATCCTCGTGAAATATAGCCTCCATTATATGCTTGTAAAATAAAATGCTATTTTCTTCGTGGATCTTAGTCCACTTTAATATTTTTGTTTCTTCCGGTCTTGCTTCTTAACTATCCATGTGCCGCACTTAAAATTCCTGTCCTAAACTACTGCAGGGGCGTTACATAAGCAAATACACTAATTTTCCTCCCGCAAAGAGAAGAAACTCAGTCCCAACAATGGCACACAATAGTTAAAAGCGAAACGTGATTCTGAATTTATATCTATAGCTAATAAGTCACTCTATTCACACTGTATAACACACTGTATGTCATTATTAGATTTATTATATGTCATTGTAACTCTAAGTGGGGCCACACGTTTTGGATTTCAAGTTTTTACAAGAATTTCTTTGGTTTTGAAACTGTAACATGGTTAAATTTTACTGTTATTGAAAAAGCACGTTCGATCGCGTTTGTAATGAAAGAAAAGGTAAAAGGATCGGAAATATGAATAGATAAATAAATGAAAGGAACAAAGTATATTTTACAATAGGTAAATGTATACTGTAGTACATTTTTTATTTTTTCTTTGAAACATTTTATGTTTTTAAATTTAATAGAAAGCTGCGCAATGCTCAGTTTGGATGGTTTTCTTTTCACAACTTGTATACAAAAGGGTGCGCACAACCGTACAGTTTCTTACACAAAACTACCAATCTGAAATAAAATTAATAATAACACTAGTAAACAAAAATTGAGGTGACGTGTGAATTTTCACACATTTCAGGGTTTCGCAGGTATTTAGTAAGTGAATGATGATTATTTGGGATGCCAAAACAAATTTTATGTTAAAATATTTTTTTTGTTAATTTTAATTCGAATACCTAATACCATTATTTAGGTTTCTAAATATGTGCAGTATTTTTTTTTACATAGCAAGGTTCATTAAGATTTTGAAAATTGCGCCTATGGCTTCCATTAGTTGTTTTAAGTCATAACCACGCCCCTCTGATTTCGTGTATTCAATTTCAACAATTTCCACTGGTAATTAAATATACGTTTTTTAAAATTAAATACATTTGCCTAAATATAACTAGAATTTTGAAAAAACAATTTAAATAAAAATGCAAAAAAAAAACAGAAAAAATAAAATTGTCTTGAGAACGGAGCGAACCTTAGTTTGCAAATTAGAACGCGAGCATGCTAGCTATTACACTATCAAAGCATGCTGGTTCACTGTTTTAGATAAGTTATTAAATATTTTACGTGGTCAAGCAAAAAACACAAAAAATACGTTATTTTTCGAAAACATAATCTGATCAAAAAATCCTGTTGTACTATTCCGGTTCACACTAATGTACATTACTTAGAATTTTTTCAGAATTTTAGTTTAAACCATGTGGGCTACAGGGTGTGGGACAACATTTTTTTTTGCACAATTTTGGCAAAAATCGCTTCTAAATAATTTATTTTGCAAAAATTAAATTTTGATCGATAATCCACGTACGAAGGACTTTCATTTGATACCCTACACAGAATTTAAAAAAAAATATTTTGTTTTTCGATGATGACATATTTGTTTATATTTTTAGGGGGATATATTTTTTAGATGTGTTAGTATTTTTCCCATGTGCGGGTCAAAGAGGTCATGGTTTTTAGATGTTCTAGAAGAAGAAGTTGTTGAAGTCTTCGAAAAACATGGTTTTGAGATACCAATTTTAGAGTGGAATATATGTTTCGAGAATTGGTTTGAAAGCATGCAAAAGTGTATAAATCTTAAAGGAGAATATTTTGAAAAGCAATAAAACAGTTTGTTCCAAATTTTCTTTTTAATTTAGTTTTTGTAGAAACTTAAAAGGTAGTCCTCGTAGATAGTGCTCAAGAATAAAAAGAGAAAACGTAATCGAAATTGCTATTAATTGCCAATCGCAAAATTGAAATACAAAATTGATAATTTACGAGGCAATGAGTTATGTTCATGTGTGTCTGTATGTGTGTAGGGAACTTTATGAAGCTACTGTATTTATTACAAACAAATCTATGAGGAATGGCTAATAGATAAGCATCACATTAAGAGCCATTATTCAAATTAGGATTATAAAATACAATGTGCAATAAATATACAGAGAGATATTGAAATTATTGCATAACGTTCACTAAACACTTTCATCGCCCACCGATATTAAACAATGATGTGACGTTACAGGTATGACTTTCTTGAACAAATATGGCTTCTGTGACTCAAGTACGCACATGAATCATGGTTAACTAGGCCTCATATTCAATATAGATTAACCCTAGATTATGATCAAAAACTTCTCAAGACACGCGAGCTATAGGACGCGCTCATCAAACTGATTACGTATGATATGATGGAAGTTACTTGTTACTTCCAAATGACGCGTGACCAAATGATGCTCAAAACCAATACAAGTAAACTACACAGCGCTCACTGAACTTGCAAATCACTTCCATCGTCACATCTGTGTTACTTACAAGTTTTGTCATGTCTACAAAATAACACATGCTTTTTCAGTATCATTTAGGTGTTAGCTTGTAACATTATGACAAACGATCACGATTTTAATATTCATATTGTTTCTCTAGTTGAGAAACAAAGATGTTTATTAGGTGTGTGAATTAATTCGGTCCGTTTTTTTTTCTTCCAGAAAAGACTATTGTGAAAAAACATGAAAAAATACACTATACAAAGTATTTGCTATCGCTTGCTATTATTTTTTTCCCATCTGTCTGGCAGTTGTTGTATTCCGTGACGGAAAAACGACTCGTCCTTCGAAGCGATCTAATCATTGAGCTATTTCTCTATTTCTTCATAATTGTTCAAGTGCTGACCCGAAAGCCCGTGTGCTATCGATCTGAACAAGTGATAATCTGATGGAGCAATGTCTGGTGAGGTAAAACGTCCCAGCCAAGTGCTTCCAAGTGCATATCATGCTGGAGGATCACTTTGTCGTGTCTCACATATTCTGGCCATTTATTCTTCAATGCGTTGTTTAAACTTAGCAATTGTTATTGGTAAAGTTCGGCAGTGATGGTTTAGCTCTGCTTTAATAGCTCATGATACACTACACCCTTCTGGTTCCACCATATATAGAGCATTTCTTTCTTGCCGTGAATATTCCGCTTTGGTCTCGATGCGGATGGTTTTCCGGGGTTGCAAATGGATTTCTTTCGTTTGGAATTATCGAAATATATCCAATTTTCGTCTCCAGTTACAATACGATGCAAAAAACCATTGTTTAAAATTATCGACGACTTTTTTGGAGTTTTTATTTTGAGTTGAAAAATGACGCTTGTTTTATGTTATGTTATCGAAAATCGTATTCATGTTCGTCATATGATGCTCTACCACTTCGAGAAAGGATGGAAAGCGGCACAGTTATTTCGCGATCTCAACGAGCTTTTCAGCAGAAGAACAATCAGTCAAAAAAAGTTGACATATGGTTCCACAAGTTAAAATCGGGTGACACATGTCTTAAGGATGATGAAGGAAGAGAACGACCATCGGATTTCGACGATCAGGCGCTTTTGTCAGCCGTGGTAGATGACGACAGCATAAGAACCCAGCTACTGGCCGAAGACTTCAATGTCGACAAATCTACGATCGTCCGTCGCCTAAAAAAACATGGAAAAGTGTGGAAATTGGCTGGATGGGTGCCTCGCGAACTCTCCGACAGCAACAAAGCCGTTCGAGTTCGAATTTTCACCGAATTGCTGCAGAGAAACGAGCAATCGTCATTTTTGAAGAATCCTCTCACTGGTGATGAATCGTGGTTGCTAATCAAAAACGGCAAAAAAAAAGAAAATTTGTATATCTTCGGGTGAAACACAGAAAGGAATAGCAAAAAGGTGCCCACAGTAATAAGGTGATGTGATGCGTATGGTGGGACAGAAGTGGATTCATCCATTGGGAGACCATTGCAAACGACATTTGCTTTTGGCGGAATGAAGATGATGACCGTCAGCAAAAGCGGATTCCGCACAAAAACAGTAAACGGCAATTCAATATCAACAGCAACGTCTATCAAGCTCAGCTCGATCGTCTCCATACAGCAATAGATCGTCTCCATACAGCAATTTTTTGTTGAATAAACTTATATACAAAAAAATAAATAAAAATAAAAATAAAAAAATCGTCGTTAATTTTGCATCAATAATAATGCCGATAATCGTCGTTAATAATGCCGAACAGGAGTTCGTCTGAAATATGAATTTCCTGGTATATTTATAATGTTAATGTTATTTTTTTTTTTTTTTGTAAAATCAGTAACTTTACAAAATAAAATGACCGGCGACCGGACCCCTTATATAAGCGGGCCCTAGGCCACGGTCTCGTTGGCCTAGGCGAAAAAACGGCCCTGTTTAAATTTGATAATACTGACCTGTACTCTAGATTCTGGGAGGTTGATTTTGAGTGCTACTTCTTCCCTCATGAAGATGTCCGGGTATCTTGTTTTGGCGAACAGGGCTTCCAAGATATCCAGCTGCGCTCTGGTGAATGTCGTCCTTTCTCTCCTCTGCTTCCTGGGGTTTGCTGCAAAATACCCTGCCTAAATATATAGTCTACAACAGTATACAATTTTTAACATAACATTGATGCTTGTAAGCCAATTATATATTTAAGTAAACTAGAAAAGTGTCATCACCAGTACAGTCACAGAAAAAAATAAACTCATCTGGTACAGCCATGTAAAATGAAGGAAGATGGATAGAGTAAGAGATTCCAATAGGACGAAGAAAGAGAAGTAGATCAAGAATACTGTAGTGGGATGAAATAGATGAGGCCATGGAGAAAAGATGCTTGTAAAATAAAGGATGGGAAGATAAAAACTACGGGACAATCTGATGTATTTTTAATTTTTTTCTGATAATGATAGTTTTGTTCATTTTATAAAACCTTTATATCTACATTATCCATATTTATTTACTGAAACTGAATAACTTAAACAAACAAAACATTTTAATTAATTTTTATAATCTGAATAAAAATGCTAAAATATTAGTAACAAATTAACAAAAAAATTGCCATAAAGAATCGATTTTTTCCATTGTAATTCAGCGACAGTAATTTTTAATAACCATCAAATATATTTCATGAAGCTATTTTCCAACGTATTTTACGCTTTTCCGGAATTATATAATTGACCTGGAAATGATGGAGGATTAACATCGGGAACGGTGAAACAAACTATGTATACGTAGTTATATATGATAACCACACGATAGCAACGCGTTTCGATTCCATTTTGTTTAAACTATTTATTACGATTTACTGAAAATAATTTTACATTTGTTTTATTTTAAATGCGTTATATGGGTTTACCGCATTTATCAAATCAATGTCCAAACAATGCGAGACCTACAACATTAGTTACAATTTGTTTGCCCAACGAATTTCATAAATTGACGAATTACGAATTGACAAAAATATGTTTTATTTATTTACAACTATTGATACTGTTTTGTTTGTTGTTTGATTTTCACATTTTACACCGTGTTACAAACATCCCTGCACCCGACACATCCCCTTCAACACCCCTAATAATGCCGGCAATTTAATAGAAAATTTGTTTGCGTTCAACATTATGAAAAGTGTAAATAACGAGTTATAAAATTAAAGAAAAATTATTGTAAATGGTAAATTCCCGCACATTTCATAGTTTGGTAGATATCTAAGTTGGTAGATATAAAGCTTTTACTGACGTTGGACATTATATTATTTATTTTACATCGGCCTTTATTTCTGCAACGAGGCTAATCGCCGATGCCAGGGGGCGAGCTCCTACACCTGGATGAGGGGTGAATGATTGTGAAAATGGGAGTAATGGTAACATATTATTCTCGCCCGAATAATATCACCAACGAAGGAGGCTCGAACCATCGACCGGACAGTCGTACTGGGTTTCCGCCAGTACAAACCGCACGACTTAGTGCGCTCGGCCACTCCGTTGGCAAGCGTTGGACATAGTACGAGGGTTGGTCAGTAAGTCCTTACAAAACAATAGAAAAACACATTTTTCGGGTTGATTAATTTTTATTTCTCAACATTGTCTTCTCGATACACTTTACCCAGTGGCGGATCTAGCTTTTTGGGGGCCCAGGGCTTAAAAATACCAAGGGGCCCTACACATGTTTCAATCAAATTTAAAAAATAAAAGACAGTATTAAAAGTTAATTATTTACATTTTTATTAATGTTGGATATAATTTTTTAATTTTTTTTATTAGCTGGCGCTTCACTTATGTTAGCAATAAATATTAGTAAATTTGTGTTTTTAATTTTTTCGTATCGTTTTTACCGACCGCCAACATATATAAGGGATGTAATGTGCTCATATCAATTTTGACATTTGGAGATTTCGATGGATCTCCACGAATTGAGGTCCCACATAACGTTTTGACTATTTTTAGCATGATGTCTGTCGGTCTGTCTGTCCGTCCGTCTGCCTGTCTGTCTGTCTGTCCGTCCGTCTGTCTGTGTACACGTGCAGAGCAAATTCGGCTAAAAGGATTTTTATGTTTCATATTTAAGCTTTTGAGATCAATGGCACGAGTTGATGAACTTTTGGTAAAAATCGGTGGACTAGAAATGGGAGTTTACTCGTGTCGATTTTAAGATTTTTGCGAATATTTATAACAGAAAAATATTTCGAAAAAAATTATTTAACAAAAGTTGCTATAAAAGCAATAACTAACAACTTATTTCCGATATTTTTTGATAAAACGAAAAAATATAATATAACATTTATTTATTTTTTTGAAATAGGGTCCCGTTAGGCTTTTTTTTGTATAGATATATAAACTTTGTCTCTCATATAAGGAGCAGAAACTAATTCTATCTCCATGTATAAAATTTTATCAAAATTGGTCCATAAACATTAAAAATATTGTAATTAAAAAAAAAATGGACCCCCATTTAGGCCTTTTTTGTACAGATACATGAATTTTGAACACCTACATACCAGGAGACACTAATTCTAATATTCTGTGTCAAATCTCATCGAAATCGGTCCATAAATAAGCAAGTTATGGCCGTGCTCTATTTTTGGTCAAAACTGGAGCAATTTTTTTACCAACTTGCGAATTTGATGTTTTTGACTATACAGTCAAAAGCCTCATGCACTCCTAATTCTAAAACTGAAAGTATTTTCAAAATCCGTTCATAAATAAGCGAGCTACAGTCATTTGAACTAGTTTCCATTAATCCGATCTAATTATTTGGTCTAATTCAGTAATTAGTTCAGATATTTGGTTTAGTTTAGGTGTATTCCCGGGTTAGCAGCACTTTTCATAAATTTCTGAACCAAATCAAAATATAAATATACGTCATTAGGATTACAATGTAATTTACTGGAAAAACGTATGTCTTAATTGTGATTTATGCAGATAAAATTTGATCAAGGACTTTTTAATTAGGCCTTTTGATTGGCCCTAGGAACGTGTCGCTAACTGACGGTAAGAATTCCAAGATGGCTACCTATTTTTGTCTAATGATGACATTTGATATTTTTTAAGGAAATTAAATTGAAAATTTGTGCTGAAAAGTTTGTAAAAAGGTAAGAAATATTTTAAAATTTAATTAGAATTTGTTATTTATATTTTACAACAGAAAAATATTTCGAAAAAAATTATTTAACAAAAGTTGCTATAAAAGCAATAGCTAATAACTTTTATTCAAGACATTTTTTGATAAAACGAAAAAAAAATTGAAAAAAGTATTTATTTTTTCATACTTATATGTAACGTTTCCATAGTCATGATAAATAATATCTCTGTTAGAAAATATTAGGCCAAATATTTCTAATCTGCTGCTAGAATATATTTTATGGAAGTACTTTATGATGGCGGTCGGTCCTGTGGTGGCCACAGCTGATTTTTTTGTTTTGATCTTTTCTCTTATAAGCCGTGCTTGGTATAGAATATAATAGGTGTATGTCCGAGAGATTGGGGGCCCCTTGCGGACTGGGGACCCAGGGCTTAAGACCTATTAGCCTGTATGTAGATCCGCCACTGACTTTACCCAGCGTTTCTCCAACTTTTTCAAGCCATGCAAAAAGTAAGATACCGGAAGGACTTCAAAATAGGTATCTGTTTCGGCAATGACCTCTTCGCCTTCTTTGCAGCCAGATCTTCTCAAGAAACCCACTGTTTTGACTGTTTCTTTGTCTCTGAAGTATAGTGGTGGATCCATATTTCATCAACGGTCATATATCGAAGGACATAAGTCATATATCGATTTGTAAGGACTTCTTGACCTACTTTGTATTATATTAAATGGAAAATTAGTGAATAATATCCGATATGCTGATGACACAATAGTCTAGAAGGGCTACAATCTATACTGGTATAGTAATTTGAACTAACCTGATGGGTATCCCATGCTGGAATGCAAGGAGTCCATTGTGGACATTAAGCCAAGTCCATTGACAGAATACGGGGAAGACTTCAGGTAGGCCATTCCTGCAGATGTCGTGCTCCCACATGCCGTACTGAAAGCTGGGAAAGCCAGTTCACCTTCGGGATTACACCTGGAGAGAAAAATCAAAATTACTTATTTACACATTTCAGGGTTTCGCAGTTAAATGATGCTGCCAGAGATGGGTCCTTTGTTGGGCGCCAGATACTGAGCATGCGGACCACATACTAAATGTGTTTTAATAGCTTTTATAATTTGGTATTGGAAAAAATACAAAACATATTTAAAAATAGTCAAAAATATAAAAACTTCTATCGAGAAAATACTTTTATCAACATTTTGCCCGTAGTTATCGATTTTCGTGGAACGCAATTACTGTCTTCCGGGCACGGAATTATTGCAGTACTGGAGCCAGGGCGATCTGAGGCTCTCTGCGCCCCAGCTTACCATTTCCAAGGACTGAGGTGTTCCAAAATCGAGGCCCGAGTTGTTCTAGTTACGAGGCCCCATAATGCAAACTTAAAACCAGTAAATGCCAACCAAAATTTGAGTTTAAAATTGTTTAATATTTCGTCACCCCAGAATTGGTTTGTCCCATGTCCATTTTTTAGTCTTTTTGAGTTAACGTTATTTTTGGGATTTTCAGAACAGTTTTGTTCTCTATTCATTCAAATATATTACTTTTTGCAGCTACATTCGATATTTTTGACTATATACTTTATTATATATCCAAAAAACGTTTACTATTCTAATATTGTTTTGTTCTATGTCCTGTCTTAAAACTCTCATAATTTAATTTTATATCCAACTTTTCATTCAAGCGGTATCCTTAATTGCTTTTGACGTTTCAGCATGTTTACACTATCCTAAAGTAAAACTGAAAATTATTCAATTGAAAGAGGAACATTTTTTTGATTATTAAATCATTTCAAAATCTTTTCTCTTCCCCAATTCATTGGTCAAAATCTAATGAACGGTAGTGTGAGTCAAATTCATCTCTTCCCCGATCATTCTGACTGTCAACCGACGATCCGAACGCACAAGAACTCGGATTCTGTCGACATTTTCATCGGTTCTTGAAGATGAAGGCCTTCCGCAGAGTGATTCATCTTCAATCAAGTTTTTTCCTTCTGAAAATGCCTTAAACCACCAAAAAACCTGGGTCCTTGACAAAACACTGTCTCCGTAGGCCTGCTAAGTTTCGCAAAAGTTTTCGTTGCACTGTGCCCAAGTCTGAAGCAAAACACTGTTGCTCGAAATTAATGTCACTAATTTTTAGTACGCAATAGAAAAAACTGTTTCACGAAAAAAATCGCTACGGGGAACAAAATTACTCTAGCCAGTTCAAACTCATACTGAAGGCGTATCATATGTTCACCTGCCGCCCCTCCAAGTTCCGCCTCCCAAATGATGTCAGATCAAACGCTATGTTGCCAATCCGGTTACTTAATTTACACACCTCATATGGTTGAAAAGATTTCCATGTATCTTCCCATTTGCAAAAATAACATAGTCCAAGTATCCCCCGAGTCCCTTATTGTGAGTATGAATAATTGAGAGTGCAGTAGAGAAATTCACACAGACGACTTCACTCAATAAATCAAGAAGTGTGGCGAATAGCGAATGGCGAGTGATTGCACTTAGTGCTGCTACCCATCGCTTGATATAGTTGTAGGGCTGTTATCTGTGTACACACACACCACTCGACAACCCCAAACGACGCTCGTCGCGGCGCTTCACTCTGATAACATAAAAACCGTCACAATCAACACACCCACCCTGTTTATATACTCACACCATAAACACCAAATCAACTCGCACGGGGCTGTGTTATCTTAAATTATAATTCTATAATGTACCTATTAGTTCAAGTAGAAGGCTCAACCTATATAAGGACAATTTGAAGAAAATATTAATGTGAAGTTTGAATTTTTACACTTTTCAGGATTAGTACCTAGTAACTGAGCCTTAACACCTTAATCAAAGAAGTAACAACCAGAAACTGGGAGATACAAACGACCACTAGATGGCAATATTGAAATGTGTCATTATTATATTCGTAAAATTTGACATTTGTTATTGTGAAATCACTGGCAACTTATAAACTGACCGAGAAGTTCGTTGACAGTGAGCGTTTAAAAAAACAAGTTTGAAAAAAAATGGATATTACTCGTGAAGGTTTTCGTTGTATGATTTTTTATGATTTTAGTAAAGGCCTAACTCAACAACAATGCATAGATTCGCTTCGTTCAACTTTTGGTAATGAAGCACCATCAAAAAAGACTGTTTACAACTGGTTTGCAGAATTTGGTCGTAGTCGTGCGTCTGTCTGTAATGTATCTCGTGAAGGTCTACCAAAATCGGTTATGATTCAAAAAAAATCAGCTGTGGCCATCACAAAGTACATGTTTAATTTATGCTGCTTTATCAAAAAATGTCTCAAATAAAAGTTGTTAGTTATTGCTTTTATAGCAACTTTTGTTAAATAATTTTTTTTAACAAAAGTGAAATATTCGCAATACTCTTAAAATCGACACGAGTAAACTTCCATTTCTAGTTAACCGATTTTTACCAAAAGTTGATCAGCTCGTGCCATTGATGTCAAAAGTTTAAATATGAAGTTTCATAAAAGTCTTTTTAGCCGAATTTGCTCTGCACGTGTACACAGCCCGACAGACGGATGGACAGACAGATAGACAGACAAAACGTTATGTAGGGACCTCAATTTGTGGAGATCCATCGAAATCTCCCTTATGAATGCTGACTAAAAATAGTCAAAACGTTATGTAGGGACCTCAATTTGTGGAGATCCATCGAAATCTCCCTTATATATGTTGGCGGTCGGTAAAAACATCGATGCTGTGCGCAAAATGATTGAAGAAGATCGGCATGTGACTTACCGTGAGATAGAGGCATCCTTTGGCATATCGCAGACTGCAATACATTCGATTTTGCATGAACATTAAGCTGTGAAAAAGATCTGTTCTCGATGGATTCCGCATAATTTGACCGAAGCTAAAAAAGGCTCGTGTTGATTGGTGTAAGGGAATGTTAAAAAAATTCAATCTAGGCACTAATGGTCCGCGTTGGAAAATTATATATGTGTTACTATTTTTGATTGAGAAACACTGGTCTACATGTTATATTTTAAATTAGTGCTGTACAACCTGCAACTGCAACAGCCTGTGTATTGAATGACTTTAAATAAGTAATGTGGATTTCAACAAATCGGTTGTCCGCTATTTAAAAATCTACTCACATGATTTTCAATATTTTGTATTATTGGACACAGAAGGTTCTCATATTCTTGTGTAATGTTGTTCAATGATAAATAACAATCCTTTTTAGGGTTTTGTAGGTATGACCAAAAAACCCTTATACCGTCATTTTGTCGTCTGTCTGTCTGTCTGTCTGTCTGTCTGTCTGTCTGTCTGTCTGTCTGTCTGTCTGTCTGTCTGTTCGGTAAAAATTGTAGCCAAACGGCTAAACCTAGAGAGTTGAAATTTGGCATGCTTATACAACTCGTTGACCCGCACATAGGAAAAATACCAAAACATCTAAAAAACATATCCCCCTAAAAATATAAACAAATATGTGCTCATCGAAAAAAAAAATATTTTTTTTTAATTCTGAGTAGGGTATCAAATGAAAGCCCTTGGTACGTGAATTAACGATCAAATTTTTATTTTTCCAAAATAAATTATTTTGAAGCGATTTTTGCCAATATTGTGCAAAAAAAATTTTGTCCCACACCCTGTAGCCCAGATGGTTTAAACTAAAAATCTGAAAAAATTCTAAGTAATGTACATTGGTGTGAACCGGAATAGTTCAACAGGAATTTTTGATCAGATTATGTTTTTGGAAAAAAAAGCATTTTTTGTGTTTTTTTGCTAATAATGTTGACAACTTATAGTTATATAATACGCTAAACAGTAACGTGTTTTTTGGTGCTGTGGCTAAGATACTTGCGTTCTGTTCAAGAATTCGTAATCGGACTCATGTTCGAGTCCTACGTGAGGAGACAATATTATTTTTTATTTATTTTTTGCATGTTTATATTGTTTAAATTATTTTTTCAAAATTTTAATTATATTTTGGCAATTGTTGCATTTAATTTTTAATAGCGTAAATTTAATAACCAGTGGAAATTGTTGAAATTATAATTTAATTATATATTTGAATGTACACGAAATCAAAGGGGAGGAGCTATGACTAAAAACAACCAATGGAAGCCATAGGCGCAATTTTCAAAATCTTAATGAACCTTGATATATAAAAAAAAAATACTGCACATCTTTAAAAACTTAAATAATGGTAATAGGCATTCGAATTAAAATTCATAAAAAAATATTTTGTCATAAAATTTGTTTTGGCACCCCAAATAATCATCATTCACTTACTAAATACCTGCAAAACCCTGAAATGTGTGAAAATTCACACTTCACATCAATTTTTTTTTGTGATATATCCAAAACTAAAAAGCTTAAAATTTCTTATAATAAAATTTAGTTTGAATGACAAAACATGTTTAATATTGTTGAATGAATGAGTTTTAATCCTTTCCTCTGATATTTTGAAAAACGTTGCGTTAAAAGGACAAGAATAAGACCTAATTTTCTAGTTTAATCGCCTAGAAAAATAGTTGAAGCGTCTTGGTAGCGGTCGGACACATTGCGCCTACGATCTTGTATGACTTGCCGACGTAAGCTCTTCATAATGGAAGGTATTTTCTACATTGATGGTCAATTCTGAAGTAATTTCAAGGCACCACGCAGTCTTCGAAGAATATTTTCGGTACTTTTTGTTGACAAGAAAAAAGAAAAAAAAAACACATTGAGAATTGCCGATACTTTAAGTTTTATTATTATAATACTAAATCAATAAAAAAAATCAGCTGTGGCCACCACAGGACCGAGCGCCATCATAAAGTACTTGTATAAAATACATTCTAGCAGCAGAGTAGAAATAATTTGGCCTAATATTTTCTAACAGAGATATTATTTATCATGACCATGGAAACGTTACATATAAGTATGAAACCAGTGGCGAAAGGAAACCTCCGCTAGACTTGCCCTCCCATAAAAAAAATATTTAAAAAAAATGTAAATTAAAAAAAAAAAAAATTTAATATTTAGATAAATCTTCAAAAATACATCAAATTATGTTCTATACAAATTTTTGTCCAAGGCTTGCTTTACTAGTTACGAATTAATTATCATGACCATGGAAACGTTACATATGAGTATGAAAAAATTGAGACTTGGAAAAATTTTAAATAATTTTACAAAAAAATTTTCGAAATTTTTCGTTTTATCAAAAAACGTCTCAAATAAAAGTTATTAGTTATTGCATTTATAGTAACTTTTGTTCAATAAATTTTTTCGAAATATTTTTCTGTTGCTAAATATTCGCAAAAATATTAAAATCGACACAAGTAAACTCCCATTTCTAGTCAACCGATTTTCATAAAAAACAATAGGGTTCTTCCCATTTAATAGGAGAATTTTTTAGTACCAGAACGAACTCTTTAAGTTAAACCGTTTTTGAGTTATCGTGTATACACACAGACAGACAGACAGACACACACACACACACACACACACACATACGGACGGCACTTCGAAAATAGGTTTTTTGGATTCCCTGGACCATGAAACGTGGTCATCCGTCAAAATCTCGACATCGAAAATTTTCGCGATTACAATACTTGCCCCTTATATATTAAGGTCGGGCAAGTAAAAAAAAATCAGCTATGGCCACCACAGGACCGACCGCCATCATAAAGTACTTATAAAGTACTCTGCTGCTAGAATGTATTTTCTAGCAGCAGAGTAGAAATAACTTGGCCTAATATTTTCTAACAGAGATATTATTATGACCATGGAAACGTTACATATAAGTATGAAAAAATTGAGACTTGGAAAGAATTTTGAAAAATTTTACAGAAATTATTCAAAAGTTTTCGTTTTATCAAAAAACATCTCAAACAAAAGTTATTAGTTATTGCTTTTATAGCAACTTTTGTTCAATAAATTTTTTCTAAATATTTTTCTGTTGTGAAATATTCGCTAAAATCTTAAAATCGACACGAGTAAACTCCCATTTTTAGTCAACCGATTTTTACCAAAAGTTGATCAACTCGTGCCATTGATGGCAAAAGCTTAAATATGAAGTTTCATAAAAATCCTTTCAGCCGAATTTGCTCGGCACGTGTACACAGACAGACGGACAGACGGACAGACAGACGGACGGACGGACAGACAGACAGACGGACGGACAGACAGACCGACAGACATCATGCTAAAAATAGTCAAAACGTTATGTAGGGACCTCAATTCGTGGAGATCCATTGAAATCTCGAAACGTGAAAATTGGTATGAACACAATACCTCCCTTATATATGTTGGCGGTCGGTAAAAAAAAAAAAAAAACTGCGCTTAGTTAGAAATCTAAATAATGGTATTAGGTATTCGAATTAAAATTAACAAAAAAATATTTTAACATAAAATTTGTTTTTAAAGCTCTTAGATTAACAGACGATAAATTATTTTAAAAATATCGTTTATTTTACCGTGATTACTACAAAGCAAAATTTGTCCTACACACTCAGCATGCCGTCTTCACTTATTATATACCTGCGAACTCTGCAATGTGAGAAAATTCACACTTCACTTCAATTTTTTTAAGATATCGTCTTATAATAATCTGATAGGTGTAAAATGCCCGTAGGTAGTCTTCTTTAATCAATCAGGGACTTTTTTTTTCGGCACTACGGGTCTCCAATGAAGGAAAACACGCGGGTGGGAATATAAATTGGGAAAAAAGAGACTATAGTGCGTTCGAAGGTGAGTTTGCAGTATAGCTCTTATGGCAAATGGGAGCGGTGTTGCCAAATGTTGTAAAAGTGTCAACTGTGTCAATTATAATAATATGAAAAACTCGTATGATTTACAAAAATCAACTCTTATAAAACTCAAAATAACACTCAACAAAAACAAATGTCCATTTGTAGAGTACTGCGTCTTCACAGGTTAGCGCGTTTTAGAGCTGGCAACGTCGACAAGCAAGAAAAGGATAGTGTCATTGTGTAAACCCATTAGAGGGTATGAAAAAGAACTACTCCATATGCCGTGTACTGCAAACTCACCTTTGAACGCACTATAGAGACAAATTGATTGCCACAATTAGCTTCTGTTTCCTTCCAAGGTACATGGGATAATCAGTCCCAAAAGAAGGACATAATCAGGTGTAAGGACCATTATTAATTTCCCTTACATTGACCTTGGAAACCGTGATCCTTTCAGGAATATTATTAACGTCCACAAGTCAATACTTCCACCTGGACATCCTTATCGATCTCCACGTTTACAGTCTACCATTTAACAAACGGGACCGCTTACTTCATTTATTAAATTGCCATTACTTAATTTTAATGTTGAACCTTTTAATTTAAAACATTGAAATAATTAATTAAAGTTTTAGTATCTACCTTTCCATTAAAAGTTTCTTGTCTAATGAAATGTTTCATCTCAAAAAACATCTCATATTTAGCCTAGGGAAGAGGAGGACAAACGTGCATTTAATAAACGAACCAATTAGCGTGAATGGTAGTTATAATCTGTGCAATATCTGATGCATGCCATCTGCTTATTTCAGAAATGGAGGGTTGCTAGATGTTGGCAACGCTACTAGATTAAATTAGCAGCAGCTCGGATAGTTCATGTACCAATTTAATTATGTTGATGTTGTTTTAATATTATTTATGGGTGTGGGAGGGATTTAAACTGAGGTTATACAAATCGAAAAATACAACGTCGCCGAAACTTTTAATAAAAGGTTTCAATCAAAATATTCGGACTAGCGTTTTATCAATACAAATTGATGTGAAGTGTGATATTTCAGATATTTCATGGTTTCGCAGGTATCTATAACAGTGGTCAACACAATTTTTGCTGACTTACATCTAAGACTTGTTTCTTACTAATTTGGTGCTGCTGAACTCAAATATCACATCAGTTTTTGCGTATCACATCAGATTTTTGCTCTACAACAAATACATATTTTCGGCCAAATAATGCTTCTATCGTTTAATTTTAGACGTCGATACTGTAATTGGTACAAATTTGGCGAACAATAAGTACTAAATAATTAGAAAATATTCTTAAAATTTTATTTATAGTGAAAGAAAGAAAATGAGAACAGTTTTCATTACATTTTAATGCATTGGAGTGTTAAAATAAAAATACAAAATAATTTAAGGATTAAATGGTCGTTTGTAAGATCTTCTGGAGTGCACCATTCCCGATAAGTCTCTTTTAATACTCCAACATTAGTCAGCCATCATGTGAATATCCCACCTTCCTTGATAACGTCTCTCCATCTCTTTTAAATCGTGATGGAAACGTTCACCCTGTTCATCACTAACATCTCCAAGATTGACAGGAAATTTGTCAAGAAGACTGTTTAAAAAATGAAGTTTCACGCTCATGTTGCACCCCAGATAATTTTCAATCAAATTTTCAACGACCTTTTCTGGGAAACTTATTGAACAACAAGTACAAACCTGAACATTTAATGGATACAGCGGTCATACTAAGTACCTTACCCTTGACCTTGCAACCCCCGCCGTTGTAAAAAGGTCTATAACAAGTAACTGCATGTAAGGCGTTCCTACGAAATATATTGAACAACAAGAACGAAGTTGAAATTAAAGTAGACGTATATCAGAACGTGAAAAGGTGAAAAAAGTCAAAAGTGAAAGAACAAAAATTTGACGTGATAGGCAGAAACTGTTAACATTTTTGAAATCAGCACCCCAAAATTAGTTAAAAACAAATATTAGATCTAAGTCGGCAAAAAAAAGTTTAAATTTGTTGACTAATGTATCTACAATTAGTGTATATCAGTGGTTCCCAACCGCCGGTACTCGGACCGGCATCGGTCCGTGAGTTTTTTTTGCTGGTCTGCGAGATGATTTATTACAAAATCTCCGGGTTTGTAGTTTGGAGGGGAGGAATTTTTTTTTGCTCATCACTTACATTTTGGATGTGAAGACCTTTTTTTTGCTCATCCCTGGTAATAATTTTGCGATACACATTACCCAGCAAACATTTTTATACAGGCCAGTACTGTTAAAGTACATACTCCGCGGCATTGAAAGTAATGGGCCAGTACCCCGGTGTCCCCGTGGCCGTTAGCTGGCCCATTGATGTATCAATTGCCGGCCCAGCAGCGGTTAAGTGCAAAATAATCGCATTAGTTGCAAGATTTATTTCTGGTGGACCAGTGCTTATATTATACCCACTCTCTAGTATTTCAAATGTAACATATGTATATTTATCTTATACTTACCCAGTTTTAAAATAAATTAATGGTTAGGTGCAAAATAAATACTCATTTAGCCATTTCACCATCGTTGAATAAATTTATTTAACAAATAAAGTTGACAATATCGCATCGGTTTTGAACTATTAATGAAGAAATTAACGTTGCTGTCAATAGAATGATGCGATATTGTCAACTTTATTCGTTGAATAAATTTATTCAACGATGGTGAAACAAAAGTAAAATGTAACATATTAACAAAAATAAGGAGTGCTCATAAAATGCTGGTAAAGTACTTCGTATGGAGTGCGAAATACAAATGTGAAGTATATTATTACTACTGGCGTTGCACAAACTTTTAGTGCCAGCAATTTACCAACAGAAAAAGCAGTTTGCCGGCATTCGGCCGATGGTTGAATGTTTGCTGGGTACTTTCTAAACTTGCCGGTCCGCAAATTTTTTCTAGGTCGCTTGCCGGGTTCTGCTAATTGATGTGAATGTAACTTGATGCATACAGATTTGTTTAATCATAAGAATTTTTTCTATTTTGTATTGTTGTGCTTTTATTGGGGTGGCACTTTTCTAGTGCAACTCTGTTGCGCAACATTAACTTAAGGCTGCGTATAACCCCCGAAGGTTACTAGTTTCTTATACAAAACTAACAATCTGAAATAAAATTAGTATCAACCTATACATCAAATTTTGCACCGAATTTGTATCTATCTAATATGATAGTTTTAATTGTAGAAACATTTATTGTAAAAATATTATCGCTCAATAACTTGAAAATAGACATCAGCGATATTGTTCTGTAATTTTTTAAATCTGTTTATGTGTTTCGAATAACTTTTATTTTTACATAGTTTTGTGTAGAAAGGTTCAAATAATACGTCAATTTTTTTCGACTTGATTACTTATAGTTTAGAGCCTTCATCGAAAAATATTATACTTAAAAATAATAGAATGCCACTTGGTACACATATTCTTCACGAAAAATAAATCATTTTTATCCGTAACACCCATTTTGAAAACCACCGCAGATTCAAGAGAGCGGCAAAAATAGATTACCAAGTACAATAACTATAAGTAATTTTCACAATACAACAAAATAGCTAGAATCATATTTGTAGAATGAAGCTTTAGGTACAATTTGCCGCATCGTACGCAAATATGCGTCGATTGATTTACAAGATGGCGTCTATAATTTGCTTATTTACAACTACCTAACAGTTTTTTCTACAATTAAAAATATCCTATTAGATAGATAAAAATTCGCTGCAAATTTTGATATATAGATTGTTTTTAATTTTATTTCCGATTATTAGTTTTGTATAAGAAACTATTGAGGACTATAGCGCCGCCTTAAATAAATATTCCTAGTGCCATTTTACCAACAAAATACTTTTTTATGTCATAACAATCATAAGGGATATATCAGATTTTTATAAGTTAATACCCCTTAACTAGCCCTATTTAATTGTCGATAAAATCACAAAGCAACGTTATCAGTTCATTAGGTATCATCAGTTGTAGTACACGTGCAAATACAAACAAACTAACCGAGCTTCAAATCTTCAAACGTACTTATCTTTTTATCTGGTCAATGAAGCGATCATAACCCTTATATATATTCATTGTCTATGAGGGCGAATACCTGCTGCATCATTAGCGAGATAACCCTTGTGAAGGGGTTTTCCAATCCCTTACCAGAGAAATACACGGGTGGTAACTTGGGGGTAGTATTATTATTTTATTATATTTTCAGAATATCAACAATAGAATTTACTTTTTCAATAAGGATTTTAACCACAACGTTTTGTTTGAATTTTTGGATTATTTTTAGTATGAAAGAGAGTATTTTGTATTTATGTTCTTCCTGCAAAATTCTTCAATATGGAAAACTAAATTTTTGATTATTATAATACATATTCGACTGTTAGTTCTAGAAAAAACCAAACTGCTGCACATTTTTAACAGCAATACAAAGTCGTTGATTGCGTGTGGATTTCATGTGAGACTTAGGCTGCCCTTTGCAAAAACACAGTAATTATTGTTAATTACATTTGTCAGGCTTAAGGAATTTATAAAAAAATATCGAGAGAATGGACGTCTGAGTAAGGAACGAATATCTAGAGGGTTACCTTTTATGTTTTTACAAACGACCACTAGATGGCAATATTGAAATGTGTCATTACTATAATCGTAAAATTTGATATTTGTTATTGTGAAATCAGTGACAGCTTATAAATTGATCGAATAGTTTGTTGAGCGTTTAAAAAAAAAACAAGTTTGTAAAAAAATGGATATTACTCGTGGTTTTCGTTGGATGATTTTTTACGATTTTAGTAAAGGCTTAAATCAACAACAATGAATAGATTCGCTTTGTTCAAATTTTGGTAATGAAGCACCATCAGAAAAGACTGTTTACAATTGGTTTGCAGAATTTCGTCGTGGTCGTGCATCCGTCAGTGATGAATCTCGTGCAGGTCGACCAAAATCGGTTGTGATTTAAAAAAAAAACATCGATACTGTGCGCAAAATGATTGAAGAAGATCGGCATGTGACTTATCGTGAGATAGAGGCATCTTTTAGCATATCGCAGACTGCAATATATTCGATTTTGGATGAACATTTAGCTGTGAAAAAGATCTGTTCCCGATGGATTGCGCATAATTTGAAGATTAGTACAAATACTCTTAAAATACAATTTCTTTTTAATCAAATGATCACGAAAATTTTCTTAAGCCAACCCTTAAAATATATTTTTTTATTTATTCTAATTCCCTCCAAAATGTACTTAATCAAACCATTAAAATATATATTTTTTTTTTCAAAAGAACACGCAATTTAATTTTTGACAATAATTATTTTTTATTTTAAACAAAAGAAGACTCTAGCTCTTATAGTTATAGCCCCAGTTGTCAAAAACCCCAATTGTGTACGGCCCGAATTGTCCATCGCCCCAATTGTTAATGGTCCCAGTTGTGAAAAGCCCCAATTGTGAACGGCACGAATTGTCTTACGGCCCCAGTTCTCATGGAACCGTCTTTAATATTGGCTAATATTATTGTCATTATCTACTTTCTTTGTATATTTTCCAAATACAGCCCTGTATTGAGTGTCTCGTTTCTGAAATCGGACACTGTCGACTTTGAGAAGGCTTTTTCTAAATCCCTCGCCATTTTTATTCTTGTTTTGATATTAAGATGTTTTTTGTGTATGTGGGTATGTTCTTATGCTGCAGCGATAGCCCATTGGTCGTATCTTGCTGAGCTGTGGGTGCCACATTACATGAATAATGTCTTTTTCTTATTTTTGTTTTGTTTTTGGGTTATGAAACTTCTTTTGTTTTTACACACTTAAAATTCTACATGAAATACTATGTATGTTGGTTACTGGAGATGAAATGCGATGCTATATTTAGCTCTTAAAAAACTAAGGGATTGGCATTACTATAGTAACAACTTTAGTAAAAAATACTGAAGGGTATATTCTGTAGACCAGTGTTTCTCAATCTTTTTACTATCGTGGCACATTTTCCAGAAAAATTTCGTGGCATACCTACGTAGTTACAGAAGAAGACATTTTGAATGAAATATTTCTCTGTTGTGAAATATTCGCAAAAATTTTAAAACCGACTTGAGTAAACTCCCATTTCTAGTTAATCGATTTTTACGAAAAGTTGTTCAACTCGTGCCATTGATGTCAACACCTTAAATATGAAGTTGCATAAAAATCCTTTTAGCCGAATTTGCTCTGCATGTGTACACAGACCAACGGACAGACAGACAGACAGACAGACAGACAGGCAGACAGACATCATGCTAAAAATAGTCAAAACGTTATGTAGAGACCTCGATTCGTGGAGATCCATCGAAATCTCGAAATGTCAAAATCGTAATGATCGCAATACCTCCCTTATATATGTTGGCGGTCGGAAAATAAAATTAAAAAATTTATCAATATATTTCTTATTAATCTAATGAAGACTTGAATGTGAAGCAAATGCAGAAAAAAATTAAATGGAAGCTCTTAGTACTCAAATAACGAATAAAAGTGATTATTAAAAAACTGTTGATTTTGATGTGATTATAGAACAAATATTCCTAGACATCCAGTATTATGTTGGCTTCTTACATTTATTAAATACCTACAAAACCCTGACATGTGTGAAAATTCACACTTCACATAATTTTTTTTATCGTTCGATCACTTAAGTTCACTCAAGTTAGGCTCTGTGTATTCTTTTAAAATACAGTTCAAAATATATGAGAATTTATTTTTTTTCATTTTTCAATTTTTTCTACTTTGTATAAAAAATCAGATTTCAGGTGTAAATGGATTCGTCCTTTCTTAAATTTCTTTATTCCATCCCTGTATGCAACATGACTCCAATACAAAAGCAATGTGACCATCTAAAGTCTAAAACAGCAAGATGTGATAACTGTCACACCTTACACACTAACTAGAGGCGTTCAGTTCAGACCTTAATCCCTCCAAACAAAAGAAATGTCATACCTCTAAAGATTAGGACAGATTAAAATATATTTTAAACAACTAATATAGAAGGGTGTTTATTTTTTTTACAGTCAAAAGATCGAAATGTGAAAGATGATATCAAATATTCACCCTTGATGGTTTAGTTTACGAATTTTTTGATAAGAAATTGACATTTAACGTTTTTTAAAGTTTGAAATTTGGAAAAGAGTAAATATTAGGCAAGCATTTGGCTGCAAGCGTTACATTGTTTGTACAATCTGTTTGTAATCTAAACAAGAGTATGGATTAGAGTTCAACTCTTAAGCTGCATTCAGAGCTCAGTAAATTAACACGCTGTGCGTTATGGATAGCTAGTAAACGAGGTGATTTGGTATGATCGGACATGCTCGTGCTTTGTCGTTGCTATACTACTGTTGAGCGATATAGTACGAGCTTGTCCGGTCATACCAATTGCACTCGTTTACTAACTATCTATAACGCATAGCGTGTTAATTTACTGAGCTGTGAATGCAGCTTTATGTGAATTAATTACAAGTTCTGCTTAGCTTCGCAATTGGCTATAAACTGTAGGTGCCTTTCTATGGATACTAAAATATGGACGTAATACTGACTATATTACTCCTGAATGTAGACAGACTGAAAATATGGACATAAAACCTGGAAATAGAAGGCCTAGGTTCACCTCAGGTTGTCGCGCCAATGATAACACTGCCCAACAAAATAAATTTTTTATCTTGGTGCCGGAAAAGTAAGAACTGATTTTGGATATTTTTGATTCCAGAAATACCTGACTCTTTTTCGTAGCAGCTCTAGTTTTTGAGATACAGACTAATTTATTTTAGTTTTTTATCTAAAAACGGTAAACTTCCTCCTTGGCCAGCAAAGTGGATATACAAAATATCCTTTTTTTTATGTCTTTGGGACAGCATAGCTAAGGATCAGCACTGGGTTAATAGAAATTGGGTGATTTCCATTAAGAAATATCATAATTCAAGAAAAACAAAACGTTGTCAACGAACCTTTGGTTGCGAGAGAGAAAATTATATTTCCATCCTTGCATATCAAGTTTGGGCTTATGTAGCAATTTTTGAAGGCTTTAAATCGAGATAGACTTTGTGTAGGCTACTTGACACGTAAATTTTCTGGGATTAACTCTGAAAAACTGAAAGCCAGAATATTTGATGGTCCTCAGATAAGGCAACCTACTGAAGATCCACAATCCAATCCAACCGCATCAATGAACGAGATTGAATCAATTCTTGGTGGTCATTTATTCAAGTAGTACAAAATTTTCTTGGAAATGATAAGGCAGAGAATTAGTGGAAAATATGCTTTCCAACTTTAATATTCTCGGTTGTACTATGACCACTTACCAGAAAACCTAGGAGATTTTAGTGAAGAACCGGGGGAAAGATTCCATCAGGGCATAAAACTATGGAAGATAGATATCAAGGAAGATAAGATAGCCACGTGATGGCCTACTACTGTTGGAGTCTTCAGAAAGTTCTGGTAAACTCCATGTTAGAAAGTCGTACAAAAGGACATTTTTAAGTGATAAGTGATGAATGTATATTTATCTACTTTGTGAAATAAATACCTTACTTTGTCTCTTTTGTGTTTGTAACTGGCAGTTGGAGCAAATAGTAACAGTAATAACGTGAAAAATACACAAGTTAAAAAATAAGATATTTTATTGTAAAAGAGGCCAATATAGCGTATCTCAAAAACTAGATCTGATAGACCAAATTTGACGGCTATTTTGGATTCTGTGCCCAAAAGTTATCTAGAGACAGTTAAAAACTCGCAAGTACCAAAGTCTGTTGGGCTGTGTAATGACAAAAAGAGTAAAGATGTCCAAATATTAGTTTATTTATTATTTATTATTTATTTATTTATTAAAGAATAGCACAGGTCGAGCGCTCATACATATGGTAAATTTAGTAAATAGAAAATTTACTAAATCAAAAAAAAACAAACCCTAAATCAAACAAGAGTTTTTATCTTTATTAACCTCCGTATCTCTTATAATAAGAAAGTTAGTAATGCTTAAGCAGTTCCCAAAAACTGTATGTGATGAAAATATAATATAATAAAAATTTTAACTTACCCGCTAGTGAGGCTATTCGGCCACATCGAATTTTTCGTCCCCTGAAAAACAGAAACATTATAAAAATAGTTAAATATTATAAAATAAAGAAGAAAAAAAGAATTAGAAAATTAAATCATGGTTTTTGCAATATTCACAGAAAAATAATAATAATTAATGAACAATTAATAATGTTATTGGAGAGAAAGGAGGTAATAAATAATAATAAACAATCAATAATAAATTAATACTAAATCATTAATGCAATAAATGTTAATTATTAAAACAATAAATTATTTTATTATTATTTTAATATGTTATTCTGCCCATAAACTTTATAAAGTTGCTTATTAGTTATAAATATCCCACGATTACGGTGAAATATGGAAGGTTTCAAAATAATTATCTAGAACTGGACTACACGAGACAGAAATAGGGATGTAAATATCGATCGCAGATATCGATACAAAGTATCGATATGGTATTGTTCAGTCAGCTCTGGGGTACCGAAGGTATCGATACTATGTATTGATATTAGTATTCTTTCATAATATCGGATAGAAAATGTTAGACGTCCAATTAATATAATAGTAGAAACAGGAAAAAATATATTCACTCAGCTTTTTGGACAATACGTATATAATAGTTAGCTTCCTCAGGTGCTAAAAGAACAATAACTATAGTAACTAAATCATATAGCTGTATTATGTAATGTTACCTATACTAATGTTACGTTAATCTAACATCATAAACATCATCCATCACAGAGGATAGGGTGGTTGTGGAACTAACGTTCGACAATGAATTGACAATCCAAAAGGATAGGAAAACAGGAAAAGTTTTAGAATAGATGTATAAATAGGGTTACCAAATGTCTCTCGTGACAGAGTAGGATATTTCAACTAAAAATAGTAGTTTAGTAGGACACAGTAGGACAGTTTTTTTTTTTTAAATTTTTATTATGCTACGAAATATATAGGTACCTAATTAAGTTCAAATCCCAAACACGGCAATTTTTTCATAGTAAGGCATTTTTTTCTTAATGAGGCCTTATTTAAAATTTGTTTAATAATATTATAAAAACATTTTATTATAGATTATATATTATTAAACAAATTTTCAAAAAGGCCTCATTATGAAAAAAGGCCTTATTATGGGATCCAACATAACATATAATTAACGAGAAACAGTCAATAAATAATAAGTAATACTACTAATATGAAAATTAAATTATATGTTTATTGGTTCACATCTTTCTTTATATTTAACAAAATCACATTTTAGAAATAAAAATATAAAATAAATCATAAGATTTTTTTAAAAATTTTCTTTGTATATTTTTTATTTTATTTTTTTATTTTTATTTAAATTGGAAAATCAACAGCGAGATCATCCCCTAGCGATTTTCACATACAGATATAATTAATAACAAACCAATAAATAATTAACAATCAAGTTTAAATATATATGATAATAAAAAATATAATTAGATATGTTTATTGGTTGACGTTCACATTTTCTTTTTTTTTTATAATAAAATCATATTTTTTTGATGTACCTGCTTTGTTTAATAAAGCTTTATCCTTAATGACATAGAAATTTAGTCAAAACGTTATGCCTCGATCGCGTTCATCGGTAAACGTCGACTTAGCGGTAAAGGCGTCTTCAAAAGTAAAAATACTATAAAGTTGGACATTTCCGATATTTTTTAACAGTAGGTAGGACGAAGGACAATGAGGTAAATTGTAGGACATGTCCTACTAAAGTAGGACGGTTGGTAACCCTATGTATAAATAACCATGAATTTAAATTCACAAAACCCCATAATAATAAAAGTACAACATCTGAGGATTATAAAAATTATCCAAAAATGAATAAAAAATAGCAATAAATCATTACAATAATATGACAATAAGTAGTTCTACAATCCCTACAATCTGGTACGCATAAACCACGGAGATTGCAGCGCTACCCACTGTACAACATATTGTAACCATTTAATTCTAACAAAAAACACCATAAAAGATTAAAATTTAAATACAACAGTGAGAATCACAGAAAGACATTGAATGATGGAAAATCACACAACTCAGCGTACTATCCCCCCAAAATCAATGGTACGCACAAGGATAATGAGAGAACAGTACACTTGATATACAATTTAGTTTGTTTGTAGAAATGTTTATACTAGTTTTTACTTTTAATTTTATACAATATTTCATTCCTCCCCATAAAACCATATTCCGCCGTCACTGTATGAATTCCCGGTATCATCCTTATTCCTTTGAATCTGTAGAATATTTTATAATGTAACCTTGTAAATAAAGATGGATAAAGAATTCTTAGAGTGCAGACATGAAATTCACTGTAGCAGAAGTTGGGATTCCCTCTCTTTTATATGGCTTTCTGAATAGAGGTCAGCGCCTATCGTGAACGCTATTTAAAAAAAAATCTATAGGTAACTTTAAAAATTGCGGATTCAACATGTTTAACAGACTTTAAAATTGACTTATTGTTAATATTAACATTAAATGAATTTTATTTTAGAAAGTGCAGATGCTACTATTCACACGTATGAGGGTTACCTTTTAGGTTTTTACAAACTACCACTAGATGGCAATATTGAAATGTCATTACTAAATTCGTAAAATTTGACATTTGTTATTGTGAAATCATTGGCAGCTTATAAATTAAGCGAAGCTCTTAAGGCGTAGATTAAGGAACGATAGATGGTTTTTGATATTCGTTTCTTTTAACACAATTTTAGCAAAAAATGTGGAAAAGTTCTTGTCCCACGCCCTTTTACCAAAAAGGTTAGACAAAAAATCTGAAAAAGATGTAGGTAATGTACGTTCATCTGAGCTGGAAACGTACGAGAGGAATTTTTGATCAGATTGTGTTTTTCAAAAATATAGCAGTTTTTGTGTCTGATAAAATTAATTATTTTTTTAATTCATGGCTAAATTATGGCTAATAATGTTATGGATTTTTTGTATTTATAGCTAAGATAGTGCGTGTATTTTTTTGAAATTAAAAATATAAAAAAAATTATATTTTTTTAAAAAAATCTAACATATATACCATCTTCATAAAATATAGCCACAAATATATCACAAATTATTGTAAAACATATAAATGTAACTAAACAAATAAGTACAATATTAAATGTATAATAATGTAAACCAATGTCCCGAGGTGCTAATAACCAAGCTGTTGGAGCAACCTTAAATAAACCAAATAAAAAAAAAAAAATGAATAAAAAAATCTAATGAAGATGAATACGAAGCAAATGCAGAAAAAAACGCTGGGATTTTTATCAAATAACGAAGAAAAGTTATTATCAAAAAACTGTTGATTTTGATGTGATTATAGAACAAATACTCTCCTAGAGATCTAGTATTCTGTTGGCTTCTTACACTTATTAAATGCGTACAAAATCCTGAAATGTGTGAAAATTCACACTTCACATCAATTTTTTTCAAATCAAAATAGTGAAGAAGTACACATTGGGAAAACAACATATCGCGTTCCATTTTAATTCGGTTATAGAAAAGCACTCTTCAATCGACAATAGTATTAAAGAAAGAAAGTGGATTGGATACACACTCCGGAAACCAAATAGTGACCTCACCAAACAATCTCTCGATTATACGATTAGAAGTAAAAGAAGAAAAGGTACGCCAAAGGATACGTGGAAGGAAAAAATGAGAGAGCATAACAGCATAGGACTATCGTAGATGGAAACAAAGAATACTGTTAAAAATCGAAAAGATTAGAAGGACTTAGTAAAGACCCTTTGCGATGGAATCTAACGTTTCCATCTAGTTTTTAATTTAATGTATTGGTGACAGTTCAAAACCATTGAGCTACAGTTAACGCTAGTGTAACGTTAGTGTAAAAGATACAAGAATAGAATTACAATTCGATATTGTCTCCCTCAAAATAACTTCCTTGGAAAGCCACACAGCGCTGGAGACGCTTCTTTCAATCCTCATAGCAGTACTGGAACTTGGATACTGTAATTCCTTTCAGCTGGTCGATTACGCACGTTTGATGTTTTCGAGTGTCCCAAAATGACGTCCCTTAAGGTGATTTTTCAATCTTGGAAAGAGGAAAAAGTCACAAGGACTCAAGTCAGGCGAATAAGGAGGCTGAGGAGCCACAGGAAAGTTTTTACTGGACAAAAACTCGTTTATTGAAATTGCTGTGTGACAAAACAGATTTTTCTCATCCCCAATTAAGTCAAAATCTTATGAACGGTAGTATGAGTTAAATTCAACTCTTCCCCAATCATTCTGACTGTCAACCGACGATTTGAACGCGCAAGATCCCGGATTCTGTCGAAATTTACATCGGTTCTTGATGAAGGCCTTCCGCTGCGTGATTCATCTTCAATCAACTTTCTTCCTTCTGAAAATGCCTTAAACCACCAAAAAACCTGGGTCCTTGACAAAACACTGTCTCCGTAGGCCTGCTGAAGTTTTGTAAAAGTTTTCTTTGCACTGTGCCCAAGTCTGATTGTCCGTTGCTCGAAATGAATGTCACTCAATTTTAGAACGCTCTAGAAAAAACTGTTTCACGAAAAAAATCGCTACGGACAACAAAATTAATCTAGCAAATTAAAACTCGTACTGAAGGCGTATCACATGTTCACCTGCCGCCTCTTCAAGTCCCGCGTCCGAAATGTTGCCAGATCAAACGCTATGTTGCCAGTCCAGTTACTTAATTTACACACCTCGTATGCTCCAATAGGAGCAACAGGACAGATGATGATAGAAAAGCACTTGTGTAAAGAAAGGACGGCGTTTGATTACTGAATTTTATTAGGAAATGTTCAAATTTTAAAATGACATGAATAACATCTGGCACTGCATACGTATCTGGAGCCATCACGTCAACAGCGGCTTTTAATGCAATCATCTGTTATATCTTACGATGAGCCTGAGAAGAGATTCATGATCCTGTAAATCTACGGCACTGGTTTTATATAAAAAAATCATAAAAAGCTAAAAACCATATTGAATAGTACTTAACTTTGGTAAAATGTTGCCTTACATGATAAAGGTAGGAAGTTGGGCTTATTTTGTACAGTTCAATGATTTTTCGATATTGTAGATCATTAAATAGGATGTAAAGTTGAGTTGAAGATTGTCGGTTCTTTGTGTAAGAAGATAATCAATTGAAGATCAAGTGAGTGTGTAATATGAGTAGCTGTTGACTTAGGCTCTAATCAACTGTATTGCTATTTACTTATTTTGGCAATTTTTAGTGTTATTGATACCCCAAAATAGATATAAAGTTGGAGATAAAGGAAATTATAATTCATATGGTTTGGTCATGCTACACGAGAACACAAAACAGAAGTTCCCTAAGAAACTCATCAAATTGATATTACATATGATATAACGGGTGATATGACAAGTAACTTACAAATGATGCGTCATATGTTTGGAAACAATACAAGTCACTCACTGAATTTGCAAATCATGGGAATGATTTGCAAATTCGTCACATCTGTTTACTTACAATTTTTGTTATTTCTACAAAATAATGCATTTTTCATTTTTGTCAGTGTCATTTAGATGTTTCATCGTAACATTATATGAAACGACCAGGTTTTTAGGGTTTTGTAGGTATAACCACCAAAAACCCTTCTAACATCACTCACGCGTCTTTCTGTCTGTCTGTTTGTACGGTAGAAATTGTAGCCAAACGACTTAATATTGAAAGTTGAAGTTTGGCATGGCAATACAACTCTTTGACCTACATATAGGAAAAATACTGAGAGTTAAAAAAATGCATCTCGAGATAAATATAAACAAATATGTATTTAATAAAAGAAAAAATATATTTTTTAAATTTCGTGTGGCATATCAAATGAAACCGCTTAATCCATTGATCAACAGGCATTTTTTTTTTGAAAAATCTTTTTTTTTATGGTATTTTCGCCAAAAAGTTGTCGCCGAAAAGGTTATTGAAGTGAATTGTGAATTTTCACACATTTCAGGGTTTTGCAGGTATTTAATAGGTGTAAGAAGTCAATATAATACTGGATGTCTAGATATATTTATTACATCAAAATTATTTTTTTTTTTATAATCACTTTTATTCGTTATTTCAGAACTAGAGATTCCTTTTAATTTTTTAAACAAAATTTAAATAATTTGCCAAATATCCCAATGTTTTTTCTGCATTTGCTTCGTATTCAAATCTTCATTAGATTAATAAGAAATATTTTACAGTGTAGAGTGTAGTATACACCATACTACTCAGTTCGCAACTTTTAAAAAATATTTTATTTTTTTAATATTTTTAATTCCAAAAAAATCATGCACTATCTTAGCTATACATACAAAAAATCCATAACATTATTAGCCATAATTTAACCATGAATTAAAAAAACAAAAAAAAAATTAAAAAAATAATTATTTTTTCAAAAACACAAAAACTGCCATATTTTCCAAAAACACAATCTGATCAAAAATTCCTCTTGTACGTTTCCGGCTCAGATCAATATACATTACCTATAATTTTTTCAGATATTTAGTTTAACCCCTTTGGGTAAAAGTGTGCGGGACAAGAACTTTTGCACATTTTTGGCTAAATTCGTGTTAAAAGAAACGATTTTCAAAAAATTATCTATCGTTCCATAATCTAAGTTTTAAGAGCTTTCTTTTGATACCACACAATAAATTTTAAAAAAATATATTTTTTTATCAACGACACAAAAAATCGAAATTTTTCGAAAAATTTATCTCATCAAAAATTCCTGTTGAACTATTTCGGTTCCCATCAATGTTCATTACGGAGCATTTTAGATCAATCCCTTTGGGAGATAGGGTGGGGAACAAAAGTTTTTTGACACATTTTTTGCAAAAATCCAATAAAAAAGAATGATTTTTTAAAAATAAAAATTTGTTTGTTGATCACGCATTAAGAGGTTTCATTTGGTATGCCACTCAAAATTAAAAAAAAATAATCAGACCAATTCTGTAACTGTTACTACGATAATAGTAACTAAATTCGTCACTATGAGCAAGGTCAGTTACTATCATGAATGAAAGCCATTATACTTTTTATAATATTTTATGTTGTAGTAATGTTGTTACACAGTAACTTTTTACAGAATTGGTCTGATTATTTTTTTTATTAAATACATACAGTCTGTTCCAAACGGTTAAGCGGAACTAGATTTTGCAATCTAGTTACTTTCATCGTTTAAATCGTGCCTTTCAGCCGTTTTGTTTAAGCTTTGTAAATCATACTTACAATAAACATTTTTTTGTTAAGGTTAATATCATTTTAAAATGTCATTTTCTTTATATTTTGATTTTTTGTGTCATTCTTAATACAAATTTCCCATTTATTTATTTTTTTGTCATTAAAATATCTAAAAAAAAATATTTAATTTTGACATATGTCATTCGTTTCCATGGTTTCATTGTTGGAATTTTAAATTTTGACATCCCAACGTGAAAAATGAAATAACCCAAGCAAGGTCCCTTCTCGTGACAACCTAAAAGAACTAAATTCCCATTTAGTTCCGCTTAACCGTTTGGAACAGACTGTAATTGTTTGTATTTATCCCGCGGTTTATATTTTAGAACTCTCTTTTTCCTATAAGTGGGTTCTTTCTATGTTCAGCCGTTTGGCTACAATTTCTACCGTACAGACAGACAGACAGACACATGGGTAACGTTATAAGGTTTTTTTGGTGGTCATACCTACAAAACCCTAAAAAATCGTGTTCAAGTTTACATTTGAAAACCCTACAAACTTATCAAGCAACCGAATGTTTTCTATTTCTTTTTTAAAAATCATTTGGTAAAAAATGCTGGTATTATTTGTTGTGTAATATGTCGGTAGGTTTCGTATGGTAATCTGCTGTAGCATGTACATGCTATCAAGTGGTGGAGCACACAAAGTACAAGGGAGTTGTTCTGAAGGGTGCTCTAGTTTGTTTGGCTGTATGAAGGAACTCACCACTCGACTGACTCTCATTCGTTCCAGTCCATTCTCGCTCTAATTCCGTCATTCTTATAGCGAGACCACCCCATCTATACAGAACACTTCAAAATGACTGCGAATGAACAGTTTAAAAATAAAGAACCACTACAATACCTACTGTTTTCGTGGATTTGTTTAAAGTTCTTCAGTATTTCAAACATTTTAGAAGATATATATTTAATCTCTTAAGAGGCTAAAACAAATTTAACCTATACGATTGGCGTGCATAATAGCGTACCGTAAAACGGAATGAACTTGACCAGTTTTTGGTTCAAATTATCATATCTTTGTAAACGTTAGTAATTTTTTTTTTTTTATTCTATAGGACATAGGTATTGAGGCCCTCTATCAATAATTATAACTGTTTTATTTTTTGAACGTTAGCAATGTTTTTTTTTAACTCTTGTCTGGTCAAGTTCATTTCGGTTGTGGGACTTGACCAGGTATTCTATTTTGCTTACGAAACAACTCTTACGCATAGAAAGGTGAATTTGCAGACAGAAAAACTTTTTAATAACATCTACAAGTTCAGATGTCATGGTGAAGAATGATGCGATGTTTTTGGTTGTATTTCCTGATTTTGTAGATGACTTCTGGCAAACAAATTGTTGTATACCAGCATTAACTGTTCTCCGATCCTCTAAAGGAACGTTGCGACATGTCCAGTACAACTGAAGAAACAAGCGGTCATTTTATTGGAAATGCTGCGTTGTATACGGATATACGTTGTATACGGATTTTGCAGTGCCTAGGTTTTTTTTTTAGCATTCTCTTACACCAATCAACACGAGCCTTTTTTTGAGCTTCAGTTAAACTATGCGGAATCCATCGGGAACAGATCTTTTTCACAGCTAAATGTTCATGCAAAATCAAATGTATGCAGTCTGCGATATGCCAAAGGATGCCTCTATCTCACGGTAAGTCACATGCCGATCTTCTTCAATCATTTTGCGTACAGCATCGATGTTTTTTGAATCACAACCAATTTTGGTCGACCTTCACGAGATTCATCACTGATGGACGCACGTCCATGTCGAAATTCTGCAAACCAATTGTAAACCGTCTTTTCTGATTGTGCTTCAATACTAAAAGTTGAACGAAGCGAATCTATGCATTGTTGTTGAGTTAAGACTTGAGTCATCCAACGAAAACCTTCACGAGTAATATCCATTTTTTCACAAACTTGTTTTTTTTAACGCTCACTGTCAACAAACTACTCGGTCAAGATGCCACCGATTTCACAATAACAAATGTCAAATTTTACGAATATAGTCAGAGCCGGCGCAAGGGTCTGCGACACCCGTAGCCAAGATTTAATTGAGCGCCCCTGAGTAAGGCGCAACTAGCCTTTTTCGAGGTCTTCCCTTCTAAATTTGAAGTGAACACCTAAAAAAAAAAGGTCCTCGCTTCTAAATTTCAAGTGAAAACCTAAAAAAAAGGTCCTCACTTCTAAATTTCAAGTGAAAACCTAAAAAAAAGGTCCTCACTTCTAAATTTCAAGTGATGACCTAAAAAAAAAGGTCCTCACTTCTAAAATTACATTTCACTAAATTACTTTTACATTCACTTAGCATTTGGCGCCATTTTGAATCTCACGTCAGCGCCCTCCTCACAGCAGCGCCCGCATGCACCGTATGCCTTGCATGCTGTGGTCCGCCGGCTCTGAATATAGTAATGACACATTTCAATATTGCCATCTAGTGGTCGTTTGTAAAAACATAATAGGTAACCCTCGTATGTCACTCAACATTTCACACTCAAAAAAAAAAAAATATATTTTTTCATCAAATACATATTTGTTTATATTTATCTCAGGATATGTTATTTTGAACTCTCAGTATTTTTCTTATATGTGAGTCGTATAAGTGTTCATAATTTCAACTTTCTATGTTAAGCCATTTGGCTACAATTTCTACCGTACAGACAGACAGACACGCACATGATTACGGTATAAGGGTTTCTTGGTGGTCATACCTACAAAACCCTAAAAATGAAGAATACTTAAACATCTGATTCGGTCTCTATTACAATATTTTCCTTATTTCATAATTCAAAAGCATTTTCTCTAAAGATAAATTCGCGTAAATGACACATGATAGTAAGTCAAAAAGCCTGTGAAGCCATTGAATTGAAAGCTATTTCTTCAATTCAATATAATATTTAATACTGGTGTATTGAGCATTGAGTGTGGCCGAGAACGCAATATACAACCACAAGTATCTACAAACAGTCGGTTTTAATATCGTCGAAATGAATAGAACCAGTTTACACACGCCAAATCTAATATCGTGTGTATTACACCCCACACGAAACCATTTAACCGCCTCTTAAAACTTTATTAAAACTTTAAAAACGGCCATACGTACAAGTGTTTCCAAATGGACAACGATGCGATTTTAAATTTGATGGGTTAAAAAATGGTTAGCTTAGGAACATGAACAGTGAATCTAGCTTAGTGGTGCCATAATTGTCAGACTACCGACGAGGACCCCCCCCCCCTAAAAACCCACTTAAAAAAAAACTTTTATCGACAATCATACATTTATCATAAAAAATTATTTAAAAAAAAAGACAAAAAAAACCATTAAAGTAGAGATTGATAATAGATATTCCAGGAGTAAAACGTTGGGATCAAATGGTGAATCATTTTGGAACACTCAGTATGACTGGAAAAATTTGATTTTTTTTTGTGTATGCGGACTATCTAAAATAATATAATATAAATTAATGGGCGATTCAATTTAATAAAACCAAATGCGTAAATTTTAAATCGACCTGGACAAATGATTCGTGGACAGACACTGGGACACAGACCTCAAAACCGGGACATGTCCCGGTGTAACGGGACGTATGGCAGCCATAATCTAGCTGGACTTGTTTAGCAAAATTTTTTTGTGTACATATGCCCATATTGTTTAGCCATATATTTAAAATTCATTACTCTGTTGGTTCAAAAATATCATAGGTTTGTTCGTTTGTCTGTTTAGATCAGTTGGTCCGCGGACCACCTGCTGAGAAACAAATGCTGAGAAACAAAAAAAAAAACAAATAATTATTTTAACAAACATTTTATCTTAACAAATAATTTATATTACATAACAAATTAATCAATTAAAACTTATTTTTCTATTTATTTGTTTAATTTTAATTTAATTTGCCGCACATCGGCCACTATTTTAGGTTAGGAAGTTATATGGCATTTATTTAATGTAAACGTTGCATATATCTTAATGTAAACCTACAAAAGCAAAAGACTACAAGCATGGAATAGTTATTCCATAACAAGTGATGGAATGAAATAAACGCAAAATGCATAAGAAGATGCTTTAGAATATAATTCCAACTATTGTGTTAGAATATTAACTCTGTAGTCAAAATTGGTTTTAGAATTGGTAAATTCTATAGTGGTCGTGGAGAAAAATATTTAACAGACTGGCGGTTGGGTAACACTATTTTAAAGAATCTTTTTATGAATGGTCAATCTATTTTGAAAACCAGAAGCAAAGTGCATTCCAACACTTGAAAACCCTGCAATTTTCTCAGATAACATCCACCACAAGTTGTAACAAAACACCATTGGCGACAAAACTATATGTTGAGATCGGTAACAGATAGTTTAGGTAAGAAGAGAAGGTATTTTCAGATAAATATCAGGGGTCTCATGCTTCTCTAAGGGCTTACAGAGTAATCATACGCCGACTGCACATAGAATTGCACGGATTAGATGAAAGATTTTGATGCAAACCGAATATGCAACTCTCTTGACAGTGGTGTTGGAAATTTGCCGACGGAACATTGTATAGTAAGGTTTCGCTTTCTTATTCAGATTACCCTTGAAGAGGTAGGGTTGCCAAGTCTACTACTTTCGGCAGGACAGTTTTACAATTATAAATACGCGTCCTACGTCCTACCAGGGCCGGCCAGAGGGCGGTGCGAATGGTGCGGCTGCACAAGGCCCCGCGCTTCGGAATGCCCCGCGCGACCCTAGTTTTTGTTTCATTTATAGAATGACTAAATCGGTTATTTTCATAGTTACAGTTTATCTTTATACAAAATATGAAATGATTTGGACTTATTTCTACTATATATGTATAAAAAATGCAGCCAGTACCGACATTTGTGTTTTTCGACAATGCTATCGACAATGCAAATTTATCATTCATAGATTCGAAATTTATCACCACCACGAAAAATTATTTGGATTTTTGTATAATTCACATAATATACAAAAGATGACTGAAGACGATCTACTTAAATGTTGCAAAGATTTAAATTTTTGTTTAAAAGACGACATTGATTGTACAGACCTTTCTTATGAAATTAAAATGTATCGTCGGGTATTGTCGCTCAGAATTACAATTTAAGAAATTTTAGAATATATTTACAAGAACAATTTATCTGAATTGTATCCCAATTTTTTAACTGTTTTGTAATACTGACAATTCCAGTAACAGTTTCATCGGCTGAGAGATCGTTTTCAAAACTGAAAATAATAAAAAATTATTTACGATCTTGTATAAGTCAGGATTCTCTTCATTGGCAATTTTGTCAATCAAGTCCGAGTTGGCAAGAAAATTAAATTATGACGAGTAATTAACAATTTTGCAATAAAAAATGCCAGAAGGAATTAGTCATCATTACTGGTATGGCCTTCAAGGCCCTTGAAGGCCATAGCCGTCTCAATCGTCTTCCGCCATTCCTTCCGATTTTGTGTTATTGTCCTCCTGTTGTGTGCACCGATAGACCGAGCATCCTGTGTTACACAATCAACCCACCTAAGCTTTGGTCTACCTCAATTCTACTACCTACTGGCACAATACGAAAATTTCTTTATACATGGTTTATTTCATTGGCTCCAGTCCATCCTAGTCGATTTAATTACACTTTTTTCTTCATACCGATTAAACAGTTTGAAATTATATTCACATCTCAATAAGGCACTTTTGCATACGGTCTAAAACGTTCTATGGGCATCTGGGTCGCTTCATGATTTCAGTACTGTTTTCAGAATGAGATTTCATAACAAAAAGTTTTCTATGGGCAGTGGTCGTTATGAAATAGGTATTTATAGATCTTTTTAGCTATTTATATTATTTTGTTAAATATTGATTATAATTATTCATAAATTATTAGTGTAACTAATATGTACAAATAATAAGTGCAATATTGCAAAATAAAAATATTTTGAATGTGTTTTTTTTTTAGAAAAAGAAGGCCCCGCACGAGCAACTTGCACCGGGCCCCGCTTTTTCTCAGGCCGGCCCTGCGTCCTACATTTGAGCTTATATGTCCTACAGTTACACGTTGAAATTATAAAAAATAAAAGTATTCCATGAAATTTTTGAAACCCGAATAAAAAATTAGCGCTTCAAGTCCAATTATGAAATGGTATGAACATTTTTTTTTTATAAATTAAAATCTACCTGTTTTGTAAACCAATTTAAAAACATTTTTTAATATGATCCCAAAAAACAATTATTTATTTCTGTTGTGACCGGAAACTGTATCTTTATTCCATTAGTTCCGTTTCAGATTTATCCGTATGTTACAGACTCAATTTCCGATTTCATAAAAATTAAAATGTCCATCAATAGGGGAGGAATTGGCAACCCTGCAATCTATATATAGAAATGATTGAAACTTTTCTTCAATGCAGATTTCCATCTCATTTTAATATCGTATTTCAAACTGGAATATTGAAAATATTGCCAATGTTGAATTTCAAATTGCTTATTTCTTTCGATATATGTTTTAGGTAACTTCACAGAATTTTATAACAAATATCTTTCTACAGTGAATTAAATTCAACTTAATAATAATACAACCCAACAGACATTTTGGTGCCTGCGAGTTTTTAACTGTCTCTAGGTAATTTTTGGGCACAGAATCCAAAATAGCAGTCAGATTTGGTCTATCCGATCTAGTTTTTGAGATACGCTATATTGGCCTCTTTTACAATAAAATATCTTATTTCTTAACTTGTGTATTTTTCACGTTATTACTGTTACTATTTGCTCCAACTGCCAGTTACAAACACTAAAGAGACAAAGTAAGATATTTATTTCACAAAGTAGATAAATATACATTCATCACTTATCACTTAAAAATGTTCTTTTGTACGACTTCCTAGCATGGAGTTTACCAGAACAGTCTTTCTGAAGACTCCAACAGTAGTAGGCCATCATGTGGCTATCTTATCTTCCTTGATATCTATCTTCCATAGTTTTATGTCCTGATGGAATCTTTCCCCCGGTTCTTCACTAAAATCACCTAGGTTTTCTGGTAAGTGGTCATAATACAACCGAGAATATTAAAGTTGGAAAGCATATTTTCCACTAATTTTCTGCCTTACGAATTCCAAGAAAATTTTGTACTACTTGAATAAATGAACACCAAGAATTAGGTTCAATTTCGTTCATTGATGCGGTTGGATTGGATTGTGGATCTTCAGTAGGTTACCTTATCTGAGGACCATCAAGGATTCTGGCTTTCAGTTTTTCAGAATTAATCCCAGGAAATTTATGTGTTAAGTAGGCTACACAAAGTCTTTTTTAAAGCCTTCAAAAATTGCTGCATAAGCCCAAACTTGATATGCAAGGGTGGAAATATAATTTTCTCTCTCGCAACCAAAGATTCGTAGACAACGTTTTGTTTTTCTTGAATTATGACATTTCTTATTGGAAATCACCCAATTTCTGCTAACCCAGTGCTGATCCTTAGCTCTGCTGTCCCAAAGACATAAAAAACAAAGATATTTTGTATATCCGCTTTGCTGTCCAAGGAGGAAGTTTACCGTTTTTAGATAAAAAACTAAAATCAATTAGTCTTTATCTCAAAAACTAGATCTGCTACGAAAAAGAGTCAGGTATTTTTGGAATCAACATATCAAAAATATCCAAAATCAGTTCTTACTTTTCCGGCACCAAGATAAAAAAATTATTTAGTTGGGCAGTGTTATTGACTAAGTAGAAAGGTTGCGGTTTTACTGCTACGGCTGGTGGTTCATAGCAGAGACGAAGCAATTTCTTTAGAAAATCACTTTAATGCCGGGTTTACATATAGCTAGTGAACAGGCTAGCTACTAGGTCTAGTAGCCCAGTGTTTGCCAACCGTCGGTCCATGGATCGGCACCAGTTCACGAGATTTTTTTGCCGAATTATTTTTGTGCTGTTAAAATCTCGGTCCTTAATTTGTTAATTGCTTAAGTAATAATTTGTTTCTTTTTTCACTAATTGTATTTGATTTTTTATTTGATATTTTTTTTTGTATGTGTAATCAGTGCAATAAAAAATATAAAACTTTTGCGAAACACATTACTTTCTAAACTTGTCGGTCCGCGAATTTTTTCTAGGTCACTTGCCGGTCCGCCATGAAAAAAGCCTGTTCACTAAGTTGAACATACGTCCCGAATTGGCCGGGACAGTTCCGAATTGCCGCCTTACGTCCCAAATTTTTTCAGAGGCAAGATTTGTCCCGAATTCATATTTTTGTCTCGAATTATCCCGAATTTTAGAAAAGGTACTTATATTCAATATTTATTTTTAATACGACAGACAGACATATGAATGACGAAGGATTTTTGGGTCATACTTACAAAACCCTAAAAAATTATACGTCCCGGCGCCCCCTTTGTTATGGCGCCTTACCACGTCTCAAATTACCCTTGTTTTATTTAGTCACCTTATTCGAAATTGTACCTATTGATAATTAAATAAAAATACTGTAAATATAATTTTAAATTTGTTGTATAAATACTTAATAAAACGTTATAATTCCCTTGATTTGTAATAATAATTTAATTGTTTATTTTATTTATGGAGCTGTGTAATAAAATATTAAACAAATATCAGGCGAGCACTGTTTTAAAATAATTACATTTATCAATAAATACGTAAATATATGTTGGTAACGTTCGCAATTACAATGTTATCCATTAAATATTTTACAGTTTTCATCACACTGAAACACCCCCCCCCCCCCTTTATCCCTCCACTGCTCTGCTCACCTGATAACACCAGTACATTATTCATTGATTGCATAAATGGATTCATTATTACAATTTTTAATTTCATGTTTTAATTTTTAATATTCAATAAAAAAAGCAGTATGACTCTTTGCGTCATCTGGAAATGTGAAACTCACATCAATCATAGGTCTGAGGTGACTTTTGCAGCTTCATCAAGTGGCGCGGCATAGCGTTATTTTTGCCTCGCGTCCTTAATCGTGCCGGTGCCGTCTCAAACTCAAGGTCTATCACGTGATACCATTGCCATATGCCTCCAATTATTGTACTCGTAGCAGTAAGCGTTTAAAGATCTAATCTAATTTCGTTACGTTCGATTTCAAACGTCAAAATAATTTTTTACGTCAAAAAAATATCATTTAATAAATTCATATAATCAAATTAAATAATCAACTAACCTTCATTGATAGTTAAATTGTCGACAACTCAATATATTGTTTCATATGCAGATTATTTTGAAAATAGTGAATCTATTTTGAAGAATTAATTTTATATCTCCGCAAAGAATTATCTAAATTAGTTAAATAATATAAATTAAAATAAATAATATAAATTAAAATATTTAATTACAATAAATTTTGTTTGAAAATAGGAAACTAAAATAAAGTTCATTAAACAGACTTGAGTCAAGAAGTTTCATAATTAAATTTAAAAAAAATAAATAAAACCCGAGATCGTGAACAAGAAAACATGAAAAAAACTGTCTACCACAAAAAAATTCAAATTAATTTTGCGACTTGGAGTGAACCATAATGGAAAGTAATGAAGGAAGACAAAAGAAAATGAATGAAAGAAATATAAATTAAGTCTACAAAAAATATTACCAAAATATAAATTTTTGTAAAATTAAAATATAGGAACGAGATACTCTTCTAAAGATTTAATCGAAAAAAAAAGTTAGTAAAGAAGTTATCTATACAAGGGCAAGAAGGGGGCGTACAATAGTATAGTTTCTTATACAAAACTAACAATCTGAAATAAAATTAGTAACAATTTATAAATCAAAGTTTGCAGTAAATTGCAATCTAATAGGATATTTTTAAATATTAAAAAAATGTAATTGTAATCAAACAAATTGTATCATAGAAGCCATCTTGTAAACCAATCGACGCATATTTGCATACGACGCGGCAAATTGTAGCTAAAGCTTCATTATATAAATATGTTTTTAGCTATTTTGTTATATTGTAAAAACTACAGTTTAGATAGTTATTGTACTTGGTAGTCTATTTTTGCCGCCATCTTGAATCTACCGCGGATTTTAATATAGGTGCTGCGGGTGAAAATGTGTATTAAGTGACATCATCAAGTATAATATTTTTCGACGATGGTTCTTAACTATAAACAATGTCAATAAATGACATTTATCAACCATCAACGCTATTTATAAATGCATTAATTATCTATATAAAAATATCGACGATAATCAAAATATTGTTGCTGTATTTGCAGATCTAACTAAAGCGTTTGACTGCGTAAAACACGATATCCTTTTAAATAAGATTTACAATCTAGGTATAAGAGGTCCTGCTCATACGTGGATTTGTACTTATCTAACAAATAGAGAACAAGTGGTTCAAATAAAAGATTCTTTCTCAAATAAACAAACATTATCAGGTTCGGTTCCTCAGGGAAGTATTCTTGGGCCTTTATTATATTTACTATATGTGAATGACTTTCCGAATGGCATCGATAATGGTGTTGTAATTCAATTTGCAGATGACACTTCTTGTCTGCAAAACGATACATCTATCGACAATATTATAACAAAAACAAATATTAATATAACGTACATGAACAACTGGTTCACACAGAATAATTTACTACTAAATGCTTCTAAAACTAAAATAATGACACTTAATACTGATGAAGTAGAAACAACTAACATATCGAACAACATTGTCCCACAGCTTGAAAATGTCAATCACACAAAGTTCTTAGGTATTATCATTGACAACAAATTAAAATGGAATTATCACATAGATATGATAAGCACAAAAATTTCAAAAGCGTGTTTCTGTCTTAGAAAACTAGTAAACATTACAAGCGGAAACACCGGTAAAATATATTATTTCTCAAATATACATTCGATTCTCTCGTACGGCATCATTTGTTGGGGCATCTCCTCGGACGCTACACGTATATTCAAGTTGCAAAAGTTCGCAGTTCGCATTTTAAAGGGTAAACCACGAAGAACTTCTTGTAAACCCATATTTAAAGACTTAGAAATACTCCCACTACCATGCGTTTATATATATGAAACGTTATTATATGCTTTTAAAAACAAAAGTCACTTTAATCTATTAGGGCACAACAATGGATATAAAACGAGACATGGCCACACATTATTGACTGTTCCTCGTCACAGATTAAGTCTGTACGAGAAGAGTCCGGACTATATGGCCATAAAACTATTTAATAAACTCCCTGGAACCATCAAAAAAATATCAACTCTCATCAATTTTAAAATCTGCATCATTAAAAACCCTTAAAATATAAAAAAAATGTATTTTTCATTTTATTTTATAAGTTCTTATGCATGTTTTTATACATCTAATTTAAATATTGCACTGACTGTATTGTATTGTATTGACTTGTTCTATGTCTACAGCTGTAAGATCGACTGAACAATAAATATTATTATTATTATTATTATTATTATTAACATTTCTACACAAAACTATATAAATATAAAAGTTATTTGAAACCCAAAATATATGAAATATATGTCTGTACGACAAACAACGCCCTGGGGGCCCCCGAAAGTGCGACAACGATGATTTGGAGAAGCTGCTCACTGAAAATTCGGCACAAACGCTAAAAGAGCTTGCAGAACAGTTGAGAGTAACGCAGCAAACGATTTCCAAACGCCTACATGAGATGGGAAAGATCCAGAAAGAAGGAAAATGGGTTCCGCATGAACTCACTGAAACCATGAAAAATCAACGAGTGACAGCGTGACTTTGTCTTCTCATTAAGCAGCGTCGAAAGACTTTCTTGTGGAAAATCGTTACTGGCAATGAGAAATGGATACTCTTTGACAATCCGAAACGCAAAAAATCATGGGTAAATCCCGACGAATCATCAAAATCAGTAGCAAAACCCGCTTCGGAAAGAAGGTTCTTCTCTGCATTTAGTGGCATATCAAGGGCGTGCTTTATTATGAGTTGTTGGAACCGGGTGAAACAGTTACTGTGGACTACTACCAACATCAATTAATCTGCTTGAGTGAAGAATTGGAATGAAAACGCCCGTATACTAGCAAGGAAGAACGTCCAGTGAAATTGTTGCATGACAACGCCAAGCCGCACATTGCTTCCAATACAAAAGACACTATAATGAGTCTTGGCTGGGACGTCTTGCAGCATCCGACGTATTCACCAGACATTGCTCCATCCGATTACCACTTGTTCCGGTCACTGCAACACGCTTTGTCCGATATACACTTCCAATCAATGGATGAGATCCGAAAATGGCTTGACGACTTAATCGTGTCCAAAGACGTAACATTATTCCGAGATGGAATTCATCAGCTGCCTGGGAGATGGCTTAAAGTTATAGAAAGCAAGAGCGAATGCTTTGATTGAACAATTTAATTTACTTTATTTTAAAATAAACCTTGAATGTAGCTGAAAAAATTGGATTATTCATTTATACACCTAATATCAATTTTTAAATTACCGTAAAAACAACATAGTCTTCAGAGGAATTGTCTTTAGTTTCCAACAGCTAACAGTTCAGAATTTGTCACAAAATACACTGTTTTATTAGCATTAATAATTTAATTTATTAATTTTATGAAGCCTGAATCTAGAGGTACGTGGAGATGACATTAAGTTATAACTAGGGATGTGCCGGATTATAAAAATATCATATCCGCAGGTACGAATACGGATAGAGATAATTTTGTAGAATATCCACAGATATGGATACGGATGAAAATACTACTATTAACTTTTATTAATAAACTCTGTTTTAAAAAGTTTTTTCTTGTGGATATTCACGGATACAGACATCAGGCACCTTTGTAATTACAAGATACTATTTTAAAAATTATGTACAAGAGTTCACTTTCAAAATAAACACTTCCACGAAGCAGAACTTTTTTTACCGACCGCCAACATATATAAGGGAGGTATCGTGATCATACCGATTTTGACATTTCGAGATTTCGATGGATCTCCACGAATTGAGGTCCCTACATAACGTTTTGACTATTTTTAGCATGATGTCTGTCGGTCTGTCTGTCCGTCCGTCTGTCTCTCTCCGTCTGTCGGTCTGTCCGTCCGTCCGTCTGTCTGTCTGTCTTTGTACACGTGCAGAGCAAATTCGACTAAAAGAATTTTTATGAAACTGCATATTTAAGCTTTTGACGTCAATGGCACGAGTTGATCAACTTTTGGTAAAAATCAGTTGACTAGAAATGGGAGTTTACTCGTGTCGATTTTAAGATTTTTGCGAATAAATAGCAACAGAAAAATATTTTGAAAAAATCAGCTGTGGCCACCACAGGACCGACCGCCATCATAAAGTTCTTATATAAAATAATGTATTTATTTAGCAGCAGAGTAGATATAACTTGGCCTAATATTTTCTAACAGAGATATTATTTAGCATGACCATGGAAACGTTACATATAAGTATGAAAAAAATTGTCCATCCGTCTGTCTGTCTGTCTCTCTGTCTGTCTGTCTGTCTGTCCGTCTGTCTGTCTGTCCGTCTGTGTACACGTGCAGAGCAAATTCGGCTGAAAGGATTTTTATGAATCTTCATATTTAAGCTTCTGCCATCAATGGCACGAGTTGATCAACTTTTGGTAAAAATCGGTTGACTAAAAATGGGAGTTTACTCGTGTCGATTTTAAGATTTTTATGAATATTTCACAACAGAAAAATATTTCGAAAAAATTTATTGGACAAAAGTTGCTATAAAAGCAATAACTAATAACTTTTATTTGAAATGTTTTTTGATGAAACGAAAAATTTCGAATAATTTCTGTAAACGTCTCAATTTTTTCATACTTATATGTAACGTTTCCATGGCCATAATAAATAATATCTCTGTTAGAAAATATTAGGTCAAGTTATTTCTACTCTGCTGCTAGAATGTATTTTATACAAGTACTTTATGATGGCGGTCGGTCCTGTGGTGGCCACAACTGATTTTTTATTTTCAAAAATATGTCCGTAACTCCAAAACGGCGTTAAAATCACATTTTATTTATCACAAATTTAGTATTGTTTGAATTGAAATTAACACTATTTTATGTACACTTTTATCACTTTTTATAAATTTCAAAACTTTCGTGAATCTGAAATCCAAATATTGAAAAGCCAGATATACAAGTTCACATGGTTCCATAGTCTATTTACAACACAACAATCACCAAAGTCACCAGATCTAGTAACATATTACAGAATGAAATATAAAATATAGTGTTTTTTGAACTAGATTTTGAAAATTTGGGATTATCAACGATTAAATGAGGCTTTTTATAATTTTGTTTACCAAAGCCCACAAAACGTAATTTAGAATTTGTTAAACTGTTTATATTTACAAAGACCTTATATCACTTTTTGTTTAATTAAAAAGCTTATTAAATTTTATGAATCTGGAGTAGTGTGTAGACACTCAAAATGGCGCGAAATTCAAATTTTAAAATCACTATTTTATTATTTTTTCGAACTAAAAATATAAGTATGCACATTCACGTACACTATCCTGTTGTACGAGTATATTCGAACGTTGTTTTTATTTTAATTTTGAAATTGTCCTGTGTCGGAAGTCCTGTGTAATGTTGAGTGTTGGAAATCTGGATTGCAACTGACTTATGCATCCCTACTGCCTTATATACAGTCGGAAGCGGGACTAGTAAATCCAATATAATCATAATATAATGATAATGCCTAATGCTCTTTACTGGATCCATGGATTTAGCCAACTAATCGTCTTATGTGAATTTTGCCTTTTTCAACCCTACTACTATCTAAACAGAGCGGAATGTGCCGCACCACAACTCAAGGGATACAACTAAAACACTCAATTCGAAAATTTTGGTTTAAAAGAAAAAAAAACGGTATAAAATGATGATTTTGGTAAATTTGTGGTGTAAACGGACTTTAACGGCTATTCCAAACTTTTACACAGCTAAAAAATCATATGTAAAAGTTCATTCTAAGATTAGTTAAAATTTTAGTGTTACAATTTTCATTTAAAAAAATCAGTTGTGGCCACCACAGGACCGACCGCCATCACAAAGTACTTGTTTAATTTATGCTGCTTGATCAAAAAATGTCTCAAATATAAGTTGTTAGTTATTACTTTTATAGCAACTTTTGTTAAATATTTTTTTTAGACATATTTCTCTGTTGTGAAATATTCGCAAAAATCTTAAAACCGATACGAGTAAACTTCCATTTCTAGTTAACTCATTTAAACCCAAAGGGTCGCAAACGACCACAACAGCGAATCAGCCCAAATGGTACAAAACGACCTTAATGTATTTTATTGTATAGCAGTCTTTATAGGCATCAGATGTTTACAAATTTAATTTTATTACTGAGATAGGGTATAGTTGTTTATTTTTAGTCACTTTCTGGGAACTTTTGTCAGTTGGAGTATTTTGTGAAAGTAACGTTGCAAGTTTTTATTAGTCCTGCCATCTCGAATAAAAGTCGTTGGCAAGTTATTAATTTCTTGAAATATACATAATTTTTTTTTTTATTTACGTAAAAATAGAAAAATATTTTGTAAATATTATTTAAAAAAAAAAAATTTTCTTAAATGTTCATAACATAAATCAATTCAAATTTGGTACGGTCATTTTCGACCATTTGGGATTATGAGCATTTTTTCTTCAAGGCGAAAATATCTTACTGCTGCGGAAATATTGGAGGAGATAGAAAATATATCTGATAATGATATTCCTCGATTGCCATATTACCACCTGGAGACACCGGAGCAGAAACCGACGAAGATTCAGGAGAAGTGGACGAATACGATGCAAATAGATTGAATCATAATCAGCTGAATGCTCCAGCTAAAATTTCGAGTGAAGAAGAGGACGAGTATGAAAATCAAAGTGGTAAAAAACAAAAACTGCGACATTAGAAAAAATATAGGAAGAAGAAACGAGTGTGTTACCCACGCCACCAGAAGAAGCTTTCTTCAGTCCTTTAACACTTTCTGAACACTCTGAACCTATCGATTTTTTCACTTTATTACTTTCTTCGGATATTATGGATGATCTAATGAACTTCACGAACACTTATGCTGATTATCACGAGCCAATGAAAAAAAAAAAAAAAAACGCGTTATTCAGAATAATATTTTTAAACCACATTATCCCAAATGGTCGTTTTCGCACCATGTCTAAAATATAATAAAATAAATAAATTTTTATATTTTAAATACAGTAAAATCTGTTTTGAACTTTATTTATTACTTATATTGTGAAAAAATCTAAATTATAAGAAAAAATAATTACGGGCACTGAAGAGTACCAAACCTTTAAAATTGTGGGCTTACACCGATATTTACCAAATGTTGATCAACTCGTACCATTGATGTCAAAAGCTTAAATATGAAGTTTCATAAAAATCCTTATAGCCGTAATCCTTATAACTGATGAAAATGTCAACAGAATCCGGGATTTTGTGCGTTCAGATCGTCGGTTGACAGTCAGAATGATCGGGGAAGAGTTGAATTTGACTCACATTACCATTCATCAGATTTTGACTAATGAATTGGGGATGAGAAAAATCTGCGCAAAAATGGTTCCAAAAAACCTATCATGTGACCAAAAGTACATCAGGAGACAAAGGTGCCTTGACTTTTGGAATCGATTGAAAATTAACCCATTTTCTGGAACGTGTCATTACTGGTGACGAGACTTGGGTGTTTGAGTACGACCCGAAAACCAAGCGCCAGAGCATGGGATGGCATACTGCAAGCTCTCCAAGACCCAAAAAAGCAAGAATGAGCAAGTCGAAGATCAAATGCATGCTGACTTGCTTTTTTGATAGCCAGGGAATCATCCACTAACAGTTTGTGCCTCAAGGCCAAACAGTCAAATGTCACACAGTAATTTCAATAAACGAATGACATTCATTTCAAGCAACGGTGTGCTATCAGGTTTTGCTTCACACTTGGGTACAGTGCAATGGAAACTTTTGCAAAACTTCAGCAGGCCTACGGAGACAGTGTTTTGTCAAGGACCCAGGTTTTTTGGTGGTTTAAGACATTTTCAGAAGGAAGAGAGTTGATTGGAGATGATCACGCAGCAGAAGGCCTTCATCTTCAAGAATCGATGAAATTTCGACAGAATCCGGGATCTTGTGCGTTCAGATCGTTGGTTGACAGTTAGAATGATCGGGGAAGAGTTGAATTTGACTCACACTCAATAAAGACATTTTCAGAAGGAAGAGAGTTGATTGGAGATGAATCACGTAGCGGAAGACCTTCATCTTCAAGAACCGATGAAAATGTCGACAGAATCCAGGATCTTGTGCGTTCAAATCGTCGGTTGACAGTCAGAATGATTGGGGAAGAGTTGAATTTGACTCACACTACCGTTTTTCAGATTTTGACCAATGAATTGGGAATGAGGAAAAATTCAAAAAACGAGTTTTTGGCCAGTAAAAACATTCCTGTGGCTCCTCAGCCTCCTCATCAGACTTGAGTCCTTGTGAACTTTTCCACTCCCCAAGATAGAAAAATCACCTCAAGGGACGTCATTTTGGGACACTCGAAAACATTCAAATGTCCGTAACTGAGCAGCTGAAAGCTATTCCAGTATCCGAGTTCCAACACTGCTATGAGGATTGGAAGAACCGTCTCCAGCGCTGTGTGGCTTCCCAAGGAAGTTATTTTGAGGGAGACAATATGAATTGTAATTCTATTCGAATAGAAAAATTTAAAAAAATCAGTCCGGTTACTTCATTTACACACCTCGTAGACCAATATTGATTAATCTTTGCTATACTAGGCAGAGATAATTCGAATGAGATATATTCTTTAATATGCTTAATTCAATTTCTTGCAGGAAATATAATTGGAAACCACATTATATTACTTGAAGCTTCTAATTTACTATCTGGACATTTGTTGTACTAAGCATAGAAATTCAGAATGCATTATTGTAGTTATTGTATTCTGTTTTATACCCCGTTCTATCAATTTTCCAGTTGTTTACATCAACTTTTTTATGAAACCGCATTTAGCATCAATTTTATGTTTTAAAAATTATCAAAAATCAACCAAAAACTTAATACCACGCTTGACAAGGGTACTCCGGATTTAAATTTTTATTTTATTTTAAAAGTAAATTAAATACTTGATTTGTTATGTGATAAATTTGGATTTATTTTACCGTTTTGAATTTTGTCAAAAAGCTAAAGTTTTTGTTTATAAAAAATAAACAATTAAACATAGTAAAAAATTAATAATAAAGTGTTTCACAACAATATAAGTAAAAAATTGATGTGAAGTGTGAATTTTCACACATTTCAGGGTTTCGCAGGTATTTAATAAGTGAATGATGATTATTTGGGATGTCACAACAAATTTTATGCTAAAATATTTTTTTGCTAATTTTAATTTGAGTACCTAATACCATTATTTAGGTTTCTAAATATGTGCAGTATTTTTACCGACCGCCAACATATATAAAGGAGGTATTGTGATATACCGATTTTGACATATCGAGATTTCGATGGATTTCCACGAATTGAGGTCCCTACATAACGTTTTGACTATTTTGAGTATGATGTCTGTCCGTCCGTCCGTTTGTCTGTCTGTGTACACGTGCACAGCAAATTCAGCTGAAAGGATTTTTATGAAACTTTACATTTAAGCTTTTGACATCAATGGCACGAGTTGATCAACTTTTGGTAAAAATCGGTTAGCTAGAGTATGAGAGTTTACTCGTGTTGGTTTTATGATTTTGGCGAATATTTCACAACAGAGTAAAAAGAGCTATAAAAGCAATAACTAACAACTTTTATTTGAAACATTTTTGATAAATCAGCATAAATTAAACAATTACTTTGTGATGGCGGTTGGTCCTGTGGTGGCCACATCTGATTTTTTTCGAAGATTTCGCGGTACACTTATATAATTTTGCGGCACACTAATATTCCGCGGCACACCCTTTGGGAAACACTGCTTTAGTTTGTATTTGTGTGGAACCCCTGCTAATCTCATTAACTCTACCTGAGCTAGAGGCCTTGTGTTTGACGTGTATAATACAGGTATATAACAGATAATAGTTGAATTCTTCTCTGTTCCTGAATGCGCTTGCTTAGACACAACCTTAGTTATCTAATAATCTCTCTTTAGAATCTTCAGGACTACAAATATCTTTTGTAAGGGTCATTTGAAATCGTTATACAGGTCACTGTGTGACCCGCGAGTCATAGTTTTGCCATCACTGGTCTATTTTGATGAGTGTATTTAAAATAATAGTTAATTTAATTTAATATTTAATATTATTTTTCCACATATATTTCTCATGCAATCTAATTATACAGTTCTGCGTTTACAATTCAAGATTCATAATATTAATTAAAATATATGTGTTAGGGCTAATTTAATTAATTTATAAATCATCCATAAGAGTCGGATATTATAAATAATTTCTTGATTATTGACTATTATGAATAATCACAAAAGTTTATTGCAATCAGTAATTTCCAATTAATCAAATTAATTAATCGTAAAATAAATTTTTAAAATCACTGATGCGTTTAAATTTTAAGTTGATAAAGAAAATATATATAGTAATATATTATTATTGTGAACTAACGGAAAAGAAGGATTGATTGGCAATATTTTCATTGATGATACGCAGATTTTCCACCAAATTCAACAACAGGATGTAGAAAAAACAAAAGACAATAGCTTTTGCCAAAAAGGAATCCATAAGAATGAAAATTTTGATATGCAGTCTTGAATAAGTCTGCAGTTCAAAATATACGAGGGTTACCTGTTATGTTTGTACAAAATACCACTAGATGGCAATATTGAAATGTGTCATTACCATATTGGTAAAATTTGTTATTGTGAAATCAGTTTTGTGGATCAAGTTTGTGAAAAAATGGATATTACTCGTGAAGGTTTCCGTTGGATGATTTTTTACGATGTTAGTAAAGGTCTAACTCAACAACAAAGCATAGATTCTCTTCGTTTAACTTTTGGTAGAAGACTGTTTACAATTGGTTTGCAAAATTTCGTCGTGGTCGTGCGTCCGGCAGTGATGAATCTCATGAAGGTCGACCAAAATCGGTTATGATTCAAAAAAACATCGATGCTGTGCGCAAAATGATTGAAAAGGATCGGCATGTGACTTAACATGAGATAGAGGCATCCGCAGACTGCAATACATTTGATTCTGCATGAACATTTAGCTGTGAAAAGGATCTGTTCCCGATGGATTCCGCATAATTTGACCGAAGCTCAAAAAAGGCTTGTGTTGATTGGTGTAAGGGAATGCTAAAAAAATTCAACCTAGACACTGCAAAATCCGTATAGAATATCACATGACGAAACTTGGACTTATTTATATGAACCGGAAACTAAGCAACAATCCACTGTTTACTAAGCAGCAATCCAAAATTTTCAAGAGTAGCTCTGTAGAAGATCAATCTCGTTTTGGACCAACCACAAAGTTTTTATGCAAATGTACAGTTCCGTCTTTTCCATAAGGGCACATGGGACACGAGCCTAGGGCCCCCGGATTGATGGGGGCCTCAAAATGACGAGGTCATCGTTTACACGGAAAAAATAGGAGCTCAATTTTCAGTGCAATTTCACTACAATTTTACTACTTTTTATTAAAAAACCTTGCAAAAGAATCGGCGGACTTGAATATCTCAGCCTTACATACTCTAATAAAAGCAGATAAATTAGAAGAAACTTTCCCGAATGTGGAAGTTGCTACAAGGATATTTCTTTAATGGTCACCAATTGTAGTGGAGAACGTTCATTTTCACGACTAAAAAGAATAAAAAATGAATTACGAACGACTATGTTACAAGAAAGACTTACTAATTTGTCAATCATGTGCATAAAAAATGATATCCTTCAAAAATTTGACTTTGGTGACATAATAAAAGATTTTGCACAACAGAAATCCCGGAAGAAACCATCATCATTAACGTAAGTTCAATTCTCAAAATAGTAATCACTTCACTTATATTTGATTTGTATAAAGCTAACCATAATAACCAATAGAGTTACTAAATAAAACAATGTTTCCCAATCTTTTTACTCTCGTGGCACATTTTCCAAATAAGAAAAATTTCGCGGCACACCTACGTAGTCATAGAAGAAGAAATTTATAACGCTAGTTTTTTACCGACCGCCGACATATATAAGGGAGGTATTGTGATCATACCGATTTTGACATTTCGTGATTTTGATGGATCTTCACGAATTGAGGTCCCTGCATAACGTTTTGACTATTTTTAGCATGATGTCTGCCGGTCTGTTTGTCTGAAAGGATTTTTATGAAACTTCATATTTAAACTTTTGACATCAATGGCACAGGTTGATCAACTCTTGATAAAAATTGGTTAACTGCATGGCCTTAGACGGCTCTAGTTATAAACGGTATCTACTATATATATAAATATCAAAAAATGCAATGTATGAATATGTTATTGATAGACTTTAAATCTGTAGAATTTCGCCATCGAAGAATTTGCAGCAATATCAACACAAATTTCTGAAGCAGTTTTTCGACGCTGCCTGGATCAGAATGGAGGACATTTTGAACACTTTATTGCATAATTATTTCCACAATTTTTGTCACTACAAAATTATAAAATTTATGAAAATGCAAATAGGAATTAAGTATGAATACATTTTATTTTAATACTCCGTATTTGATTTTTACAAAATAAAATTATCAACTACTCCTTCCGTTCCAAAATAAGTGTAGGAATTTTATTTGTTCCAAAATAAGTGTCCAATTTCATAAATAAAAATATGCGAAGGGATATATAACGTATATTTTCACAACTAAACTAAATATGAGGAAGCTTGTAAGCGTTGCCTCTTCTATGAAGCATGGTCAATTCCATTCACTTCTGCAATGAAACAATTGTCTAGTTTTTCCGCGAGTTCATCAATACTGGACGGGGACTCTTTATGTTGTAATGATTGAATGGCGTTAAAGAAACCCAAATCGACGACTAATTTAAATAAATAACTACCGATACATTTAATTTTATTATTTCAATAATCCATTAAAAAAACTAAAATCGGACACTTATTTTGGAACGGAGGGAGTATTTGATATTTTATAGCAGATGACTATGTCCTGTAGTGCAGGGGTTCTTAAACTTATGTAGTCCAAGGACCCCTTCTTGAACAACATTTTTTTTGCGGACCCCATCCCAACCCTAGGCATTTTACGTTGTTCTTGAGATTCAATTTCTGGCTCAATAATGACATAGGCACTACGTTATAATATATATTGGTAAAAATGTATCGCTGGTTATTTTAATAAACGGTATTGTGCATTTATAGAGGAACATTTTTATTAGCATATAGAATAAAAAACAAAATTAATAAAAATAGTAGTAAAAAGAATACAAAAAGATACAAATTATAATACATTTAATTCATACAAACACTTCTTGGTTAAATATTGGTCAAAATAGATCTTATTATAATATGTTTTCTGTAAATAATTTGCAGTTGAATAAAAATACTCGATGGGAAGATGAAATTAAGGAAACATCAGGCAAATTTTGGAGAAGGGCAACAAGCGACCGTCAACGTTGGGCGCAACTGGGGGAGGCCCATGCCCAGAAATGGGCTCCGTGAATTTAATGTAATTAAGTTCAAGTAGATATTAAGAATATTAGTATATGCAAATATTTAAGCAATACATGTATTGTAAATCATATTAATGAAATGTAATATACATCTAAAGATACAGTACAAATGTATATATAGATTTATAACGGAAATAAAAAAGGGCTATAATAATAATAATAATAATAATAAAATAATTACATTTTTACTAATTATTGTTTAGTTATGTCAATAACTAGTTAGATAACAACAAATACAAAAAGTCTTGACCATGCAGGTTGTTTATTAAATGAGTTATTTGAATAAAAGCGAAAAGTTGGGGGGATGTAAAGTTAATGTCAAAATTGTTTCGCGGACCCCCAAGGGTCCGCGGACCACAGTTTAAGAACCGCTGCTGTAATGGATTAATTCGGCTGGAATGATGACGCAAAAGTGAGAAAATAAATAAAAAAGAAAAAACTAATTAATAAAAAAAATTAGAGGTAAAAAATCATATATAAAACAGAGAAAAGTGTTAAATTACTAATAAAAAATGAATAAGAACGTTTAATTGATCTTGAATAGAGTCATAAACTTACCTTTTTGTTAAAAAATATCGTAAATATAATAATATGAATGATTAGTAATAAAAGTCAATGAAGATCACTGGTATATTTGTTCACTTAGACAAACACAATAGTAAGTTAAGCCTTTGGTACTTAGTGTAGATAAAACCCGGAGTTTAGCGTAAATCGGTTTACAGTGGGATTCTCTAACTATATACACGTTCCTAATACACAGACGAAAGCTGTATTAAATAAGTAGAATTGATCCTAACTTTTCGTTCAACGTTGGTCACGCCCCGAATTCAATTCGGCAAACTTCGTGTACACTCCTGTTACATTGTGAGGGAGGAGTAAACTTCGGACATTTCCGTCACTACCTCATTTACTCTTCATAGTTCTAAACAATTTATCAACAATACATAACCTATCATTTGTAAATATTCATTAAAAATTCAACATCAGGATAAACAGATCAGGATCACAAACACATGGGTGATATCTGCTGTCGTGATATCCTGGTGATTGCCAAGATTGGTTACGTTTTAAGACAGGGATACTCAACATTTTAGAAGATGCCAATTTAAAATTTGGTACACTTTACACACCTTGCAATAGACCATGAAGCTTTTGTTAATCGACTCGAATTCAGAGACAAAACTTGTAAAAATTTGTTCAGTTAAAATCAGTTGTAATATTGTGGCATGCATTTTCTTTAAGATTATCTAGGTGAATTAATCCATCCAAGTAGAAGATTGATTAGAGGCTGTAGAAGATGTAGAAAGTAGACGATGTAGCGATTTTTGAGTCACGATAACGCCCGTTCGCGAGTTTGATAGGTTAACTCACGGCAGTCACGCACGCTCACGACTGTAAATTTTTTTTTCATGCACGTCCTGATTATTTCTACGACGAGTCACGTCCTGACTTGACGATGATTACCTTCTATGTTTTTACAAACGACCACTAGACAATATTGAAATGTGTCAGTACTATATTCGTAAAATTTGACATTTGTTATTGTGAAATCAGTGGCAGCTTATAAATTGACCGAGTAGTTTGTTGACAATGAGCGTTTGTGAAAAAAAATTGGATATTACTTGTAAAGTTTTTCGTTGTATGATTTTTTTACGATTTTGATAAAGGCCTAACTCAGTGTTTTTCAACCGGGATGCCGCGGCACCTTGGGGTGCCACGGCGCCCGATAGGGGTGCCGCAAAGTCCAACAATGAATGCCACAAAATACTCCTAGATAACTTTTTCAGTATCTCAAAGTAAAGTTAATAATTTCTTGCAAAATTACTTAAGTGTAGTTCAAGATAACTCATTGTCCGTTCTATTTTGCGTTGTGTAATTTGATATATTTCATAATAAAACTAGATTTAAAAAACAAATTGGGTGCCATGATTTTTTATTTTTCAGTCAAGGGTGCCACGATTTTTTATTCTTCAGTCAGGGCTGCCACTCAATGAAAAAGGTTGAAAAACACTGGCCTAACTCAACAACAATGCATAAATTCACTTCGTTCAACTTTTGGTAATGAAGCACCATCAGAAAAGACTGTTTACAATTGGTTTGCAGAATTTCGTAGTGGTCGTGCGTCCGTCTGTGATGAATCTCGTGAAGGTTGACCAAAATCGGTTGTGATTCAAAAAAACATCGATGATGTGCGCAAAATTATTGAAGAAAATCGGCATGTGACTTACCGTGAGATAGAGGCATTCTTTGGCATATCGTTGACTGTAATAAATTCGATTTTGCATGAACATTTAGCTGTGAAAAGATCTATTCCCGATGGATTCCGCATAATTTGACCAAACTCTCCACATAATTTGACCACCATTCAACACAAGCTCAAAAAAAGGCTTGTGTTGATTGGTGTAAGGGAATGCTAAAAATATTCAACCTAGGCACTGCAAAATCCGTATATAACATCGTTACAGGTGACGAAACTTGGATTTATTCATATGAACCGGAAACTAAGCAACAATCCACTGTTTGAGATGTTCCAAGATGAACCGAAACCTACAAAAGTTGTTCGTTCACGAAGCACTTGTTCAAGAAAATGATCGCTTGCTTTTTCTTTACCAACCATTTCTTTAGAGGATCGGAGAACTGTTAATGCTTGTTTGCCAGAAGTCATCGTTAAAATCAGGAAAAATAAACAAAAACATCGCATCATTCTTCATCATAACAATGCAAGCTCCCACACAGCACGTCAAACAATTGATTATTTGAAGGGGAAAAACATCGAATTAATGGCTCAATGTCTGTATTCACCTGATTTATCCCCTAACGACTTTTTTTCTTCCCCAATGTCAAACAAAAAATGCGTAGACAGCGATTTTCATCACCTCAAGAAGTTGTTGAAGGCTTCGAAAAGCCTTTGAGATACCAACTTCAGAGTGGAATAAATGTTTCGAGAATTGATTTGAACGCATGCAAAAGGTATAAATCTTAAAGGCGAATATTTTGGAAAGCAATAAACAGGTTGTTCAAAAATTTTTTGTTTCTTTCCTAGTTTTTATAAAAACTTAAATGGTAGCTCTCGTATTAAAGAAATATCAAAATACGTGGCTACTAAAGAAAAATGTCATTTGTCAGAAGATTGCAAAGTTCTGATACTAAACGTTTATAAAATGTTAGTTTCGAAAGGTAATGACAAACCTATACTCAGAACTGCGGAATTAACTAGTGTTCCATACAGAACAATTCAACGTATCAATGTTCGTGGCAAAAATCAGCAACGAAAACGACCCGATTTATAAGTTTTATGTCTAAAAAAATAATAAATAAAATATACGACTTTTATTCGAAAAATATAGTGCCGACTGTGCATCTTTTAATAAAAAAGTTGCAAGAAGACGGAATAGATTTTCTATACAAAGTTAACCGTATAATTATTTGAAGTTGCTAGGATTTATTTTTGTTGCAAAAAAGAATGATTTTTGTTTGTGCAAATTTGAAGTATTTAATATAGCCTTTAAAACAAAACAATTTTTAAACATGCCTATATTCATAATTCAAATATAGCCAGTCCTAAGCCTGATAAAAATGTGAAGGAATGTCATGTGAGTATATACAGTTCATTCTAAATAGCATATAAGAAAACACGTTTATTTTAAATAATTATTCCGGACCTGGCCACTATTTTTAAGAGAACCATAAACTCAGCAGGTATAATGGTTATGCTATCAGTCGTTATTGGAATCAGAAAGGGAGATTGGCCATTTTATTTTGGAAATACTACAATTTAAATATAAAATAATTTCTTGTTAATTGCAAATGATGCAATTCCACGAATTTTATTTATCTAATGTATAGAAATGCTAGAATTGCTAGATCTGCTAGAACTGCTAGAACTGCTACTATTCAAAGACAGAAAATCCATGCTGATTGCCAACCTTTAAAAGTAGATGTCGTAGAATATATATTAAATAAGTGGAAAGCAATAAATTTAAAACTTGATAGCAACAAGCTGGTTAATATCTTGATATTTTCCAATGACCAAATCATTTAAAGATCACCTGTTTAAAAATTTCTTTCAGTGTTTAATCGATAATAAGAGAAAGTTGTCTACTCCTGAAAATGCATCGTTTGTTATCAAAACTTAAAGCCAGAATTCCCTGTCCTGAAAACAGGACTACGCAGGACCAAATCTACACGTGTTGCATTTCACTTCACCACGTGCTCTATATACTTTCATCCTTGTCAGACACATTGTCCAAGGAATTGATTTAGAAGATCTAACATATGATTGGTTGGATACATCACGTGGTATACGCACGCGTAGATATTAGATAGTTAAAACAAAGAAGAAGGCGTGTCTAAAACACTAAATTACAACAGCTGTGAATAAGTAATATAACCTAAAAATTAGACAAAATATATACATTATATAAAACATTAAAAACATGTTAAAATCAAGTATAACACAAAAAGGACTTTTGTTCCTTTTAAAATCGTATTTCAAAGAAGTATTCATGTTTTTGAAATATGAAATCAAAGTTTTTAATAAGTTAGATGATGTTTCTTTCCGGTTTTTGGATTTATTTGATTGGAGGTTGGGAAATGGAGAAGGAAAGTGGTGGGCGAATTTTCCAGGGGTAGTTGTAGAGCTGTAGGGAAATTTCTGATAACATTTTTAGGGAAATTGGGTTCTTAATGATTTATTTATTTGTCAATAAATTAAAATAAATAAATAAACACTTTGAAAATATTTATAAATCTATAGTTGGACATTGAGATAGACTTACATAAATCCATCTTGCTCTTCTGTTATTTTTCGTTCTCGTATAAGAAAGTCACGTTAAATTTATTAAGAATAAGACACATGGTTCATACTTTTTGGATTTTATTTTATGATGAAGTAGTTTCCTTCAACTTCGACATTCTATGGCATCAAATTTAGACTTTTTAAAAATAAAAACTAAATCTAATCAACTTTTTATTCTTGTATTTTTGCTCTAAAATGTACAGTAGAGCCATTTTCGCACTTATTTCAAATTTCTTGTTAAATTGCGTTCTGCGTTTCGTTGCACACATCGTATATTATATCAGGTCTGGGAAAAAATTCGTGGCGTTTTTGCCGATAGACGGCGCCAATTGCAAATAACTCAGGAAACACAGATCGCAGCGGCACCACTAAGCGCTCGTTAGAAAAGTGACAGTTCGAGTATTACTTTGAGTGTCTAAACATCAAAATTTGTGCAGTGGTTGGAAAGTTTTTTGCGTTTGAAAATGGAGAAAAGTAATGAAAAATTCCGCTATATTTTGCAATATTATTACGACAAAGGGAAGAATGCTGTGCAAGCTTGTGAAAAAATTTGTGCTGTGTACGGTGAAGGTACTTTATCTGCTGTGCGGAAATGGTTCGCTCGCTTTCGTTCTGGTAATTTTAATGTGAAAGATGACTCACGCTCTGGTCGTCCAATTAGTGAAAAAGCTGATGAAATTCTTGAAAAAGTCCAGCAAGATAAGCATATCAGCAATGTTGATATTGGTACAGAGCTAGGCATTGACCACAAAACTGTTTTGAACCATTTACGGAAAGCTGGCTACAAAAAGAAGCTTGATATATGGGTTCCTCATGAGTTGAGCGCGAAAAATATGATAGACCGAATTAACATCTGCGATGCGCTGCTGGAACGCAATGAAATCGAGTCATTTCTGAAACGTGTCATAACCGGTGATGAAAAATGGATCACGTACGACAATTGGAAGCGTAAAAGATCGTGGACAAGGGATGGTGAGCCGTCACAAGCGAGGATTGACGCCGAACAAGGAGATGCTGTGTGTGTGGTGGTACTGGAAGAGAATCACCCACCATGAGCTATTTCCAGTTGGTCAGACGATTGATTTTCAACTCTACTGTGGACAACTAGAGAGATTACGCCAGGCAATTGAAAGAGAACGGCCCGAATTAAATAATAGGAAAGGTGTTGTCTTTCATCATGACAACCCAAGACCAGACACTTCTTGGATGACCCGTTAAAAATTGCGAGAGCTTGGTTGGGAAATTTTGTTGCATCCATCGTATAGTCCAGACATAGCACCCTCTGACACCTATTCCGATCTCTGCAGAATTCTCTCAATGGAATTAAGCTAGTTTCAAAAGAAGCCTGTGAAAACCACTTGATTCAGTTTTTCAACCAGAAACCACAGAAAAATGACGAAACGTTGTCGATAATAATGGAGCATATTTGGTTTAAATAAATTCATTTTTACACTATAACAAAACCAGTTGAATTTTACTAAAAAAACGCCACGAACTTTTTCCCAGACCGATATTACAGAAAAACTAAAAAGTCTATGTACGCGCAGTTTTGCATATCTGTCGTTGAGCCAGAAATTGTAATTTTTCAGGAGGGGGGGAATTATTGTTGTCTGGGTGCCCAGGCCCCGGATTTTGGTGCTCCTGTTCTTGAGTGGTCTTGTTTTGAAGAGAGGACCTGGTGCAAAGTGGTACTTACAGGAGGGATACTCCTGACACACAATGTCACGTACGCCCATGTTCTGCAATGTCATCTCATGTCTTAAATCCCTGCAGTGGGGGTTCTGGCTCAAGAGCGTTCCTGATTACACTAATCCAAGCTCGCAGCATGCTACTAGCACACCACTAATTGTAATACAGTGGCTAATACTGATCGCTACTAACGATATCATGTTAGGATATGCTTGCTACTAGGCTTGGCCTACACACTATTCATCTCATGCAACATTCAATGAAATGATTGAATGATGGAATTTTATTGTATTTAGATCGATACTACTTGAATGTATCATTCATAATGTTTGGAGATCTTAAAATGTCATTCAAATGAATACATACAAATGTTTACTAGTTAGTGTATTAAAAATATTATAAAAGGAAAACGAAGCGTAGGAAGAAGAAGAATGTCATGGTTTCTAAGCTCAAGAGAACAGTTCTATTGTACGAGCGGGGTTCAAATTTGAACTGCATTTTTTATTCTTATTATTATTATTATTATTAATAATAATAATAATAATAATAGGTTCCCAACGCCTAGATACACGGATAGTGGCACAGAAGGTAAGTTCTCCGTTTCTAGACCGCCGGTCATATGAAAGTCACGTGGTCAGTGTGAAATTTCAACCGGTCCTATTATCGCTGTATAAATAGAAACTCCTTTTGAAGTATTGCATACTCAAGGCTGACGCAACCTCAGAGTTAACTGCACAATATCGGAAGATACAAATTAGAAGGAGATTGGGGATTCGAACCCGCGTCCTTGTATTCCGTAGACAACCGTCTTACCACGGTTCATTTTTATTTTTGGAAAATAAATTTAAAATAGTAATGGACCTAAAATTGAACTCTGTGCTACTCCATGGCTAAGCTGAAGCGATTCTGAGATATACTTATACAAACAATCTAGATACTAGATTATCTATCGGAATACCTAGATAAAAAAATAATAATCTAGAAAATTTGATGTACAGGTTGTTAGTTTTGTATCAGATACTTATCCTTTAAGTAAATTACAAATAGTAATGAACCTAAAATTGAACCATGTGCTACTCCATAGCTAAGCCAAAGCGATTCTGACTTATATTTATTTATACAAACTATCTAGACACTAGATTTTCTATTAGATACCTAAATAAGATTTTCTAGAAAATTTTATGTATAGGATGTTAATTTTGTAAGGGTTTGGTATTTGTGGTATTTGTGTTATTTGTGGTATTTGTGTTATTTGTGGTATGGTATATGTCAGTGTTTCTCAACCAGTGTTTCGCACCGCGGACCAGTAAAATATGTAATTTTTTAACGCGGACCACTAATAATAATTGTTGGTTCATTTTTTGCAAGAAAACAAATATATTTAATGTGCTACTAAATACATTTATTTAATTTGTAGAAAATCACAGAAAGTTTACAGATAGTAAACAAAATATAAATTATTTACATAAAAAATGTACATACAAAATTGCAAAAAAAAACTGCAAAAAAAAATACAAAATCTTTTGCGGACCACCAAAATTTTTCTGCGGACCACCTGTTGAGAAACACTGGTATATGTAACTTAGCGTTAGAGTAAAATAAAATACCTAAAATTGAACCCTGTGGTACTTCATACCTAAGCGGAAGCGATTCTGACAGATTTATTTGTACAAATAATCTAGAAACTACATTTTCTATTACATTCCTAGATAAAACATTTTTACAAAATTTTATGCATATGATGTTGGTTTGGTATTTGTAACTTATCGTTAGAGTAAAATAAAAATAGTAGTGGACCTGAAATTGAACCCTGTGCTATTCTGTAGCTAAGGTGAAGCACTTCTTTTATACAAACAATATAGAAACTAAATTTTCTATTAGATACCTAGATAAAAATTCGCTAGAAAATGTGATGTACAGTTTGTTAGTTTTGTATGAGAAACTCGTGCAAACTGTTGTGTTGACCCTGTCCTGATGAACCAATATATAAAAAATTACCGGGATTATCAGCGTTTTATCAAGACGCTTTTAAAGCGCTTTTATGAAAGTACTATCCTATCGAAACCCCTATTTATGTTATTTTAAAATGACCTTGTTTAGCGTTCTACATTCTAGGTACATATCGTAGCTGTTACCCGAGGTCTTACTGTATTTGTTGTTCTTTGCGCGGTCAAATCTGTCAATTTTGTCGGTTCACAGCACACCGCAGTAGGTTAACAAATTCATAACTCAACGAACACCTGTCATTGCTGAATAGAGACTTATGAGCTATCGGACTTAGGTCACAGGTTATGGAAATAGTTCGTGATACGACCGCATGTTGGTCCTGTCTCTGCCAGTCATTCTGAAGACATCGTTAACTTCTATAGACAACATTGCTACCAAACATTCTGACTTTCAAATAACAAAAAAATCACTTACAGTACTTCACTTTCCAATTAAATTCACTTAATTATTTTCTTATTAAATATTAAATTTGTAATTAACTGTGCTACTGATGAGGACTGTATGACAGTTGAAATGTATACCTAGTCTTGCCATAAATACTGTTACAAAGTGTTTGGTATATAATAAAAAATTGATGTGAAGTGTGAATTTTCACACGTCAGGGTTCGCAGGTATATAATAAGTGAAGGCGGCATGCTGAGTGTGTAGGACAAATTTTGCTTTGTAGTAAACACAGCAAAATGAACGATATTTTTAAAATAATTTGTCGTCTGTTAATCTAAGAGCTTTAAAAATCAATTTTATGTAAAAATATGTTTTTGATAATTTGAATTCCAATACCTAATACCATTATTTAGGTTTCTAAATATGTGCAGTATTTTTTTATACATAGCTAGGTTCATTAAGATTTTGAAAATTGCACATATGGCTTCCATTGGCTGTTTTAAGTCATATGCTGCACCACTCTGGTTTCTTACGCATATTAAATTTACGCTCTTAAAAATTAAATGCAACATTTGCCAAAATATAACTAGAATTTTGCCCGGGAGTGAACTCTAGTTTGCTACCTAGTAAGTGAGCAAGCTAACCATTAGACCAGGATACGCCTTCTAGTATAATGTGTTACATAATTATAACTTTTTTTATAACAAAAAAAATATCCGTAACCATAATCTGATCAAAAATTCCTGTTGTACTATTCCAGTTCACACCAATGTACATTACTTAGAATTTTTTCAGATTTTTAGTTTAAACCATCTGGGCTACAGGGTGTGGGACAAATTTTTTTTTGCACAATTTTGGCAAAAATCGCGTCAAAATAATTTATTTTGCAAAAATAAAAATTTGATCGTTAATCCACGTACCAAGGGCTTTCATTTGACACCCTACTCAGAATTTTAAAAAAATATTATTTTTTTTCGATGAGCACATATTTGTTTATATTTTTAGCGGGATATGTTTTTTAGATGTTTTAGTATTTTTCCTATGTGCGGGTCAAAAAGTTGTACAGGCATGCCAAATTTCAACTCTCTAGGTTTAGCCGTTTGGCTACAATTTATTTTGCAAAAATAAAATTTTGATCGTTAATCCACGAACTAAGGGCTTTTATTTGATACAGAATTTAAAAAAAAATTTTTTTTTTCAATGATCACATATTTGTTTATATTTTTAGTAGGCTATGTTTTTTAGATGTTTTAGTATTTTTTCTATGTGCGTTCAAAGAGTTGTATAAGCATCCAAATTTCAACTTTCTAGGTTTAGCCGTTTTGCTACAAGTTTTACCGAACAGATAGACATACAGACAGACAGACAGACAGACATACAGACGGACAGACAGGCAGTCGACAAATTGACGGTATAAGGGTTTTTTGGTCATACCTACAAAACCTTAAAAATTGAAGAGAAGTGTGACTTTTATCATCGGAAAAAAGAATTTTGCGATGCATGTTGTCTGCTTACTGGTGAATCAGTTGTTAAGCTCTGGTTTTCCTGATGTGTCTTATGACACTTCAGCCACCAAACGACGAAAGTTCAGCGAAATTATCAAGTGACCAGTGTGTGATTACTATCTCTGCATTCTGAATACAGTATAGTGTTATTGTTCGGAGTTAAACTCGCTCTTAAAACTTCTTTTGCAAAGATATTGCATAAGAAAAAGATGTACTAACCCCAACTATTTTTGCGAACAGTATCAATTCATGCAATATTTTCATGGTTTTCAATGACTTTGTCATAATAACAACAAAAGATGTTTTGAAATATTTAATACCCAATATAATAAGCCACAGTGATAGACTCCCAGGAGAATAGTGTCTCAGGTGACATGTAAAATATTCCTCGAGTCATTCAGGGCTTGATGGTGTGAAATATTATGTCATGGCAAATTTATCCATTCAAAACAGAGATCGAACGATAAGTGATGATGAAGGAATATGAAAATATAAAACACCTGCTGGATTTTTAGAATACCTGATCAACGCATAATGCACTGACATAGACAGAATCTTTGTTTAAAACCGCATATACATCTAAAGAAGGAACTATAAGAAGCAACGACATTAATAAATGCAGTGCCGGCTCGTGCCGTAGAAATGTCCCCACATTTCTGTGGCTTTTCTAAGGCATTTTCAGAAGGAAGAGAGTTGATTGAAGATGAATCACGCAGCGGGAGGCCTTCATCTTCAAGAACCGATGAAAATGTCGACAGAATCCGGGATCTTGTACGTTCAGATCGTCGGTTGACAGTCAGAATGATCGGGGAAGAGTTGAATTTGACTCACGCTACCGTTCATCGGATTTTAACCAATTAATTGGGGAGGAGAAAAATCCTCCTCAAAAATTGACAATGCGTCTTGTCACACAGCATTTTCAATAAACGAGTTTTTGGCCAGTAAAAACATTTCTGTGGCTCCTCAGCCTCCTTTTTCGACTGACTCGAGTCCTTTTTCCTCTTCCCAAGATTGAAAAATCACCTCGAGGTATGTCATTTTGGGACACTCGAAAACAATCAAACGTCCGTAATCGACCAGCTGAAAGCTTTTCCAGTATCCGAATTTCAGCACTGCTATGAGGATTGGAAGAACCGTCTCCAGTGCTGTGTGGCTTCCCAAGGAAGTTATTTTGAGGGAGACAATATTAGAATAGTATTTAACGTCCAATTTTGTATAATGGTAGAATTAGGAAATAATTTCATTCAGCTTTTTGGACAAGTAGCGTTTATTTTAAACAACACAACGTTTCACCAACAACATTGTTGGCTTCTTCAGGTGCTATGTTAGTTAAACGTAAATCTAACAGACTGTACATCAATCATCTCCAAGGATGGTGAAATTGCAGAATATCATATGACAATATATGAACTTGAAGTATACAGAAAATAGGAAAAACAGGAATTAAATTTTGAATATAATACTATGATGACCATAGGTAGTGACTATTAATTAAATTTACATATCAAACAAGACTAGATATAAATATACTAATGTCCAAGATTTACAAAGGTTCAATAAATAAAGAATGATAGTAAGACCGACCAACATTGGAGACAATATTGTAATTCTATTCGAATAAAAAAAAAAAAAAAATCAAAAAATCAATCCGGTTTCTTAATTTACACACCTCGTACAATAGTATTTGTGTGGACGGTTTTACAAAATCTATCATTTCGGTTTATATTTAACGCATTACTCCAGAATTAGATTTTCATGTCATCTGTAGCTACATCATCTGGTCAGATTTTGTGCTATATTTTATTAAAATCGGTACAGTAATTCAAGTTATAATGAGAGTTTGTGAGAGCGGGTAAAATTAAATCCATGTTTTCCGTTCATATGTAAACTATTTTTTTTTAAATTATCAACGACAACATAGGTTCGTCAACGGCAAAATTGGTACATGATTTATACACCTCAGAATGTCTGTTCTGTCCCCACATGCTTATAGTATTGTCTTCTGTTCTGTCCCCTAATTACGAGCAAGTATGTTGTAAGTTCCAAAAAAAAAAAAAAATTTCACTGACAACGAACTGTTCCCCGAGCGAAGACGGGCGGGCAGTTTTTAATATAAAATGTTCTAAATAGTCCGATTGCCCAATTACATTAGACTTGTTTCCATAGAGTAGTTGTAGTATTTCGAAACTAGAACCATTCAAACCACATGTGAATACAGATGTAGGATTTGTATAATTTTATTATTAGTTTTCAGAATTATGTTTGCACATGTACTGAATGTAAACGAGGTAGAAATGCCCTAGTGCTATAACTGCTCCATTTTTCTTAACTTGTTAAACTAATGGCAGGCGCCAAATGAAATATTTTTCTTGAAAATTTAGGAATTCATATCACACTGAAATAGGAATATTATGTAATATTTCAACACAAAAATATTGATGTGAAGTGTGATTTTTCACACATGTCAAAATTTCGTAGGTATTTAGCAAATGGCAAAAAAATAGTATTTTTTTACTGTACTCGCTGCAAAATTATTATTTTTTAGAAAAGAAAAGTATTAACGTGGTACAAAATAAAAAAATTATCAGAGTAAACCGTCGAAGAGAAAGTATCAATATAAGCCATGTTGGAGATAATAGAGCAAGTACTTATTTAAGTTATTAAACTTAAATGAAGTAAGACCCGTAGTGACAATCTTGCCTATAGGGCTCCTATTTTCCTTACTCCGTCACTGTTTATAATTTTCATTTTTGACATTAAATGTCAAAATACTTAAAGTTATTTAAGTGATTGCATCTATTTTTACTTGCTATTTAATAAAATAAATAAATAAATATTTAATTATAAGATTTATTTTTAAGTAAAACGAACTAATTAAAACATTTTTTTTTAATAGTTCTGTAGGATTACAGTCTGTTCCAAACGGTTAAGCGGAACTAGATTTTGCAATCTAGTTACTTTAATCGTTTAAATCGTGCTTTTTGGTCGTTTTGTTTAATCTTAGTAAATCATACTTATAATAAACATTTTTTGGTTAAGGTTAATATCATTTTAAAATGTCGTTTTCTTTATATTTTGATATTTTGTGCATTCTTAATACAAATTTCCCATTTATTTATTTTTTTGTCATTAAAATTTGTAAAAAAAATAATTTAATTTTGACATGTCATTCGTTTCTATGGTTTCATTGTTGGAATTTTAAATTTTGACATTCCAACGTGAAAAATGAAATAACCCAAGCAAGGTCCCTTCTCGTGACAACCTAAAAGAACGAAAATCCCATTTAGTTCCGCTTAACCATTTGGAACAGACTGTAAATGTTATGAGAGTAAAGTTTATTCCAAACATTTAGGCGGAACTAGATTCTAATAACTTTTATAGTTTGATTAAAAATTTTTACCATTTTGGTAAATCAAACTTACAATTAAGAAAAACATTTTTTTTGCGTAAAGGCCCATTATAAATACTAATGAAATTTTGTGTGCGCGGACCACCAAATACTGACCCGCGGACCACTTGTTGAGAAACACTGCTTTAGTTAACGATCCAAATTTCTTCTAAGACGTAATTGATTTTTGGGATTCCTTTTTCCGGTCTTCCTCAATTAGACACAAAATTGATACTTTCAGATCAATTCTGTAAAAAGTTCCTGTGTAATAACGTTACTATAAGATAAAATATTATAAAAAGTATGACTTTCATTCATGATAGTAACTGACCTTGCTCATAGTGACAATTTTAGTTTCTATGATCATAGTAACTGAGTTACAAAATTGGTCTGTTTGTCTCTGGTGCTGATATACCATGGTCCGGCTTTGGATAGAACCCAAGAAAAGAAAGAGATAATTTTATTATTATTTTTTAAAAAATATTTTTTAAGAACTGTAGCACTGTAATACGGAAGTCTTTTATAAAGTTAATATTTTCTTTTCCCACGACAATAAACCACGGGTTGTCATTGATGGTTTATTACCATATAATTGCATGTAATTTGTTTGTGTTGCAAAATAGAAGTGGAAAATTTGGCCAGTCCCTGGTGTTATGACCAGGTGACCAGGTAATATTTATGGGCAGGACACAGGTAGTGAATATCGACACTTGTTCCCAAGGAAGTCAGGTATTGACACCTGTGTCCTATAAAAGATGTCATAAATGAAAAATTTGAAAAGGAAATTTGATTAACCATTGTATAAAAATAACAAAGATCTGGATATAAAAAATTATAGGTACTACTAAGGTGATTGGAAAAAATCGCGACCTGATAATAAAAGACTATATTTTTATTTTTTAATTAGGTTTTTTTTTAAATCCAATTTCCTTGAACTTCAACACAGTTTGTCCAGCGATGTTCCAATGTCATTATACTATTCAAGAAGATCAAGTCCTCAAATCTCTTAAAATAGCGTTTAACTATTCAAATGATGATCTACGACGGCAGGTCAAAAAGATCGCGGAATGGAGTGGAAGAAGGCTAAAAAAAATATTATTTTTCTTTTCAATATACTCTCCTTTCAATAAACTCAGTTTTGTCCATAGTTGGGGTGCTCTACACGTTTTTCTTGTTTATTCAGCAATATCTCACAGTCTAATGAAGCAACCAAGTTGAAACTATAGTGCGTTCGAAGGTGAGTTTGCAGTATAGTTCTTATGGAAAATGGGAGCGGTGTTGCCAAATGTTGTAAAAGTGTCAAATGTGTCAATTATAATAATATGAAAAACTCGTATTATTTACAAAAATCAACTCTTATAAAACTCAAAATAACACTCAACAAAAACAAATGGCCATTTGTAGAATACTGCATCTTCACAGATCAGCGCGTTTTAGAGCTGGCAACGTCGACTAGCAAGAAAAGGATAGCGTCATTCTGTAAACCCATTAGAGAGTATGAAAAAGAACTACTCCATATGCCCTGTACTGCAAACTCACCTTCGAACGCACTATAGTTACAGTTACTTACGATGAGTCATAGAATTGAACTACCTGCACAGTTTTGCACAAACCCTTTCATTCCGCGAACTTTTTTACCTCTCCTCGTAGAAGCGGCTTCTAGCTCCGCATTTGAAGAAAAGTGGTAGTCATCAAGAAATTTTGTGAGGTATGAAGATCGACAGAAGTCAGACGGAGCTAAATCAGGTGAATAATACAGATGGGACAGCAAATCATATTTCAATTAGGCGATTTTAGATATTGAAATGATACATGTTTGGGAACATGCTGTATTCTGATAAAAAATAATATTATTTTTGACCAACCTAGTATTTTTTCAAGATTCTTCTTTGTTGCTCCAAAAGGTTCGCAAAGTATTTGCCCATTATTGTCTGGCAATTTGGAAGGTAATCAATGAGCAATATATCCTTTCATACCAGAAAATGGAAACCTTTCCTGCATATGGAATTGGCTTTCTCCACGACCACTATAGAATTTACCAATTTTGACTACAGAAAGTTAATATTCTAACACAAGAGTTGGAATGTTATTCTAAAGCACCTATCTTCTTATGCATTTTGCATGTATTTCATTCCATCACTTGTTATGGAATAACTATTCCATACTTGTTGTCTTTTGTTTTTGTAGGGTTACATTAAGATATATGCAACGTTTACATTAAATAAATGCAACATAACTTCCTAACCTAAAATAGAGGCCGATGTGCGGCAAATTAAATTAAAATTAACAAACAAATAATAAATTTAAAAAAATTGTTTAATTAATTGATTAATTTGTTATGTAATATAAATTATTTTTTAAGATAAAATGTTTGTTAAAATAATTATTTGTTAATTTATTTTTCTTTTTGGTGGTCGTGGAGAAAGTAGGGTCTGTGACTCGGTTGGAATGTACTATTCTTTGGTGGTAAAGAATCACAATGTTACCATTGTTTTGACTCATGTTTTTTTTTTTTTTCTGGCTTGTAGTTGTGGATCCCGGTTCTTTATACCGTTAAAAATATCTATTGACGCGTTTTATAGCAGGTAGCTATGAATTAAATGTTATAACTCAAGTCTTATTTTTAAAAGTACGAGAAGTTTAACATTTTTATTTGTAGAGTAAAATACTCGATCTTTTCTAATTTAACTTCCTTCGTATCTCCTATAACAAAAAAGTAAGCAATGTTTAAACTGTTCCCAAAAATTCTGTGTATAGTAACGTGTATATGAAACTTGGAGAATTTTCTTAGCGAGTTGTTCCCCTAATTTCCAGTAACTAGGATGAGCGGATCCGGAGCCGGAGCGTGCTTGGTGCTTGGTGCTTGGTATGACGGTACATTTTCATTAGCGGCCGCCGCAAGTAGGCAGTAGGCCGGGATTAAACTCACAAGGGCGTTGTTAAGAGAAGTATCTTTCTACATTTCATAGCACGACACAATTAACGCAAAGTAATTGCAATATTACATTATTATATATGTTAAAAGACATTTTACAAAACAAAAGATGGAGTTTTTTTTATCCGCAGAATTAATCTTTTAAAAGAGTAAGATTGAGAGGAAGACGGTAACGGTCGATGGAACATATAATGATGTTGAAGGAATTGTAAAAAGGTTTTGGTATACAGGTGCCCCAACCAAGAGGCTCACCATTGCTATCTTTGTTAATAATATACATAGATAGAGATTCGGTTAAATGGACAAAGTTTGGGTATTTTTTGTAGGAAATATTATGACAAAATATTTTTATATGTTTCGTTGACCAGATATTTTGAATATAAACATTTTTTTAAATGGAATACCTGTATATTATTAGGCCATTGAAATAACGATTTTTTTTTTGTCTTTATAAAAAACTAAACATGTTTATAATGAAATTTTTTTAATAACGGAGATATCAACGTTACAAACTTATTCAAATAGTACGATTAAAAACTTACATATAATAAAAACAAAAGTAAAAATTACCAAGTATTTTGGTTACAAATATTGTTCGAATAAATATCCATTACTGTTTAAACACAATCTTATTCTTTATTTTATGTTTCGCATTACATTGCGCAGTGGCGCACCCAGGGAGTCCCCTCCCCCTAAGATGGAAGGAAATAAAAATAAAAACACACAAACACACTAGAAAATTTTAAAAATAGAGATGAGGACCTTTTTTTAGGTCATCACTTTATATTTTCATAATTTAAATAATTTTCGTTCGCCCCCCCCCCCCCCCCCCAACAAAAATTCCTGGGTGTGCCACTGACATTGCGTAACATATTTTTAGAAATTTTGTTGCAAGCAAGAGATATTTTATTTTTTAGTTTGTCTAAATTATTAATTGGATCTCTATAGATTGTATTTTTCAGAAATCCCCAAACAAAAAATCTAAAGATGTTAAATCAGGAGATCTAGGAGGCCAGTTATTAGGTCCGTTAGTACCAATCCACTAGTCGACATTTTTATTTTGTAAGTAATTATTTACAAGATAGGCATTATGTGCAGGTGCACCACCATGTTGAAAATACTTCAAATTAATTCCGTTAGCTATGGGCACATTGTCATATAAATCTTGAAAACTATTTTCCAAAAAATCTACATACAGTAATTTCCCGCCACTCGACGTTAATTCGTTCTGAAAAAGCGTCGAGTAGCGATTACGTCGAGTGGCGAGTCGAATTTTTCCATACGAAATAAGGGGAATCATATGTACATATATACATATACATATAAGGAAATACATATATGTATATGTTTTCCTTTTAGCTATGCTTGCATTTCTATCCTTTGGACCCGTAATTATAAATATAAATCACATATTTTAGCAAAAAACAAAAAGTTCATAGCTGCACTAAATCTGAGTTGTTGTCGTCAAGATATCTAGACGCGGACTGCTGGCCATGCGTTCATTTTGCTTTGTTTACCAAAATATGTATCACGTGATCGGTACTCGATCACGCGTCGGATAGCGATGCTTCCGTCGACTCTCACTCTCGACATTTACGTCGAGTGGCGAAAACGTCGAGCTACGAGGCAGTCGAGTAACGGGGTATTACTATACTTTACAGTAGTCAAATTTCCTTTATAGAAATACAGCTCTATTTCGTAGAATTCCAAGTATGTGTATTTTTTTTGTAAAATATCTATTGCTTCCAGCACAATTTCTAAAAATATGTTACGCAATGTAATGCGAAAAAATAAAGAATAAGATTGTGTTTAAACAATAATGGATATTTATTCGAACAATATTTGTAACCAAAATATTTGGTAATTTATACTTTTGTTTTTATTATATTTAAGTTTTTGATCGTACTATATTTATAAGTTTGTAACATGTTTAGTATTTTATAAAGACAAAAAAAATCGTTGTTCCAATGGCCTACCAATATACAGGGTATTCCATTTTAAAAAACGTTTATTTTCAAAATATCTGGTCAACGAAACATCTAAAAATATTTTTGAGTCAGTCATGATATTTCCTATGTAAAATAATCGAACTTTGTTTAACTGAAAATGTATCTATAATATTAAGAAAGATAGCAATGGCGAGACTCAAAAAGCCCATGCTTGAAGACCAAAAGGTAGACCTTGGGCAAGATGGAGAGACAAATTGAAAGAAGACTTGATTCCTCAGGTCTTACAGTCTTACCTCATAAAATTAATTTAGCGATGCTATTTGTGAATGACGTAAAGATTCATCGTTTGAACGTGATCGTTTTGTCAGTTTTGCGGGTGACACATTGACTTTGTTCCTCGTATGATCGTGTTTTGTAAATAAAGTACATCTGAGTGGGAAACAAAGAACATAAAAGCGTCGGCTGGTAGCAATGCTGCTTCTGCTAAACTCCAAAGCCGATTTCAATCGATTCCAACTGATTCCAACGGGTAATTTAATAGAAAGCTAAAAGCGCAGGGTACGTATTGAAATCAGGACGTTTAAAAATCACCACTGATTGAAATTTAATCTCACAGTTGGTTAAAATTCACTTTGACATTCAGCGTTTGATCTTCCTGTGTGAAATTTCCGGCGAATTTTAAATTTAATTGCCCGCAACATTAGTTTAATTACGTTGTGTAATTAGGTTCCGCTTTCTCGACATAAAATACTGTCCAGCAGAAAGGGATTCCTGTTTTCTATCATTTTGACAACTTTTGTTTTATTATCTCAACTCCTAACTTTTGTTAGCGTTGATTATTTTGCTTATGGTATTAGGTTCTAAAACAATGACAAACAAATTATATTTGCAACTGTCAAATTCTAATTTAATTATATAGTTTACTGTGTTTAGTTTTTAGAGTTTCGTAGGTAAAATCAAGGAAGCCTTATACAAGAACTACCTTTTAGGTTTTTACAAAAACTAAGAAAGAAAAAAAATGGACCGGTGTTACGTATAGTCGGATTGCTGATAAGTGACTGTTACATGTATGTATCAAGTAGTGCATTTTAAAAATGTTTTTTTTTATTTGTCTTATTTGTCAGTGTCTGTTAATAATATTAATTAATAGAGCTTGCGGCCAATTATTAAATTCAAATACTTTAATTTTAAATCTGCTGGAATATTTTAATTCCAAAAAAGAGAACAATGGCCCACTTATTTCTCTATCTTATGTCCATCAAAGAGTACCAGCTGCCTTAAAGATTTCGGAATCAACAATTCGTAGAATTATAAAATGTAATAAATATGAACTTCTCACTAACAAAAATACGAGAAAACGAAGGAAATTATAATCTGAACCAGTTTATTTTATTGATACATTGGCACAAACGTATGGTCATGAAGTTCTAAGATTACCTCCTTATCACTGCCAGTTTAACCCCATTGAACTAATTTGGGGTATAACAAAATATTATTATGATAGACATATTGGTCAAAACGGATATAGTGATAATGAAGTTTTGAAAATGTGGCAAGTAGCCTGTAATCTGAAACTTGGGCAAAATCTGTTAAAAAAATCGAAAATTTAATAAATGAATGGTGGGAAAGGTACAGGATTGTTGATGATATTAATCCAATAATAATAAATACAAGAAATGACAGCGATAGTTCAGATGACGACGATATCATGCATTACAGTAACTTTTTTTTAAATAATTTTTTTTTTAATAAATTTTTTTTAAATAAAAATAAACATTTAAATACAACTTGTAGCAATATATTATATGAATAAATATATTTTTACTTAATATTTTATTATTTTGTACTTAGGGGAAACATAAAAATTTAATTTTATTAAGCAACAAATTATAATCCAAAATTTACGTATGAGTATTATATAATTATTATAATTATTTATAATTATTACCTTAAAATTAATAATTTTGTTTGTTTGAGTACTGCTGTGAATTTATTTTCGTGCTCTAATTAGTAGATATATCTATTAATCATGCCGTTTCTTTCTAATGCTTTGTTTTTTATTAAAATAATTTGGAAGGTTAGTTGTCAACTTGCGTCACTATACGTTACTATGGGTATGCAAATAATTATAATGATATAGACAGAGAAAGCATATAGTATTCTATATCGATACTTGTAGCAACGAACAGTCACCTATTAGCAATCCGACTATATTAGTAAAGTATCGGAAGATTATTATCGATACTAAAATCGCGATATTGAATGAAAAATATCGATACTGGTATCGTATCAGTAGTATCGGAACATCCTTAGCTGTACATTGTTTCGCCATAGATGCAACATATCAGTGATCGAGTGGTGGGTTTGTCTGAGGATGGCTTTCACCATCTGTTACATAATTCAATATCCCCGCAATGGCGGTAAGTAGAGCGCACCCTGTCTTCTCCCGAGTGTATATACAACATCGTGTAGTATTCTGACCGTGAAATTGTTTTGATTAATCTGTTTGAAGCAGGATTCCGTCGCCCTGCAACCCAGAACAGATAATAGTACCAGTAATGCATGCCCCAAGCCTTTGTCACGGACATGTCACATGAGATATGTTTTTTTAACCAGGATTCTTAAAGCTGGATTAACTTTAATGTTACTTTAAATTATTCGTTGATAGTACATCAATATTTTAGCTTGATTTTACAAACAGTGGATTTCAGTCGAACTATTTTTTGCTAGAATATAAGACATATGTCAGATAGTCGTTGATACTTAAGAGGCAAGTATCGCGAAGAAAAAGTTCAGCTTTCAGCTGATTTTTAGCAATAACTAAAATATTTACAGCAATATGAAACACAATCACATGTTTATCGTTTTTTAAGGTTTTGTAGGTATGATCAAAATGCCTTTATACCAGTGGTGTGAGCACCACTCGACCTTATGAGTAAGGTCGAATGATTTAAAGTCGATCGCCAACGAAAAATTAATTACATAAAAAAATATCAGCTGTGGCCACCACAGGACCGACCGCCATCACAAAGTACTTGTATAAAATACATTCTAGCAGCAGAGTAGATAAATAACTTGGCCTAATATTTTCTAACAGAGATATTATTTATCATGAAAAGGTTACATATAAGTATGAAAAAATTGAGACAAAAAAAAAATCGAAAAATTTAAAAAAAATTTTTAATTTTCTCAAATAATAATTGTTCTGGCTAATTGCCACAAGAGCAAAGGCCATTAAATTATTTTTTTTTTGTTTTATCAAAAAATGTCTTGAATAAAAGTTCGGTTCTGACCTGTTAAATATTACTACTATTATTATTTTTAATTTTAAAAAATCAGCTGTGGGCACCATAGGACCAACCGCCATCATAAAGTACTTGTATAAAATACATTCTAGCTGCAGAGTAGAAATAACTTGGTTTAATATTTTCTAACAGAGATATTATTTATCACGACCATGGAAACGTTACATAAAAAAAAATCGAAAAATTTTTCATTTTCGTTTTCTCAAAAGTTGTCTCAAGTAAAAGAAGTTAGTTATTGCTTTTGTAGCAACTTTTGTTCAATAAATTTTTTCTAAATATTTTTCTGTAGTGAAATATTCGCAAAAATCTTAAAATCGACACGAGTAAACTCCCATTTTTAGTCAACCGATTTTTACCAAAAGTTGATCAATTGGTGCCATTGATGTCAAGAGTTTAAATATGAAGTTTCATAAAAATCCTTCTAGCCGAATTTGCTCTGCACGTATACACAGACAGACGGACAGATGGACGGACGGACGGACAGATAGACCGATAGACATCATGCTAAAAATAATCAAAACGTTATGTAGGGAGCTCAATTCATGGAGATCCATCGAAATCTCGAAATGTCAAAATCGATATGATCACAATACCTCCCTTATACGGAGTGATTATTTAATGGCGAGATGACGTCAATGGAAGTTTTAATAATTTGCCGTTTCATACACATCGTAGCAGGCGATTATGCTCGCATGCGCATAATCTTTTTTTCTTCATAATCATAGTTATTATAGTCATAGTATTCACCAGTATTTCTGCTAGACAGCATGTAAAATTCGGTGACGTCGTCTCGCCATTAAATAATCACTCTGTATATGTTGGCGGTCGGTAAAAATTAAATGGAACCTTTTAATACTCAAATAACGAATAAAAATAATCATCAAAATACTGTTGATTTTGATGTGATTATAGAAAAGATATTGTCCTTGACATCCAGTATTCTGTTGACTTCTTACACTTATTAAAAACCACAAAATCCTGAAATGTGTGTAAATTCACACTTAATTAAAGAAACATCAATTATTTTAAATAAAATTCGTATTGAAGTTATCTTTTTCTATTTTGATTTTCTTTTTTTTTCTTTTACTCGCCTTCTTCCTCTTCAAAATTCGATGGTGTTTTCGTTACGGTCTTTATTTCACAGCTGTACTTAAATATGTCTCTCTCATAATTTGGTTTCCGTCTTGTTTTGGATTTTCTCATTTTCTCCTCTCTGGATCTTTAGGAAAATATTATAATTTTTAAAATGCTTCTCTACTTATGGCCCATAGTTTATGTGTCAAAAACATCGATAGGTCGTTGACAAACATTGATGTTTAAAAAATATCGGACTTCGATACTCATCCCTAAATTTTTGTTTATTTTTAACTTTTTTTTTGTAAGAAATTGATAAACAAAATCTTCCTGAATATAAATTTTTTATGAAAAACCTTTAAAATTGAAAGCGGTAAATCTGTGAGCAAATATTCATTAGGTTTGAAAAATACATAGAGTGTTTGCGGTCCACCGCTATATTAAAAACAACCCCAGTTATAAAATGGAAATTCAATCACGCACTAATATGCCGGTAAAGAGGGTGGTATTCCCGAGTGGCAACTGCGGGAGGCCCTCACCCGGGCTATGAAAATACCACTGTCGACAAGTAATGAGACTGCACTGTCTGTCTCTCTGTACATCTGTTACATAATTTAATATCGTACTCTGACAAGTGTACCGGGTATTGTTCATTTAATAAAACATAAACAGTGTTTTATTATGGGCGCCAAGAGAGAGGAGAAAATGAGAAAATCCAAAACAAGCGGAATACCAAATTATAGAGAGAGACATGCTTAAGTATGAGGAGTACCTTTTAAGTTTTTACAAACGACCACTATATGGCAATATTGAAATGTGTTATTACTACATATGTAAAATTTGACATTTGTTATTGTGAAATCAGTGGCAGCTTATAAATTAACAGAGTAGTTTGTTGACAGTGAACATTAAAAAAAACAAGTTTGTGAAAAAATGGATATTACTTTTGAAGGTTTTCGTTGGATGATTTTTTACGATTTTAGTAAAGGCCTAACTTAACTTCGTTTAACTTATGGTAAAGAAGCACTATCAGAAAAGATTGTTTACAATTGGTTTGCAGAATTTCGTCGTGTTCCTGCGTCCGTCAGTGATGAATCTCGTGAAGGTCGACCAAAATCGGTTGTGATTCAAAAAAACATCGATGCTGTGCGCAAAATGATTGAAGATCGGCATGTGATTTACCGTGAGATAGAGACATCCTTTGGCATATCACAGACTGCAATACATTCGATTTTGCACGAACATTTAGCTGTGGAAAAGATCTGTTCCCGATGGATTCCGTATAATTTGACCGAAGCTCAAAAAAAGGCTCGTGTTGATTGGTGTAAGGGAATGCTAAAAAAATCAACTAATTTTATCTTGTTTTACAAGGTAAGGTTATGCTTATGACCGAGTAGTTTGTTGACAGGGAGCGTTAAAAAAAAACAAGTTTGTGAAAAAATGGATAATACTCGTGAAAGTTTTCGTTGGATGTTTTTTTTTACGATTTTAGTAAAGGCCTAACTCAACAACAATGCATAGATTCGCTTTGTTCAACTTTTGTTGCACCATCAGAAAGGACTGTCTACAATTGGCTTACAGAATTTCATCGTGGTCGTGTGTCAGTCAGTGATGAATCTCGTGAAGGTCGACCAAAATCGGTTGTGATTCAAAAAACATCGATGCTGTGCGCAAAATGATCGGCATCGGCGAAAATCGGCATGTGACTTACCGTGAGATAGAGGCATCCTTTGGCATATCGCAGACTGCAATACATTCGATTTTGCATGAACATTTAGCTATGAAAAAGATCTGTTCCCGATGGATTCCGCATAATTTGACCGACGCTAAAAAAAAGGCTCGTATTGATTGGTGTAAGGGAATGCTAAAAAATTCAACTTATTTTTACAAGGTAACGTTATGCTTATCTTTATTCATTCTATGGCTTGGTTTTCTACTCTGTTTGAATTGAACCATATTGTTCAATAAAACATCCACATTAATTTTTTTTCCGAAAGCGAAAGTTTTGAATTTATTGTGAGGGTGTGATATATACAGGGAGGTAATAAATTTAGGTTTTGTTGGCATTGTTGACATCTCTACAATAGTACAATAGCCCAGCTACTGATCACCGGAAATCAGGGTGTCTGTGCGTCTGTCTGTCTGTTTATAATGTCTGGGAATCTTCGAGGTTAGAGAAGCAACATTTATACCATATATGAATAGCACTAAGATGTTTCAAATTTGGAAAGACGAAGATATAAACACTCGATCTTTTGGAAAATGCTATTGGAAATTTATTTTTGAGTCGAACTACGTGTTTTAAATGGTAGCAGGTAAGATGGTAAAAATCTATATAAATAAAATTAGAGACTCTAACTGTTCTTCACATCGAATTAATGTATCTTTGCCCGTATGCACCTGATTTATCTCCTAATGAATTTTTTTCCCCAATGTCAAACAAAAAATGCGTGGACAGCGATTTTCATCAACTCAAGACGCTGTTGAAGCCTTCGAAAACCATGTTTTTGAGATACCAACTTCAGAGTGGAAAAAATGTTTCGAAAATTGGTTTGAACGCATGCAAAAGTGTATATATCTTGAAGGTGAATATTTTGAAAAGCAATAAAACAGTTTGTTCAAAAAAAAATTCTGTTTTAATTTTTGTCAAAACTTAAAAGATAGCCCTCGTAGAATATGATAATATTGTGATTTCTCGTGCAGTGGTTGAGTTGATAAATTTTTTGAAACTTTTTTTTAAATAATAATGATATTTTACTTACAGTAAAGCTACAAAAGCTATCATAACAACGAATTCAATCAAAACCGTAACAATTCTCTTTGATAAAAACATCTTTCAATCGTAAGAATGAAACTAACAACGTATTTATAGTAATTGACAATATCGAAAAGGAGAAAAAAACCATACGAATCGATTGGTAGCAGAATGGATGAGAATGAGAAGGGAATGGAAAGGGAATGGAAAGGGAATGGAAAGGCAAGGAAAGATATAGCAAATTGAATGTCAGCGATGCATGAGTTCTGACGTAAGTGTCTATTCGGTTTATTATCGATTGGCAATTCACTCTACTTAGTATCGGATTACTCGACGCAAAAAGCAAATCCTTGTTCCACTGTGGACTCATTTCATTCAATTATTTGACACTGGTACATACAATTTATTCTGCCAATGCCAAATTTATTTTTGGTGTCATTTCATTTTATCCACATCGCTTCCAACCAGAGATAAAATTTTACTATCGTTAAATAACATATCCATTACCGTAGTTTTATATCAACTAACCGAATTAGTTCATGCGCATTTATTTTACGTATCTGTAATGGATATGAACAATAAAATTAAGAAAATATCAGTGAACTTCTAATAGTGGTACTCGCAGCCAATGGAGTAGCTTCATATATATATATATATATATATACATATACCCTCCCCCCGGGTAAAATGATTGTGTCTGTCTGTTTAGCTTTATTTTTCTTTGCCAACATATATAAGGGAGGTATTGTGATCATACCGATTTTGACATTTCGAAATTTCAATGGATCTCCACGAATTGAGGTCCCTACATAAAGTTATGACTATTTTTAGCATGATGTCTGTCGGTCTGTCTGTCCGTCCGTCCGTCTGTCCGTCCGTCTGTCCGTCCGTCCGTCCGTCTGTACGTCCGTCTGTCCATCTGTCTGTCTGTCTGTCTGTGTACACGTGCAGAGCAAATTCGGCTGAAAGGATTTTTATAAAACTTCATATTTAAGCTTTTGCCATTAATGGCACGAGTTCATCAACTTTTGGTAAAAATCGGTTGACTAAAGATGGAAGTTTACTCGTGTCGATTTTAAGATTTTTGGGAATATTTCACAACAGAAAAAAATTTCGAAAAAATTTATCGAACAAAAGTTGCTACAAAAGCAATAACTAACTACTTTTATTTAAGACAATTTTTGAGAAAACGGTTTTTTGAGAAATTTTTTTTTCAATTCTCAATTTTTTCATACTTATATGTAACGTTTCCATGGTCATGAGAAATAATATCTCTGTTAGAAAATATTAGATCAAGTTATTTCTACTCTGCAGCTAGAATGTATTTTATACAAGTACTTTATGATGGCGGTCGGTCCTGTGGTGGCCACAGCTGATTTTTTTAAATTAAAAATAATAATAATATTTAACAGCTGAGAACCGAGTTCGTGTCTGTAGAGTGTAGTGTGTAGTGTTCAGTAGGCTTTGCAGATAAGTCGTTATTCAACCAATTGTTTGAATTACTTTAGTTTTATGTTTGTATAGTATCAGAGAGGAATAAATCATTAATTGTTTTGAAATAGTTATAAATCAAATAACATATTGTTAATAGTGAGAAAATATTTCTGAAATTGAAAAAATGAAGCCATTTATACCTTTCTTATTAATTTAAAGAAGATTTGAATACGAAGCAAGTGCAGAAAAAAACGCTGGGAGTTTTGGCAAATTATTTAAATTTTGTTTAAAATAATTAAATGGAAGCTCTTAGTACTCAAGTAAAAATGATTATCAAAAAACTTTTGATTTTGATGTGATTATAGAATAAATACTCCTAGATATCCAGCATTCTGTTGGCTTCTTTCTTATCAAATACCTACAAAACCCTGAAATGTGTGAAAACTCACACTTCATATAAAATTTTAATTGTATCAATTTTTGACTATTTGTCGACAAAAAGAACCAGATTCAAAACACAAGAATGTCGTTAAATACTATGTTTCACAACTAAAAATATTTGATTTCCATGGGAAAATAAAATTTTATAATTATTCTAAAATTCTCCCATATCAATTACCATGGATGGACATTAATCTATAATACCACAACCATATGGTATATTTATTGGTAAACGTTATCTGTTTACTAGAAAACCACTAATATGACATGATATTAAATACTTAAAGAAAGTAATTCTTACTCAGATAACAAGATTAATTAAAAGAGAACACCGTCTGTCACCCAACAAAGGACGTTAAGTAGGATTTTATATAAATACAGTTTTGATAGACGTCTAAATTTAAATTTATCCCCAAATTCAAATTGAGAACTTCAATCAATATTATGGACATATTTGTTTAATTTATCGTCAGAAACAGGTGTGAAATATTATTTAAAATAAACTAATAAGTTCATTAACTGTTACTAAATATTGCGCAATCCAAAAAAGGTCAATAAATTCAGAGAAAATGTATTACAGCCAGTTTTACGTGGTTCGAACCTTTTAAAGATGGTAGAAATTCAATCAAAGATAACGAGAAACACGGTAGGTCCTCAATTTCTAAAACTGACGAAAAACTTATCCAGGTTTGTGAATTAATTCGTACCAATCCACGATTGACTGTTGGAGAGGTTGGAGAGGTTGGAGAGTCAATAAGAATATTACACGGGTCTTGTCAAAACATTTTGGCCAACAATTTTTGGTGAAGAACAAAGTCACAGTCGTTCCCCACCTACTATTTTAAACTGACGGTTGTTTGACTTTTGTTCTCAAAACTGAAGAGTTCGTTAAAAGTACGACTTTTCCCAAAGATTGAAGAGAAAACAAATTTGTAAATTGATCTAAAAGCGATTATAAAATATATCTGCAAATTGTGTTTCCAGAAGTGGAAAATACGCAGGAAGTGATGTGTTGAATGAAGAAGTAGGAAGATGATAATTTAAATATAAAATAATTTCTGGTTAATAAAATTTTATGACCTATTTTATGATTTTTTTTAATGAAAAGTCGTATATTTCATGATGATCATTTTACTGACAGATGGAATTTAGACTTTGACTTATAGTCGAAATTTTAGAATTTACCAACTGAATATTTCGAAGTTTTTAAACTGACAATCTATGATATATATAATTGTTGCAGAAGGGACAAAGCTTTACTGTTAATTAATCAGGTATATGGAATAATGATGTACATTTGACGTACGGTCTAATTGTGTTGAGCGAAGTGCAATTACCAATATGAGTTGCTGATCCGACGATTCAAATACCATCACACATCCTTAATTGTAAATTGAATATCATTGGTTGTATCTATTACAGATATACAATCCGGCCCATCGATACAATTGGTTGAAACGTTAGCTCTACGTTTGGTTGGACATGACAGCATTTTTTGCTAGCTTTCTTCTTTAAGATTTTATACGTAAAAAAGTACTTATTATTATTATTACTTCTTTTCTCTCTCGCGTTCACGTCATACTAGAGACTAGTGGAGCCAAATACGCCAGATCCGTCAACCAACCGTTGACAGTGTCTTTCACGTCATCATCCGTTCGCATTCGTTTTCCACCTAAAAATCCCTTCAATTTTGTAGAGGTGATAGTCGAAAGATGCCAGGTCCGGGCTATAAGGTGAGTGGTCGAGACAATTCCATTTAAATTTCTCTAGCAACGCTTGCGTTGTGGCAGCAATACGGTTGAACGGCCAGAACGTTCTTCATCATGGTTGTTTGTTCTTCCAACATTAAATAAACGACACCACTTTAACACATTCTCTTCATTCATCACATCTTCCCTATACACTTCAACGAGTTGCTGATGGATTTTGGCGAGACGAGTGTTTGCATTTAAAAACCGAATCACCTCGCGTACTTCGCAATTTGCGGGATTAGTAATGGACGTCTACTTTCGCTAGCAACTTCAGACTGACTGACAACGTTGGCAAATGATCAGAGAAAGTATTAGTCGGTAAAACGACTGCAGAGAACGCTATGCGCGGTTAGGGTGTGCAAACAGTTCTTGAAGACCGCCCACTCTCTGGATTAATGACCTAAAGTGTAAATCTAATAACTGGCAACTAGAAGCTCAAGACAGAGAAATCTGCATTTTTTTAAGGGAAGCCTATATCCAGCAGTGAATTTGCATGATTAATGGATGATGATGATCTTGAAAAACGCTGGGACAAGGAAAGATCAAATCAATCCGAGATACTTGAAGCGGAAAGTAGGAAGATCAGGGGATAGAGTCAGGAGGATAGCGAGGTTGTAATGCGGCAACGAAGAGAGTAACAACAGGTATTAGGCAAAGCCAGAGGATAAGCTCTGTAGACTGTGCAAAGAAGAAGAAGAAACGTTAGAACATTTAGCGAAGAGATGCAGAGAGATGGCAATCTGAGAGGAAGTGATAAAGGAACTGATGAGTGAGAAAGGCAACGGAGAAAAATGGGGGAGAGAACTGGGGGCAAGAAGGAAGGAGGTCGAAGAGGATAGTCGGAAGGAGAATAAGAAAAAAGAAATGAAAAAATACTTATTTTGCAAAGAGATGTAGAGAGATGGTAGTCTGGGAGGAAGAGATAAAGGAACTGATGAGTGAGGAACGTAAGGGAGAAAGATGGATGAGAGAACTGGAGGCAAGAAGAAAGGAGATCTTAGAGGGAAGCAGGAATGAGAATAGGAAGAAAAAGAGGGACACCGGACGAAGAACAAAGAAATTAAATAAAAATTATTGTAATGATATTCATATTGTGATGTTTTTTTATTATTATTATTTTATTTCTTTGTAGTAGTTAACACCCTAAACGCCGCAAGGCCTAGGGGAAATAAAGAATATATATATAAATATACATAAACTCGAGCGTAATCAACGCATAAATGGGATGTTGCATCATGTCAAGTCGCTATTCTCCTTCTCCACTTACTTGATATTGTGCAGCGTACACAGTATTAACTCATATTTATTTAACTGTATGCAGTGGCGCGCCCAATCCCCCCCAAGGATGGAAATACCAAATTTTTAAATTTTTTACCATTATTAGTTTAGGTAAATATATAAAATATATAGATATGGATTTAAAAGTAGAGATGAGGACCTTTTTTTTTAGTCATCACTTGTATTTCAGAAGCGAAGAGCTTTTTTTATATCTTCGCTTTTTTTGTCTACCGCCCCCCCAGTTAAAATTCCTGGGTGCGCCACTAACTGTATGGATGGAGTATTCGAACAATACATCTAAATATTTTGTATCAGTTTTGTGTTGAAAATAACCGATACATCCCGAATCAAATAACAAAGTTCGAAGCTATCGTATTACACCCATAAATATTTGAGAAAGTATTTACGCAGGAAATTATAACAAAATTCAGTATCATTGTTTTTAGAACATCGTCAAATGGAATCTATTCCACTCAGTTGGTCCATTTTACCCCCAATTATTTTGTACGTTGTCGCAAACAATCGTTCAATGAAAATATTCTACATCCTTTACTATAGTGAGGGTGGAATAAAGCTCTGGTCGATTGGCCTGTGTACAGGAGATAGGACAAACACGATGCTTTGACAGATTACACTAAATAATAGATTAGTTCACTAATAGAAGCAAAAGATGAGTCGAATTCACAGAGGAAATAATATTGGTGACATTGGACATAACGAATACTTACGAATATATCCGATACAATACAATATTTTTTGTTACTAATTAATGACATGTCTTGAAAAGTTTTTAGACTGGTCTAGTGAATACAGCTGCTTTGTGGAAAAATTTAATAGACAGTTTTAACTTGAATTAGATGAGTTACGTCCGTAGATCATAATATTATGAAGTAGTAATTGGTTTCGGACTGGTCAGATATTAAACCAATTATATAACTTCGCTAACATTTCATTTTATATTTTAAATCTTCATCAGAGCTGTAATAATAGTGTAGATATAATTTTATGTTACAATTTTTGAAAGTATAAAGAAAATTTTACATAATTATCAAATCGAACTACAGTAATACCCCGCGACTCGATTGCTTCTTAGCTCGACGTTTCCGCCATTCGACGTAAATGTCGAGAGTGAGAGTCGACGGAAGCATCGCTATCCGATGTGTGATCGAGTACCAATCACGTGATACATATTTTGATCTACAAAGCGAAATGAACGCATGGCCAGCAGTTCGCGCCTAGATATCTACATTACAGTACAGTATAGTGTATGACTACTGTACATTATTGTTTTATGTATGGTTATATTGTCATTACTCAACAATTTTAAACAGTGTATTAAAAAATTATACATATATGTATTTCCTTATATGTATATATGTACATAATATATGTATATAATGATTCCCTTTATTTCTTATGGGGAAATTCGACTCGCCACTCGACGAAATCGCTATTCGACGCTTTTTCTGAACGAATTAACGTCGAGTGGCAGGGTATTACTGTACAACTAAATGGTAAAATTATAATAAAATCTACATACCTATGAAAATAAATAAACTTAGCATTCCTCGATTTAGAAAAAGCATTTGACAGAGTACCACAAAAACTAATATGGAGAAGCTTAGAAAAAAGAGGTGAACAGCCAAAACTGATAAAGGGAATAAATAGTTTATATGAAAACAATGGAAATTACGTGATGAAAGATAATATGCAATCAGAAGATTTCCAAATCAACAACGGACTGAGACAAAGAGGGGTGCTTAGTCCAACATTATTCATAATAATAATGGACGACGTAATAAAAGAAGCAAAAATAAAATTCGGAAGATGCATATTGGATACTTCAAAATGAAAGCGGTTGGAATATCAGAATGTGCCTTTGCCGGCGACCTAATGATCTGCGCTGCAGAAGAAAAACATCTACAAAGAAACCTGGAGATATGGGAACAGGTACTGGCAAAGAGGAAGATGAAAATAAATACTACCAAAACAAATGCAATGGTTATTGGCGATGAAAACGCGAACTCCAACATAGTAATCAACAGGGAAAAAATAGGTCAAGTAGAAAGCAAAAAAGAATGGAAAAAAATCGTAAAAGAGCAGGATAAATAGAACAAAACTAACCTTACACCTACGGGTAGACAAGGTTTACGATTATATACATATATATAACATATTGATTTTGATATAATAATGGCAAAAATATTGTTCTAGATATTTTTTACCCTGTTTCACTTAATAAATACTTACCATATCCTGAACTGTGTGAAAAATGAATTGTTTCTGGGGTAATACAAGTTAAATCGTTACTAAATACTCCTTATATTTGCTCAAACCTTTTAACTTAATAAAATAGCAAATAATTAACCATATAGAGTGGTTGGGGTGTTCTCGGGTTTCACAGGGTTGTATTGTTGGGCACGTGACCGGCACACTAGATTTGACAGATTAGCAGTCACGTGCTCTCTTCATTATCAAAATGCTGAACTACCAGAGATGACCTATGTCTATTGTATACCAACGTTTAGAACCTCATCAGGGTTTCACTTATTCACATATCAGATTGATTAGGTAGATCATTTTACTGACAGACGGTAAAAGATGGAACTAGATTTTAAGTTATCAGCAACGCTCCTTAGGTACTTTGAAGGACTCAGTTTTCTGTTATTCTCTCAATCTAGGTTAATTATAAAACAGTTTGATTATTATTGGAAATGGTGAGTGCGTACCAGGATTCGAACCCAGGTCCACTGTCCACTGTTGTATTTACTATTAACCATCCACCATCAACCATCAACACCCGAGATCAGGACTCTTTCATCACAATGACTGCTCAGTAAAAGAGACAAGCAAGTTTATCTACCTTGGAAAAATAATTAGCAATCAATGATTAACTCTTTCAGATATTTTAAACCGTATAAGCAACTTGGATATGCCTTTAACGCTGAGTATAACCCCCAGAGATTACAAGTTTCTAATACAAAATTAACAATCTGAAATAAAATTAGTAACAATCTATGCATCAAATTTTGCACCGGATGTTTATCTATCTAAAGTTTAAAATATTCTACTTTAGAAAAAATTGTTGTAAAAATGTTATGACTTCATAAATTAATAATAGATATCAGATAACAATTTTCTGTTATTTCTTAAATAAATTTGTGGATTTCAAAAATCTTAACCCCTTAACGTCTGTATTAATTTAAAGATTTTTTTTTATAAAAACACATTATAGGAGCCCTCCTATAAAATTAATTTTGTAAAAACTTAAAAGGTATTAAACTAAGAAAGAAAAATGTTTTTTGGAACAAAGTGTTTTATTGCTTTTCAAAATATTCGCCTTTAAGATTTATACACTTTTTTCAACATTTAGGAGTGGAAACATTTTTTCCACTCTGAAGTTGTTATCTCAAAAACATGGTTTTCGAAGGCTTCAACAGTTTCTTGAAGTGATGAAAATCGCTGTCCACGCATTTTTTGTGTGACATTGAGGAACAAAAAAAAGTCGTTAGGGGATAAATCAGGTGAAAACGGGCAATGGGACATTAATTCGATATTTTTTTCCATCAAATAATCAATTGTTTGATGTGCTGCGTGGGAGCTTGCATTGTTATGATGAAGAAAGATGCAACGTTTTTGGTTGTTTTTCCTGAATTTGTCGACGACTTTTGGCAAACAAATTATTGTATACCATTCAGCATTGACTGTTCTCCGATCCTCTAAAGCAGAGTTTCCCAAACTGTGCTCCGCGATCTACTTGTGTTGCTGTATATATAGCAACGATAGTGCTTCACAACGAACTTTTTTCGTGAAAAGTGATCCGCGGCTCAAAAAATTTGGGTAACTCTGGTATAAAGAATGGTTGCGACATGTATAGTACAATCGAAGAAATAAGCGATCATTTTCTTTGAAGTGCATTGTGAACGAACAACTTTTGTGGGTTTCGGTTCATCTTGGAAGACCCGAGAAACAGTGAATTGTTGTTTAGTTTCGATTCATATGAATAAATCCAAGTTTCTTCACCTGTAACGATGTTGTATACGGATTTTGCAGTGCCTAGATTGATTTTTTTTAGCATTCCCTTACACCAATCAACACGAGCTTTTTTTGAGCTTCGGTCAAATTATGCGGAATCCATCGGGAACAGATTTTTTTCACAGCTAAATGTTCATGCAAAATCGAATGTATTGCAGTCTGCGATATGCCAAAGGATGCCTCTATCTCACGGTAAGTCCCATGCCTATCTTCTTCAACCATTTTGCGCACAGCATCGATGTTTTTTTGAATCTCAACCGATTTTAGTCGACCTTCACGAGATTCATCACTGACGGACGCACGACCACGACGGACTTCTGCAAACCAACTATAAACAGTCTTTTCTGATAGTGCCTCATTACCAAAAGTTGAAAGAAGCGAATCTATGCATTGTTTTTGAGTTAGGCCTTTACTAAAATCGTAAAAAATCATCCAACAAAAACCTTCACGGGTAATATCCATTTTTCACAAATTTGTTTTTTTAAACGCTCTCTGTCAGCAAACTAGTCGGTCAATTTATAAGCTGCCACTGATTTCACAATAACAAATGGAAAATTTTACGAATATAGTAATGACAAATTTCAATATTGTCATCTAGTGGTCGTTTGTAAAAACATAAATGGTAACCCTCGTATATTTGTTAAATAAAATACTATTTGCTCTACACATTTTTTCAATAGGATGCATATTTGGAAGACTACAATATTTATTCATTTCACATCAACCCTCTGCGATATAGTATATCAACTAATTTTACATAAAAAGTCATCGCTCTTATCAATATTTCTGCAAAATATATAAAAACTACATTTATCAAAACATGACAGTACTAAAAATTATTAAGTTAATTCCAAAATGTATACAATTTTAACACCATATTTTTTATGAAAGAAATTGTAAAATTTGTCATCTAATTTATACTCAGCTATTATTCAAGAAGACACTAAATTCAAAATCTGATATTTATAAACGGTGTGGGAGCTTGTAACCAGTAGCAGTAGCACCCCGGAAAACATAACTCACTGGGAGTCCCATCCGTGTGTGACAACAGGGAGCCATTCTCTAGCTTTATTTACTTTGCTTTGGTCCATTTTTTAACATTTGACCGGATATCAATTTGTAAAAAATTATGTGAAATTTCATGCTGAGAAATAAATTTAGAGATTTGCAAACTTTGACAGTTTCAGATAGTGTGTCTAATAAAAATATATAAAAAAGGGAAATACAATATAAAAAATAAAAATAATATAAAGGATAATAGAAGTCAATATATTGATGCCAAGTTTCAGTAAAACCGAGGGTGGTTGAACATGATTTAAACATGTTTTAAGTTTTCGTAGGTAAAATTATGAAACTCTTATTCCGCCACTTATGTCGCTTCTGTCTATCTGTTTGTATTGTAGAATAGGGATGGGAAAAAAGCATCGATGTTTGTTTTAAAAATATCGATGTTTTTACCATCGATGGTCAGATGGCGATAGTATCGATAAAACATCGATGTCTACTACCGATGTCGATGTTTAAACTTTGAAATTCAGAAACTACTGCTAGAGCGCTGGAATCTTAAAATTTTAATTTTTATTAATATTAGTACACAAAATCTAAGCGCCATCTATTGTGATATAACAATACTAATAGTGTTAGTTCTTATTCTTTTTAGCAGTTAGCAGAATAAGAAAAAATAAGAAGAAACTTCTAATTTTTGCAAACAATGCAACGACCAACGACGCCAACAAACTTGTTGCTTTTTTTGTTTTGTTGACACTTTCCCAGTTGTTATTCCTCCAATCCCTGGAATTACCGTATTGGGAAATATAATTATAATTTATTAATTAATAAAACTATTATTAGATTTATTATATTGTAATGTTAGTGTAAAATTAATATTAAGATTGCTATGTTAGTGTTATAAAAAATGTAATATGTATTTTAAATTAAAAAAGTAAAAAAAAAAATGTGTATGACAGTATGTTATTTTTATGTAAAATAATATAAAATTAACATTAAGATTACTATATTAGTATTATAATAAAATGCAATATTTCATTTTAGAAATGTAAAAATAGTAGGAACAATTAGGATTATTATATTGGGTAATGTTAATGTGAAATTAATTACTATTAAAAAAGAATATTTCTATTTAAAAATCTAATAAATGCTTTTTGTGTATTATAAGTTACCCTTTTTCGTATTTTATCTTTACATTATTAAATAAAACCTATATAATATAAATAAATAGCTTTTTTTAATATTAATAAAACATCGATGTATCGGAAACATCGCTAGTTAAACATAATATTAATGTTGCGACGCAATACTATAGTTCATTTGGTTTAAGCGGAACTAAACGGGAGTTTCATTTTTTAAACTATCACCGAATCAGAGCTTTTCTAGGTTATTTCATATTTCATGTTGGCATGTTATTTTTAATTGGCATTTATTATAAAAAATAAAATATTTAACACATTTTTAAATTTTTGGACATAAAAAACATATTGTGTAAAAAATATTATTGGCAGTTTAACATTTGTATAGTATTAAATTACAAAAAGAATGCTGAAAAACTGTTTTATTCTCAAAATATTTTGTGCAGAACCTAAGCGATGCAAGCAAAAATTAATAAGTAATTTAAATGTTTAACTTATTTTTAGTCTTTCCCAAATTTAATGTATAATAATCTCTTTAACTTAGCACATGTTTCCAAAATATTGGTCGAATTTTCAACCCTCAAAATATTATATATTAATATATACAACAAGGGTAGTTAAAAACTTTCCGTTATCTAATCCGATACATACAATTAGAATAACATAAAATAAACAAATATTCCTAATTTACTTTTAAATTTAAATATCATCTAAATATTTATCAATGCATCTTCAAATTAATTCACAAATTTATCAGAATTAAATTTAGATTAATATTAATTTTATATCATTTTTGTGTTCCTGTAAAAGGAAACTGTATTTAAAAAAACTTAACATTTTTTTGGTTACTAGTATAAGTAAAAATTCATAATTTTATGTACAAGTACCAGGTCTACAAGTATGAAATGCGGATTTTTTTTAAATAAAACACATTAAACTCAAAAGAACAGTAAAAGTTTATTTATTCAAAGTATGCTCTATTAGAAGTTATACATTTTTCCCATCTTTCAGGCAATTTGTGAATACCTCGCCAGTAGAACTCTTCCCCTTTCCCCGCAAACCATTCTTTCACATTTTCATATGAACAAAAGTGCTGCTCGGCAAGTGCGTGACCCATCGATGCGAACAAGTGGTAATCTGAAGGGGCCAAGACTGGTGAGTAAGCGGCATGGGGTAGCACTTCCCACTTGAGTGCCTCCAATGTGTTGCAAACTGCTTTTGCCTTATGTGATTGAGCTTTATCGTGAAGAAAGATTACCTTGTGCTGTCTTCTTTCGTATTCTGGTCGTTTTATGAGCAGGGAATGGTTCAATTCGATCAGTTGTTGTTGTTAGTGTTGGGTATTAACTGTTTCACCAGGTTTTAACAATTCATAATAGACCACACCCTTTTGGTCCCACCAAGTACAGAGCATTGTCTTTTTGCCAAAGCGATTCGGTCTTGCAGTTGATGTGGATGGTGAGTCTGGGTTCACCCATGTTTTTTTGCGTTTGGTATTTTCAAAATAAATCCATTTTTCATCGCCAGTAATGATACAATGCAAAAAAGACTTTCTTTTGTATCGGGCAAGCAAAATTTCACAAGCGTTTTTGCGTTTTTCCATCTGCCTCTCATTCAATGCATATGGAACCCATCTGCCGACTTTCTGGATCTTACCCATCTCTCGTAGGCGATTGGAAACAGCTTGTTCACTAACGCCTAACTGCTCTGCTAGTTGTTTTTGTGATTGACTATCGCTTCCTGTAGCAATGTTTCCAATTTTGTATCTTCATATTTTTTTGGAGGTTTTCCATGTTCTTTGTAAGATCAAAGTCACCACTTTTGAAACGCCGAAAGCATCGTTCACACGTATCTTGCGATGGAGCATATTCACCATAAGCTTCTCGAAGCAGTCGGTATGATTCAGCAGCAGTTTTTTTCAAATGAAAACAAAACAGTAGTACTGTCCGCGAATGCTCTTTATTTGGCACAAAATTTGACATTTTTAACACAGTAAAACAAAACTATATGATCACTTTTCAAATTATAACCTATACGCATTTGACACTTAATAATAACTTAACAAAACGCCATATGTGTTGCAACTTTGAACTAAACACACTGTTTGCGCGGCAAGTTTGAAAAAAATCCGCATGTCATACTTGTAGACCTGGTACTACTAGCCATAAATTATTTTATAAAAAAATAATATTTTTTTATATAAAAGTTCTCCGTTTCTAGACATCTGGCAATAGATATGATCAGTGTAACGTTTTGACCGGTCCTATTATCCTTGTATGAACAGGTACTCATTTATAAGTATTAAATACTTTGAGGCAGAGTTGTACCCAGAGCTGTCTGTCCAATATCGGAAGATAAAAATCCGAAGGAGGTGGGAGGTTTCGAACCACCGTCCCTGTGCTAGGTGGTGAACCGTTTTACCACGGAGCCACGGGAACTCTTAATAAAATAAACTAAATTGGTATACAAGCTACCTAGAAAGACCTGGTACTTGAGACAAAATTGTGTGAGATCAATAGCCTACTCGACTGACACCATATAAAAACATTGCATTTTCAAGTTGATCGCATGAAACATGAAACCACCATTTGATTGAGAGGTCCCAAATTAATCACCACAACAATGGACACGTGCGGGTCACGTGACCGGGATATGTTCTTTCATTGTTGCCAATAAAAGGGGAGTAAACGGAGATAACTCCCTGGGGCATCTCCTCTTCCAGAGATACTTAAAATTTCATTTTCATTTTTACTTTACAATCACGAGCGGTACAATTTCAACAGATCTATCAGAACAAGCGAAACAGAAAAATAAAATCGTTACACTTTCACAAATACACTCATTTGTTTCATACATATTTTTATTAAAATACCTCTTAATTTCTCCATTTTTAACTTATTTCTTGATGTCATATTCATTATTAAGTAAAGGACTACCATTGTTTTTGAATAAAAGTTTTTCTTCGAATGCCAAAGCTCTCCTAATATTCAAAATACGTAAAACTATAACACTTTTATCCATATTTAGTTATTATTCACTTATTACTGTGTCACAATAATAGCAAACTAAAAATGTAAAAACTGTGAAATTATTCGCATTTCAATAATTGGCGCATTCTCGGCAAGTTACAACACTTGTCGTGTCCATAGTACACGGATGTACACATTTAAAAATTATATTGACGTACCACGGTTGGTTGCATGGATGTGCACATTTAAAAATTATATTGACGTACCACGGTTGGTTGCATGGATGTACACATTTAAAAATTATATTGACGTACCACGGTTGGTTGCATGGATGTACACATTTAAAAATTATATTGACGTACCACGGTTGGTTGCATGGATGTACACATTTAAAAATTATATTGACGTATCACGGTTGGTTGCATGGATGTACACATTTAAAAATTATATTGACGTACCACGGTTGGTTGCATGGATGTACACATTTAAAAATTATATTGACGTACCACGGTTGGTTGCATGGATGTACACATTTAAAAATTATATTGACGTACCACGGTTGGTTGCATGGATGTACACATTTAAAAATTATATTGACGTAACACGGTTGGTTGCATGGATGTACACATTTAAAAATTATATTGACGTACCACGGTTGGTTGCATGGATGTACACATTTAAAAATTATATTGACGTATCACGGTTGGTTGCATGGATGTACACACTTAATAATTTAATTGACGTGCCATGGTTGGCTAAATGGATGTACACATTTAAAAATTAGATTGACGTGCAATGGTTGGTTACATGGATGTACACATTTAAAAATTAGATTGACGTGCCACTGTTGGTTACATGGATATACTAATTTAAAAATTAGATTGACGTGCAACGGTTGGTTACCTGGATGTACACATTTAAAAATTAGATTGACGTGCCACGGTTGGTTACTTGGATGTACACATTTAAAAATTACATTGACGTACAACGGTTGGTTATACGGATGTACACATTTAAAAATTAGATTGACGTACCACGGTTGGTTGCATGGATGTACACGCTTAAAAATTTGATTGACGTGCCATGATTGGTTACACGGATGTACACATTTAAAAATTAGATTGACGTACCACGGTTGGTTGTATGGATGTACACACTTAAAAATTTGATTGACGTGCCATGGTTGGTTACACGGATGTACACATTTAAAAATTAGATTGACGTACCACGGTTGGCTGCATGGATGTACACACTTAATAATTTGATTGACGTGCCATGGTTGGTTACACGGATGTACACATTTAAAAATTAGATTGACGTGCAACGGTTGGTTACATGGATGTACACATTTAGAAATTAGATTGACGTGCAACGGTTGGTTACATGGATGTACACATTTAAAAATTAGATTGACGTGCAATGGTTGGTTACATGGATGTACTAATTTAAAAATTAGATTGACGTGCAACGGTTGGTTGCATGGATGTACACACTTAATAATTTGATTGACGTGCCATGGTTGGTTACACGGATGTACACATTTAAAAATTAGATTGACGTACCACGGTTGGTTACATGGATGTACTAATTTAAAAAGTAGATTGACGTGCAACGGTTGGTTACATGGATGTACACATTTAAAAATTAGATTGACGTGCAACGGTTGGTTACATGGATGTACACATTTAAAAATTAGATTGACGTGCAATGGTTGGTTACATGGATGTACTAATTTAAAAATTAGATTGACGTGCAACGGTTGGTTACATGGATGTACACATTTAAAAATTAGATTGACGTGCCACGGTTGGTTACACGGATGTTCACATACAAAAATTAGATTGACGTGCCATGGTTGGTTACACGGATGTACACTTTTAAAAATTAGATTGACGTGCAATGTTTGGTTACATGGATGTACACATTTAAAAATTAGATTGACGTGCCACGGTTGGTTACAGGGATGTACACGATTAAAATGTGAACATCCGTGTAACCAACCGTGGCACGTCTCTCAAATTTTTAAATGTGTTCATCCATTAAACCAGCCGTGGCACGTCAATCTAATTTTTAAATTAGTACATCCATGTAACCAACCATTGCACGTCAATCTAATTTTTAAAAGTGTACATCCGTGTAACCAACCATGGCACGTCAATCTAATTTTTATATGTGTACATCCGTGTAACCAACCGTGGCACGTCAATCTAATTTTTAAATGTGTACATCCATGTAACCAACCGTTGCACGTCAATCTAATTTTTAAATGTGTACATCCGTGTAACCAACCGTTGCACGTCAATATAATTTTTAAATTAGTACATCCATGTAACCAACCATTGCACGTCAATCTAATTATTAAATGTGTACATCCGTGTAACCAACCGTTGCACGTCAATCTAATTTTTAAATGTGTACATCCATGTAACCAACCATTGCACGTCAATCTAATTTTTAAATGTGTACATCCGTGTAACCAACCGTTGCACGTCAATCTAATTTTTAAATGTGTACATCCATGTAACCAACCGTTGCACGTCAATCTAATTTTTAAATGTGTACATCCGTGTAACCAGCCGTTGCACGTCAATCTTATTTTTAAATGTGTACATCCGTGTCACCAACCGTTGCACGTCAATCTAATTTTTAAATGTATACATCCATGTAACCAACCGTTGCACGTCAATCTAATTTTTAAATGTGTACATCCTTGTAACCAACCGTTGCACGTCAATCTAATTTTTAAATTAGTACATCCATGTAACCAACCATTGCACGTCAATCTAATTTTTAAATGTGTACATCCGTATAACCAACCGTTGCACGTCAATCTAATTTTTAAATGTGTACATCCATGTAACCAACCGTTGCACGTCAATCTTATTTTTAAATGTGTACATCCGTGTAACCAACCGTTGCACGTCAATCTAATTTTTAAATGTGTACATCCATGTAACCAACCGTTGCACGTCAATCTAATTTTTAAATGTGTACATCCGTGTAACCAACCGTTGCACGTCAATCTAATTTTTAAATTAGTACATCCATGTAACCAACCATTGCACGTCAATCTCATTTTTAAATGTGTACATCCGTGTAACCAACCGTGCACGTCAATCTAATTTTTAAATGTGTACATCCATGTAACCAACCGTTGCACGTCAATCTAATTTTTAAATGTGTACATCCGTGTAACCAGCCGTTGCACGTCAATCTTATTTTTAAATGTGTACATCCGTGTAACCAACCGTTGCACTTCATTCTAATTTTTAAATGTGTACATCCGTCTAACCAACCATGGCACGTCAATCTAATTTTTATATGTGTACATCCGTGTAACCAACCGTTGCACGCCAATCTAATTTTTAAATGTGTTCATCCATGTAACCAACCGTTGCACGTCAATCTAATTTTTAAATGTGTACATCCATGTAACCAACCGTTGCACGTCAATCTAATTTTTAAATGTGTACATCCATGTAACCAACCGTTGCACGTCAATCTAATTTTTAAATTAGTACATCCATGTAACCAACCATTGCACGTCAATCTAATTTTTAAATGTGTACATCCGTGTAACCAACCGTTGCACGTCAATCTAATTTTTAAATGTGTACATCCATGTAACCAACCGCTGCACGTCAATCTAATTTTTAAATGTGTACATCCGTGTAACCAACCGTTGCACGTCAATCTAATTTTTAAATGTGTACATCCATGTAACCAACCGTTGCACGTCAATCTAATTTTTAAATGTGTACATCCGTGTAACCAACCGTTGCACGTCAATCTATTTTTTTAAATGTATACATCCATGTAACCAACCGTTGCACGTCAATCTAATTTTTAAATGTGTACATCCGTGTAACCAACCGTTGCACGTCAATCTATTTTTTTAAATGTATACATCCATGTAACCAACCGTTGCACGTCAATCTAATTTTTAAATGTGTACATCCGTGTAACCAACCGTTGCACGTCTTCATTTTGCTTTATTTACCAAAATATGTATCACGTGATCGTTACTCGATCACGCGTCGGATAGCGATACTCCGTCGACTCTCACTCTCGACATTTACGTAGAGTGGCGAAAACGTCGAGCTAAGAGGCAATCGAGTAACGGGGTATTACTGTATAGAGAACACATTTTTAATTAGAAAATAAATGTTTATCCTCAGCGGGGATCGTTCCCAGACCCGCCACGTGGAAAGCATTGTTCAAATATGACATCTATATATATGTTTTGGTCTTGCCAGTATTATTGTGTGTAAATTACTTTAATATTCTTATGTGTGTATGCATTTGTTTTACCTACCTCTTTCTACTTGCTTGCACCTTTGATACCATCTGAAATAAATTAAAAATAAAACTTAAGGATATAAAAGGAGTGTAAGGATTAAAGAAATAATGTATATTTTTTCACATATCATAATTTTATTTACATAATTAATATTTGAAGTATTGTACATTAATCTTGGCGTAAAAATTTATCTAGAATAACACATTTTACAAAATTAAATAGAACTCAAATAGATCTCTTTAAGACACTATACTTATTATACAATGATATGGAGGTTTTATTATAGAACAAATTATGGCATCGAAAAATTTAATATAATTCGTTGAAAATCACCTACACGGTCATAAATACCAAAATTATTGCTTCAAAGAAGAAATAATGAGATCACCAGATCCGAGTTATATATTTGTTATTAATTCGTTAATAACAGTTTTTTCTACACATCGCGAAACTTACACACATATATTAATATTATTTCAATAAAGCAGTAGCGTGCGCTGAAAAAATACCAAGAGGGGCAGTACTCAAGGAAAATTAAAGACGGATGCGATCAGAAAAAGACGAACACACGATTGGTGTATTCGTCTTTTTCCGTAAAAGCTGGATATCGTCCGACTTCAGGGCGTATCACACTAGAACGCTATCCAAGTTTTATTTTGTAAGTCTTTTTCCAGGATTCAAGCCTGGAACAGAATGCACAGCGCGCTACGCCGTCAGCGCGCTACGCCGTCAGCGCGCCGTCATTTGCGACGGCGTTGCGTCAACGCCGTTGAGATTTTCGCCTGCACACAATGCAATAATTTTTAACGCCGTCAAGTGTCACTTGACAACCTATATCTGTGTTAATACGTGCGCTTTCTTTTATTAAAAGTATAATGGATGATGAAGACTTGTGTGTGATGTTATTTATGTTGTATGCAAGTTATTTATAAATACAAACACTTTACCATTCAGTAAAAACTGAGGTTAGGTGTTCTGCGTCGACGTTCAACGGCGTCAAAAGTTGGAAGTTGACGAACATTCAGTATCAACGGCGTTCGAACGCTATAGGACGTTGTTCATTCTGTGCACTTGCGTACGACAGCTTGGTTTTAACTTTCTTCTGACAGATAGCGGCGTATGAACGCCGTCAACGCGCCGTAGAACTCGTTGCATTCTGTTCCCCACTTAACAATACACCCATCTCATTTGATCTGACTGAGAGGGAAGCCTGCGCACACGCATTTGAAGACTTGGACTTCGTCTGTCTTCTAGAGACAGGGGAAATATATCTCGATGTATTTGCTCAGACTTAAAGACCTAGGTTTTTTGTTATGCTATCACACACAAGACTTCGATTCGAATGCAAAGACTATAATTTTCCAATGTTAGACGAATAATAACTCTAGTGTGATAAGGCCTTTATACATCACTGAAAGCCAAACGCAAACCTATTAAGGTTTTATCACACTAGAGTTATTATTCAAGTCTAAACTTGGAAAATTAAAGTCTTTGCATTCGAATCAAAGTCTTGTGTGTGTGATAACATGACAAAAAACTCTTTAAGTCTGAGCAAATACATCGAGATACATTTCCCCTGTCTCTAGAAGACGAAATCCAAGTCGTCAAATGCGCGTGCGCCGTCTCGACCTCTCAGTCAGATCAAGTGAGATGGGTCTATTGTTAACGTTATGTACGCAGACGCGAGTTACTTTTCCCTGTTTCGCGTGTGATAGCTGAATACTTGAAACCTCGAAAAAGACTTACAAAATAAAACTTGGATAGCGTTCTAGTGTGATACGCCCTTTAAATGGTAAAAGATTAAAGACGATCAGGAGCAGAAAAAGATGAATAAACGATTGGTGTATTCGTCTTTTTTTGCAAAAGCTAGATAAATTACAACTTGCACATCATTGAAATCCAAAGGCAAACCCATTAACCCTCTAGTAACCAACTCATATATAACACTTCACTCAATAAGTCTCCGGTCTGACATATATATGGCAACACTGTTGACAGACCCATATGATTTCTGGATAGTACCAACCTTCAAATGATACGTGTGAAAATTTCATGACATTATGACAATTAGTTTAGATGTTACAGTGGTTTTAGTGACTCCAGTTTTGTAATTTTTAAAAGAATGAATAAAAAAGAATTTCGTGTGTTGATTAAACATTGTTTTTTGATGGAAAAAAATACTGTTGTAGCCAAAGAGTGGCTTGATAAGCGTTATAGAGACTCTGCACCAGGCAAATCAACTATTACTGAATGGTATGCTGAATTTAAATTAATTAATTTTAATTTTTTTTAATTTTAGGAGCGTTGGAATGAATGTATCACTCTTGAAGGAGAGTAGGTTGATGAATAAAGTCGAATTTCTAAAAAAAGAATTGTTTTTCTTAGTTAGACCAGAGACTTATTGAACAACGTGGTAGATCATATATATATATATACAAAACACTATCACCGAAACAGCGTTTTCAAACAAGACAGAAGATAAAAAAATGGACTTTCTTTGAATAATTATTGAATTACTGCTAACGAATTGAATTTGGGACTAAAAATGATATTAACCCTTTACCACATAGTGTGCCATATATGGCACATTCCGATTTTTATTTTTTATTTTACTTTTAAAACTGAATCAGAACGTTACTTCATGAATGTTCATAAATGCCACATACACAGCAATGGATCCTGCAGTATCTCAAATAATGGGCTGCAATAGATTTGAGGATATCAAGCGGAATTTGCACTTCAACGATAACTCTGAATTTATTGAGAAAGGACAACTAGCAATTGACGAGCAAATAATACGAAATAATTTTCTTTTTTAACATAATGTAGAATCATTATGTTCCATATATGGCACAAACCCTATTTTCATAAAAATAATAATTAATATTTTAAATATATTTTTTTAATTATTTTTTCTATCAATAAGAACCAATTCCTAATGCCAATTATTTCAGCCAAAAATAAAAATTCATGCAGTAAAGAGTTAAGTTTATAAGTTTAATTTTTGGTTAATTTGTGGAATTTCTATTACTTTCCAGTTATATCCTTAAAAAGTGGTAAGTATTAATATCCTTAGTAATAAATATTAACTCTTTTGCTTCGAGCAGCGTATACGTATCTTAAATTGAGTGGGACCAACTAGCGAGAAACGAAAATATTTGAATTTTTTAATTTTTCTGGTGGAGTTAGAGCGCATACCATAATTAACTTATTTTTAAGGGGCTTATTTCCAAAACGTCTCTTTTTCAATTTATTAAAAATTCATTTTATTATTTTAGTGACATTGTCACTTTTTTGAAAATAGAAACCATATTTTCTTTCCGACCTAGAAACCTTAAATAAATGGCTGATTTAAAAAGTGATTTTAAGTAATTTTTAATAGCAATTAATCGTTCTTCGAAGTTACTCTCAACTTTTGAAAAATAAACAAGAGAAGTTTTTGAAATAGGCTCCTCATTTGTAAAAATAATTATTATGGATGCAACCAATGAAAGAAATTTTTGAACAGTATAATAGAGAAATAAAAAAATCCATTGTTGGGGAATGAATATGAAATCTCCATTTAGACTAGTGGGTCGTCATTTTTTAGGAAAATCCCAATAAAAGAAGAAGACAGTTGTAAGAAAATGTGTGGTATGTTCAATAAAGAACATAAACAATATAGTATTTTGCTCCATTATGTTACAAAATATAGTATGTCGAGACGATGGTCGACTTGGCAAAAAAGTAAATTTGAAAAGGATGCGAAAAGGCAGGCATTTGATTGGTTGTTCCTAGTTTTACACCGAGTGGAATTTCGTGGACTGTTTTCATCTTGCACATCAGTCGAACAGTTACGATAAGGAGGGCTTCTTATTGTTGAATACTTCTAGTTCAGTAGCAGATCAGTAAAAATTCTATACTTGTTAGTTAATATTAAGTCCATTTTATTCAATTCTGCTGTCTTTTGGATGGTTTTGGGCGTAGAGTGCTTTTCTCAGGAGATGAGGCAAGGGACGTTATCGTATATGCACCAAATAATGACGTAAAACCAATCGCAATGCAGTTTGTAGCCGGTTCTACGTCCTTTGCTTATACCCTTTGCACAATTGATGTTTAAGTTCGGATCTTGAAGTGAAGGTTTAAGTCCAGCACACTTTAATACGCAGATCTGCGTGTTAAACATCGTCCGCATTGCCAACATAATTTATATTATAAAAAAATACTGTTTTAATTTGTGCTGCCAACATTTTATATTATTATAAACAAGAATACTGTATTATATTGACGTTATAAGAAGTTTATACTTATTGTTATAATAAAATTATTCATTTTAATAATGTATTTAGTATAATACAGACCTACAATAATTGAGATAAAATGTATCGTCTTTTAGGTTAATACAGGTGTAATATATTCTTTATAGTAGTGTGTTTATTGTAGAATGAAATGAAATATCCATATTTGTTAATAATAATTTAAAATGTGCGTCTGCACAGACAGTTCAAAATTAGTCATTTCCTGACGGTAACAAGAACAAAATTACTGTAGCAGATGACAGCACCGAAGATTAAAACATCAAGTGTGAAAGCAAACCGATGTTAAACATTGATGAACTTTAAGTTCACTCATCTTAAAGTTCTATTGTGAAGAGGATATTAGCGACTGTACGAATTCTGGTTTCTGCGCAGATGACACACTGGCCTCATCTCGTGGGTAAAGCATTCTACGTGGCTTTTAACTGTTAGTAAATAATTGTAAAGAACAGTTGACCTTGTAGAAAATTCAAACGCAAACTAAGAATTTCCAAGTTTTAAGTTATATTCAAATACTGGGTGATATATTAAGACCTAAAGAATTGAATCCTGAAAAAAAACTACATAAATAAAACTTGGATAGCGTTCTAATGGACACACCCTTTACATTACGCGGTACATTACAGCAGAGTTTCCCAAACTTTTTGAGCCGCGAAGTACTTTTCACGAGATGAACTCGTCGCGAAGCACTATCATTGCTATATATATATAGCAACACCTTAGATCGCGGAGCACTAGTAGACGCTCGCGGAGCACATTTTGGGAAACTCTGCATTACAGGATTGCTAATCTGTACCCAAATTTAGAATTTATACAACTTTTAGGCAAGTAGGCCGATTTTTTTTAAAGCCCCAAAGTGTTTAAAGGAGTTTTGGAGTTGTTTTTCAGCGCACACTTCTGTAATAAAGTCTAAATCTTAACACGCGTACCAGAAACTAAAAAAAAATTGCAATAAAAATCCATTTACATATACATCGAAACTGTACGAAAAATTCGTTGAAATATTCACAAATTCTAAATATACACTTATTTACATAAAAATTATAGCCAATAAGTTCGTCTTTTTAAATAATTAGTGCCAGTTTTTAAACAAAAAAAATTACAGTGTACACATATATTTACAAATGAAACCCAAAGTTTCACACTTCACTGTGAATTTTTTAAGTGAATCGGGTGGGGGGGGGGTAGTATGACGTCACTAATCATCACACTGATTATCCCTCCACTGAGTATACTAGACCATTTGGTACTTATCTTGTCCCATATATTCAAGACTACAATCTGGATGTCTTGGACTGAAATGATTGCTTTGATGGTGTCCTCCCATCATTCCACTATATCCACCCATACTACCATATCCACCACTAACCCCCCCTGACATTTGCATCCCACTATTTTGGGTAGATTGCTGGTTGAAATATTCCATCTGACTATAGTACGCTGGGTTATAATTTTGACTGTAATAATGGTGTGGGGAGGAATTATGCCCGTTAGATTGCCAGTGGAAGGAATTATATGAATCATGTTGATATCCTCCCAATGATGGAGGATTACTCCCAGGTGTTATTGGGGGTGATGGTGTTGTTATGACACTACTAGTATTGCTTCCCAATGGTGTCAAATTTCCATTTACTCGGTACGGTGTTATTTGTGGAGATTCTTTTTTAATTGGTGGTGAAACGGATGCTGATGGTGTTGGTATGTTTGTAGCAGTTGGATTTGACACGTTTGTACTTGTGTTGGTGGGTAATGGAGAAGGTTTACTTGGTTTGGAGGTTTTGGATGTTGGATTGGAAGCAGGTCGAGATGGTTTGTTTTGTTGTTGCTGAAGTTGTTGTCTGCATTTCGCTCTTCGGTTTTTAAACCAAACCTGTAACAAGAAAACTACACTTAGAAATATGTCACAATATATCTTATAAAAAATAATAAGAAGTTTTATACATTTAAGGCTTTCGTGGGTATTTAAAAAGCAAAGGATGTCCACAAAGAAACCAAACGCCAGATTGAGTCAAATTTTTTGTCTATAACCAAGCCAAAATCAATAACTTTTCATATCTTAAAAGTTTCAAATTTGTAATTGTACACACACCAGCAAATATAAAGAAACAGATTGATAATTATGGTTTTTTAAATTTTATTATTTTATAGCCTATATCTAGATAGCTTTGAATGCTCTACTAAGCAGCAGGGAAAGATTGTATCGACGCCAAGGAGAACAAAACGCACCATTTAATTTTTGCTACTACTGTATCTTTTGGTGGAGGTTCAATTATGGTGTGGGGTGGAATATGTTTGGGAGCTCGCACAGAGTTAGTGGTGATTGATGGCGGAGTGTTAACTGAAGATAGGTACATCAGAGATATTCTTCAAGACCATGCTGTACCTTGCGCCCCATATATCGGAGAAAATTTCACCCTAATGCAGGATAATTTGCCGGTGTCTGTATATAACAAAATGAGAAAAAAGTCATGCTAAAGGACTAACGTTGGATATTTGATACAAAATTAAAATCAATAATTTTCAACATTTTTATTAATTTTTTTAATTAATAAATGTAAACTTCTTGTACTAAATGGAGTAATAAAATAAAATGTTCAATTTCAAGTTCAATTTCAATTGGCCACCACATTTTAAACAAGGATGTCTTCCTAAATACTGTGTAAAATAAAGTTATGCTCATTGCTAAAGAACGACTTAGGGCCGGTTGCTGAAAGCTTAGCCGAGTTTAACCATTTAGCTAAACTCGGTTACAATATAATAATCCCATAAGTAACCATAGCAACTATTTTCTGACTGTTATATTTAACTAAGCTTTAAGAAATCGGCCTTTAGGTGTTTTAACTCAAGTTATGCAAAAAAACTAGGAAAATTTTGCAGTTTTGAGGAAGTGGAAAGATATACTTATTTGGGAAATGGTATTACGAGATAACCGAAAATTAAAAAAGAAATACAAGCATTATTAGCAGGGAATGTTTACAAGGACTAAATTTTTGTGTTCCTTCTTATAACATGCGTAGTATTTGTACATTTAAGCAAAATTTCGCCAGTACTAATTACCTATTAAACTCGCCAGTGAGTCGCATGACAAAATTATTACTGTCAGTTGTGATATTGACTTCGATATCCATAATTTATTTTTACGGAGATTTTCAACTATCATAAAACAGTATTATAAAACTAAAAACACTGCATAAAGATATTTTTTCTAGACAATAAAAGACAAAAAAAAATTATTATAAGAAAGTTACGATAAAAAAAGGTCCTCACTCCTAAAATACAAGTGACGACAAAAATAAAGGTCCCCATTCTTGAACTACGAAGTGAGAACCTAAAAACAAAAAAAAGTCCTTTTAAATCCATATCCATATATTTACCGAAGACCAAGGGGATAAAAAATTTAAAAATTTGGTATTTCCCTCCTTCTTGGAGGGAGGGCGATCGCTTCCCCCCCTGGGTACGCCACTGACTTGAGATATGAAAAAGAAAAGTATTCAGGAATTTTTTTCGAGGGAAACAAGTAAATGGCATACGGGAAAGACGAAAAAATCAAGAACTAAGTGAACTGTATAAGGACGCAAACATTATAATAGTAGTTAAAACACTAAGAATTCGATGGATAGGGTACATAGTCAGAATGCCACAAGAAAGATTATCAAAGAAACTACTAGTCAGCACTATCGGTGGGAAAAAGAGAAGAGAACGGCCAAAGGAGCGATGGAAAGAAAAAGTGAAAGAAGATACGAAGTGATACGATAGTGATATGCGGTTGGTAGCACTACGTTGCACACAACCTCCGTAGCTAAATGTTCTTGGATTGTTGATATCCCGTCTAGTTTTCGTGATATTGTTATTTGAGTGCAACGTATTTAAGTATTAGTGGCGATTTTGAAATATGCGATTTTCTGGAGCAACGATGCAACGTCAAATTTTGTGTGAAACTGGGGAAAACTTTCACAGAAATGTTTCAACTTTTGAAACAAGCTTACGGAGATGATGCTCTTGGTCGTACGCAATGTTACGAATGGTTTTCACGATTTAAAAGTGGTCGTCAGTCAATTAAAGATTATCCTCATCCAGGAAGGACTTCAACTGATGACTCCCACGTTCAGAAAATGAAGGATTTGGTGCGTGCAAATCACCGATTGACTGTCAGACAAATTTCAGAAGAGGTTAGCATCTCACCTGGGTCATGCCATGAAATTTTGACTGAAAAATTGAGCATCGAGTTGCAGCAAAATTTGTTCGATGACCGAAGAACAGAAATAAAATCGAGTGGACATTTCTCGGTAACTCCTTACTCGCCAGACATGACTCCTTGCGATTTTATCTTATTTCCGAAATTAAAATCAGTGCTGAAAGGATACCATTTTCTGATTATTGATGACATCAAAGCCAATTCGTCACAGACCTTAAAGGCGTTTTTAAATGAAGATATCCAGAACTGCTTCGCGAAATGGAAAAATTGTATAAAAAAATACTGTATATACTGTGGTTATACCTACCAAATTCTAAAAATTCAAAAACTATACCGTTGTTTTTATTTTCTATCAGAATTAAACAGGTTCAGTAAATGTAACAGTTTTGGAAGAAATGTTCTTAATCTGTATACCACAATTTTAAATATATTTCGACAGCCGTATCGTTTTATATGATATGTATTTTTCATTCTTTTTATATACCTGATTTTAGATATAATCCGATACAATTAAAATCTTTGTATTAAAACATAAAATAATGATGAAAATTTATAGATTTTTGTATTTTCATATCGATGCTTTATAAATCTGAAATTAATTACAACTTTCATTTTAACAATGATTTTAATTAATCGTCATTATTTTGTTTAATCAACAGAATTTAGATTGAAATTTGGTTTAAAAAATTTTTAATAAATAACGAAAAAACATATTAAAGATGGAACATTCAATTGCCTAATAAATTAAGTAAATATCATTTAAAATTGGTTATAAATTTAGAACACTCTCATATAAAATCGGTGGAGAAATTACAATTTTGGGATAATTGAGATTTGTTTGCTTAGAATTAGTTACAATATTGTTTTCACTCTAGTGAGGACAAACTGGATTTGGTTGCCGACTTGTGTCAAAAAAGACACATGAAACAAATTCCGAGTTAGTTTCATTTTACAAAAGTTAACACAGAATGATCAACTGGCAACATAGCGTTTAATTTGGCAACATTTGGGACGCGGGACTTGGAGGGACGGCTGGTGAACATATGATACACCTTCAGTACGAATTTGAACTCGCTAAAGTAATTTTGTTGTCCGTAGCAATTTTTTTCGTGAAACAGTTTTTTCTAGTGCGTTCTAAAAATGAGTGAAATTCATTTCAAGCAATGGTGTGCTATCAGGTTTTGCTTCACACTTCTGACTTGGGAACAGTGCAACGGAAACTTTTGCAAAACTTCAACAGGCCTACGGAGAGAGTGTTTTGTCAAGGACGGGGATGAGAAAAATGCGCCTTGTCACACAGCAATTTCAATAAAAGAGCTTTTGGCCAGTAAAACATTCCTGTGGCTCCTCAGCCTCTTTATTCGACTTGAGTCCTTCTGACTTTTACCTCTTCCCAAGAATGAAAAATCACCTCAAGGGACGTCATTTCCGAAAACATTCAAACGTCCGTAAACGACCAGCTATGAGGATTGGAAAAACCATCTCCAGAGCTGTGTGGCTTCCCAGGGAAGTTATTTTGAGGGAGACAATCAGCCGTATGAATAAAGTTGAAGTAAATGCTCATAAGTAGAAGGTAGAAGTAAAAGCATTTGCTTCGAGTAAAAGGTCGGAGTAAAACCATTTGCTTCTTTTTATATGAATAATGATTACCTTTTACTTATAAGTCAATGCTTCTACCGGTGAGTAAAAGGTGAAGAGGATGTGTTTATGTTGAAACCTGAAAATCAGTATTTATCAAAATCGTACTACTTCTTTCTGATTGCTGTCAACTTGAAATTAGTCTATAAGCACTATCTAAACTGTACTAGTGCTGTACTGAGTTCCATGTTTGACATATCAGTTTATTTTTATTGGTGTAAAGTCATGTTCAGATTCAGGGCACTTTACACCTACACTTGTGAACATTTCAATGGCATCACAAATTGCCTATACATTTAGCATAGGTTTTTCTTTACGATTGATATATTCATCTTTATGGATCTTCGGTTTTTCTATCCCTATATGTGTACAGTCAATAACACCAACTGCGGTTGGAAAACGGTATTTTCTTCTCTACTAGTAAATTTTGGGAATTAAGAAATTTAATCCAGATGCCAGCTTAGGCAACTATTTGATCAACAACACTGCAGACAGTCAGTGATACTGTGGATTGCTCCACCCCAAGTTCCTCACCGATACTTCTTTGAAATCCAAGATCAGTTAGATATCTCAACAAAAAAAAGTTACCTAAAAATTATTAGATAAACACTCAATGTTCTCCTGTTCAAAACGACACTAACTTTTATGTCAGTACGACGTGGTGAAGAACGATGCCTATAATGTTTCATATTTCTTAAATGCACAATATCCGCCATGGCAATTAGTTCACTACAACACTTTTTCACAAGTGAGTATATGAATATATAGATGCATGTTTTTCGAAGCATTTGCTTATAATTTAAAGTAAAAGGTCGGTTTTATTCATAACTATTTACTTCTGTCTTGAGCAAAAGATCAACAAAAAAGCATTTGCTTCTTACTCATAAGTAGAAGATTTTGCTTGCATTTTTATTCATATAGGATTTGCTTCATAATTTGCAAGTAAAAGGTTATGCTTATTTTTATTCATACGGCCCAATATTGAAAAGTCAGTCCGGTTACTTAATTTACACACCTCGTACGATAATTTCATAAACTGCTGTGAATTTTTCTAATAAGCCGGAAATTCTTAAAACTTAAAGCTCCGAGGGATGCGGAACAAACTATTAAAAATCAAGACTATCTCATCAAAAGCAGGATTCAACTATGCAGTGCTACATTTGAGCAGGACGTTTGGACACTTCGACCAAGACAAAAATGCTAAAATCAAAATATCTGAAATCTACTAACAGAAAACACATTGTGCACTATATTTCACTTTTTTATATCATTCATTGAGATCGTAACTGTATGAGAAATATTGAGTATTAATTTGAGCGAGCATTTCTGTATGATACGTTTCGCTTCCTCCCTATATAAAAACTGTTACTGGGTAATGCTCCTTTTATAGTAGACATTGAATACACGATTGAGGCTGTGTGCATTCGCTACACGAGGGGCGGGATGTTGTAACCGAGGAACAACCCTAAATAATCCGTTGGCTAATGGAAAATTGTCCCCTTGCTGTGCGCGCACCATTGTATGTTATTGTCACGAAAAAATCACAGTTATTTTATCATGGGGAGGCAGGACGCAGTTTGATTCGTGTGGAGTTGAGATAGCTATGTTCCGCACATCTGATACTACAGTGATTCCAAACACACATCCAATTCAAAAATAAAAAGAAAATTGTTTTAGAGACACTGTAACTGAACTTCATTTATAAAAAGTGATTTTAAAACTTGTTATAACTGGAAATCGTTTGTATTGTACCAGCTTTTAAAAATTGTAGTCTATATTAGATGCTAACGAAACGCTATAGTCATCTACGCAGGAAATTTGATCTAAAAATTGATGTCAAGTGTTTATTTTCACACATTTCAGGGTTTCGCAGGTATTTAGTAATGATAATTTCCCAGCAAACATACAACCATCGGCCGAATGTCGGAAAACTGCTTTTTCTGTTAGTAAATTGCTGGCACTAAAAGTTTGTGCAACGCCAATATGAATAATATACTTCACATTTTTATTTCGCACTCCTCCTATACGAAGTACTTTACCAGCATTTTATGAGCACTCCTTATTTTTGTTAATATGTTACATTTTCCTTTTGTTTCACCATCGTTGAATAAATTAATTCAACAGCAATGTTACTTTCTTCATTAATAGTTTAAAATCGATGCGATATTGTCAACTTTATTTGTTAAATAAATTTATTCAACGATGGTGAAATGGCCAAATGAGTATTTATTTTGCACCTAACCATTAATTTATTTTAATACTGGGTAAGTATAAGGTAAATATACATATGTTACATTTGAAATACTAGAGAGTGGGTATAATATAAGCACTGGCCCATCAGAAATAAATCTTGCAACTAATGCGATTATTTTGCACTTTACCGCTGCTGGGCCGGCAATTGATAACCAATAGGCCAGCTAACGGCCACGGGGACACCGGGGTACTGGCCCATTACTTTCAATGCCGGGGAGTATGTGCTTCAACAGTACTGGCCCGTATAAAAATGTTTGCTGGGTTGGGATGCCAAAACAAATTTTATGTTAAAATATTTTTACCGACCGCCAACATATATAAAGGAGATATTGTGATCATACCGATTTTGACATTTCGAGATTTCGATGGATCTCCACGAATTGAGGTCCCTACATAACGTTTTGACTATTTTTAGCATGTCTGTCGGACTGTCTGTCCGTCTGTCCGTAAGTCCGTCTGTCAGTTCGTCTGTCTGTGTACAAGGGCAGCGAAAATTCTGCTAAAAGGATTTTTATGAAACTTCATATTTAAGCTTTTGACATCAATCCCACAACAGAGAAATATTTCGAAAATTTTTTTTTACAAAAATTGCTATAATAGCAATAACTAACAACTTTTATTTGAGACGCTTTTTGATAAAACGAAAAAATTTTGAAATATTTTTCGAAATTTTTCGGCCGAATGCCGACAAACTGCTTTTTCTGTTGGGAAATTGCTGGCACTAAAAGTTTGTGCAACGCCAGTATTAATAATGTACTTCAAATTTGTATTTCGCACTCCTACTATACGAAGTTCTTTACCAGCGTTTTATGAGCACTCCTTATTTTTGATATGTTACATTTTACTTTTGTTTCACCATCGTTGAATAAATTTATTCAACGAATAAAATTGACAATATCGCATCATTCTATTGACAGCAACGTTAATTTCTTCATTAATAGTAAAACCGATGCGATATTGTCAACTTTATTTGTTAAATAAATTTATTCAACGATGGTGAAATGGCCAAATGAGTATTTATTTTGCACCTAACCATTAATTTATTTTAATACTGAGTAAGTATAAGGTAAATATACATATGTTACAATTGAAATACTAGAGAGTGGGTATAATATAAGCACTGACCCGTCAGAAATAAATCTTGCAACTAATGCGATTATTTTGCACTTTACCGCTGCTGGGCCGGCAATTGATAAACCAATGGGCCAGCTAACGGCCACGGAGACACCGGGGTACTGGCCCAGTACTTTCAATGCCGGGGAGTATGTGCTTCAACAGTACTGGCCCGTATAAAAATGTTTGCTGGGTACTAATGCCTTTTGATTAAAATGAAAACTAAAAAACGTTGATTTATTTACTGTACCCACAAACAACAATAGTAACCATTCAAACATTACATTTTCGAATCCTATATCTGTAGAATTGTTGTCTTTGTCAATATTGAAATAATTATAAAATTGCTTACTTTAAGTTTCAACGTTTAGAAAATTTCCCAGACACCAAGAAAACTTGTATTAAAGTTGCTGCTCCTTTAATTTTATTTTTTATGATGTGTTTGTGGGATGGCTGATTGTTTTAGAACGGTTCCCGATCTGCTATTAAAGTATAGATTAAGAAACAAACTTTTTTTTAACTCATGGAAAAAGCTGATCAATTAACAAATCTTAATTATGTGAGGCCAAAAGTCAACCCAATTGACAGAGCACAAACAAGAAGACGAAAATAATTTTTAAAATTTTCAATGTTTCATTTAACTGTGGTAACATCTTACAGAACTTGGTATTGCTGTCAACACTGTGGACAACGTATTGAATACTGTCACAAATTCTTTTGAAATCTTTATTTTCCCAACTTTTATTAACAGTAACATAACATCTTATTTCTATTGTGAAATTTTGTCGTAACATAACCAAAGAGTGACCATAACTATTGAAAATTTTTGCATTTAATGTCAACACATACATGTTACAAAGAGCAGATGTTGTATGCCCCTTCGGAAAAGGCCAACCATCCTTTAAATTGAATCATTAGGTGGGGAATGACAAACAAGCCGCCCCATTCTTTGTTAGCACCGCACTGTGCCACTGAAAACACCCCAACGATGATTCTATAATCTCTGTTGCAAGCCCAATGAATTGAAATGTAGAATATATTATTTTTGACGATTTAATATTGAGTTAGATACAAAAATGAATGTTCATCTTCCCACAATCAATTTCATTGATTTAGTGACAGAGTAATAATTCAACTTATAATTGTTTATTGCTAATTGTTATATATGTTAGGATCAGAATACACGTGGACGCTATGAAAGTTTTGAGATACGGGTTTACTTTTTCATAGTACTTCCCATCACGTTCAATACACTTCCTCATACGTATAAAGCACTTGTTAAAAATGTTTTCCCACTTTTCAGTTGGTACTTCTGCACAGGTTTGGTCCCAGGCTGTTAGAAAATCACCATCGTTCTTAAAATGGTGGTCTTTACGTTTATCCTTGATGAAAGAGAAGACTCCAAAATCACAAGGAGCAAAATCTGGACTATGCTGAGGATGTTTTAACACTTGTAGTCCAGAAATATTAAATAATTCTTTAGTTAGTTGAATTCGATCCGCGGGTGCATTATCTCCATGCAAGCGCCAAGTGTCAAGGTGTGAATGTGGCCGTAAATTTTGAAGAGGCTGAATCAACTGAGGCAAACAAAACTCAACGTACCACTTGGCCGCAACTGTGTTTTGCTCTTCTAGAACAATTCTCGTAATAATTATCTGATTCGAAAATGTCGAAATTCGAGCCAAAAAAGCATAATTTCCGGGAAGTTCTCATTTTTTGTTTTAATTTGAAGAAATCAGCCACTGAAGCTCATCGAATACTCGTAGAAGCTTATGGTGAAAGCGCTTCCACCGATAAACCATGTAGAGAATGGTTTCGATGTTTCAAAAGTAATGATTTCAGTATCGATGGCAATCGAGGAATTGCAGGCGCTAATCGATGAAGATTCGTGTCAATCGCAACATGAGCACGCGCAATTGTTGAATGTTGATCGATCAACAATTTCTGTGTGTTTGGCAGCCATGAGAAAGATTTACAGAGAAGGAAGATGGGTGCCGTACGAATTGAAAGAAAGAGTAATCGAGAGGCGCAAAACCATGTCTGAAATCTTGCTTTCCCGGCAAAAAAAAAAGGTTTTTTGCATCGTATTGTGACTGGAGATGAAAAGTTGATATATTTCGATAATCCAAAATGAAGGAAATCCATTTGCGACCCAGGAAAACCATCCGCATCGAGACCAAAGAGGAATATTCACGGCAAGAAAGTAATGTTGTATATGGTGGGAGCAGAAGGGTGTAGTGTATCATGAGCTATTGAAACAGAGCTAAACCATCACTACCGAACTTTACCAATTACAATTGTTCCGTTTAATCAACGCATTGAAGAATAAGCGGCCGGATTATGCAAAAGGCACGACAAAGTGATCTTCCAGCATGATAACGCTAGACCACATGTTGGAAAGATTGTGAATACCACCTTGGAAGCACTTGGCTGGGACGGTTTACCTAACCCGTTGTATTCACCAGACCTTGCTCCATCAGATTAGCACTTGTGCAGGTCGATGTCACACGGGCTTTCGGATCAGCAGTTGAACAATTAAGAAATAGAGAAATGGCTCAATGAATGGATAGCTTTGAAGAACGAGTCGGTTTTCCGTCAAGGAACTGCCAGTCAGATGGCAAAAATAATAGCAAGCGATGGCAAAAACTTTGTATAGTGTATTTTTTCATGTTTTTTCTTACAATAAAGTCTTTTCGGGAAGAAAAAAAAAACAGACCGAAATAATTCACACACCTAATACGTAAAGTTTATATTATCTGGCACATGAGCACAAAAATGTTTTCCAAACCCTGTGCTAACTGGACCCAAAAAATAATCATGGACCCAAATCGGACTTGTCGGATCCGAAAAAGACCGACTCTTCCGAAACCCTTAGTCACCATTAACGCACCGGGTTTGGTTGAAACAAATTGATAAAACATAACTCCTAATCTAATCTTATAATCCCAGTATGAAAAGTAACAGTGGCAGAATCATAATTCTTGTGTGAAATTTACTAGGGTCTGTAAATTGCTAAATCACCCTTGTGCTAAGTTACGATAAGGTCGGAAATACGGGTTTATTTGCGATGCGGTTTATCCATGTAAATATATACATCATTTTTCACGCTAAACTGTCAACGCCCGTACCTAATAACAACTGAAATATTGGTTATATTTAAATTGTGTTATAATGACGAGACCGTTTAAAATTTATTGAAATTAAAACGTAAATTGATGCCTTTTATTAATTACTCTGAAATGCATATTTACCGTACACCAATTAAAAATTGGAAAATTTATAATGCTCGGATTTTGTTTTTTAAATAAATTTTAAGCTAATTATACCGTGAAATATTTATTTGAATTGTATATAAAAATTTTATACTCTATTATTTTTTGAAAAATTTGATGTTTGAATACTATTTATTATTATGCAATATTTTATTGAATTACCGATATGTTTGAATGTAATTAGTACAACTAAATTTTAATTATTTATTAATTTTATAAATAATGTTTTATAATTATACAAATATCGGGGTACAATAGAGCGCCTAACAGAGCCAAAAGAAGGCTTGCGAAGGTTACCTTTTATGTTTTTACAAACGACCACTAGATGGCAATATTGAAATGTGTCATTACTATATACCTAAAATTTGACATTTGTTAATGTGAAATCAGTGGAGGCTTATAAATTGTGTATTGTTGACAGTGAGCGTTTAAAAAAAACAAGTTTGTGAAAAAATGGATATTACTCGTGAAGGTTTTCGTTGGATGTTTTTCTACGATTTTAACTCACCTAACTCAACAACATTGCATAGATTCGCTTCGTTCAATTTTTGGTATTGAAGCACCATCAGAAAAGACTGTTTACAACTGGTTTGCAGAATTTCGTCGTGGTCGTGCGTCCGTCAGTGATGAATAACATGAAGGTGGACCAAAATCGGTTATGATTAAAAAAAAATCGATGCTGTGCGCAAAATGATTGAAGAAGATCGACATGTGACTTACTTATCGATGTGAGATAGAAGTATCCTTCGGCATATCGCAGACTGCAATACATTCGATTCTGCATGAACATTTAGCTGTGAAAAAGATCTGTTCCCGATGGATTCCGCATAATTAGACTGAAGTTCAAAAAAAGCTCGTGTTGATTGGTGTAAGCGAATGCTTCGTTGGATGTTTTTCTACGATTTTAGTAAAGGCCTAACTCAACAACAATGCATAGATTCGCTTCGTTCAACTTTTGGTAATGAAGCACCATCAGAAAAGACTGTTTACAATTGGTTTGCAGAATTTCGTCGTCGTCGTGCGTCCGTCAGGAATGAATCTCGTGAAGTTCAACCAAAATCGGTTGTGATTCAAAAAAACATCGATGCTGTACGCAAAATGATTGAAGAAGATAGGCATGTGATTTACCGTGAGATAGAGGCATCCTTTGGCATATCGCAGACTGCAATACATTCGATTTTGCATGAACATTTAGCTGTGAAAAAGATCTGTTCCCGATGGATTTCGCATAATTTGACCAGTTCAAAAATGGCTCGTGTTGATTGGGAATGCTAAAAATTCAACCTAGGTACTGCAAAATCCGTATACAACATCGTTACAGGTGAAACTTGGATTTAATCATATGAACCGGAAACTAAGCAACAATCCACTGTTTGGGTCTTAAAAGATGAACCGAAACCCACAAAAGTTGTTCGTTCACGAAGAACTTCTAAGAAATCGCTTGTTTCTTCGGTTGTATTGGACATATCGCAACCATTCCTTTAGAGGATCGGAGAACAATTAATTCTGAATGGTATACAACAATTTGTTTGCCAGAAGTCATCGACAAAAACAACCAAAAACGTCGCATCATTTCTTCATCATGACAATGCAAGCTCTCACACAGCACGTCAAACAATTGATTATATGAAGGAGAAAAACAATCGAATTAATGTCTCATTGCCCGTATTCACCTGATTTTTCCCCTAACGACTCTTTTTTCGTTCCCCAATGTCAAACAAAAATTGCGTGGACAGCGATTTTCATCATATCAAGAACTGTTGAAGCCTTCAAAAATCATGTTTTTGAGAAACTAACTTCAGAGTGGAAAAATGCAAAAGTGTATAAATCGTAAAGGCGAATATTTTGAAAAGCAATAAAACTAAATTTGTTCCAAAACGAAAATTTTCTTTTTTGTAAAAACTTAAAAGGTATCCCTCGTAGTTGAGCTGACGTGGAGTAAAATTGTGCATACTAATAGTAATTGTTGATTGTAATTTATATAATTAATCTTACCTGTACTCTTGATTCAGGTAGATTTATTTTAAGCGCAACTTCTTCTCTCATGAAGATGTCAGGGTATCGTGTCTTGGCGAAGAGAGCTTCGAGAACGTCGAGTTGTGCGCGCGTGAAAGTGGTGCGTTCTCTTCGTTGTTTCCTGGGGTTCACTCCTGGAACACACGCCCAACCTTAGCACAGAAAAAAAGAAACTAAATCACTACTTGTTCACAAAACACTACAAAAAATACACAGAAAATATCAAAGTAAACTACAATAATAAATACCAATAATCTTACAACTTCTTATAAGTTATAAAATACAAATTAATTGTGGTTAAAATCGTACCAATATACCGAATGCGACGACTGTTGAAAACAAGATATACCGACTTTTTCTTCTCCCGTCCAAATGCTATTGGGCAGAAAGGTGCAAGTATCGGAGAATATTAGATTAATTCAAATGACTCTCAGAGACACATGCTGTAAAGTAACAACATGTGGGACAAAATCTGAAAGCTTTGCTGCTAGAAGAGGTCTAAGACAAAATCACTGCTAGTGATCCTGCTGTTTAATCTAGTGTTAGAGTGGATTATGGGACGAAGCAATACGTACGCGAAAGGAACTATCTATGATAAAAGGCATCAATGCCTTGCCTATGCAGATGACATAGCCATCCTGCCAAGAACGAAACAAGAGCTACAAAGAGTTTTTAAAAACATTGATAAAGCGGCAGGAGAAGTAGGACTGATGATAAATGAATCAAAGACCAAGTACAAGTAGCCCTCGGTTTACGCCGGTTCAATTTACGTCTACTCACAATAACGCCAGTGCGGAATCCGCCTTATAATTTCCCGATTTCTTTCACTGACTGAGAATATACCACAACTAGACTGATTTTCGATTTACGCCGATTCGATTTGCGCCGGCTTTTGTAGGAACGGAACTGCAGCGTAAGCCGAGGGCTTCCTGTACTTGGTCTTTGATTCATTTATCATCAGTCCTACTTCTCCTGCCACTTTATCAATGTTTTTCAAGTCAGAGGAAGTCAAAGAGAGCCAGAGATTTCAGAATAAAAGTTGGAAGTGGAAAAATGTACGATTTGGAAATTGTGGACAAGTTTACGTACTTGGTTGTTGTCACAAACAATAATAAAGGAGATCTAAAAACCGCAACAAGATTGGCTAAAGTCAGTAAATGTGTAGGCTCTTTATGAAAACTTTCAAAATCGAACAGTGTCAAAGTCGGCAAAAGTACGCATTTATATAACAATAATAAGACCAACAGTGATGTATGGGAATCAATTATGGATAGTGAATAATTCAAACAAAAACAGATTGAAAATATGGGAGAGAAAGTGTTGCGAAATAGTATATTGTGCAAGTAGCGCGGAATGCCATATATTCCGCACAAGAAGTTTACAAACGAGCCGCAGGCGAGTGAAGCAAATCATTCGAGTGCGGAATATGTATTCTGCGCATGTTGCTCACTATGCTGTTCATCCGATTACCATTTTTCAATAAATAAATAATCAAGAAAATACAATATAAATATGGTTAACAGCCATTAATGCGCACGCAGCCAGTACGGGAATGAAAATTTGTGGAAACTGCACATGCGTATTGCTACAAATTTATTATTTCCCGCACAACGCACATGCGCATTGGGGCGCATTTATCATTCCCGCATCGCCTGCGCGCGCACCAAGGTAACATGCGAAATTAAGCTAATTTCCTGTCAGTTAACAGTATCGAAATGAGACAGTTCCATATTAGTCGTAGGAAAAATTTATGGTGTTTCGTAGAACTAATGAAGAAATAAGTGTAAACTGTAAACTAAATACAAATCTCGTAATGACTTTATTTTTAAAGTTTTCTGCTCTTTCTTCTTTGGGCACTATCAGTCAGGTTGACTTTTGGCCTTACTCACATAAGCCCTCTATCTCGATCTATTCATTGTCATTTTCTATTTATTCTATTTATAATCTATGCAAGTCAAATAAATAAATATGAATGCCAAATTTTAGCTCTCCAGGTTCAGTAGTTTGGCCATAGTTTCTACCGTACAAGCAGATGTACAGACAAAAAGACAGACAAACTTATGGTTGGTTTATATACGGAACAAGAATAAGGAATAGGAAATAAGAATAGTACACAAGAATAAAAAATATTAAACCGTTTATATAGGACATAACATTTCGTCGCTGCGCCTGCGTACTTGCGTTGGCCTGTGTTTAACGTTTGTCACTTGACAGGTTCTGATTCATAAAACCTTTTAAAAAATTTCGTTTATTACCGTTAAAAACATTTTATTGTTGTCTACAACCCTCTGATCACAACTGAAAAACATCTGTTGACCAAACTTTATTACGGCAGACATTTTGATTACTGTGCGCAGGCTTATCGTGTCTTATTCTTGAAATAAGAATAAAAATGTTGAATGTTACCAACTATTCTTATGTTTAAGTTAAATTTCATTCCTACATAAACCGGGGGCAGCCATGTTTTAACATCTTGTGCACTATTCTTATTTCCTATTTCTTATTCTTGTTCGGTATATAAACCAAGCATTATAAGTGACGGTATAAGAATTTCTTATGCATACCTATGAAACCCTAAAAACCATTCGTAAAACCAAAAATAAAAAACATTTGATTTAGGAAGCTTTGAAATGTAATTCCTTTAAAATCTCAAATGTAATCTAACACATACTAATTAGAAAAAAATCCCCATCTATCTCTATACCATGACAAGCAACTATAGAAAATAAAATTTACCGATGTCCACCAAAGCTGGTAGCGCATAATTAAGTAATTTATATTTAAACTGTTAAAACCAGTAGCAGGTCATAACTTGTAGTTCTCATACCCGACGGCAGATATCGTGGCCTGCCATGATATTTTTTATTCTTTACGGTAACTGTTTATTGGGGATTAAGCGAACCAGGACCCAATGTCATATTAGGATAGGGACGTTATTTCGATTCGGTTACCAATTTATTTTGTGGGAGGATTATCTATCCGTCACAGTGGTCCGTCATATGTATTTAGTTTATCTTTACTGGGGATATAAATATTTTATTCGAACGAATAACATATTTTCAAACAAAATTGGTTTTTAGAAATGTATTGAAGGCAAAATAAAATAGTTTTTACGAGATGTTGAGAGTCTGATACCCTTTTCACACTAGATCTTTAAGACGAGTGAACTTAAAGTTCCCCGATGTTTAAGATCGGTATGCTTTCACACTTGATGTTTAAATCTCTGGTGCTGTCATCAGCTACAGTAATTTTGTCCTTAAGTTACCGTCATGAAATTAACAGTTTTGACCTGTCTGCGCAGACGCACATTTTGAATTATTATAAACAATTAAGAATATTTCATTTCATTCTACAATAAAGGCACTACAATAAAGAATATATTACACCTGTATTAACATGTAAGTCGATACATTTTATCTCAATTATTGTAGCTCTGTATTTTATTAAACACATTATTAAAATAAATAATTTTATTATAACAATAAGTATAAACTTCTTATAACGTCGATATAATACAGTATTCTTGTTTATGATAATATAAAATGTTGACAGCACAAATTCAAGGAGTATTTTTTTATAATAGAAATTAAGTTGGTAATGCGGGCGAAGTTTAAGACGCAGATCTCTGTCTTAAACATCGCTTGTATTTAACCGAGGCCATACGGTTTCACATTAGCGTTTAAAGATACATTCACTTTAACATCCGATCTTAAAGATCTAGTGTGAAATGGGTATTACCAAATCTATTGGAAATTGACAAGTAATAAGAATAAAAATATTTCTATTAGTACATCTACACAGTGACGGACTTTCGCCTTAGACAAAAAAGACATTTGTCTTGGGCCCGTAATTTTCAAAGGCCCGGATTTGGGAGGTGAAGACCTTTTTTTTTCTCTCTTCACTTGGATTTGGGAGGTGAGAACCTTTTTTTTCTCTCTTCACTTGGATTTGGGAGGTGAAGTCCTTTTTTTTTGCTCTTCACTTGGATTTAGGAGGTAAGGATCTTTTTTTGTTTTTTAAAAAAAACATAGGTTGAGGGCCCGTAAATCAAAAATGTCTTGGGCCCGGCGAAGGCTCAATCCGCCACTGCATCTACAATCATCTAGGACAGTGTTTCCAATCGTTTTACTCTCATGGCACATTTTCCAAAGAAGAAAAATTTCGCGGCACACCTACGTAGTCATAGAAGAAGAAATTTATATCGCTAGTTTTTTACCGACCACCAACATATATAAGGGAGGTATTGTGATCATACCGATTTTGACATTTCGAAGTTTCGATCGATATCCACGAATTGAGGTCCCTATATAACATATTGACTGTTTTTAACATAATGTCTGTCGGTCTGTCTGTCTGTCTGTCTGTCGGTCCGTGTACACGTGCAGAGCAAATTCGGCTGAAAGGATTTTTAATTTCATATTTAAGCTTTTGACATCAATGGCATGAGTTGATCAACTTTTGGTAAAAATTGGTTAACTATAAATAGGAGTTTACTCGTGTTGGTTTTAAGATTTTTGCGAATATTTCAAAACGGAGTAATATTTAGAAAAAAATTATTTAACAAAAGTTATTTTAAAAAATTATTTAAGCGGCCATCCCCCTTCCCTTTTTGGGAAACACTGGTCTAGGAGAAAAAAAGTGAATAATGGAAGATGTGGGAAGGACAGACATTAAATAAATAATAAAAGAAAGCGATAGAACGCGAAGTATGGACAGGGCGAAACAAAACAGAAACATTTGTTGACATTTTGTTGATATTTTATTTCTTGCCAGTGTGCACTTGTTTTCTTTTTAGGGTTTTGTAGGTATGACCACCAAAACACCTTTATAACGTCACTCATGTGTCTGACTGAGTGTTTGTCTGTCTGTCTGTCTGTTTGCCCGTCTGTACGGTAGAAATTGTAGCCAAACGGATTAACATAGAATGTTGAAATTTGGTATGTAACTCTTTGACCCATATAGGAAAAATATTGAGAGTTCAAAAAACATATCCCCAGATAAATATATACAAATATGTAATTAATGAAAAAAATAACTCTTTTTTTTTAAATTTTGATTGGGGTTAAATGAATACATGGATAAACAAACAATTTTTTTTTGATTTATTTTTTTTATTATAGGATTTTTGCCCAAAATATGTAAAAATCATTTGTCCCTCACCCTATTTCACGGGTTGAACTAAAATTTTGAAAAAATCTTGATAATGTACATTGCTGGGAACCGGAATAGTTCAACAGGAATTTTAGATCAGATTATTTTTTCGCAAAACATAGATTTTTTTGTCATTGAAAAAAATCATTATTTTTCAAAATTTATTGTGATATCAAAAGAAAGCTCTTTAGACGTAGATTAAGAAAACCAGTGGCGAAGGGAAACCTCCGCTAGACTCGCCCTCCCATAAAAAAAAATATTTAAAAAAAATGTAAATTAAAAAAAAATATTTTTTTTTAAATATTTAGATAAATCTTCAAAAATACATCAAATTATGTTCTATACAAATTTTGGTCCAAGGCTTGCTTTACTAGTTACGAATTAATTATCATGACCATGGAAACGTTACATATAAGTATGAAAAAATTGAGACTTGGAAAAATTTTAAATAATTTTACAAAAAAATTTCTAATTTTTTCGTTTTATCAAAAAACGTCTCAAATAAAAATTATTAGTTATTGCATTTATAGTAACTTTTGTTCAATAAATTTTTTCGAAATATTTTTCTGTTGCTAAAATCGACACGAGTAAACTCCCATTTCTAGTCAACCGATTTTCATAAAAAACAATAGGGTTCTTCCCATTTAATAGGAGAATTTTTTAGTACCAGAACGAACCCTTTAAGTTAAACCGTTTTTGAGTTATCGTGTATACACACAAACACACAGACACACACACACACATACGGACGGCACTTCGAAAATAGGTTTTTTGGATTCCCTGGACCATGAAACGTAAAAATCTCGACATCGAAAATTTTCGCGATTACAATACTTGCCCCTTATATGTTAAGGTCGGGCAAGTAAAAAGGTACTCCCTCCGTTCCAAAATAAGTGTCCGATTTAGGAATTTTATTTGTTCCAAAATAAATGTCCAATTTCATAAAAAAAAAATATGCGAAGGGATATGTAACGTATATTTTCACAACTAAACTAAATGTGAGGAAGCTTGTAATCGTTGCCTCTTCTATGAAGCATGGTCAATTCCATACACTTCTGCAGAGTAATGAAACAATTGTCTAGTTTTTCGCGGTTATTTCATCCCATGTTTTATGCACGGCCGCAATGAGTTCATCAACACTGGACGGGGACTCTTTATGTTGTAATGAATGGCGTTAAAGAAACCCAAATCGAGGACTAATTTAAATAAATAACTACTGATACATTTAATTTCATTATTTCAATAATCCATTAAAAAACTAAAATCGGACACTTATTTTGGAACGAAAGGAGTTTTTATTATTATTATTTTTTTTTAAATAAGATTTTTTCCAAAAATGCAATAAAAAAAACTTATTCCGCGCCCTTCAGCCGAAAGGGGGTTAACTAAATATCTGAAAAAATTCTGAGTAATGTATATTGATTTAACCCGGAAACATACTAGAGGAATTTTTGATCAGATTTCAGTTTTGGAAAATATTGCAGTTTTTGTGACAAATATTAAAAAATCGAATAGTCGTTGGAAAATTTTGCGTTGTTTGCGCAAAGCTTATTTTGCATTGTGATCGTAGAAAAACTAAATTTATAATTCATCCTACGAACAGGAAATCTCGGACTTTTAGGACCTACTGTTCGATTCTGATAAAATATTCAAAAAGTGTCCATTTTTTAATGAAGCACGTGTTTTAAAATAAATCCTGCAAGATGCACGGTTTAATCCTGACGCAGCTGTACGATATGTGAGGCAACGTCAACTGTAGCGGGCTCCGCGAGAAGTACAGCAGGCTGGGCTGGCACTGGTTTCAAGCTTCCCTTTGTGTCTTCCACACCAGACCGGATTATAATGTCAAAACCCTCGGGCTACAGCCACACTGAATAAAATATACGACTCGAAAACTAACGTCAATTTTATATGAGATGTTATGAATCTCATGTTTTGCACCGTCAACGTTCACTGTTCATTTCTTCCATAATATGTCAACTCTTTGTTAACTTATCTTTTGGTTTATTTGTAATGTGCAAGGACGGGATTTTATAGCTTGTTTTTGGGTGCCATATTTGGTATTAATGCACCTAACATTCAAAACACTTTTTGCTTTGACAGATAAATTTATTTCACTATATTATAAAATGCATCAACAGAAGAAAGAGTTCTAGTCCAGGGGTCGGCTACCTGCCGCTCCGGAGCCGCATGCGGCTCTTTTAGAAAATATTGTGGCTCTTTGAAAATTGGCCGGTTTTTATTTCAATATACAGTGGAACCCCGCCATTCGTACACAATTCGTTCCAGAAGGTAGTTCGAATGGCGATTTGTACGAATGACGAATAATAAATTGGATTAATCAGTTCTAGATCCATAGATGATCGTTTATTTAAATCTATAAAAACAATAAATTAACAGTACTGTACATGAAATACATAAATAAAAATTTAACTGCACTTTTGTACTTAAGTGAGCTGATGGCGTAAGTAGAATATGGAGAGGAGGAAGAGGGATGTTGATGTTACTGTTTGGAATTGGAGTCACTTTCCATAGAAACATCCGGTAACATCCCTTCAGGTGTTTTCTCTCTTTCTAGTGTTCTTTCTTTTTTCAGTCTTTTTGCGCTAGAAGAATCTTGGGATTCTTTCTCTAAAAACCTGTCCAATATTGTCTACCTTTGACGATTTTTCAGAATTATTCTAAAATGGTCAATAACATTTTCGCGTGGCGTCGACCACACGCTGTCCGAATAGCGGGCAAGCGTACGAATAACGAGTTGAATATTACTTGAATATCGAGTTGTACGAGTAGAGAGGCGGACGAATGGCGGGGTTCCACTGTAATTTATATTTTAATTTCCAACTTTCTGCCTGTACTATACAGGTTTTGTATTGTTCAGGATGTTTTACGGAACAATTCACGCCCGGTAATTCCCCGACTTGCTGCATATTCCCTTTTAGAAGAAGTAATTTCTGATGAATGATATACGTGCAGAAACATTTTTACATTTTATTAATTTTCAAAAACATAAGGACAATAACAACGTTATTAATGCATTTTTTTTGCACAAACTATTGTTAACATGCAAGAATCTTTTGGAAAAAGATTTAAAGAGTTTAGAAAATAAAAAGCTACACATTTTTTGACAATTGAAGCAGATATGCAGCAATTACATTTTTCACCATTCCCGTTGATTAATCAGGTACAATTTGAACTTATTAGATTTCAAATCCAAAGATTTATGGAATAATATATTCTTAAAACTTAATTCTGAACTGGAAAGTTTAGAAAGAGAAAAGTGCATTTTATTTTCCCAGCATAAGTGGACCGATATTCACAATCTTCAAAATGTAGATAAAGTTGTTTTCGAAGCTTGGAACGGTTATTCAGAATCGTTCAATCATTTAAAGAAAATATGCTTTTGGACTACTGACAATTTTAGGATCCACATATTACTGAGAAGTCTTTTCACATATGTAATTAATAAAGAGTCAATTAAGAAGTAATCTTACTGACCTGAAACTTGAGTGCTGTCTTAAGTTAAAGATTTCTGAATATTCACCAAATATTGAAGTCTTATCGAACACTATGCAAGAGCAATCGTCCCATTAAATAATTATTATATTGTAATATACTGGCATGTGCAATAGATATCACAAATTAAATGTATAAGTAAATATTAATTTATTTATATATTATTTATAGATATTTTCAAGTATCGAAAGGAAAAATGAATATATTTTCTATAAAACGTAAAAAAAAAATTATTTTTATAATAAATTGAGCGTTTGTCCAAAGTGAGAAAATAATGGGCAGTACATTTGATAATAAAAGTTTTTTTTTAAATGTATATTTTATTGAATAAAAGGTGAAAAACGAACGAACTTATATAACAACCCAATGTTTAGTCCCAAGAGAAAATAATGCATACTAATTTTAATGCTAAAATTTTAACAAGTAGCAATTAGTGTTACGCGTTCTAAAATAAATAAAATAATTCTTGCTTGGGGGCGTAGGGTGCAGTGAAATGACTGTGGTGTTGAAAGTCACACATAGAACAAACAGGGGTAAGCTAGACTAACATCAGACCCTCTCAATTTCTCTGCGCAAATACAACTCTCCCGCGCTACATAACAAATTGGTTTGAGATTTCAAGCCGGAAAAAACGACACATATGTTTTAGGACACGCATTTTCACATAAGTTAATTTGGACAAATTGGGTAAATATTTACTCTTAAGACCCTATTAAATTTTTTTCTAATGTGTATATTTTTTAGTATAATGTATACTATTTTTTGTATCTTATATAAAGGAATACAGTGTCAAGTTGCAATAGGTCCAGGTTCTGCAGGAAAAACCGTACAGAAACTCAATCACAAGCCTCGCCATCTACCTTCGTATAGGTCACTTTTGGTGGAACCATGGATACCACCGAATCACGTCTGAAAAACGTCATATTTGCTCTTTTTTGTAATATGAACACTCTCTGAAATGCGGGCGATCTTCCCCAGAACATAATTCCATATCGTACTAACGAGTGGAAATTGGAAAAGTAAAGAGTTCTAATTTATTACGTTTAGCATCCGCATTCCATAGAGTATCCTATTTAGCTTTATACATTAATTTGCATTGACCATTGACGATGACAACTAATGTGCACGCCGGGAATCTTTGTTGAAAAAGCTTCTGGAAGAATATCTGTTGAGTCGTACTTAATTAGTTTTTGAACGACCAGTTTTAAAAATTATAACTACTTGGAGTTGTTTATTGTAAATTTATTTTTCTGTGTCCACCCAAGAAGAGTATTATAGAGTTGGCTGGCATGATTATTTAAATTTAAATTGCTGGATTTTTTAATTTTTATCAAAAAATTGCTATCATCGGCGTTAGACATTAATTCCATCTGAAATGGAAGAGCATCAAGAATCTTGGGGAGATCTTTAACATATAGACCGGGAGCTCATGACATTTTTGGTCTCCGATTTCATACAGCATGCCTTTTGGAGGAGAGAATATTTACCCTGTGACAACAAAAAAGGGATGGTACTAAACCCCTGCACGCTTTCCGGTCATAGGGAAAATTGCATTTCCACTTGCACAAAATTTTTGTGTTTTTCTCTGATTTAATATTGCTTGCTCTTTTGTCAAAAAAAAGTTATAACAAATTTAAAGTCTTTTAATTATAGGCATGCTGTATGAAAACGCGGAAAATCATATTTTTTTATTACAAGATCACATGATCGTTTGAGCCCTTTGGGACCCTCCGAATCGCATGCATATATTTAAAAGACTTTAAATTTGTTATAACTTTCTTTTGACAAAAGGGCAAGCAATATTAAATCACAGAAAAGCACAAAAATTTTGTGTTTAAGTGGAAATGCTATTTTCCCTATGACCGGAAAGCGTGCAGGGGTTTAGTACCATCCCTTTTTTGTTGTCACAGGGTAAATATTCTCTCCTCCAAAAGGCATGCTGTATGAAATCGGAGACCAAATCATGAGCTCCCGGTCTACTAGAAAATAAATTTTATTTGATAACAATTTATAAAATTGTTAGCGTAGGACATTAATTCCACCTGAAATGGAACAGCATCAAAAATCTTTGGGAGATCGTTAACATAGATGTTAAAAATCGATGCTCCGGTGATGGATCCTCGCGGAATTCCAGTGTTGAGAACAATGACATCCGAAAGAACAGAATATGACTGACCTGACTGAATGTTTACTTGAATTCTACGGGACCAATTATTGGTGCTCCTTAATTAGACACAGAAGTTCATTACTCAAGAAAAAAAGGGTACTTTTGCTCAAGAAACCACTAATTTACCATGTTAAATGCTTATGGTCCACATTTGTTAGTGTTAGATCCAGTATACAAGCATATGCATTTGGAATACAAGATATTGAGAAAGATTTGATATTTCACAGTACAGAATGGATGTCTGAATGAAACGATATGACAACACAATTGATACTTTTTATAGTATATAAACCTTTTTATCTCTCTCTCTGGAAGGATTTTTGTAAACCAAACCTCCCATATTGAATATAGTCGATGGGTTTTCTTTATAAAACGAATATATCTGCGTCTGTGAATTATTTTGCTGGAGGAGAGGATTGTTGGTGACCGCTAGTCGCTCGCCGCTCGCCGCTGGCCGCTATCCACTAGCCGCTAGCCGCTGCTGTAGCGTCTGCCAGGATGGTGGCGATCGCTGAACGGCGTTCTTTAATCCGGATTTAGCTTGTCACGACCACGGCTGCACTGAGAGATAAAGATACGCTATGTGTGTTCACTCTCATACGAGAAACAGTGTTGTACACACAAATTACAACAAGGGGCAATTACTAATCTGAATTACAAAAAAATCTTTACCTCAAAACAAAAGTATGAGCCATATCGTGACTACTATACCAATGAAGTGGTAGAATATTTTGATTAAAACACATTAAAATATAGAGATGAAATTTTTAAGAAGAGTTAAGATTGTCACTAAACTTGACATAATAAGAAGTGAAACAATACGAGAAGAGCTACAGATAGAAGCAGTAGAAAAAACAATAGACAGACAGAAATTAAAATGGTATGGACACATCACAAGAATGAAGCAAGAAAGACCGACAAAAAATATATGGCTAGTCAGAACTTCAGGAAGCAGACCAAGAGGAAGACCTCATAAAACATGGAACCAAACAGAGTCACAAATCCTAGATAAAAAAAGGACTGACATGGAAAGAAGCAGAAAATAAGACACACAATAAGACAGAGTGGTGCAACCTCTACACCGAATGGTAGAAGAGGTTTCTGACTATATATATATAGTATTGGCCATAAAGATTGCAACTTTTAACATATTTCAATTTTTCAAATTTTAATAATAATATTGGAAAATAAGTACTCTTAGTTCTATAATTTAATCATATTTTATCTGTTACATCAATCAATAGTCAAATAATCTGACTCACAGATTAATAATAAATTATTTCTTCATTTTTGCTTGGACAAAAATATTGCAACTAGTTGAATTTTCTTGTTATATGCAGGTTTTATCCATAAATAATATGTTGTGCACAAGTAATATTTCAATTTATATTTGTCAATCATGGGTCGTAGTAAAACTGTTTCAAGTGAAATTAGAAACTTAATAATTTCTGGTTTTAAATACGGGCTGCTGCAAAATGTGATTTCACAAAATTTAAATGTTTATAAATCTACTGTGTCGCGAATTATAAAACGATTTCGAGAAGAAGGTACGTTTGAAGTTTAAAAAATTCCAGGACGGCCACGAAATACTACAAAATGAACTTATAAAAAAATTATTTATTTATCTACCAATAACCCCTTTCTGCCATCGGAGAAAATTTTGGACCTTTTGCCACAAATGGATCAAGAAAACATCTCAACAAGAACTATTCGCAGAAGATTAGTTAGTGAGGGTCTTTTTAGTCGCCGTCCTGCTAAAAAACCACTTCTATCCAAAAAGAATGTGAAGGCCCGATTAGAATTTGCTAAAAATCATATTGACTGGACTGTGGATCAATGGAAAAAAGTTATTTTTAGTGATGAATCTAAGTTCAATTTGTTTAAAAGTGATGGTGTAAGTTACGTTAGGAGGCCTGCTAATAAAAGATTAGTTCAAAAATACACCTTGCTAACAGTTCAACATGGCAGAGGTGGTGTGATGGTAAGAAGCTGTTTCTCGGGATATGGTATGGGTCCTCTATACCACATTGAAGGAATAATGGATCGATTTAAATATATAGACATCCTTCAGAATGTTATGGAACCTTATTCTGATGAGTTCATGCCTTTAAAACATATTTTTCAGCATGATAATGACACAAAACATTCTTCGAAGTTGGTCAAAGAATGGTTCGAGGATTCAAAAATTAACGTAATGACTTGGCCGTCACAGTCACCCGATTTAAATCCAATAGAAAACCTTTGGGAGATTGTCGACAGAAAGATTAGAAACAAAACGCATTAAAATATTGAAGATTTGTTTAAAGCTTTGCAGGGTGCCTGGTCTAATATTGATAATGAAATGATCACGAAATTATTAGAATCAATGCCGAAAAGATGTCGGGAAATTATAAATACTGGTGGTTACTATACAAAATATTAAAAATTATCTGTTGATAATAATTCATTTTCTTAATTAATAAAAAAAAGATTTTTTTAAGAGTAGTTGCTATCTTTATGTCCAGGTAAAAATAATAAATACTATAAAAAAAAAATAGAATTTACTGTTAAAATTTATTTTTTTACTATAATATATGTAGAGGATTGTTAAAGGTAAGAATTATATTTTTTAATTTTAAAAATATTGAATAGAATAAAAATAAAAGAGGATTATCAAAAGTTGCTATCTTTATGGCCAATACTGTATATATTTCACGATTTGTGCCTGTATTTATATTTATTACAGCAGGATAAGAAAAACGTAGTAGTTATCTTCGATGAATCTCTATATATATATATATATATAATACTACGTTTTTCTTATCCTGCTGTAATAAATATAAATACAGGCACAAATCGTGAAACTCCTCAACAGACGAAACTAACCGACATCCTTCTAAAAGTAGCTGGAATTAAATGGAAATGGGCAGGCCATCTCTCTAGAACAATAGAAGACAGATGGACCCAACGGATTCTGGAGTGAAGACCATGGATACATAAACCGAGAGAGACCGCCCAGTCGTTGGGCTGATTACCTAAAGCGTTTATCTACGAACTGACTGCAATAAACTGCAAGGAAATTTTTATGAGAGAATTACATCCACCAGTGATTTCCAATGGTTGAAGAATGATGTATTGAATCAAAGACCAGATGATTACCAAATCTACATATATATATATATATATATATATGAAGCTGGAAGCCTTGAAAATAGGTGCAAATAGCACTTCAAATGACAAAATACCAACAACATTTATCTTATATTGCTGTATTGAATCTAAATGCAGACAAAAATGCTTAAATTCGTCAACAGTTGAAACTAACAGACATCTTTGTAAAATTAGTTAACATGAAATGGAAATGGGCAGGCTGTCTAGCTAAATCAACAGAAGACAAATGGACCATGCACATTCTCGAATGGGGGACATGGACAGATGAACTTAGCTGAGGAAGACTATCCACTTGCTGGACTAATGATCTAAAGCGTACATCTACAAACTTGCAAGAAGCTCAGTATAGTGAAAATTGGATTTTTTTAAGGTAAGCCTATACCCAGCAGTGGATTCAAACGGTGGAAGGTTGGATACATTATAGGTCTGACGCTTACCAAATCTACATATATATGAAAAACTAGAAGCCTTGAAAATGGGTGCAAACAGCTATCATTGATTTGTGCCAAAAAATTTAACTATCCTTGAAAATTATAACCTTAAATTGGTAGTTACAATTAGAAACAAGGAAATCTTTAGGAGGATATGTAAGAATTAGAAATTAGGAATTATTAAAGCAAACTACTATACTTTTATCACATAATGTGACAACTTAGATACAGTTAAAATTAATACCTAAGTAATAATGGAAAGACGTATTAAAAGTGTTATCCTGAGACGCAGGAGGATTAATTTACGCAGCAAAAGCATGCATCAAAAGTAACAGATATTGTGAGAAGGATTTGTCAACTCAGATGAAGTTGGGCAGATGGACCGAAAACAGTTGAAGTAAAAACTATGACCAGATAAATAATCGGAAAGCCTTAAGTTAGGCCACAAGAAAAAATATACAGGACTGGATGACACAACTCACTAATAGAAGATCCAACGACATAGTTGACAACAGGGGCGCACACAGATTTTTGGCTTGGGGGGTCCAATTATACATAATTTTTATAAACACAGGACAAAATTTCAATTTCACGTGAAGAGAAAAATAAGGTCTTCCCTTCTAAATTTTAAGTGAAGAGCAAAAAAAATGTCCTCACTTCTCATAGTATGGGGGGGGGTCCGGACCCCTTGGACCCCCCCATGTGTGCGACCCTGGTTGACAATAATGATGATCAACACAAAAGAAGATAGAAAGTAAGAGGAATAGGAAGTAATACATTGTAATACAAGAAAATAAGAAACTAGAAGAACACATCTTAGTTGAAGACGGTTTCGTATTTGTATTTCCCTGCAAGGGAGCATTAAGGTTTTCGTAGACCCTAGATCCCCTTATTTCGACTCCGATGAATATTTACGTTTTCATAATTTATTGTTTAATAAACCTATTCATATATTTTTAAATTTCAATTTATAATGAAACATTACTTTAAGAACGTTTGTGGATTGAGCAGTAACGGAAGCGCGTTACGGAAACGTATCGCTCTCGCTGACCATCACATTCGACCGCACTCCGACACGTTACATACAGTACCGTAATGGGAGAATATATGGTGTGCTACATCAGTTGGTCGTACTGCGCATGGGTATTGTGTTTGCCTTAGTTATACGCAATTTCTTTAGAATAAAAATACTTGAGCAAACAAAATTCGTTCAAACAGATTGAATATGTTTTTAAAATTTATTTATATTATTTTATTGAACAATATACGATTCGACATATTTAGAATTATCAAGTAATGTAAAAATCTTTTTAAAATTTAGTTTTAATCTACGAGAAAATTGAAAATACAAACATTATGTAGATTGTTGCGTTATTGAATTATTAGTTTTTCATGTTTGTTTCCAACTCTACGCCTATGTTAAGTTTCTTATTGGTATGATATGGGCAGGACCTCAACTTCTGTGCTATAACTTCATGAAGATAAAGATTCTGCTCGGTCATGCTGTTACAATGGACGCTAAGGCGCAGTAGGCATAAGAATACGACTAATGATTAAGGATCAAAGGAGGTTATGCCCATGGAGATTTAGATAAAAGACTGATCCTCTAGAATTGGACTTCTATTTAAATTTTTTCGCGGGGTATCTTTTGTATTCTAACAACAAAACTATGTGAAATCATTTTGCTAAAATACGAATATTTAAGAAAATTCTCGAAAATTTAATTCCTTTGAACTTTGCACATCTGGATTGGATCCAGATGGGAAGTAAAAAGAAGAAAAATATTTGAATATAACGGCTACTCAACAAGGGAGATATCTATAAAGAGGTTGGCAGGAGAAGATGTGACACAGGAAATAACAGATAGAATGAGGAATATTCAAGGACAAGAAAGAAGCGAGAGCCTAACAAATTCAAGATATAACAGCAAATACGTAAAGACTTGGACGATGCAGATACCAGAGTACCTAAAAACAAAAATGAACGGAGATAAGAAGAAAATAATAGCGAGATTTAGGTGCGGAAATGAGGAAAGGGAAAATGAATACAGGAGAAAGGATGAACAAAGAATGGTTGTGTGGAGAGGAAAGAGAAACCATGGAGCAGATACTGAAGAATTGCAGAGAAATGAAATTTAAAGAAGTGACAAGAAAAGACGTGCTGTGTGATTTAGGTCAAGGATGGACATGGATGGAAGTGGTCTTGGAGAGAAGAAGGGATTTGAAACCAAGATACCTTAGTTAGTAATAATTATAGTTTTTATTTTGAAATATAAAGGTAATCAATGTAAATATGTAGATTTAAACCCAAACGTATATAAATAAAGTATTATCTATCTATGAAGTTTCATAAAAATCCTTTTAGCCGAATTTGCTCTACACGTGTACACGGACCGAGTGACAGACAGACAGATGGACAGACAGTTGAAATAAAAGTTGTTAGTTATTGCTTTTATAGCAACTTTTGTTAAATACATTTTTTCAAAATATTTTTCTGTTAAATATTCTCAAAAATCTTAAAATCAACACGATTAAACTCCTATTTCTAGTCAACCGTTTTTTACCAAAAGTTAATTAACTCATGCCATTAATGTCAAAAGCTTAAATATGAAGTTTCATAAAAATCCTTTTAGCCGAATTTGCTCTTCACGTGTACACAGACAGACGGTCAGACGGACAGACGGACAGACAGACAGACAGACAGACAGACAGACAGACAGACAGACAGAGAGACAGACATCATGTTAAAAATAGTCAAAACGTTATGTAGGGACCTCAATTCGTGGAGATCCATCGAAATCTCGAAATGTCAAAATCGGTATGATCACAATACCTCCCTTATATATGTTGGCGGTCAGTAACATAGCTCTGGACTCATTGAATATTCGGCCCTCCATTAAGTCGAATCTTATTTTATTTAAAACACCGGCAATATTGACATTTTCTAAAGTGTGCTTACTATTAGCAAAAGTCTTATGTGGACCACATAAATTTTGAGTTTGATACGAATTGTAAGGAGACAATGAATGAGATAGACAGATACAATTTTAAGGGGCAAGTTCTCATGCATATAAAACTTATCCATATCTCATTTCAAAACATTTTGTTTATTTTTTTTTATTTCCAAAATCATGGTTATAAAATCGGTATAAAATTTTATAACCTAAAATGGTGATAATCAAATTCAAAAATTCTGAATTACAATCTACTTAAAATATAAATTGTCGAATTTATGACATTATGAATTTACGAAAACAAGAGTTTCTAAATTTAATATCTTTAATATATCGAGGGTGAAGGTGTTCTATATTTAACTGGTATAGTTTCAAACTTTTAATCTTCGTTTATGTTTCAGATTAAAATATAAATCTGAACTACATAAATTCAGAGCTAAATTAAAGATCTTTAAGATTGTATCTTTAATACAGATAATCATTTTTAAGGATTTTGCGATAAATATGATTTAAATTAATAACTGAAACTGATGAAATCAAGAAGAGAAACGTACGGGGCAATAAAGCATGCATTACAAAAGAGGCACAACAGTTTAGGCCTTTTTTATATAAAACTGGTAATCTAAAATAAAAAAAGTTACAATCCACACATCAAAATTTGCAGAAAATTTTAGCTATCTAAATGTAAATAAATAAACTGCATTATAGGCGCGATCTTGTAAACTAGGGGTGTCAAACTCATTTCAGCCCCAGGCCATTTTTCAAACAAAATTCCTGCGGGCCGCACGGTATGTATTTATATTATTACTCATTCTGTTTTTCATTTTCCACCATTTTTCTGAATATACATCTGAAGGAAATAAAGAAATAACTAATACAAAACTGATGGTGTTATGAATGAAATTCATATTATAAACTAAAAATTGATGTGAAGTGTGAATATTCACACATTTCAGGGTTTCGCAGGTATATAATAAGTGAAGGCGGTATGCTGAGTGTGTAGGACAAATTTTACTGTATAGTAATCACGGCAAAATGAACGATATTTTTAAAATAATTTATCGTCTGTTAATCATATAATAAGACTGGTTATTAAATTTACGGTCATAACAATTAAATACAATATTTGTCAAAATATAACTAGAATTTTGACAAAATAATTTCAACATAATAAAAATGCAAAAAAAACAGAAAAAATAAAATTCACTCCGTACTCGAACTCGAAACCCTTCGTTTTCCAGCCAGTTTAAGAGTGCTCTAACGCATGTAGCCATCGCACGCCATGCATGTGAGTGTCTTACATTGGTATAACTTTTGTACTTTGTGAACCAAAAACCACAAAAAATGCGTTATTTTCCAAAAACATAATCTGATCAAAAATTCCTGTTGTACTATTTCGGTTCACACCAATATACATTACTTAGAATTTTTTTAGATTTTTAGTTTAAACCATCTGGGCTACAGGGTGTGGGACAAAATTTTTTTTGCACATTTTTGGCAAAAATCGCATCAAAATAATTTATTTTGCAAAAATAAAAATTTGATCGTTAATCCACGTACTAAGGGCTTTATTTTGATAAAGAATTTAAAAAAAATATTTTTGTTTTCGATGAGCACATATTTGTTTATATTTTTAGGGGGGTATGTTTTTTAGATGTTTTAGTATTTTTCCTATGTGCGGGTCAAAGAGTTGTATAAGCATGCCAAATTTCAACTCTCTAGGTTTAGCCGTTTGGCTACAATTTTTACCGAACAGACAGACAGACAGACAGACAGACAGACAGACAGACAGACAGACAGACAGACAGACAGACAGACAGACAGACAGACAGACAGACGACAAAATGACGGTATAAGGGTTTTTTGGTCATACCTACAAAACCCTAAAAATGAAGTTTTCTGCTTGAAATATAACAATATTAAAATACATATTTTCTGATTTTTGTGTTTTTATTTGAAAGTTATATTTACAATACAGTTGTATTGAGTTGTATAGAGCTTTGTGTCATGTTTTGATATTGTATCTGATCGTATTGTAAACTTTTGTTGTTCTTTTATTTTATTTACGATTCGTCCAATATTTTTACATAATAGTATACAAATATTATAAATGCTTTATATTTTTAAACACCTACGATTACAACAAAAGAGCTGTTTGTATTTCAAAAAGGAAAAAATTAAATGTATTTTGTTAAATGGAAGTGAGTTGAACAATGTTTTGAATAGGAAAAACACAGACATATAAATATACGAGTATATGTGTGTGTGTATATGTGAGTCCATATGGATATATGGACTCTATTACAAAGTTATCTTGTCTTTCTCATTTTCTTCTAGCCAAAGAAGCAGCTATAAATGGCTCCCTGTTAAATATTCCTCTAAACAGTAATGAGATTATGTCAATCTTCAAATCTTCCATATACAACCAATGGTAACAAGAATACATAGATTCTCTACAGTTCACAGGATCATACTATGGTCAAATTCAACCTCTTCTTTATCCATCTTAGATTTAATTACACTTTCTATCCATATTATCTGCATAGAATTATTATGGTTTCGTCTCCTTTTTGTCCGTGTGATAATTTGTCTGTCAGCGATTCGAACTATTTATTGTTTGAATGCCCAATTCATTTACGCAATCGTAACTTATTCATACAAAATTTAGTTGTCCAAAAAATATCTTTACCTACCAATATTCAGACGCTTCTTGCTACTAACTCTCTAGATATTTATGAAATTATTTATAACTATATTAAAGCAGTTATCTAGAAACAGTTTTCTCTAGGCAAAATTTTCTCGAAAGATGGAAAAATGGATGAAGAAATTATGGAGACAGCAGGAAGATTGTTCAACAGCATCAAAGGATCGTTTCTAACTAAAAAAGAAATACCAACCAACATCAAGGTAGAGATTTTCAAAAAAGTGGCAGTACCGATTTTGACATACGCCTCAGAATCCTGGACCACTACAGAGACGCACAGGTCTAAAATAAGAAGCTCCGGAATGAGATTTTTAAGGAAAATTGAAGGTAAAATAAAATTGTACAGAATAAGAAATGAAGCATACAGAAAAAAGCTAGACACAAAACCAGTGGAGACTGTAATAGAAGAAGGACAGGTAATATGGCTGAGACATATACACAGCATAAGTGAAGACAAAATAGTAAAAGAAGTTTTTGAAGTAAGAACAGTGAAGAAAGTTAGACCAGGAAGACCGAGAAAAACCTGGCACCAAGAAACAAAAGAAGGTGCAACGAAGAGAGACGTAAAATGGGAAGAGATAAGAAAATATACAAAGGACAGAACACGATGGAAAGAAGTATGGAGAACAACACCAGAAAATAAGTAACTCGACTATAGCCTTACACCGCAAGGTAGAAAGGCTTCAGGATTAAGTAAGTATTAAAGCAGAAAATATCAAATTATAAATGTAATTTTTAAAACATTGTAATCTCTTCATTGATGTTATTTCTGGTATTTGCCGTTCTTTGTAAAGGTACTTGTCTAATAGCCAACGCAGCTAAAGCCAACAAATAAAAAGAAAAAAGTTATTTATAATTGCAGATAATCGTTTTTCCTGGTAATTCTCAACCTTTGAAAAATGCACAAGAGACGATTTGGAAATATGCTCCTCATTTTTCAAATAAATAGTCAAATATTTGGATTACAAATTACTGAAAATGAGTTAATTAACAATAAATGGTGGTATAATTAAACTTGCAAATGAAATTAAATTTTTGGTTGCAGTAATGTTATTGAAGTGGTGATGAGTTGGGTTGTCGGCGATGAGAAAATCGCCAACTGTCGTCAAATCTCCCGTATCGTCAACATGGGGTGTCAAATTGAATCAGGAATATTTTATCGCGTTATTTTAACCGTATGAATTTTAAATCGAATAAGTGCAGAGATACACTGTTATTTTTGAGGATTGTTTTCTTGCAACATTTTGTCGTAACAGTGTGCTTGTTGGTTATTTACTCGCATCCACTAAGCCTTTACCCTCATGAACGAAAGCAACGCTTGCGATTAACAAGCGGCGAGAAATGTAAACACATACACTGTGCCGATAAAACAGTAATCGTTGTTAACATATGCGCGCTTTAATTGAAAATAAACTCGCCTTCCTGATTGGTCCTCCATGTTTCCGATAAGTTATTTTTATTTTTGTTTGTTACATTTTGTCTAGGCATTAACTTTTCCAACTGGTACAATTGGACTTTTGAAATTGAATCCAAATATTTTTTCGATTTGACGAAAAAAAAAAAAAATGACAATGAAAAATACATTTTATATTTGTGTTGAAATTAAAACAGCAAAAAAACAATGTGAACATTCACAGAGAATAATCAAAATACACTGCATTAAATATCATTTTTATGGAACAATACCCTACATTTGCCTTTGTACCTTGTAAAAAATATTATGGCCAGCACACACCACAATTTTCATTGACTATTTTTAAAATGCTATTTCGGCATTACCATGGATACAGTTTTTGACAGCAATATAAATCTTGTTCATTTTCGTATACAACATAGACAATTAGTGTGTATACTTTTGCTCATTGCTGATTTAAAAATTAATCAACATGTATACAGATGAAGAAAAAATAGTGATGGTAACTTGGTATAACTCCCAAATGAGTTTATGAGAAGTTTCTGCTGTATTAAGTACAACTTATCCAGATCGGCCAATACCAAATCCCTCTACAATTTCAAGACTAGTTAATAAATTTCATCGTGAAGGATGTCTTAAGTCAAAACTTAATAAAAAAAGAACAACATCCCACGTGATTACAGAAGAGAAGCAGTTGGAAATATTATTACAAGTGGAAGAAAACAATTAAAATACTTTAAGATCAATTGCACAAACCGTTGGTGTCAGTATTGGATCTGTTTTTAACTTCTTAAAAAAAGAAAAGTTTCGATCATACAAATTTCAAAATCATAAAGAATTGTTAGAAAGGGACGCAGCAGTACGTATGGATTTTTGTTTTGAAATGTTTGCAAAAATTAATTCCGACCCAACAATGATTTAAAGAATTTTATTTATTGACGAAGCAAATGGTGAAGTGCACGGACAAAATTTTAGATATTGGAGTCAAGAAAATTTACATTTGTTTCATTCCTCCCGAACTCAAAGGCCACAAAAATTAAATGTTTGGGCAGGGATAATAGGAACCAATATTATAGGGCCTTTTTTATTGACGGTAACCTTAATGTCGCAAAATATCTAGCCCTTTTGCCAACTATTACCTGCGTTGCGAAACCTGAATATTAATGGACAAGTATGGTTTCAACATGATGACGCACAAGTTCGTTATTCTAGAATAGTTATAGAATATTTACATAGAACTTTTCCAAATTGCTGGATTGGAAGAGGAGGGTCGATGAATTGGCTAGCGAGATCTCCGGATTTGGCACCCAATGATTTTTTTATTGGGGATATTTAAAGGCCAAAGTATATAATGGAGAACTTAGGGATGTTGCTGAACTGCAAGACAAAATTGTTCAAGCATCCATACCTCAAGAGCAATTGCTGAATGTTTTGAATCAATTTTATGATCGCTTAACATTTTGTATGCAAGTAAACGGAGAAATTTTTGAACATTTATTATTAGTTTTTATTATTTATTTATTATTATTTTTTTAATTTGTATTTTCAATAAAATATTTTGATTTTGCTAGTAAATATGGTTTTTTGTATGTTGCAAATGAAAATGAACACGATTTATATTGCTCTCAAAAATAATTATATTGCTGGTAATGACATAGTACATTTTCATTAAAAAATAAATTCACTGTATCAATGGCTGATTGGCGATAATGATGATATGATGATAATGATAATAAGAGGAAAGAAGTATGAGTTGCAATAACTTGTAATTCAGGTAGAGATTTTAGGAATAAAGCAGTCATACTGACTGAATAATTTCCGAGAGTGATACGATTGCACATGTATAGATGTATTCCTAGCTGCTGTATCAAAAGACAGAAAAGCTATGATTGACAACATTTGAAAGGAGACGACGTAAAAGAAGAGTATAAAACAGTTTTTATTTGGTTTCATGTTTTTTTGTAAATGTACTCAACCAAAAAGTCGATATTTTCCATGTACAAAATTAAATTCCTCCGGTCGAAATTCTCTGTAGTTTATTCCGTATTTCTGACGTGGTGTACTCACAGCAGAGGATCCGAGAGTACCGCGGCTCCGAGAGTACCGGGGGTAGAAGACTTGAGCCGATTACCAGGGTGGTAGGTGGATATTTTGCCCCCCCTGGGTAACTATAGCAACGGGCTACAGTCAACGTTTTCAGAGTCGCGCCAACTTGCAACATCTCTCCCCGAGAGTAAATGGTTCCGCGTTTCACGATTCAGAAGCGTGTAGGTAGTATGGTCGCTCCAAGAGATGTTATTATCTTTCAAATATTCATGGATACGAGCTATTTTATTCATTTCAAGAGATGCGATGCTATATATCATCTCGTTTTCGTATCTTTTACTTTCAAATATATTTTATTTTTTGATTTTTTCGTTTAATTATTATGTTCTGAACAAAAATATGTACTTAAAAGAAAAATGTATGCTAAAAAATATTTAAAAAATCAGCTGTGGCTACCACAGGACCGACCGCCATCATATAGTACTTGTATAAAATACATTCTAGCAGCAGAGTAGAAATAACTTGGCCTAATATTTTCTAACAGATATATTATTTATCATGACCATGGAAACTTTACATGTAAGTATGAAAAAATTGAGACTTAGAATAAATACCGAAAATTTTTTCAAAAATGTCTCAAATAAAAGTTGTTAGTTATTACTTTTATAGCAACTTTTGTTAAATACATTTTTTCGAAATATTTTTCTGTTCAATATTCGCAAAAACCTTAAAATCGACACGAGTAAACTCCCATTTCTGGTTAACCGATTTTTACCAAAAGTTGATCAACTCGTGCCGTTGATGTCAAAAGGTGTGTTCGTTTGTGTTGCTCAACCTACACTGAATTACACCACAGCTACGCTATGGCGTTCGTTTGTGTTCCGACACCTGTACGTAAAGTGTTCGTTCGTATTTATGAACTTGTTCAGGACAGGCAAAATCTACACTTGCTCGAGAGTGAGTGTAGCTTCAGGCAACCTTTAAAAAGGCGGGAAACTTAATCTTACTTGATTACAATCTGTATTCGGTCTAGCGGAAATTTTTATTTTACATCTATCAATCTAGCCGCAGTAAGGAAAACTTGCGCTAGGGGCAAAACTGTGTTTTGGCGCCCTTATCAAATAAATGTAAGTGATAAGCAAAAACAAGGTTCTCACCTCACCTCCTAAAATCCAAGTGATGAGCAAAAAAAAAGGTCCTCACCTCCTAAAATCCAAGTGATGAGCAAAAAAAGTCCTCACCTTCGAAAATTTTACAAATTTTTTTCGTTTTATCAAAAAACGTCTCAAATAAAAGTTACTAGTTATTGCATTTATAGCAACTTTTGTTAAATAATTTTTTTCGAAATATTATTCTGTTCCTGAATATTCGCAAAAATCTTAAAATCGACACGAGTAAACTTCCATTTCTAGTCAACCGATTTTTACCAAACGTTGATCAACTTATGCCATTGATATCAAAAGCTTAAATATGCAGTTTCATAAAAATCCTTTTAGCCAAATTTGCTCTGCACGTGTACACAGACAGACGGACGGACAGACGGACAGACAGACAGACATCATGCTAAAAATAGTCAAAACGTTATGTAAGGACTTCAATTCGTGGAGATCCATCGAAATGTCAAAATTGGTATGATCACAATACCTCCCTTATATATGTTGGCGGTCGGTAAAAAGAAGATAAACAATTCTTTTTCCAAAATCTCGGAAAAAATTTTTGTGGTGTAAATTTTCGCACTTTTCCGGATTTCTTAGTTAACAAAATTTTTGGGCACATTTTTGAAAATCAGTTTGCATCTGATATTTGATCTAAAGCATGATGCAATTTCTCGTTTTGAATCTCGTACGATTTGTCGTACGATAATTATTGCATTGCGAAAATAGTTCAACAAAATCGTATATAAAATTAATGTACTATACCAACAATTATCGGTTTGAATTTGTAACAATTGATTCGCACTACGTCTATTTTCGTGTGGTGACAAAAAATAAATAAACAAAACTAGAGTGGACGGAGTATACCCCTATCGTCTGTAATTTTTAATTGAACTTACATTTTTATAAACAGTAAATATGTAAACTAGAAGAAAACTGCTTTTGTTTTGTTTTATCGTATTTAGCAATATATAAAAAGGAGACATCCCCCCTATAATATTATAAATATTAAAATTATATTAATAAGATTACCAGAGTTATTAGAATATTATTCTGGTGTAACTAATTTTCTCGCTATAATCAGGTTTTTGCTGTTAAAGCGAGTAGTAATGAGTCGTGTATCTGATACTGACTACATATGGGATTAAGTCACTCTCTTTCAAAAACTTGTAATGCCTGCTTGTCTCACACCAATAATTGCTGACTACATTTATCAATCTTAATAAACTGGAAACATTTATCAACAATTAGACCATGCCATGCCATTTATAAGACATCTTTTAAGGATTTTCGATTTTACAAATATGAATTAATTTCATTTTTGCGTGACTGATCAGTGATGGAATCGAACTGAATTAAATTTAACTTAAAAATTGATGTGAAGTGTGAATTTTCATACCTTTCAGGGTTTTGTAGGTTTTTAATAAGTGTAAAAATCCACAAGAATATCAAAAGCAACAGTTCTGATAATCACTTTTATTCGTTAATTTGAGTACTAAGAGCTTTCATTTAATTTTTTAAGCTCAATTTAAATAACTCAAACAAAATGCAAATTCCAGTGATTTTTCTGCGAATTGCTTTGTATCTAAGTTTCATTAAATATCGATATATATATAAATAGATATTATATAGGCCAGTGTTTCTCAACAGGTGGTCCGCAGAAAAATTTTAGTGGTCCGCGAAAGATTTTGTATGTGTTTTTTTTTTATTATTTTTTACGCAGATTTTTTATGTAAATAATTTATATTTTGTTTATTTTCTTTAAATTTTCTGTGATTTTTTTCAAACAAAATAAATGTATTTAGGAACACATTAAATATATTTGTTTTCTTGGAAAAAATGAACCAACAAATATTATTAGTGGTCCGCGTTAGAAAATTATATATTTTACAGTTCCGCGATACGTTTTTGGTTGAAAAACACTGATACAGGCTATTCCAAACCTTTAAGTGGAACTAAGTGGAATTTAAATTTTCTTAAGTTGTCGTCTTAGCTAATTTTTTATATATTGAAGTTGGCTTTTCTTAAAAAAAATGATCCAAAGTTATAAATCAACCGTTAAAAGTTACTAGATATGAAAATAAAATTTCGCCTTAACCAAAGAAACCAGATAGGTTATTCCAAGCGATTAGGTGGAAAACAAAACTCCCTCTTAGTTTGTTCTTACAAAAGTGAACTGCTTATATAAGCTGTTCAAATTTTATTAGCATCTATTTTTTCATACTTGGAAACATACTTTACAAGCATGGGAACGTTACATTTCCATGCTCATGAACAATAATAGCTCTGTTAGAAAATATTAGGCCGTTATTTCTACTCTGCTGCTAGAATGTATTTTATACAAGTACTTTGTGATGACGGTCGGTCCTGTGGTGGCCACAGCTGATTTTTTTTAATATTTCTAAGTGTATCACTTTCAATGCTCAGAATGCTCAGATCAGATAACTTGTCTTGAGACATTGTGCTCCTTAATCCATTTTTAATTCTATTAAATTTGAAAAAGACCTCTCTTCAAAGCAGTTAGTGACCATTAAACTAAGAAGTAGTCGTAGGATTGCTTCTATGTTAGGTAAAGCCATTTGTATTTTTTCTTTATGCGTTATTTGGTAGAGGACTCCATAATACCCTTTTCACACTAGATCTTTAAGATCGGATGTTAAAGTGAATGTATCTTTAAACGCTAATGTGAAACCGTACGGCCTCGTCTAAACACAACCGATGTTTAAGACAGAGATCTGCGTCTTAAACTTCGTCCGCATTACCAACTTAATTTCAATTATAAAAAAATACTCCTTGACTTTGTGCTGTCAACATTTTATATTATCATAAACAAGAATACTGTATTATATCGACGTTATAAGAAGTTTATACTTATTGTTATAATAAAAATATTTATTTTAATAATGTGTTTAATAAAATACAGAGCTACAATAATTGAGATAAAATGTATCGACTTACATGTTGATACAGGTGTAATATATTCTTTATTGTAGTGCCTTTATTGTAGAATGAAATGAAATATCCTTAATTGTTTATAATAATTCAAAATGTGCGTCTGCGCAGACAGTTCAAAACTGGTAATTTCATGACGGTAACTTAAGGACAAAATTACTGTAGCTGATGACAGCACTGGAGATTTAAACATCAAGTGTGAAAGCATACCGATCTTAAACATCGGTGAACTTTAAGTTCACTCGTCTTAAAGATCTAGTGTGAAAAGGGTATAAGACTGAGGAAATTTTTCTAAAGGGGTGAAATGTTTTTTTGACGGATTCCTCAATATCTCTTTGGCCCGATGAGATATCGACTTTTTGCTACCCATTAACATATTCAGAAACGTATTTGCCCTAGTTAACCTATAAAGGGAAAAACTAGATTTAGGGTGAATTATAAAACCATTCGTATGGTCTGTTTCTTGAGTTATAGCAGATTTTTTTAAAATTATTTTATTACATATGCATCCATTTGAATACTGAGGCCCTCTGAACTTAGGAGGCCCTAGGCTTAAGCCTACTTAGCCTATAGGAAAATCCGGCCCTGCATATCCTGAATACAGGGACATCTGCATTCTAAATTTTCTTCTTCTATGACTACGTAGGTGTGCCGCGAAATTTTTCATCTTTGGCAAATGTGCCACGAGAGTAAAAAGATTGAGAAACACTACTCTAAGGTGTGAAAAATTACACTTCACATAAATTTTTACTTAATTTTTTTTTGTGTTCACAATTTCTATTAAACGGACATAAATAGGCGAACCAAAAACCCTAGAAACAAATCAAAACCCTCTAAAATTCCATTAGTGTATTCGTTCCGCTCGAGTAGATGTTAGTATCAGCTTGCAGCATCCAATTTGCGTCTAATAAAATAAACATTATCTATAGTAGGGGGTGCTGCCGACAGAGGGTCTGCTCTAGTGTTTACACGTCTATTAGCACACGATGTATTCATTGCGTACGACTCCCTCGAGTCCGGGTAACCGGACCCTCCCCGGAACGCACCGGAACAAACCCCTGTGCAGTCTCTTAAAATAATCTACACGCAAATTCAATCATTTATTATTTAGCACGAAATGTGGTTACGCCAACAATTTTAGGTTTATAGGTTAAATATTTAATGTCTGGAAATATTTTAATTTATTATTATCTATTGTTACTGTATATAAAATAACTGGGTTTTTACGGTAGCTATGCGTAGTAAGCGTTGGAAAACAAAGTTTGTTTATTGACTATGATGTATTAAAAGTGTTACAAAACAAGTGATTCAGTTGCCCCAAAGCCCCAGTACGTGAAGAAAACTACACTGACGGACAATGACAAACGTGCATTGAAAAGAATTATTAAGGATAACAGACGTGCTAACTACAGTCAATTGAGTGTACTGTGGAGCGATGTTGTTGGAAGACGTGTTTCCTACATTTCATAAGGAAGCTAAAAAAATCAGCTGTGGCCACCACAGGACCGACCGCCATCATAACCGTACTTATATAAATTACATTCTAGCAGCAGAGTAGAAATAAGTTTTTTTTTTTTTAATTTAATGGCCTTTGCTACTGTGGCAATTAGTCAGGATGATTTTTATGTGAGAAAATTTCCATGCCTTAACAGGATTCGAACCCGAGACCTTCGCAACGCAGAGCACATGTGTTACCACTACGCTACGCCGGTCGGCAAGAAATAACTTGACCTAATATATTCTAACAGAGATATTATTTATCATGACCATGGAAACGTTACATATAAATATGAAAAAATTGAGATTAGGAAAAAATTTCGAAAAATTTTACAGAAATTATTCGAAATTTTTCGTTTTATCAAAAAACGTCTTATATATTAGTTATTGCTTTTATAGCAACTTTTGTTTAATAAATTTTTTCGAGATATTTTTCTCTTCTGAAATATTCGCAAAAATCTTAAAATCGACACGATTACTAATTATAAACTCCCATTTTTAGTCAACCGATTTTTACCAAAAGTTGATCAACTCGTGCCGATCAAAACGTTATGTAGGGACCTCAAATCGTGGAGATCCATCGAAATCTCGAAACGTCAAAATTAGTATGATCACAATACCTCCCTTATAAATGTTGGCGGTCGGTAAAAATTAGGATTTGGAACCTATAAGGTAATATTTTTTTAATCGGACTCTTAAATGTATATTTACAAAAATTTATAAAACTTTCTTAGGCCAAGGAAAAACCATTGTTGACATCTAAGCAAAAGAAAAACAGGTTGAAATGGGCAAGAGAACATAAAATATGGAATTGTGAAAAGTGGTGCAATTGCATAAATGTAATAACTAATAACTTTTATTTGAGACGTTTTATAACAAAACGAAAAATTTCGAAAAATTTTTGTAAATTTTTTTGTACTTATATGTAACGTTTCCATGGTCATGATAAATAATATCTCTGTTAGAAAATATTAGGCCAAATTATTTCTACTCTGCTGCTAGAATGTATTTTATAAAATTACTTTATGATGGCGGTCGCTCCTGTGGTAGCCACAGCTGATTTTTTTTATTTAACATATTATTGAAATTTAATTTCAAGTACAGGGCTCGTATATACTAGATAACCTATATCTCTAATAGCCTAAAATAGTTGTAATTAACAATTGAATCTGTTGTATGTAGAAGTTTCGGTTGTCGACCTTTATAGGAGTATACGCGTGTAGGCTACCTAATACTTGGTTATGTGGAGGGTGTCGGTGATGAGAAACCCCGCAAGGGACGCACAGACGACACCGGCACCGCGCCGTCCTTCCACGGCTTCCATTGATCTGCTTTATACAATACCTCCTGCGTGTCTCTAACTACTTCACATAACGTCATAACTTTACCGACGTATTTTTAGATTATATCTCAATCATTTCATTCACAACGTCTTTATCCAGAAAAAGATGCAGATTACAATGTTTACTAACATATAAATACATTCATATAATATTTTTAAAAAATGTGCAAAACAATGTAATATTTAAAATAAGAAAATAGAATAAAGGAAAAGAATTATAATGAATATGGGTAGTTAATGAAGTAAGAGCAATTAATTTATTACTTAAATTACAAGAGCGGTGTCAAAACCAGGGCTTCGAACCGGAACTGAACCGAAAACCGAAAAAAACCGTTATTTTTGTCGGAACGAAAACCGGAGCTGAACCGAAAAAAAATATCGGTTTATTTCGGTTCATATAATGCTTCTGGGAGTGAATATAAAATACATTTTTCTTCAAGCGGATTATAATGCTAACATTACATTGTTCAATACATTCGGTAGAAATGATACATTTTTTTAGTAGTAACAAAATGTGAACATTTTTATACTAGTAAATAGTTCATATAGTTATCAACAGATTGCACTGATGGCAGCAGTCGCCATAAACAAAACATCTGTCAATTTAATATGTTTGTAGCGTGGTTTGCAGTGAACTCAGAAATTAGTTACGTTATTAGTGAGTTACTTTATTATTATTCTGTGATCATTCTGTGATTAGTTAGAAAATACACAATATATGATCAAAAATTAAAAAATGTCCCAACCAACTCAATTTACACCGCCGGAATTAGCAGCAATAGCATCTGAAACTATAAAGTCATAAGTATTTATGGTTGCAAATTTTTAATATCTACGCCTGAAGAAAAAATAATATATGTCACTCGGAGTAGAACGCCTTTTTTGTGTTTCGCTCAATATGCAAGCCTCGGCTGCGCCTCGGCAGCAACATTTGAGCTCAGCACAAAAAAGAGCGAGTTCTGCTCCTAGTAACATAATATACTATTTATTTAAGATTATTTTTAAAAACTGATGAGCAGAAAAACAACGAATTTTTTTAACTGATAAGGTAAAAAAATATATATAAATTTGGAGGGGGCGGGTTTGAACGCCCAGAACCCCCCTCCTGGCAGCGATCTTGGTATTATTATTACAAAATAAAGAATAAAATGTTCTAAATTATAGTAGAAAATAAATTTCTAAAACAAATAAAAGTATTTACAAATTTATCACTCGGAACCGATACTAAAACCGAAACGAAAAAAATAACGGTTTGAAGCCCTGATCAAAACTACAATTCAGTTTTTAGGGTTTTGTAGGTATGACCAAAAAACCCTTATACCATCATTTTGTCGTGTGTTTGTCTGTCTGTTCGGTAAAAATTATAGCCAAACCTGGAGAGGTGAAATTTGGCGTGCTTATACAACTCTTTTACCCGCACATAGGAAAAATACTAAAACATCTAAAAAACATATACCCCTAAAAATATAAAAAAATATGTGCTCATCGAAAAAAAAATATTTTACTTAAATTCTGAGTAGGGTATCAAATGAAAGCCCTTGTGGACAAGGAGCCCTTTTTAGCCCTTGTGGTACGTGGATAGCGATCAAAATATTGTGCAAAAAAAATGTGTCCCACATGTGATGGTTTAAACTAAAAATCTGAAAAATTGTAAGTAATGTATATTTGTGTGAACCGGAATAGTACAACAGGAATTTTTGATCAGATTATGTTTTCGGAAAATAACGAATTTTTTGTGTTTTTTGGCTGATGATGTAAAATATTTAAACTGTTATGTAGTACAGCACAGTAAACCATGATTTCATGTGTAATGGTTAGCCCTCTCGCTTTCTAAGTTGCAAGCTAGGGTTCGCTTCCCGTATGGAGACAATTTATTTTTTTCTGTTTTTTTGCATTTTTATTTTGTTTAAATTATTTTTTCAAAATTCTAGTTATATTTTGGCAAATGTTGAATTTAATTTTTAAAATCGTAAATTTAATAACCAGCGGAAATTGTTGAAATTATACTTTTATTATATGTTTCAATAAACACAAAATCAGAGGGGCGAAGCTTTTGACTTAAAACAAACAATGAAAGCCATAGGCGCAATTTTCAAAATCTTAATGAACCTTGCTATATAAAAAAAAAAATACTGCACATATTTAGAAACCTAAATAATGGTATTAGGTATTCGAATTAAAATTAACAAAAAAATATTTTAACATAAAATTTGTTTTGGCATCCCAAATAATCATCATTCACTTACTAAATACCTGCGAAACCCTAAAATGTGTGAAAATTCATGCTTAAAAAAACGAACGGAGTAATGTAACAGCCCAATATATAGTGTCCTACGCAGTTGTAATTGTTAAAGATCATTTTATTTACAAACGCCCATTAATATAATAATAAAAAGAATAATAATCAATAAAATATATGAATAAAATAAACCGTCCATTCACTATATTTTAATAAATTCTATTCTTTACACCCAGTCAATCCAACGCTTTCTGTATAAACAATGCTGTTCTTAATTTAAATTATAAATATTTCACAATTAAATTTAAACAATTGATATTTGAAAAATGAAATTCACTTTTTGCTATTGGAATATTGAAATGAATAGTTGATGTTGTAATATAGAAGTGCTAAATGCACAGACCACAAAATGTATTTAAACAAACATGTTTAACTAATATACAGTTTCAAAATACAATCTATTCATTTTTAATATTAATGAAACGAAATGTAATGTAATGCGATTTATTTAAAAATATGCTTTTCACAGATTAATTTATATGAAAAATAGAGTTGGATAAAAATTAATATTTATATATTCAATCAAAGTTTTAATATTGAATTATATTTTAATAAAGTTAACAGGATTTTTATGCTTTTTCATATTATTTGTGACATGGATATTAAAAATAGAGTCAAAACAAAACAAAACAAGGGCACACCAAGTTATATCTGAATGCTAAAAGACGCATTAAATGGCTATTGGAATATTTGGTGAAGTCAGTGGCGGGAGACAGGTGGCGCTGAGACAGTGTCCTCCTAAAAAATTTAATAAGGAAAACTGAATTTAAAATCTTATTTATACTTTAAAATTGCATTACTAGTTAAATATATCTGCGAAGGGTTACCAACCGTCATACTTTAGTAGGACATGTCCTACCTCCTTGTCCTTCGTCCTACCTACTGTTAAAAAATATCGGAAATGTCCTACTTTATAGTATTTTTATTTTAAGACGCCTTTACCGATGAGTCGACGTTTGCCGATGAACGCGATCGAGGCATAACGTTTTGACTAAATTTCTATGATGTCATTAAGGATAAAGCTTTATTATAAAAAGCAGGTACATCTAAAAAATATGATTTTATTAAAAAAAAAAAAAGAAAATGTGAACGTCAACCAATAAACATATCTAATTATATTTTTTATTACCATATATATTTAAACTTGATTGTTAATTATTTATTGGTTGTTTCTTATTAATTACTATATACAAAGAAAATTTAAAAAAAATTCTTATGATTTATTTTATATTTTTATTTCTAAAATGTGATTTTGTTAAATATAAAGAAACCAATAAACATTTAATTTAATTTTCATATTAGTAGTATTACTTATTATTTATTGACTGTTTCTTGTTAATTATATGTTATGTTGGATCCCATAATAAGGAATTTTTTCATAATGATGCCTTTTTGAAAATTTGTTTAATAATATATAATCTATAATAAAATGTTTTTATAGAATTATTAAACAAATTTTAAAAAAGGCCTCATGAAAAAAATGCCTTACTATGAAAAAAAGGCCTTGTTATGGGATTTGAACTTAATTAGGTACCTATATATTTCGTAGCATAATAAAAATTAAAAAAAAAACTGTCCTAATGTGTCCTACTAAACTACTATTTTTAGTTGAAATATCCTACTCTTTCACAAGAGACATTTGGTAACCCTATATCTGCGTATATTTATATTTATCAGGGCTTCGAACCAGAACTGAACCGAAAACCGTAAAAAACCGTTATTTTTGTCGGAACGAAAACCGGAGCTGAACCGAACAAAAATATCGGTTTATTTCGGTTCAGATAATGTGAATAAAAAATACATTTTATTTAAGATTATTTTTAAACCGATGAGAAGAAAAATATCGTATTTTTTTAACTGATAAGTAAAAAAAAAAGCGCTTCTTTTATTTTGGGGTGGGGGTTGAACGCCCAGAACCCCCCTCCCCCCGGCAGCTGCCATGGTATGATTATTACAAAATAAGGAATAAAATGTTCTTCCAAATTATAGTAGTAGATAAATTTATAATATACATAAAAGCATTTAAAAATTTATCACTCGGAACTAAACCGAAAACCGAAAAAAATGTTATTTTTGCCGCAACGAAAACCGGAACCGAACTGATATATATTTTGTTTAATTGAACCGGTGTCCCAAAATGACGTCCCTTGAGGTGATTTTTCAATCTTGAGAAGAGGAAAAAGTCACAAGGACTCAAGTCAGGTAAATAAGAAGGCTGAGGAGCCACAGGAATGTTTTTACTGGACAAAGACTCGTTTATTGAAATTGCTGTGTGACTAGGCGCATTTCTCATTCCCAATTAATTGGTCAAAATTTGATGAACGGTAGTGTGAGTCAAATTCAACTCTTCCCCGATCATTCTGACTACCAACCGACGATCTGAACGCACAAGATCCCAGATTCTGTCGACATTTTCATTAGTTCTTGAAGATGAAGACCTTCCGCTGCGTGATTCATCTTCAATTAACTCTCTTCCTTCTGAAAATGCCTTAAACCACCAAAAAACCTGGGTCCTTGACAAAACACTATCTCCGTAGGCCTGCTGAAGTTTTGCAAAAGTTTCCGTTGCACTGTGCCCAAGTCTGAAGCAAAACCTGATAGCTCGAAATGAATGTCACTCATTTTTAGAACGCACTAGCCAAAACTGTTTCACGAAAAAAATCGCTACGGACAACAAAATTACTTTAGCGAGTTCAAACTCGTACTGAAGACGTATCACATGTTCACCTGCAGCCCCTGCAAGTCCCGCGTCCCAAATGTTGCCAGATCAAACGCTATGTTGCCAGTCCGGTTACTTAATTTACACACCTCGTATGTTACAGCAAAAATGTATATAACAAAAACTCGTTCGAAGCGGGTACGCCAGCTAGTATACTATATAAAATTCATTTATTTAAATACTTTTTGACCCTCCCCCTATCTATAACCTTTTCGCACTGAAAATGTGCTTACTTTACCCCAATACCATTTCTAAAATATTTTTTCTTAGTTCAAAATTTTGAATAAACAAAAATATCTTAAAACCGTAGAGTGACCGCGGTTTTTAAATCCTAAAACGGGTTTAAAATAAAACTGTTATCTTCGTAGAAATAGCTAGTGACAAAGAGTTAAATACTTTTTACAAATCGGCGGATTTGGGCCTCAAAGCAAAGCCCATGTTATCAGTTAAAATATTTTTTGGAAACTACTGAGAATTTTCTAAAATTTGCACTTTTGAAATACCGACTGTATTGTAAATATTAAATAATATTTATTTATTTAATAATTATGGGTGGTCTAACGCTTTTCATTTTCGAGAAAATTTATTGTTTTTCTTAGAAAATACAACAAACGATTTTTCTATGTTCTAATCATTGACGTCATATAAATAGACACAGCACGCTCTATGCCTTAGCATTGTTTGTTATGAAGCCAAGACCCTGCGGAGACGAAAGGGGGATTTACCCCGAGGAGTATAACAAGTTGCCTAATTTACATTTATTTTATTCAGCTATTGCTAAGAAAAAAGCCGGCGCTGTATTGTGTTATGATTGTTTTGTTGTGTTATTTTTTCTTTTTTACTATTTTACCTTTTCATCATCTTTCAACTTTTAATAATATTGCTGTAAATTGCATTTTAAGAGTTGCGAACTGTATTTCAACTACGTAGTATTTTAAATACTAAAAAGTAATGTTTAATTAAAATGTTACATAAAGTTTTTACTTAAAAAAAGTATTTGTATTCAGTACTTGGAATACATCAGAAAAGTATTTTACCCAGCATTGATTATAGATATACATCTTTATAATTTGTTAGATAAATTTTAATTTATCATGGAATAAATGATGTAATATATGCCCGTTTTAAATTTAGAAAGTGTCTGAAGCATTGCTATACAATTTGATCGAGAAAAAAAGGTGTCTAGATAGACATGGAATCATTTATTATTATATTAACAGAAATGTCCGCTGAACATTTTAAATTCAGGGTGTACTAAACTTTTTACCGACCGCCAACATATATAAGGGAGGTATTGTGATCATACCGATTTTGACATTTCGAGATTTCGATGGATCTCCACGAACTGAGGTCCCTACATAACGTTTTGACTATTTTTAGCATGATGTCTGTATGTCCGTCCATCTGTCTGTCTGTCCGTGTCTGTCCGTCTGTCTGTCTGTCCGTCCGTCGGTGTACACGTGCAGAGCAAATTCGGATAAAAGGATTTTTATAAAACTTCATATTTAAGCTTTTGACATCAATGGAATGAGTTAATCAACTTTTGGTAAAAATCGGTTGACTAGAGATAGGAGTTTACTCGTGTCGATTTTAAGATTTTTGCGAATATTTAACAAAAGAAAAATATTTCGAAAAAATGTATTTAACAAAAGTTGCTATAAAAGCAATAAATAACAACTTTTATATGAGACATTTTTTGATAAAAAGAAAAATTTTGAATTTTTTTCTAAATATCTATTTTTTCATACTTATATGTAACGTTTCCATGGTCATGATAAATAATATCTCTGTTAGAAAATATTAGGCCAAGTTATTTCTACTCTGTTGCTAGAGTATTTTATACAAGTACTTTGTGATGACCACAGTTAATTTTGTTTTCGATCATATTGTATTTTAAATGTATGTAATTTAGAAACCTACTAATTATCTTAAATATATGCTAATAAATACAGGTTAATTTAATATTATTTATGAAATTTATTTTATTAAAATTTGCAGTTTACAGTATTAAAAAAATATATTTTTACTTTCAATTCTTATCGGTAAAACATTGTATGCAAACTGTACAACTCCTTGGGGCAACCCCCGTTTCCCCGCCTATAGAGGTGCTGGCTTCATAACAACTCGTCCTCGTTCAGACTCAATGTTATACTACCTCATTGGTTCTAATATACAACTATCCCATCATATCAGTGAGCGCTTCATTCAAATCACGTTACTTCTAAGTCATATCTTCGTTAAATCATTGTCAGATCACTGTTATGTCACTATCCGAGTTACTTCAATGAGCGCTCGGGCTTACGCGATATATTACAGGACCGGTTCGTCAATGTACACCCAACTTAACATACCAAAACTTTTCACAATATGAACACATACCTAGCTTTACGTAACCATATTTGGCACTACAGGAAAACATTTTTAAACCCATAAACTTTAAAAACTAAACTGAAACATATTTTGACAAAAACAACAGAACAATTGAAAATATATTTGAGTGTAAATATAATAGCATATAAAATAAATAAACTGTTTTCTTTTTTTAATTTAAAAGTACAATTTTGTTAGAAATAATGTAATAAAACCTACGTTTATGAAAGAAACAAAAGAAATTTCAATTACGGTCGTATTATTTAATTGACATAATTCATTGTTCTAAATTATATTATTGAATGTAATTTATATTTGTGGTAGAGGTTGCAACACCTACCAAATCATAAAAATATTGCCTTATCACTCTCGTAAATAATTTCTAATAAATTTGAAATGAATGTATTGTTGGAAATAATTGAATACGGAATTTAATTTAAAACTTGATTAGGTTACTACTACCTTATTGACCCTGGGGTTGACCTAAATTATTTTACTACTAGTAGCTATTAAAATGGCCTACTCCACTAAAGACAACATATAAAATTGAAACTTTTGTGAAAAAATGGATATTACTCGTGAAGGTTTTCGTTGGATGTTTTTTTACGATTTTAGTAATGGCCTAACTCAACAGCAATGCATAAATTCGGTTCGTTCAACTTTTGGTAATGAAACACCATCAGAAAAGACTGTTTACAATTGGTTTGCAGAATTTCATCGTGCTCGTGCGTCCGTCAATGATGAATCTCGTGAAGGTCGACCAAAATCGGTTGTGATTCAAAAAAACATCGATGCTGTGCGCAAAATGATTGAAGAAGATCTTCATGTGACTTACTGTGAGATAGAAGCATCCTTTGGCATACCGCAGACTGCATTTAGCTGTGAAAAAGATCTGTTCCCGATGGATTCCGCATAATTTGATCGAAGCTCAAAAAAGGCTCGTGTTGATTGGTGTAAGGGAATGCCTAGGCACTGCAAAATCGTTACAGGTGACGAAACTTGGATTTATTCATATGAACCGGCTACTAAGCAACAGTCCACTGTCTTCCAAGATGAACCGAAACCCACAAAAGTTGTTCGTTCACGAAGCATTTCCAAGAAATGATCGCTTGTTACTTCGGTTATACTGGACTTGTCGCAACCATTCCTTTAAAACAGCGGTTCCCAACCTGTGCTCCGCGGAGCCCTAAGTGCTCCGCGTGTACTTCTCAGGGGCTCCGCAGCCGTTCCAGGAAATAAAATAAATAAAAATTGAATAAAATCGAAAGAATTAGAAATAAAAAACAGAGCCAATATAAGAAAACTGGAAATTACATTCTGAAAGAAAATTGGCTCTGAAAAAGAAACTTGTATGCATGTATGTCCGAGTGATTTCTGACTCTAGTCGGTTTATGACTCAATCAGACCAATTCACACAGTAATTTTTTCAGAATTGATCTGTATGACTAGCTGGAATTTGATCGGCGAGATGCATTTTTATTTGAATAATCGTTTATTTTGATTATTTGCTTCATTTTCCAAATATCTGTCTATCTATCAATATGTGAGCTGTGAAGGAGAAAAGTGAATTTGAAGACCATTAATTTGTAAGACATAGGGTAGACCTAGGGGCTCCGCAAGTAAAAAAGGATGGGAACCACTGCTTTAAAGGATCGGAGAACAGTTAATGCTGAATGGTATACAACAATTTGTTTGCCAGAAGTCATCGACAAAATCAGGAAAAACAACCAAAACGTCGCATCATTCTTCATCATGATAATGCAAGCTCGCACAGCACGTCAAACAATTATTTGAAGGAGAAAAACATCGAATTAATGTCACATTGCCCGTATTCACCTGATTTATCCCTTTTTTGTTCCCCAATATCAAACAAAAAATGCGCGGACAGCGATTTTCATCACCTCAAAAAGCTGTTGAAGCCTTCGAAAACCAAGTTTTTGAGATAAAAACTATCTTCATCACTTCTCGTGATCGCTGAAGACGGAAACAGATTGTTGAGCAGTTTCCGAAACGTCCGAATTTTTTATATTACTCTTGAAGTATTATATCTTTTTGATACTAATACTCATTATATTGTACTATTCTAGCCTAGTACTATCAGCAATGGCAAACGTCCAAAATAAAGGTGTCCGCATTAATATTGGACCATTGCAAAATAATTTCAAAGATATTATCAACTTCAGAGTGGAAAAAATGTTTCGAGAATTGGTTTGAACGCATGCAAAAGTGTATAAATCTTAAAAGCGAATATTTTGAAAAGAATTAAGTAGTTTGTTCCAAAAAAAAAAAAAAATTCTTTCTTAGTTTTTGTAAAAACTTAAAAGGTAGCCCTCGTACTAGCCTTTTGATATTAATATGATATATGTAGTAAAATAATATTTAGTATTTAATATATTACATATTATCTGTCTCATTTTCTAATACGAAACTAAGAGGGAAATTTCATTTTTTATGTTTTATATTTAAAATATCATCTTAGGGTGGTATTTCTGAAGTGGCACCTTTCAAAATATTTGACATGTCTATCACAATTTTTAAGACTGTCAATCGCAAATTTGACATGTTAATTTGTTATCTGACATACATAGTTTTTGAGTGAATATAACCTCGATATAATAAAACTTAACCAAATATTTAAAAGCCAGGTTTACAAGTTCACATGTTTCCATAAAAGTCTATTTACACCACAACAGTCACCAAAGTAACCAGATCTAGTTTCGTATTACAAATTGAGATGGATTATAATAGTTAATAATAGTAATTAATTGACCTACCTTGTGGGAATCCAACAGGATCGAGACTATGGGGTCCCAGGCCGAAGGGCGTTAGTCCTGGCATGGGTACCCCGCTGAGACTGGACGATAGGCTAGCGGAGAGGCCCGGGTGGGCTGGGAAATGCCCATGAGCCCCACCGCTCGCCTTCAGGTACCCGGCCATATTCATCCCGAAATATTGCTGGAGCTCTACACCGGCCCCACGACCGTCTGAAACAAACAAAATTGGTTAGTTAGTTAAAAAATTTAACGCATAGCAACAATGGCTAATTTCGCCTAAAGGAAATTGGAAATTAAAGCAAAAAATATACTTGAGATTTACATTTCAAATCAGAATGAAAAATTTTATATAAATTAATTTAAAAATATTAGTTTAAATAAAATTTATAGAACATGAGCTCCATCTAAATAAAAAGTGATTTGAATTTTTCTAATTTTAGGGTTTTGTAGGTATTTAGTGGCAAAAAATTGTGGGTATCTCCACATTTTTGCCGCGCAACCCAAAATATTTTTACCGACCGCCAACTTATATATGGGAGGTATTGTGATCATACCGATTTTAACATTTCGAGATTTCGATGGATCTCCACGAATTGACGTCCCTACATAACGTTTTGACTATTTTTAGCATGATGTCTGTCGGTCTGTCTGTCCGTCCGTCCGTCTGTCTGTCTGTGTACACGTGCAGAGCAAATTCCGCTAAAAGGATTTTTATGAAACTTCATATTTAAGCTTCAGCCATCAATGGCACGAGTTGAACAACTTTTGGTAAAAATCGGTTGACTTGAAATGGGAGTTTACTCGTATCGATTTTAATATTTTTGCGAATATTTAGCAACAGAAAAACATTTCGAAAAAATTTTATTTATTTAACAAAAGTTGCTATAAATGCAATAACTAATAACTTTTATTTGAGACGTTTTTCTCAATTTTTTCGTACTTACATGTAACGGGTCCATGGTCATGATAAATAATATCTCTGTTAGAAAATATTAGGAAAATATTAAGTTATTTCTACTCTGCTACTAGAATGTATTTTATACAAGTACTTTACGATGGCGGTCGGTTCTGTGGTGGCTACAACTGATTTTTTGTAATGGTATCGCGACCTAAATGTTTATAATTTCCTCTGGTTCCTCGCCTTGGCGCAAGGCAGCAGCCATCAATACCAGACCAATTAAAAATTTAACACGCCCCAATATTGGGTAGCGACCCATAAGTTGAGAAAAGCTGATCAAAAGACTTACAAGCGTACTTAATTAAGAGATGCGCGCACTTCTAGACCCAGCTACAGCCTGTTCTCCAGGTAGTCAGTAAAATATTGTTATACTCTATCTCCGAAAGACTGATAGTAATAAAATTTATTATTTGTAAAAAGTTATCACACAGAAGTGGTAAAACAAAAGCGACAAAATATGAATAATTCGAAACGAAATATTGTTAAAAACAACTGACTGTGCCGCACATATTATATGGGAATACGAACTAGGGTTAAACACAATAGACCATAAAAATTTGCCCCTAAAATTTTGAGGAAAAATATGGTCACAGGCGAGCGTTTAATAAAATGATAAATAGTAATATAGAAATACACAAAACCAATTTAAACGTGTTTAAAATGTGCACGCCACTGGTAACTGCCTGACAAAATGATTTATTATTATCAGTCTTTCAGAGATAGAGTATAGTACGGTGTTGCAAAATAATGTATGACTTAAAAAAAATCAGGTCAAAAATGCGGTTCTATTCGGACTATTGCGGTTTACATTAATTTGAATTATTGGAGCCTTCATTTGATACTGCATAATAAATTTTAAGAAAATAATTATTTATTTTTCAACTAAACTAAAAAATTTGATCGAAAACTAATCTATGATATAAAGAAAACTAAATTTGATGAAAAAAATCCTGTTGAGCTATTCCGTTTCTCATCAATGTACATTGTTGAGAATTTATTAAGATTTTTAGAACAAACAAAATGCCAAAATTTATGCCAAATTTTAGTTTTCTAATTCTTGCCGTTTGGTCGCAATTTTTACCGAACAGACAGACAGACACATGAGTGAAGTTTTAAGTGTTTTTCAATCATTCCTACAAAACCCTAAAAATTGCAAAAATAGTTCAACAGGAATTTTTTATTAGATTTTTTTTAATATCACATTTTTAAATATTGAATAACATATATATTTTCCTCAGGCAACTATCTAACAAAATAATTTTGTAACAATGTACAAAATTAATATGCGTATATTACAATGCAATGATAATCCTATTTTTAAAACTTCAATATTACAGATTAAATTTATTAAACACATTAAAAATTCTGCGTACCACGTAGGCGATACTACAATAGTTTCACCTTACTTAATAAACAACACTGTATAAATTTAATGTGTTTATTTTACAATAGCGAAGATAATTTTAATTTTATAACGGAATACAAAGGTGTATATTTATTTTATTAAATATTTAAGTTTACATTTAAAAAATTAGCATTAACATTAAAAAAATAGCGATGATTTTACTATCTAGTTATGGGGTATAAGGTGGGGGCCCAAACACAAAATTTAGACCTCCCCTCAAGGAAAATTTTGGGTGCGCGAATATATTGCACCCAAGTATACATAACAAACCAAGTATACAGATAAAATGTATCCCGCGAAAAATATAAAGAAATATGTATTTATCGAAGAAATAAAGTTTGTAAAATTTTGAGGGATATCAAATGAAAGTTTTTGATACATGGATTAACAATTACTTTTTTTCATCAACAAATAATGGAATTATTATTTGATATAAACATCAATATCCAACAGCAGAGGTGTCGAACTGATTTGGGTCGCCGTCTATTTTTCATACAAAATGATAAGCAGTGACGGAACCTTAAATATCCCGAAGGGTTTCTTGAAATTTTTTTATGAACAGGGAAGAGAGTATATTTTACATTTTTAAATATATTTTCCCCCTAAATAAGCTCAAGTGTTTCTCATTAAAGCTTCAGGGGCCACAAAAAAAAAGTTGAGGGCCGTATGAGGCCCGCGCGCCCTCTAAATTTGATTCGGCCCAAAATTAGGAAATTTCGGAAAATCAAATAGTCAAACAAAAAATAACTGATTTTCTCGTAGTTGACTCATATTAATTAAATTTAGTTCATACAAAAGTACAAAATATTTACTTCTAAAATCAAATACATTTTTTATTTATTTATTCAAAAGAACACTTAAATTTACTTAAGCCAGTCCTTAAAAAACATTTTTTATTTATATAGTCAAAAGAGCACCAAATTTTTCTTAATATAAATCTTAAAATACAATTTCTTTTTAATCAATTGATCACGAAAATTTTCTTAAGCCAATCCTTAAAATACAATTTTTTTATTAATTCTGATTCCCACCAAAATGTACTTAATCAAACCATTAAAAAAAAAATTTCAATGGAACACGCAATTTAATTTATGCCAACTTGTAAAATAATTATTTTTTATTTTAAACAAAAAAAGACTCTAGCTCTTATAGTTATGGCCCCAGTTGTCAAAAGCCCCAATTGTGAACGGCCCGATTTGTTAATTGCCCGAATTGTTAATAGTCCCACTTGTGAAAAGCCCCAATTGTGTACGGGCCGAATTGACCATCGCCCCAGTTGTTAATGGCCCCAGTTGTGAAAAGCCCCAATTGTGAACGGCCCGAATTGTCTTACGGGCCCATTTGTCATGGAACCGTGCAATACATGTATATGTATCTGATAATTAAGACTAGACCCTTTTTTTAGCACCTGTCCCACATTCCATTGTAAAACATTTGGTCACTTTAATCTAGAACAATATGGGTTTTGCTATTAAGGATGAGCCAATGTGATATTGGCAACCTTTTTATATTAAAATTTGTTAAAGCTAGGACTTACCAAAAATAAAATCCTCAATAATTGCGGTTAAATCACAGCTTATATTCACAAAATACGTGTACAGCAAGTACACAGTCGACCTAAACTAAAGTAACTAAAAGCGAACTATATAGGTAAGTTACGTACAAGAAATATCGTGCGTTATTTCTTGTCTAAATCCGTTTGTAACATGTGTCATTCAAAAACACGTGTACAAAAATGGCAAGTATTAACTAAAAATCAAATCTAACAAATATTTTAAGGGGAAAGTCATCTTGTTTGTAAAACATGCCATTAAAATATTCTGTTATAGAGAATCTTTTTTTTTGCTTTTCATAATAATATTTATAACAAACTGGACATCTTCCGACGTTTACATTACATATTGATGATATAAAGATAAACAACATTTTTTAGACAAAAACTGAAGAAATGCCTAATTAGATTTGCAGACGTTACATATAAAATAGCAAGACTAACTGAACAGGGGGAATTATCATTTCGTATTAAGTTAATTACTAAAATTAATATTAAAGAATTCTTCTGAATTGACAATCTTCTGTTAATATTTTTTTCATATTGAACTGTTTGATAAATTTTTAGGTATACTTGGTAAATGGTTAAATAAGGTAGTTACTAAATATATACCATATCTAGATTTGGATAACCTAAATTTTGGCAATCTGATGTTGCTACCAGAGCGAAAATTATAATTATGCTTATATCAATTCCACAGGCTTGAACCGTATGTAGCCCAAGTCTTGCATTTTTGCGGTTCAAAAAGACTTCTTATCTATAATATAATACGCCAACGTGTGTCCTTGCGCGGGTGCGTGTCTGTCGTCTAAAATCTAAAACAATTGAAGCGAGATTCCGAAATGTAACGAAATATTCCGAAGCTTAACGAAGTATATTTTGACATATAACGCGTAATAATAATAGTTTTTAATTGATGTGTACACAAAAATAATATACATTAAAATTATTAGTAGCAAATTAATAATTATTTTAAAAAAGATTTGGTTTTGATGAAAGTAAGTAAGAAAAATGTGACTTTCTTTTCTTTATTATTATTTTTTCAATGCTTTATTATTTTTTAATTTCTACGATTAACGTTTTAAATTATCTTAAACGTCTTAAATTTTCAAAAATATAAATGTTAATTGAGTAAAACTCGCCTTGGTAAAAATTATAATTTTTACCAAGAATTACCGGCCGAGTTTGGTCATTCATATCAGCGTCACTAGGTGACAACTTATTTGTGTGAATTTAAAATTGGTTGGAATTACAAATTGATACATTCAATAGTTTGCATCTTTGTAATCTTGTCATGTTGGTATTAAAGCATGATAAAAAATTTCACTTAAAATGTCATTCCATTTGACATATGTCATAAAGATAAATGATCATAGTTATAATGATCATAACCAACAAATCTGAAGTAGGTTTTACAGGAAAATTTTGAAATGAAAAATATACATTTAAAAGTCAGTATTACACTATAAAAGTAACCAAAATAACCAGATCTGGTTTGACTTTACAAAATTGAACGCAATATATTAAAACGGGCAAACAATTAAATTTTACTGTGTAATAGTTTCTCGTGATTTATTTCAAACTGATTTGAGATATAGTGTAAGAACGCTTTTTTCCGTGTGTGTATTTTTCCCTGTGCGCTTTTTTCCGTGTGTGTATTTTTTCATGTGCGCTTTATTCCATGTCCGTTTTTTTCGTGTGCATATTTTTATATTATATAAGAAATTGGAAAATTTATTTTAATAAATATATTTCAAATTTAACGTCTCAAATTATTTTTAGTTTTAACATTTTAAATGTAATGTTTTGCCATCTTAAAAAGTGAATGAATAAATAATTCGGAATAATACTCATTATTTGTCCAGTTTTTAATAATGGGCGAAGAGTTGATTCAATTTGAATTGGATGAAGTAAGGCGTATGGTTAGAGAAAGAAGTCTGAGGTGTCGAGCAAGTTCCACATTAAGGTAACACAGTTGGCAATGGGTGCACTAGTAGTATAATAATAGATATGCTATGGATACATAAGCATAAAAATTACACTACACTCTTTGTTATGTTTATTACAAACAGATGTTTTGAAGGGTCAAACCTTATATTCCAGGCTTATGCGTTATGTTATGGGCTTATTATAAACCAGGCTTTACGCAATTAGGCATAAGAGTTTTTGAGATAGCAATAGTGAAAAAAATAAAATAAAAACCGTGTATATTAATCTTTATATTTTACCTGATTGGTTAGCAATATTTCCTTCAGGTATTCAAAATAGAAAAACACTTATTAGCGCACAGTTTTTGGGCTATTATTGTCCACACTTAACTAAACTAGCACTTTAAAACTTCACTCACAAATTCACGGCTGTCAAATACACGTGATATTTAAATGTTTGTGTCCGAACTGTTTGGCGATTGTATGGTAACTGTTATGGGGTAGGTATTCGATCTATGGGGTGATTCTATTGGAAATAGGGGGTAGAAAAGGATAGAGCATAGGTAGGGGGCAGGTATTGTTTTGAAAATCGGGGCGTGATACTATGCGAGTTTTGCAATATTCGACTTTCTACCTACAGATAAAGGTACTCAGGTACTATTTTTACCTTTATATTGTTGAAAAAAAATGTTATAGGATATATTATATCAGGGTTGGATTATCAAGTTTTACTTGAAGGAATTAAGGGAGATATTAGATTATAAAATCAAGAGCTTATTTATGTTAACGCATCGTTTTAGAATAAATTTGAAGTCGAAGTAAATCTTAAATCAATGATCAATTAATTTTGTATTACATATTTTAAGTTTTTTGATATATTTTAAATGATATGAAAGAGTTGTAGGTATGAAATACTGAATTTTTCCTTCAAATCACTTTTATTCAAAACTATTCTTATAAACGGTAAGCCCTGATTTTTATCTTCATAACTCAATTTATAGTTAGTTAGCTAGTTAAAATTTTTGGCGCACAGCAACAAAGGCTAATTGCGCCTAACGCAGCCCATCTAAATGACTACACTACATATTAAAATCAATATATCAAACAATAAATAAATAAATAAAATCAATAAAAATACGCATACTCAACAAAAAAAATCTTGCTAACTCAATTTATAGTATGTACTGTAAATAAAAGGGTTACCTTTTATGTTTTTACAAACGACCACTAGATATGCAATAGATATGCTACATAGGCAATATTGAAATATGTCATTACTATATTCGTAAAATTTGAAATTTGTTACTGTGAAATCAGTGGCAGCTTTTAAATTGACCGAGTAGTTTGTTGACATGAGCGTTAAAAAAAGTTTGTGGAAAAATGGATATTACTCGTGAAGATTTTCGTTGAATGATTTTTTACGATTTTAGTAAAGGCTTAACTCAACAACAATGCATAGATTCGCTTTGTTCAACTTTTGGTAATGAAGCACCATCAGAAAAGATTGTTTACAATTGGTTTGCAGAATTTCGTCGTGGTCGTGCGTCCGTCAGTGATGAATCTCGTGAAGGTCGACCAAAATCGATTGTGATTCAAAAAAAACATCGATGCTGTGCGCAAAATTATTGAAGAAGATCGGCATGTGACTTACCGTGAGATAGAGGCATCCTTTGGCATATCGCAGACTGCAATACATTCGATTTTTCATGAACATTTAGCTGTAAAAAAGATCTGTTCCCGCATAATTTGACCGAAGTTCAAAAAAAGCTCGTGTTGGTGTAAAGGAATGCAAAAAAAAATCAACCTAGGCACTGCAAAATCCCTATACGGTATTGTTACAGGTGACGAAACTTGGTATTCATATGAACCGGAAACTAAGTAACAATCCACTGTTTGGGTCTTCCAAGATGGACCGAAAGCCACAAAAGTTGTTCATTCATGAAGCACTTCCAAGAAAGTTATCGCTTGTTTCTTTGGTTGTACTGGACATGTCGCAACCATTCCTTTAGAGAATCGGAGAACAGTTAATGCTGAATGATATACAATAATTTGTTTACCAGAAGTCATAGACAAAATCAGGAAAAACAACCAAAAACGTCAGATCATTCTTCATCATGACAATGCAAGCTCCAACACAGCACGTCAAAGAATTGATTATTAGAAGGAGAAAACATCGAATTAATATCTCATGGCCCGTATTCAACTGATTTATCCCCTAACGACTTTTTTTTGTTCCCCAATGTCAAACAAAAAATGCGTGGGCAGCGAATTTCATCATCTCAAGAAGCTGTTGAAGCCTTCCAAAATCATGTTTTTGAGATATCAACTTCAGAGTGGAAAAAATGTTTCGAGAAGTGGTTTGAACGCATGCAAAAGTGTATAAATCTTAAAGGGGAATATTTTGAAAAGGACTAAAACAGTTTGTTCCAAAAAACATTTTTTCTTTCATAGGTTTTGTAAAACCTTAAAAGGTACAGTCTATTCCAAACGATTAGGCGGAACTAAACGGAATTTTCATTTTTGTAAGTTGTCATTAGCTATTTTTTAGGGTTTTGTAGGTATGACCAAAAAACCCTTATACCGTCATTTTGTCGTCTGTCTGTCTGTCTGTCTGTCTGTCTGTCTGTCTGTTCGGTTAAAATTGTAGCAAAACGGCTAAAAGTAGAGAGTTGAAATTTGGCATGCTTATACAACTCTTTGACCAGCACATAGGAAAAATACTAAAACATCTAAAAAACATACCCCCCTAAAAATATAAACAAATATGTGCTCATCGAAAACAAAAATATTTTTTTTTAATTCTGTGTAGGGTATCAAATGAAAGCCCTTAGTACGTGGATTAACGATCAAATTTTTATTTTTGCAAAATAAATTATTTTGATGCGATTTTTGCCAAAATTGTGCAAAAAAATTTTTGTCCCACACCCTATAGCCCAGATGGTTTAAACTAAAAATCTAAAAAAATTCCAAGTAATGTATATTGGTGTGAACCGAAATAGTACAACAGGAATTTTTGATCAGATTATGTTTTCGGAAAATAACGCATTTTTTGTGGTTTTTGGTTCACAAAGTACAAAAGTTATACCAATGTAAGACACTCATATGCAAAGCGTCCGATGGCGCAACGGGTTAGAGCGCTGGTGTCGGAAGCTAAAATTCTCTGGAAAACGAAGGGTTTCGAGTTCGAGTACGGACGGAGTGAGTTTTATTTTTTCTGTTTTTTTTTTTGCATTTTTATTATGTTGAAATTATTTTGTCAAAATTCTAGTTATATTTTGACAAATGTTGTATTTAATTTTTAAGAGCGTAAATTTAATAACCAGTCTTATTATATGATTAACAGACGATAAATTATTTTAAAAATATCGTTCATTTTGCCGTGATTACTATAAAGTAAAATTTGTCCTACACACTCAGCATACCGCCTTCACTTATTATATATATTATATATATATATTTGTTAAAGTTGATAATAATAAATCAAATATAGCAAATATAAACCACGGTGTCCCACAAGGTTCCATATTAGGACCACTGCTCTTTTTGATTTACATAAATGACTTCCCAACATCAATCTCTGCTAAATCTATTCTTTTTGCGGACGATACAACCCTTTTAACATCGTCGCCAATATTAAATTCAGTAATAGATACTGGTCTGGCAAGTTTGACGGAAGCACAAAACTGGTTCCACTCAAATAAACTGTCCCTTAATATAAATAAAACAAAAAATTTACTAATAACCACTAAATTTCATAATTATGAAAATCCAAAACATGTTAAATTTCTAGGTATGCAAATTGATCCAAATCTTAGATGGGATGAGCATGTTACTGTTCTGAGTTCAAGATTATCGCAGACAATTTATTTACTTCGAAATCTATATTCTACAGTAACTAAAAACATTTTGATTACCACCTACTTCTCCCTTTTCCAGTCCCATATGACGTATGGTCTACTCGCTTGGGGCCACTCTCCTGCTGCTCGGAGAATCTTTGCATTACAGCGACGAGCTGTACGCGTAATAGCGGGGATTTCTTATAGAGCAGACTGTAAGGATACTTTTATGGAACTAAACATTATGACCTTGCCAGCCCTCTTCATTTACTATTCCTTATTATTTGCTCATAAGAACATGTCAGACCTCACAACTGTTGAAGAGATACATTCATATGACACGAGAAATAAATCTCGTATTTATCCTAAATTTGTACGTCTGAATGTATCTAAGAACAGTATAAATTACTATGCAGTCAAGTTTATGAACATGATACCGGAAGAAACAAGAAATCTAAATAATAACATTTTTAAATCAAAAATTAAAAAATTTCTGTCGAAAAATCCAATATATTCGATTGATGATTTTATCCATTTTAATATGTTGTAAGCGTGCTATAGTTAAATAAGTGACCATTTGTTATTTTAAATATATGACCAATTGTAATTTTAAATATGCGACCATTTTTAATTTTAAAATATGTTTTTTTATATTGTATAACTCACTGTTTCTGATATTTGCACACTTTATGTTATTATCTTTTTTTTATATTATTAATTTTTTATTTATTTATTTATTATTATTTTCTTTTGTATTATTTTTATTAATATTGTATTTGAAACAGACTGTAATTTGACTGACCAAAAACAATATTTCTTTTGTACCTTGGTCAATAAATAAATATTATTATTATTATTATACCTGCGAAACCCTGAAATGTGTGAATATTCACACTTCACATCAATTTTTTATATATTGAAGTTTGCTTTTCCTAAACAAAATGATCAAAAGCTTCAATCAATCAGTAAAAGTAACTAGAATTGAAAATCTAGTTCCGCCTAAACCAAAGGAACAGACTTTAGCCCTCATAGTTTAAATTATTGCCAACCGTCAAGTTTCCTGCTCAATTTAAAATTATTAAATTGGCAATTTTTTCCCTAGATCTATTATACCCTTAATACCTCCCTGTAGGGTGCCATTTTACCTTTTTTACATTGTATATAAATAGCCGGGAGGGTTCTATATCATAGCTTCATGTTTTATTCTCATAGGTTGTTGAAAAAACCTCTTTCATCTATCTTCTTATTATTCTATACTTTATTGTTATGTTGTATTATGCTCTGTCGAAAATTCTTTATAAGTAAGCGTTATTCATATGCAATATTATTCGTATGACGCTTCAGGCTGAAACGTATATGCTATTTTGAAAAAGCTCATCTTACTAGTTAGCATTTATGATAGACATTTTTTTTTGTTGATGTATTTATGCATTTACGTTTAATAATTGTACATAATTTCATATTTCAATTTTTAAGTATGAATAATATGAGAAATTAACCTATGTTCACATTTGAATTAATGTATTTTGTATATTAGGAGGCTGCATTGAAAGTCGTTGTTTACTTGAATTTCTTGAGTATTTATTTCGTTTACAAAATGCATGAATACTAATCAAAGTATTTGCCCAGGAAGCTATTTCTTTTTCCCACTTTACTGGCAAAAGATCAATTCCGCGACGAAAGAATGGTCTGTCTTTTGAGCCATTTCATTCGCAAATTATTTAAATTTCGTTTTAAAAATTAAATGATAGCTTCTAGTACTCAAAGAATGAATAAAAGTGTACATCAAAATACTGTTGATTTATTGTATTTACAGAAAAATATTGTACTAGTCTTCCAGCATTCTCTATATTTCTTATATATATATATATGTATAGTCAGAAACCTCTTCTACCATTCGGTGTAGAGGTTGTTCTTCTCAGTGTAATTCTTTTATGAAGTTGCGCCATTCTGTCTTATTGTTAGCCTTATTTTCAGCTTCTTTCCATGTCAGTCCTTTTTCATCTAGGATTTGTGACACTGTTTGGTTCCATGTTTTATGAGGTCTTCGTCTTGGTCTGCTTCCTGAAGTTCTGGCTAGCCATATATTTTTTTCGGTCTTTCTTGCTTCTTTCTTGTGATGTGTCCATACCATCTTAATTTCTGTCTGTCTATTGTTTTTTCCACTGCTTCTATCTGTAGCTCTTCTCGTATTGTTTCACTTCTTATTCTGTCAATATTAGTGATACCCTTAACTCTTCTTAAAAATTTCATTTCTGCAGCTTGAACTTTGCTCTTGAGCCGATCTGAAAGTACCCATGACTCGCAACCATATGTTAATGTGGGTAGGTAAATCGTTTTGTATACTAAGAGTTTTGTTGTTTTCTTAAGCCGCATTCAGAGCTCTTAAATCAATAGCTTATGCACTGTAGCGTATGGACTGTTCACTGTCACCAGAAAGTTTGTCATATGATAAGACGTGAAACCGTTCAGACCTCCAAATTTAATACGCTGTTTGTTGTGGATTGTACATAATTGTCTAAACTTATAGCTAGTGAGATGTTTTAATGAGACAGACATGTAAACAGATTGGCTATCGCATTCTATCTGTGACAGTGTAGTTATCGAATGTCTTTACATAACCTAACATAATGTCATTATTAACAAATCTTGCTCAAAATTACAAAGACGAACATTAAATATGATCAATTTAGGTAATTAGGTAGTTAAAATCTAAGACAACAGAATTATAAGAACGATAATACATATAAAATATTAAACGAAGCTAAATAGTTGGTTTCAAAATTCACAGATGGAGGGCAATTCGTAACGTACTAATTTATTGAATTAGATGGTTACGTCCGTAAAATTTAATTTGATGCGAATCCCATTACTTCCTAATCGTACTAATTTATAACAGATATGAACGGTACATGGAACGTTAAAAAGAATGCATAGAAACATAACTTACAGCTAACAAAGCACAGACTACAACCTCTTAATTTAAAGAGCTCTGAATGCGGCTTTACAGTAATTAAATACCTGCAAAACCCTGAAATGTGTGAAAATTCAGACTTCACAGATCTTTTTTTGTCGATTAGTATATTTATGAACAAAAAACTATAGGTACCTATTACTATTATTTATATATAAGGCTACAAACTCTTAAAGTGGGATTCCCACGATTTACAAAAAAGTCAGAGAGAACAGTTTAAATATCAGATGGAGACTTTCGCATATCATAAAAAATATATATGTAGTTCACAAGTGGTATGGCCAATTTAGTCTCTTAATCAATCAACAATGTTTATTATTGATGAATGTAATAAATCTGAGTCATTAATATCCGTCCGAACAACATTGGACACAGTAATAACTCGAATGCCTTTCAATTAAAACTGAAGGGGTTCATAATTTCAATTCATAATAATTCGCTAATCATATAATTCCACGCTAATTTTATTCTAACATATCAAACAATATTTAATTATTATTATAATTATTATTTTAATTAGATATTTAGCTTATGTTTACATGCTCGAAAAATTATTATTTATTATAGATTTTTTGCAGGCATTTTTGATCGAGAAATTTCTGACGTATCAATTAAAAAACTGAGGTATAAGCTCTTCACTTGTGTAAGAACAAACTAAGAGGGAATTTTGTTTTCAATAGTTTGCACCTTTGAAGCTGTATGTCATGTTGGTATTAAAAAATGTCACTTTTTTAAAATGTCGATCCATTTGTCATAATGAAAAATTATATCTTAATTATAATGATCATAACCTTATCAACCTAAAGTCGGTTTTACAGCGTAAGGAATATTTTTAATTGACATTTAAAGTCAGTAACACACCATAAAAGTAACCAAAATAACCAGATCTAGTGTGTTCTTACAAAAGTGAACAGCTTATAACTGAGAAAACATTTTGTAAAAACAGTAAAATAAATTTTACAATTAAATCGGGAAATAGACCCGAGTAAATAGTAACGTCTTTAACGGCGATTGAACGTATTGCTCCAAGACAGAAAGACAGACGTTAAAAATTTTACGTCAAAAGCTAACGTTATTTTTTTTAACACCATTTTAAACATAAATGCTATTCATTAAGTATATTTGTGATCAAATTTTAACGCGGCTGCTCTAAAATTGCAAGTTAACGTTTTACAATTAGCGCCTACAAAAACGGTGGCTTTAAAAGTTAATGCTACACGCTCGAATACGCAGTTTGGTGGTCAAATGTTGTACTAGGCGCTCTAGTACTGTTTGAATTTATTACATATGTAGTGTTGAATTTTTGTTAGAATGTCGATAGAAGTTGTGAAAAACTATAAAAGTATATCAAATTGTAGTGTTAGTATTTTCATAAAATAAAAATGTACTGTGCTTAAATTAAACTGTTCGTTAATAACATATTGACAGCTGAGTATTAGAGACAACAGCCATATTGCCTTGGAGCACAGTTCTTCTTCTTCTTAAAGTGCTATTTCCGCTTCTAAGGTTGTCTACTTTGATGCTACTTGAACCTTTGATGCTATTGTCCCAGGTCCCTACATAACGTTTTGACTATTTTTAGCATGATGTCTATCGGTCTGTCTGCCTGTTGGTCCGTGTACACGTGCAGAGTAAATTCGGCTTAAAGGATTTTTATGAAACTTCATATTTAAGCTTTTGACATCAATGGCACGCGTTGATCAACTTTTGGTAAAAATTGGTTAGCCAGAAATGAGAATTTAATCGTGTCGATTTTAAGATTTTTGCGAATATTTCACAACAGAGAAATATTTCGAAAAAATTATTTAAAAAAAAGTTGCTATAAAAGCAAAAACTAACAACTTTTATTTGAGACATTTTTTGATAAAGCAGCATAAATTAAACAAGTACTTTGTGATGGCGGTCGGTCCTGTGGTGGCCACAGCTGATTTTTTACTAATATTTCTAAAAATGCAGAATAAGTAGGTGTAAATTAGATCTTTATAGGAAGAGTAAAAAAAGTAAAAAGTGCCGTAACATATCATTATTTTACTCTTACCATAATCACAAAACAAATGTCAGCGATACATTTTTGGGGTTCTAAACGCGTCTTCCGTAGGAAGAGGCGTCTAACCGAAGATTTTATGTTCACGCGGATAAGCGGATATGATATATAATCCGAATCCGATCTGTATCCGCATGATTTAAATGATAATTTATCCGCATCCGCAGAAAAATGGCGGATATCCACGGATTTGTAGGGCTCTAATAATAACTCTATCTGTTGAGGTACTTTACTTTCTTCCAAAAAGTTACTTCTCTAAATGTCAAAGAAAAGAATTTAATGTTGATATCTACATAGTCTTTTGAATGTTGGTTATAATACTTAAATCTCTATAACCCCGTATTTTGTGGTCAGATCAAGTGACTTCCCTCTGAGTGTAATTACCTTTCTTTAACAACTGCTATTTCTAACACTGTTATATTCTCAAACGGGGGGCGTTACAGCTTATTCACTCTTGTTAGTCTCCCGCAGGGTCCACGCCAATGTACCCTACAATCATGATTAAGAACTATGTACACAGCATCCTGAAAGGACCTGCTTATTATCGTTATTATTTTATTGCTCACTTTTACAGTCACAGGAAGGACTCAATGGTTTTATTGTTAAATTTTTAGACACTTGAATTTCTTTGTTTGTGGATAATACCTGTATTTAAATTTTAGATATTTATTTGTTTGGTACTATTGTATGCGCTAATAGCCATGAAAGCTATTTGTCAAAACTATTCCTTGTTATAACAAGCTAACCAGTATACTGGCTAGTGAAACCTAAAGGAGGAGCAAAAACAAAAAAGGAGATATATGTAGATTTTAGTTTTAACTGCCCCCCCATGACACCTCAAATATTCATCAAATTAAAAAAAGCATGCAACAAAAAAGATTCTTGTTATTACTGTAAACAATTTTTGTTCTATATATATTAGGTCGTCAAGGATGAAATTCGTAGAAAAAAGGTAAAGTTGGTTGATAACTTACAAATATAAGAAATTATTTTATTCATCAGAGTATGCACCCATATTGTCTATACGCTTTTGCCATTTAACTGGCAGGTTGTTCAGGCCAGTGGTGTAAAACCCTGGCGGACGAGATTCAATGAATTTCTGGAAGGCCAGTTTTACAGCATTGTCGGAATTAAACTGTTTACCCATTAAAAAGTCGTCCAAATTGCGGAACAAGTGGTAGTCAGTCCCCCACTGGGTCTGGTGAGTATGGAGGATGATGAAGAAGTTCCAACTCCAATTCCTGTAGTTTTTCCACAGTCATTTGTGCAGTGTGTGGTCTAGCGTTATCATGCAATAAGATAGGAGTCGATCTGTTGACCAATCTAGGCTGTTTTTCTTTAAGTTTTTGCATCATTTTGTCCAGTTGGTTGCAGTATATTTCTGTTGTGATCGATGAGCCAGGTTTTTTTTTTTTTGTTTAAAGTTACCTGTACGAAATTTGGCAATCCAATTTGATATTGTCTGCTGCGTAGTAACACTAGAGCCAAATACACTATTAAAATTTCGCGCGGTCTGCGATGTCGTAGTTCCACGTAAGAACTCCTACTTTATAATAGCGTGAATTTTCGACCGTTCCATTTTCAACAAAATTAATTTAAAAAAAAGATATTTTGTAGAGCATACAATGATTTCTTTAAACAGGCGAGATGTGTAACTTTTCAACAAAAAAAAAAAAAAAACAGAACAACCTGATATTATCTTTTGAATAGTCTGATGATGCAAGAATAAACTTGCTGTTTATTTATTTGTAAGACTAATTATTAGTATTAGTAAGTTTATAAAAGTAATTGAATATTTTCATGCAACTAATGGACTCGAATTCATGTAGTCATATCAAATGTAACAAAGTATAATAATTAATAACGATTGTTGGTATCAGAAAACAGTTGTTAAACAAGCATATAATTATAAAAGAGGGAATCTTTATGCAAACCTATTGTTGGGTTGTGTGCAAAATGTGCCTGTTACTTCTGAGAAGGGCTTTATCTGTTTGCGAAAGGATAAGCTGTGGATAGTAATTAGTAAGTACATTGTCCTCACCACAGTTTTCAGTCCTCGCTTCTGCGAATGTGACGTAGGAGTGGACAGGTAGCTGACAGGGCTTATCTACGGGTTTTCCCCGGGTTCAGACCCGGTTTACGGTTAGTCAATATTTTGATGGATATGATTTATTAGTGTATTGTTCATGGATATTTAGCTACTGGAATATACCTATACACCAAGGAATACTCAATACTTTAGACAAGAAAACAAAACTGATGAAATGGATAAAGAAAAGTTTTTATTGATTTTTTTACAGATGTAGAAGATTTATCTTGAATTGTGTTTTGAAAATGCAAATCTTGAATCAAACATTTAATATTTTCTTCAATATACAATCAAAATTACTTATAACCATCGTTAAGGGACTAGACTAAAGATTCTCTCTTTTGGTACCTGGGCAAAATTAGTCAAACTACTCCCTTTTATTCGAACACGCAGTGGTATATTCAAGAAAGTGGAAATTTAACATGCTTGTACAACTCTTTAACACACATACAGGAAAACTATAGACAGTTAAAAGAAACATATGGGAAAAATATAAACAAATATTTGTTTAATGAAAAAATAAATATTTTTAAATAACACTGGTCAACAAAGAAATTTCATCAAAGATAATTTTGGGTTACCTGCATTCAATTTTCAATGCTGATTTCAAAACAGCAATCAGATTTTTTGTATCACGTAGAGTTTTTATGATGAAATCATATATGTATATACACAGATTTACCAATACTATATAGGCAAAGTACTTCTTTTTTCAACATTTTATTGGATTTGACTTGTGTATTTCGTACATTAACGTGTGCATTTCTTATTAACGTATGCACTTCCTGCATTCACATCTAGATTTCTTTCCCCAAAACCTTGGCGCAGTGAGTGACGAGCAAGGGGAACGCTTTCACCAAGACATTAAAGCTATGGAAGTTCGTTACCAAGGATTTTGGAATGAAAGCATGATGGCTGACCATTGTTGGATGTTGTATCGTGAAATTCCAGACCAAAAGTTTAAACGAAAATCGTACTCTCAACGATTTTAATAGCCGGTAATGGTATACTCTTATTTTACAATCATATTAAAAGCTCTCTTTCATGTAAATTAGTGGTTTGCAGTTCATTGCCTTGTATTAATTTAGCGTAGATGTGTATGTTACTTTTCTCAAATAAATGGTTTGCATAAAATGTGATTTACTAAACACTCCATTTTCATATAATTACGTATATTTTCATAATATACAAAAATGTAAATAATTTAAAAACTATACTTGCTACAACAAAACTATAACCAGAGTTGGATTCAGTATCAAAAATACATTGAGAAAAGCATATTTTTGTTTGTGATGAGAAAAAAAAGTTTAATTTTGTTGACCAGTGTAATTTTAGATGGGGCATGGGAAAATGAAATCTCTTAATACCTGAATAAACAACACAAAAATGTGTCAAAAACTTTTGTTGCCCACCTTATATCGAGGGATTCATCAAAATATCTGAAAAAAAAATTATTCTAATGAGAAACGGGATAGTTCAAAAGAAATTTTTGATCACATCGGTTTTTCCAAAAATATTGAAGGTTTTGTACCGTTGAAAGAAGTAATTCTGTTTTCTAAATTTATTGTGTGATATTAAATAAAATCTCTTAAGAAGTTGATTAAAAATACCTTGTCCCGCACCCTTTAACTCAGGGGGGGGGGGTTAATATAAAAAACTTAAAATAAAAAACTTAAATTATTTTTTTTTATTAAACAGTTTTAACCCCGAAACACACCCTTAGAATGAAATTTTTGAGATACCATATACCATACCCTATGTTTGAATCCTAATTCTGCTGCATCATCATACCAAATTTTGTTAAAATATGTCCAGTTGTTTTTGTGTGAATTTCGGACATATAACAGACAGACAGATAGGCAAACAGGCAGACTGACAGACAGAAATTGATTTTTTTTTTTTTTTTTGGATACCGTCTTATAATCATTTCAAACTTATAGAAACCAAATAAGAGACCAAAATAATAATAATAAAAACTTAATTGAATTTCTTTAAATTCAATTATGTACATATATATCTTGACCTTTAACAAAAAATTATATTTTTGTTACAAATTTAAAAAAAAAAGAAATCATATTTTTTGCACCCTCTCCATAAATTTCTAGGTTGCCAGTGATAATATATTATTGATTGTGATATTATATATATTGGAGCGCTCGTTTTGGCGCCCCTACTAGCTGGGAGCCCTGCTTTTCACCGCGGCTGCGTTTTATCAGTGATGAGTAAGGAAAGGACACAGTTATTTTTTTCCCTATGCCTCTGCTTCTCTATCTCCTGCATTTCCACGCTGTTGGAAAGGACAATATTAATAGCAAATATAATATATTGGTGTATATTGCTATGGTGATAACGAACCCTTGATTGAGCAGGGGAGGAAGAAGTAAGGGGAGAAGAATTATTATTATAATTCCATTCTTTTTTTACCATTAATTCAATAAAATATACATTCTAAAAAAAATCATCAAATGTACTATCCATTATTTTCTATCACTCTGGTCCAACGCTGGCAATTTCATAATGCCATCTCTCCAGAAGGTTCCGTCTTTGCTCTCGAAAAATCTGATGAATTTTGATATCGTCCAAAGATGCGAATTTTTTTCCGTTAAGGGAATTTTGTAAAGAGCGGAACAAATGGTGGTCGGAGCATTTAGTCCAAACATCGCACCATCCAACTTCCATTTGTTTCGCTCGAGAAGACTTCATAAGATATGGAGAGATCAACAGACAAAACGATATTTATCAAGAGTTGATATACACAAGTCTTGATTCATAACAGACCAAAATGGAAGATTTGAGTGAGTAAGAAAAATTAATTCGACTGATAATGCTGAAGAAAAGAAAAATAGAAAGAGATATAATTCCGGATATCAATTCAAAACTAACCATAAAGCCATAAAAAAAAACAATGTAAATAATATTGTCGTCCATGTCGGCGTATTCCGTAACATTTATATGTGCTATTACGTTTATAACAAGTTAAGTAATTATAATCTTATTACTTAGTAACCGCTGCGCTGGCCGCAATTACGGTTTTAACATCAACTTAACAGAATTAAGAGTTAATGTTGAAAATCCCTAATAATCACATAATATTATTTGGAGAATTATTACAAAGGATTTTAACCTCACTTGTCAATAATCGCATTGATTTATTGATTTTAAGGGAGATTGTATTTCATTTTATGGTGAGGGATATTATTTTTAAACATTCGTTAGTAGGACATATTGATCCAAAAATATCGTGTTTGATTGGATTGGCAATTTCATCTTAAAATATTGGCAGTTACCAAGGGCCCCACGATTGTAGGAGTCAGGCCCCAATACATTAATTTGCCAAAGGACTACAATGATGTTAAGATGGATCTATCGATTAAGAGCAGCGTTGATCAAATGGCTTAGTGAATTAAAAAAATTAAAAATATGCATTCGATTTCGGTCACATATCAACACAATGAATTAAATTATAAAAAAATTGATGTGAAGTGTGAATTTTCACACATTGCAGGGTTTCGCAGGTATATAATAAGTGAAGGCGGCATGCTGAGTGTGTAGGACAAATTTTGCTTTGTAGTAACCACGGCAAAATGAACGATCTTTTTAAAATAATTTATCGTCTGTTAATCTCAGAGCTTTAAAAACAAATTTTATGTTAAAATATTTTTTTGTTAATTTTAATTCGAATACCTAATATCATTATTTAGGTTTCTAAATAAGTGCAGTATTTTTTTTATATAACAGGGTTCATTAAGATTTTGAAAATTGGGCCTATGGCTTTCATTGGTTGTCTTAAATCATACGCTCCGCCCCTCTGGCTTCGTATAAATGACACAGAATGAAAATATAATTCCAATTGGTTATTAAATTTACGCTCTTGAAAATTAAATTCAAAATGTGCTAAAATATAACTAGAATTTTAACAAATTAATTTAAACATAATAAATATGAAAAAAAAAAAAAAACAAAAAATAAAATTGACTCCACAAGCCAGGAACGAACCTGTGTAGTGAATAACGATCCTGTGTGGTTGTCGAGCAACTGAGCCACTAGACCACCAAATGCTTATCAACTTAGTGTGTTATAAGAGTATAACATGTATGCATCGTCAACAAAAAAACACAAAAAATGCGTTATTTTCCGAAAACATAATCTGATCAAAAATTCCTGTTGTACTATTCCGGTTCACACCATTATACATTACTTAGAATTTTTTCACATTTTTAGTTTAAGCCATCTGGGCTACAGGGTGTGGGACAAAAATTTTTTTGCACAATTTTGGCAAAAATCGCCTAAAAATAATTTATTTTGCAAAAATTAAATTTTGATCGTTAATCCACGTACTAAGGGCTTTCATTTGATACCCTACTCAGAATTTTAAAAAAATATTTTTTTTTTCGATGAGCACATATTTGATTATATTTTTAGGGGGATATGTTTTTTAGATGTTTTAGTATTTTTCCTATGTGCGGGTCAAAGAGTTGTATAAGCATGCCAAATTTCAACTCTCTAGGTTTAGCCGTTTGGCTACAATTTTTACCGAACAGACAGACAGACAGACGGACAGACAGACAGACAGACAGACAGACAGACGACAAAATGACGGTATAAAGGTTTTTTGGTCATACCTACAAAACCCTAAAAACTGATGATACGTGAGAATTTCCACACATTTCAGGATATTGTAGGTATTTAGTAAGTGATCACAAATTGTGGGTACCTATCAAAAAACATAAATTTTAATAACTTTTGAACGAATAATTCACGTGCTTCCAACTAGAGACTAACAAGCATACTTTAGATACGCTTGCATCAAGACCCCAGCTATAGCATTCAATTCTTCAGTCAGTCAAATGAATATTAAAAACTCGGTGTTGATAATAAAAAATTGATAACTTTCAAAATAATTATCAGATCAAAAATTACTGTTGCACTATTCCAGTTTACATTAATGTGAATTACTTAATATTTAAAAAAAAAAAAAATTGTGTTAAAAAAATAATTTAAAAAAAAACTACCTTTCGTTCCTTAATGTACGTCTTAAGATCTTTATTTTGATACCACACAATAAATTTAAAAAAAATATTTTTTTACCTCACAAAAAATATATTTTTCGGAAAACTAATCCGAACAAAAATTCCTGTTGAACTATTCCGGTTTCCGTCTATATGCATTATTGACAATTTTTCAGATTTTATCGTCTAAATAGGGTGAGAGACAAAAGTGTAATGATATATTTTGTGCAAAAAACCATAAAGAAATTTGGTTTTTCATAAATATAAATTTATTGGTTTATCAATGCAAAAAAAATTACGGCTTCATGGATGATTGTTTCCTTTAACCCAGTGTTTCTCAACCTAAATATTACCGCGGGCCGTCAAAAAAACATTTTTTTACGCAGACCGGTAAAATATCTATTTTTTACGTGGACCGACGAAAATATGATTTCAGAAGAAAAATTTATTGTAAAACTGTACAAGCGTTTAAGCGGAACTAAATTAAATTTTTATTTTTGTGAGTTGTCACGAGCTAACTTTTTAAAGATTGAAGTGTGCTTTTGCTAAACAAAATGATCAATAGTCTCATTTAAACATTAAAAGTTACTAGTTTTCAATATCTAGTTCCGCTTAAATCAAAGAAACAGACTATTTAAGTTCTACTAGCCAGACATAATTTTACAAAAAATATTACTCTATTGGACACGTATTTTTAAAATTTTCGCGGACCGGTGCTTGGGAAACACTATTCTATGTGGTCATTGTCGACTAATTGACCAATTCAACGAAAACCATCTCGTTGTCGTTAAAGCAACACGTTTAAAATAAAAATTTAAATCTGCAAATTCGAATTCTTCTTCGAACCAGAAAAGCAGACAACAAATAACATGGGTACATTACTGGGAAGAAGAAGAAGAAGAAAATAAATGTATAACCGCACACTGACCGTAGATATGAGTAGTTTTTATTTTTTATTATTCACTTCTCTTCAACAAGTTTAAATCATGTTATTTTTAAACCAACTCGATCTATATATTACCAACCCCTTAAAAATAAAAGCATCCCCCCAATTAATAATATGTAAACCCAACCTTTTGACACCTGATTGTCGTGAAGCATGTTTGCTGGCTTACTTGGAGTTCGCGGAGACATAATAGTATTTAGTGCTTAGCTGGCGATAACTCCATAAGCAGTTTACGGTAATCGACACACATCATAAGAAGGGATAATCGTTCTCACTTTTCCTCTCTGCATTCTATACTCGGACAGGTTATATACGGACAAAACACTAATAATATAATCCTAATAAAACAATTATTGCCATTGTCAACTTACTTTTTACTTAATAGATTAAAACTAGGGTAGGTACTTGACCTAGGAATGGTTTTTAGTTTTTTAAATCTCTAAGCAAGGAAAATAGATTGGTTTTGTATCCTGGACAATAATAATTATGACTTGACAAATCGTAGTTGCCAGGTAAAAAATTATAAATAATAGTAAATTCATGTCACCTCGTTTTCAAAATCAATGCAGGGTCATTCTTGGCGAAGGTGCAGACTGTTTGTGCTGGTGCAAATGACCTGAATGGACTTGAATTATTTAACGAAATATTAAGTTTTAGGGAAATATTTCCCTCTTCTACAAAACTGTTAATTACTTTGGAATACATAATAGGCAATGCATTAATATCTTCATTTCCTAACTTTTCTATAGTTCTGAGATTTTTTTAATTCTGCCTGTAACTATGACAAGCCGTTTTAACATTTAATAATAGGATCATGTGTCATAGAAAATATTTATAAAATGTTCCTATTTCAAATGTTCCTCTTCAAAATATTACCTATCTCATAGAAATACTTCGAATTTCATTTACAATGAAATACATTTACAAACATTTTCATGACATACGTATATTTTTCAACAAATTTCTATGAGAGTGGAACAAATTTAATATTAAATGTTAAAACAGCTTGCCGTGTAAGCGCGCCGAATTAGTATTTATTAAATGTTACACAAAATTAAATAATAAAAATCTTAAAAGAGTCGTGAGCCGGCTCATTTCAGTTTGGTGAACCGTGTCACTTCGGTCAGTGCACTGAGCCGGTTCGTTCATGAACGACCCATCTCTAGTGAAAACCTCTTTTTTAGATAGTCACTTGAATTTAAGAAGCGGAGACTTTTGTTTTTTAGTCATCAGTCGAATTTTTAAGTGAAGACCTTAGAAACTATTTCTCTCTATTCAATGTAGTATTTAATAAGATATATTTTTGGGGATTCGGTCTTGCAGTTGATGTGGATGGTGTGCCTGGGTTCACCCATGATTTTTTGCGTTTGGGATTTTCAAAATAAATCCATTTTTCATCGCCAGTAATGATACGATGCAAAAAATACTTTCTTTTGTATCGTGCAAGCAAAATTTTACAAGTGTTTTTGCGTTTTTCCATCTGCCTCTCATTCAATGCATGTGGAACTCATCTGCCGACTTTCTGGATCTTACCCATCTCTCGTAGGCGATTAGAAACAGCTTGTTGACTAACGCCTAACTGCTCTGCTAGTTGTTTTTGTGATTGACTATCGTCTTCCTGTAGCAATGTTTCCAATTTTGTATCTTCATATTTTTTTGGAGGTTTTCCATGTTCTTTGTCTATAAGATCAAAGTCACCACTTTTGAAACGCCGAAACCATCGTTCACACGTATCTTGCGATGGAGCATATTCACCATAAGCTTCTCGAAGCAGGTATGATTCAGCAGCAGTTTTTTTCAAATGAAAACAAAACAGCAGTACTGTCCGCGAATGCTCTTTATTTGGCACAAAATTTGACATTTTTAACACAGTAAAACAAAACTATATGTTGATCACTTTTCAAATTATAACCTATACGCATTTGACACTTAATGATAACTTAACAAAACGCCATATGTGTTGAAACTTTGAACTATATACTCTGTTTGCGCGGCAAGTTTGAAAAAAATCCACATTTCATACTTGTAGACCTGGTAAGTGAGCCTACTTGGTTTACAAGTAGCTCTTCCCAAATTCCTCAAAAATATATCTTATTAAATACTACATTGAATAGAGAGAAATAGTTTCTAATGTCTTCACTTCAAAATTCTACTGATGACTAAAAAACAGTCCCCGCTTGTTAAATTCATTTCATCACTTCTCGTGATCGCTGAAGACGGAAACAGATTGTTGAGCAGTTTCCGAAACGTCCGAATTTATTATTTTTTATATTACTCTTGAAGTATTATATCTTTTTGATACTAATACTCATTATATTGTACTATTCTAGCCTAGTACTATCAGCAATGGCAAACGTCCAAAATAAAGGTGTCCGCATTAATATTGGGCCATTGCAAAATAATTTCAAAGATATTATTAGTATTATTTAGTTAACATCAAAAGTATACACGTTAAAAAAAAAGTAGTGTTAAAGGGACTTAAAGTTAATTTTTTAGTGTACCATGAAGTCCATAACTCTTCGTGTTAATTATGTACACTTCTTTTTTGGTTAATTTTAGTGTAAAGTTTACACTTTACATAGGTACTAGTTAAATTATAGTGTTAGAAAATAAATAGTCTTAAAGTAATGTTATATTTCATAAAAATAACACTATCTGAATAAATGAAGATTTACACGGTTATTTGGTTGAAAATAGTGAATATACTTTATTTAATGAAAATTTTATCACTCAAATTTTAACCAAACTGAGAATGAACTTTTGCACTTATTAATTTTTTGCTGTGTATCTACATTACAGCAAAAACGTACATTACAAAAACCGTACAAAATATGAGTAGGGTAACTGCAGCGAATTTCGACTACCAAATTTATTTATTTTTTAATTTACGTATACTATTCAATATTTTGGTAGGAAAGTGGTCCCAATCGATACCTCATTCACTTATCTTTAGGTGTTAAATATTTTCACGATGAAACAAACTGTTATTACAACTTAAGTTCGACATAAAAGAAATATGAAAAAAACGTTGATTTAAAAAAAGTGATGTTAATAACGACTACCCTAAAATTTTAAGATAATCAACGTTTCTTGTCTCTTTTACATTTTATTTAGGTAAAAGAATATAATAATAGAGATTTTTAGTAAGACGTGATTTTAACTGTCGTCAAATTAGGTAAGTGAAACATGAATGCATGTAATATCGACTAGTCCTTAGTAGCTTCATTCCTCTAGTCGATATTACAATCAAATCTGTTTTATTTAGTCTGTGATATTGTAACAAAATATTATGAAAATCAAATTTTACCACCTAATATATATGTATTTGGATCAGTTCTTATCAGTTTATTCAATGCAAAATATTTTGTTTAACTTTCCTTTGATAAACAACTGCTGATTAAAACCAATAAAAAAATATTTTAACACTTAAAAATATAAATATCTACACTGTTCGTCTAACGATATTCACACGTGGCTTAAAATAAAGTGATGTTAGTTTTTCACATAAACATAGTGTTACGTTATACTACCGCTATATGGCAGCAATTATTTAGAGAAATAATGGGATAGTCGAAATTACCTGCATAGTCGAAATTCGCTGCAGTTACCCTACTCAAGCTAGTAAAAAAATAAATAAAAAATAAATTCTCTGATCGGTTTTGCCGATCAGCCTTGGACAATACCGATCGGAATAACGCCCTACAAAATGCACAAATGTTGCCTAGTCATATTCCGTGCAATCCTTATGTCTCAAATTTTAAAAAACTCTGTCCGCTGTACAGTTAATATTGCATCCTAAGTTCCTAATAGAATTTAAGTTTTTAATAAGGTGTAATAGTAAAAGTATAGTACTATATTAGCTATTATATTTAACAGAACACAGTCACATAAGCTTTAATTTAAACCTACCATTTCTATGCCTTTAAATTTTCTGTCATCCTTATGTTATATAAAACATAAATACCTCGTATGTCTTCATTCTAACAAGAAAAATTCAGATAAAAAACTTGACTTTGAAAAGAAATTAAAATAAAATTAAATGAATATTAAAACTTGACCCTAAAAATTTACATTTTTTAATTACGTACCCTAAACTTATTTCCAGTCTAATAAATAATATCCTTTGCACCTTTTCCCTTCAACCAATCAGAAACAAGTAGGCGTGTTTTTACCCCCACCACTTTTTCTGTGAACACGCCCACTTAACGCATGCGCAGTGATAGTCGGGAGTTGAACAGCTGCATGATGTAAGTATTGATAATTTTTACGCTTGTCAGGAAAGGTTAGGGGAGTTTTGGTTGCACATGGTATCGAGTTTTTTATTCTTTAAATTTTATGGGGATTTTTTTGTGTGGTTATTATAAAATGGCAGATTATATATATCGTAAAATTGGACAATTTATGTGTGTAGTTTTTTTTAAATTGATGCCTTATATGGAATTTTTGGTTTGTTTACATCTTTGACAACATGAAATTGTGTAAGGAGATATTGGATAAACCAGTGGCTGTAAAAAGTTTGAAAAGCAAGTTTTAGAATTCCATATTTTTCCAAATTTTTAAAAATACAATTCAAGGGTTACCTTTTATGTTTTTACAAACTACTAGATGGCAATATTGAAATGTGTCATTACTAAATTCGTAAAATTTTACATTTATTATTGTGAAATCAGTGGCAGCTTATAAATTGACCGAGTAGTTTGACAGTGAGCGTTAAAAAAAAAACATGTTTATGAAAAAATGGATATTACTCTTGAAGGTTTTCGTTGGATGATTTTTTACCATTTTAGTAAAGGCCTATCTCAACAACAATGTATAGATTCGCTTCGTTCAACTTTTGGTAATGAAGTACCATCAGAAAAGACTGTTTACAATTGGTTTGCAGAATTTCGTCGTGGTCGTGCGTCCGTCAGTAATGAATCTCGTGAAGGTCCACTAAAATCGGTTGTGATTCAAAAAAACATCGGTGCTGTGCGCAAAATGAAGATCGGCATGTGACTTACCGTGAGATAGAGGCATCCTTTGGCATATCGCAGACTGCAATACATTCGATTTTGCATGAACATTTAGTTGTGAAAAAGATCCGATGGATTCCGCATAATTTGACCGAAGCTCAAAAAAAGGCTCGTGTTAATTGGTGTAAGGGAATGCTAAAAAAATTGAACCTAAGCACTGCAAAATCCGTATGCAACATCGTTACAGGTGAAACTTGAACGAAAAATTTCACGAGAAATTAATACAGTATTCCAATTAATTTTACAGAGTTCTGTAAAATTAACTGGAATACTGTATTAATTTTTCTTGACGTATCATGTAAATTCCCTGGTTTTTTTTTTACAGTGTACAAAAGTTGTTCGTTCACGAAGCACTTCCAAGAAATTGATAGCTTGTTTCTTCGGTTGTACTGGACATGTCGCAACCATTCCTTTAGAGGATCGGAGAACAGTTAATGCTGAATGGTATACAACAATTTATTTGCCAGAAGTCATCAAAATCAGAAAAAACAACGTCGCATCATTCTTCATCATGACAATGCGAGCTCCCACACGTCACACAATTCTTTAATGGGCGTGAAAAAGGTGTTAATTCTTATCTTCTTACGTATGACTTATCTCCGTTTTCGCCCCCATCAGCGAATTGATTATTTTAAGGAGAAAAACATCGAATTAATGACTCATTGGCCGTATTCACCTGATTTATCCCCTAACGACTTTTTTTTGTTCCCCAATGTCAAACAAAAAATGTGTGGACAGCGATTATCATCATCTCAAGAAGATGTTGAAGTCTTCGAAAACTATGTTTTTGAGATACCAACTTCAGAGTGGAAAAAATGTTTCGAGAATTGGTTTGAACACATGCAAAAGTGTATAAATCTTAAAGGCGAATATTTTGAAAAGCAATAAAACAGATTGTTCCAAAAAAATTGTTCCTTTCGCAGTTTTTGTAAAAACTTAAAAGGTAGCCCTCGTATTACTTTAAAATTTTGAAAAAAAACTGTATGACTGGTAGGCTTTTGTATTTTTACCGACCGCCAACATATATAAGGGAGGTATTGTGATCATACCGATTTTGACATTTCGAGATTTCTATGGATCTCCACGACTTGAGGTCCTTACATAACGTTTTGACTAATTTTTGCATGATGTCTGTCGGTCTATCTCTCCGTCTGTCTGTATGTCTGTCCGTCCGTCTGTCTGTGTACACGTGCAGAGCAAATTCGGCCAAAAGGATTTTTATGAAACTTCATATTTAAGCTTTTGACATCAATATGCCATTGTTGGTCAACTTTTGGTAACAATCGGTTGACTAAAAATGGGAGTTTACTCGTGTCGCTTTTAAGATTTTTGCGAATATTTCATAATAGAAAAATATTTCGAAAAAATTATTTAACAAAAGTTGCTATAAAAGTAATAACCCAGCAAACATTCAACCTTCGGCCAAATGCCGGCAAACTGCTTTTTCTGTTGGTAAATTGCTGGCACTGAAAGTTTGTGCAACGCCAGTATTAATAATGTATTTCGCACTCCTCCTATACGAAGTACTTTACCAGCATTTTATGAGCACTCCATATTTTTGATAATATGTTACATTTTACTTTTGTTTCACCATCGTTGAATAAATTTATTCAACGAATAAAGTTGACAATATCGCATCATTCTATTGACAGCAACGTTTATTTCTTCATTAATAGTTTAAAACCAATGCGACATTGTCAACTTTATTTGTTAAACAAATTTATTCAACGATGGTGAAATGGCCAAATGAGTATTTATTTTGCACCTACCCATTAATTTATTTTAATACTGGGTAAGTATAAGGTAAATATACATATGTTACATTTGAAATACTAGAGAGTGGGTATAATATAAGCACTGGTCCGTCAGAAATAAATCTTGCAACTAATGCGATTATTTTGCACTTTACCGCTGCTGGGCCGGTAATTGATATACCAATGAGCCAGCTAACGGCCACGGGGACACCGGGGTACTGGCCCATTACTTTCAATGCTGGGGAGTATGTGCTTCAACAGTACTGGCCCGTATAAAAATATTTGCTGGGAACTAACAACTTTTATTTGAGTTATTTTTTGATAAAACGAAAAAAAATTGAAAAATTTTATTATTAAGTATCTTTTTTTCATTTTTAGGGTTTTGTAGGTATGACCAAAAAACCCTTATACCGTCATTTTGTCGTCTGTCTGTCTGTCTGTCTGTCTGTCTGTCTGTCTGTCTGTCTGTCTGTCTGTTCGGTTAAAATTGTAGCCAAACGGCTAAACCTAGAGAGTTGAAATTTGGCATGCTTATACAACTCTTTGACCCGCACATAGGAAAAATACTAAAACATCCAAAAAACATACCCCCCTAAAAATATAAACAAATATGTGCTCATCGAAAACAAAAATATTTTTTTTTAATTCTGAGTAGGGTAGCAAATGAAAGCCCTTAGTACGTGGATTAACGATCAAATTTTTATTTTTGCAAAATAAATTATTTTGATGCGATTTTTGCCAAAATTGTGCAAAAAAAATTTTTGTCCCACACCCTGTAGCCCAGATGGTTTAAACTAAAAATCTAAAAAAATTCCAAGTAATGTATATTGGTGTGAACCGAAATAGTACAACAGGAATTTTTGATCAAATTATGTTTTCGGCAAATAACGCATTTTTTGTGGTTTTTGGTTCACAAAGTACAAAAGTTATACCAATGTAAGACACTCATTTAGAAAGCGTCCGATGGCGCAACGGGTTAGCGCGCTGGTGTCGGATGCTAAAATTCTCTGGAAAACGAAGGGTTTCGAGTTCGAGTACGGACGAAGTGAGTTTTATTTTTTCTGTTTTTTTTTTGCATTTTTATTATGTTGAAATTATTTTGTCAAAATTCTAGTTATATTTTGACAAATGTTGTATTTAATTTTTAAGAGCGTAAATTTAATAACCAGTCTTATTATATGATTAACAGACGATAAATTATTTTAAAAATATCGTTCATTTTGCCGTGATTACTATAAAGTAAAATTTGTCCTACACACTCAGCATACCGCCTTCACTTATTATATACCTGCGAAACCCTGAAATGTGTGAATATTCACACTTCACATCAATTTTTATATGTAACGTTTCCATGGTCATGATAAATAATATCTCTGTTAGAAAATATTAGGCCAAGTTATTTCTACTCTGCTTCTAGAATGTATTTTATGCAAGAACTTTGTGAAAGCTGTGGTGGCCAAAGCTGATTTTTTTATTTACACTTTGATTGCCCCTCTATTTGCTTAGTTCTGGAGCCGCAGATGACAATGATGATGATGATTTGCAGGATTTAAATACATCCCTTAACTAGTAAATAGAAAAAAATACTGCCACTGTTTAATCCATTTTATATTATCTTAAATTTTCCCTATCTTAAATACATTTTTTTTTTTGTTACATGTTTTGTACAAGCTGGCCGCTGGCCGTCAATTAAGTAACATATTTCCATGTCTAAAATTTATGATAGAATTGCCTGACACACCGTTCGCGTTTCAGTCCGTGCACACGTCCGTTCTATACGTCCTCTATACCTCTTTATTCCTTGTTAAAAGTGTATTTATGTTTAGTTCAGGTTTTTGACACCTGTCACTGCTGTGATATGTCGCCACTATTGCGTCTCAGATTAGCTGTCACATGCTTAGATAGTTTCAAAGACCATTGGCTTTCTAAAAAATATCCAGATCAGAAATATGTAACAAGATGTGATGGTCCAGCCGTGGAAACAGAAGAAACACGTCATCATATTGTTTGGTTAAAGGCAGGAGTGCACCCACGAATTTGTAGGGGGGGGGGTAGAAGGCATACTTATTTAAATAATGAAAAATATTCTTACTTCTGGAATACAAGTGATGATCTAAAAAAAATGTCCGTATCTCTATTTTAACAAAAAAGCGTAACAAACAACCACATGTATTTCGAGCTCTTGGGGGGGAAGCTCATCACTTATATTTTGACAAAAACACGTAAAAATCATTTGTTTTTGGAGCTCTTGCCCCTGAGACACCACCACCTCCTGCGGGGGGGGGGGGCGCCTGCGCTACACACGATCTATGGAGAGTACTGTCCGTTTAATAGGTGACAGTAATTCAAATTTAATGAAACAACTTATGAAATATGTTATTTTTCAAAATTTAAAGAATTTGCTCTGTATTTAAAATACACCGCTGCTGTACGATATAGGAAAACAGTCGCTCAGCGCTATATTTGTATTTCATATAGATTAAAACCCTATTTAATGTCCATTTGAATCACTGAAACTGCCGGGTTTCTTATCTGTCGTTATTGCTGCAATAAACTATTAAACTATTGTTTTTCATTCTTTTGGTGTGTTGAGTAGCATATCATTTCTGAATGAAACACTGTGATTGTTGATATTTTGAATTGAATATTGTTATTTTATTAATATACATAGGTGATAGATTAGATGTTAGTATTAGTTTATTAAGATAGTTTAAAAAATCAGCTGTGGCCTCCACAGGACCGACCGCACAAAGCTTGAATACAATACATTCTATGTTTATACATTTATCATGACCATGGAAACGTTACATATAAGTATGAAAAAATAGATACTAAGAAAAAATTTTCAAAAATATTTCATTTTATCAAAAAATATCTCAAATAAAAGTTGTTAGTTATTGCTTTTATAGCAACTTTTGTTAATTTTTTTTTTTTTCGAAATATTTTTCTGTTATGAAATATTCGCAAAAATCTTAAAATTGACACGAGTAAACTCCCATTTCTAGTCAACCAATTTTTACCAAAAGTTGATCAACTCGTGGCATTGATGTCAAAAGCTTAAATATGAAGTTTCATAAAAATCCTCTGAGCCGAATTTGCTCTGCACGTGCACACAGACAGACAGACGGACAGACAGACAGACAGACAGATAGACGGATAGAGAGACAGACAGACAGACAGACAGACAGACCGACAGACATCATGCTAAAAATACTCAAAACTTTATGTAGGGACTTTGCAAATAATATAAATTATGTAATTAAAAAAATTAAAACGCGTCATACGATTAAAGCCCCAATTTTTTTCTAGACTAAATAAACTACGGAAAATCAAGAAATTCTAACCGGAGTTCTCTGTCTCTAACCGTTTTTGAGTTGATCATTGTTTTAATTCACATTTTGCACAAATATTGTAAATTATGTCATTAAAAAAGTATATAGCACAAAGAAAAAGTTGTTAACTTATTGTAAACAATTTTTGTTGTATAGGTGTTTGCTGTTAAGTCAATAATAAGGCAGATATTTCAAAAGTTTGGCTTCAGGATGATTCCCATAACGCCCTAAATATTCATCTAAATGAAAAAATGCATAGAAATAAAAGATTTGCTACCTTACACTTTTCGTCATACCTGATTTTACTAAGTCAATAACAAGGAAGATATATGTAGATTGTAGTTTTAAGGTGTCCCCCCATAATTCCCCAAATTTTCATCTATTAAGCCAATAATAAAGGAGATACATAATAATAAATAAATAATAGGTTCCCAACGCCTAGATAGGCGTATATGGGACAGAGAAGGTAAGTTCTCCGTTTCGAGACCGCCGGTCATAGATATGAAAGTCACGTGGTCAGTGTGACGTTTCTACCGGTCCTATTATCCCTGAATGAACAGGTACTCATACTGTCTGCACAATATCCGAAGGAGGTGGGAGGTATCGAACTAGTGTTGCTGTGCTCCGTACGCAACCGTCTTACCACTCATAATAAGGGAGATATTTTATATTTTTAAATAAACAATTTTAACCCCGAAACACTCCCTAGAATAATATTTTTGAGATGCCTTATAGCTTATGTTCGAATCCTGGTTTCACTATCAGATTAATTCTGTAAAAATTTACTGTGTAGTAATGTTACTACAAGATAAAATATTGTAAAAAGTATAATGACTTTCATTCATGATAATAACTGACCTTGCTCATAGGGACAAATTTTGTTACAATGATTATAGTAACTGAGTTACAGAATTGGTCTGTCTATCATCTTACCAAATTACGCGAAAACATATCCAGCCGTTTTTGCGTGAATCTCAGTCAGACATACAGACAAAAATTGATTTTTGTGTGGATATGCAGATCAATTATGTAAAAATTTACTGTGTAGTAACGTTACTGCAAGATAAAATATTATACAAAGTATAATCGGCCCAATTCTGTAAGCAAGTTACTACCAAAAAGTTACAATAAAAGTTGCTAAATACAAGGTCAGTAACTTTTTTAGCAACTTTCACGAAATCCGTATTCTGTAAGAAAAAAGTTACTATGAAATTAGTAACTAGTTGCTAAAAAAGTTATTATGGATAACAACTAACAGAAAGCAGTTGCTACACTTAGCAACTTCAAAATAACTTGTTAAAATCGTGAAAAATCGCAATTTTTCTGTTTAATAATAAATTATTTCAAGCATTTGACAATGAAGGGCAATATAGAGACAATAATTATAGAAGGATTTTTATTTTATTTTCTGTACAGCACAAAATTCTTCGAGTTCTTTATTTCAATTTCTATTTTTTTTTGTTTGTTTATTTACATTTGTTTTATAATAGTATAACAGTACAATATTTTTTAAATGTATTAACTACGACTGTCAATAGAAGCCGCGCACACTAGGGGGTGGTCGACGAGTTCAGACCCCCTCCCCCGAGGATTTGAAAAATCAAATACTTATTTAATAAAAACTAAGAGATTGCAAATAAGAATCATCTTTTTTATTATTAAAAATTAAATTATAGTCAAAATTAAATTAATATATAAACCCAGTTCTCTCCATAAAAACACAAAAATACATTTGTATTATTTATTTTTTTCGAAATGGACGCTTCCCAGATCAATGCTCTAAGTGCGCGCCTGTTCAATGACTATCCGAACTTCTTTAACTGTATTTCACCCAATTCATTTAAATTTGGACTATAACTTGCACCACCACATAGAAAACAGTAACCACATAGCACATCACCACAGCACCACCACTCGTTCCTGTCAATTATTTTTTAAACACTCGTATCACCGACCATGACCGGGTTATTTGCCAGGAAATTCGATAGAATTTCCATCTGTTTGCAATTCTTTTTCTGATTTTGTTTATAAAACATTTTTCGTTTAACCTCAGAAACTCACAACATAGCTGTCAAACTCAATTAAAAACGAATACCTCGCCTGCGCAGAACGTAATCTGCTTCTAGCTTCACGGTTCTTTGTAGCAACGTTACTAAGTATAACTTGTTATAAGAACGTTGCTTGTGCTTATGCTTGGAGAATACCAATTGTTTGGCGATTGATAAGAAAGTTACTATAAAAGTTATTTCGTAGCAACATTACTCAGTAGCAACTAACCTAGTAACTTTTTACAGAATCGGGCCGAATGACTCTCATTCATGATAGTAACTGACCTTGCTCATAGGGACAAATTTTGTTACAATGATCGTAGTAACTGAGTTACAGAATTGGTCTGGTTGTCTTATATCATCTGAAACGTGTAGAAACCAAATTTGAAACCGAAAAAATAAAAAAACAGATATAGCCTCCAATTTTATTAACATAAATATCTGATACATATTTTAATTGATTTAAAATTTCACGCCCTTTAAATTTTTTTTTATATTTCATTCATAAATTTTGTGTTTAGGGATGGAAGGTTCTGTCAAAAAAATGTATTGTAAAGAAACGTGACAGTGTATATGTGGGCGACTGGTGACTGCCTTTCATTCACAAAGTCGTGAGAAACGTTTTAAAAGCCGTCTTTTCCCCGACAAGCTGTTTCAGACCTCAGACCTTCCTATTCCAGGCCTTAAAATCTTTCCTCTCAACGGACACTCGTCAAATGTGTCAAATTAACAACTCTTTTAACTGGATTAGTCTCCAAGATAGATTTTTTTGTTTGTTATTTTTGTGTTTGAGTAGTTTTTGAAAGCTATTAAAATTAAGAGCTCTTAAAAATTGTTTGACAAATAGTTAAGATTTTTAGCACACAGTATCAATGGATACTGTTTTATTTAAATATCTAGAACAGTGTTTGCCAAAGTCTGTACTTCGGGACACTAGTGTGCCGCGAAAATTTTATGGATACCGCAGCTGTGCATCATCATCATCATCAGCCCTATTGCTCCAAAGAGGCATAGGTCGCCTTACGATGATTCAGAACTGAGGTCGTTACATAATGTTTTGACTATTTGTAGCATGATGTCTGTCGGTCTGTATGTCTGTCTGTTCGTCCGTATGTCTGTCTGTATGTCTGTCTGTCTGTCTGTTCGTCCGTCTGTTTGTGTACACGTGCAGAGCAAATTCGGCTAAAAGGATTTTTATGAAACTTCATATTTATGTGATCATTTGCAACATTTTCCGGGCATCGCCAACTTCAATAGTACATAATTATTGAGGAACACTTTTGAAATGCTTGCGGAACATTGGTTGGGAACTACTGTAATTAGAGACTAGTGGAGCTAAATACACACGGCTGCATTCCTAGTGATATGCAGACGCGGAAATTAAGCCAGATCCAGTGCCCGCACAATCCAGAGCGACCCGACCAACACTGCTTTCTGCATCCTGCAGATCAAAGAGGTGGCAGAAGATCTGCAGGCGGGAATGGACTCGATTTCCCTTCAGTAGAAGACTTTCATATCACCCAGAACACCAACTATCAGGACTATAAGCTTAAATTTATATCCTCCCCAAGCTTTTTCCATTCGGAACGAACTCGTGCTTTAGATTTCCAGTTTCCCGTAACTCTCTTTACTTCATCCGTCCACCTAGTTGGAGGTCTTCCTCTGCTTCTGTTGGTATTTCTAGTTATCCAATCTAGGATCTTCTTTGCCCATCTGTCGTCTTGAAGTCTAGCCACATATCCAGCCCAGTTCCATTTAAGACGAGCAATTCTTTCGATGACGTAACATATTTTTGTTTGCTCTCGAATCCACTTATTTGTTTTTCGATCAGCTAGACTAATTCCTAGTATTGATCTCTCCATCGATCTTTGGGTCACTCTCTTAATTTTTCAGCTGACTTAACTATTAATGTCAGAGTTTCAGATCCATATTCGATAACATATTCGAATTCTCTACATTCAACCTCTGACAGAGCGCTGAAAAGGTGGAAACTTAATCCAAATGTATAGGATTGTTAATAATAATGTTAATAATAATTATAATAATAATAATCCCCACCTCGAGGTTACTGACAGCCACTAAGCCGGACATAACCCTCCTGGAAATCGAGACCAAACAGATGTTTGTGATTGAATTCTCAAGTCCAGCTAAGAAGAATATCTTTCTCAAGGTGGAGGAAAAGAGGTCCAAATATATGGACCTCTTGTCCGAGCTTAGAAAGCTGTATCCCGGGTATAAATGTAAGCTTGTAGTCCTGATAGTTGGTGTTTTGGGTGGTACAAAAGCCTCCTATCGAAGGGAAAATCGAGTCCACTGCAGATCTTCTGCTAACTCTTTGATCTGCAGGATGCAGAAAGCAGTGCTGCTCGGGGTCACTCCGCATTATGCGGGCACTGGATCTGGCGTAATTTCCGCGTCTGCATATCGCCAGGGTTTGGGATGCAGTTGTGCGTATATAGCTCCACTGGTCTCTAGTATGACGCAGCTCAAAAGATTGCTGAAGTTTGAGATTAGTGGACGCTTGTCAAGACCCGACAAACCCCGTAATAATAATATTATTCTCGCCCGAATAATATCACCATCGGTGAATTGAACGATCCATCTCACAATTCAGACTGTTTTTACTAGTCAGAACTGCGTGATTTAAAAAGCTAGGCTATTCCGTTGGCAAAATGTTTAAATATTTTTGGAATTTTAATTAGTGTATCGTAAAAAAAAGTCCCTTAGTGTGCCTGGGTTCCTTAAATCGTTAAATTATAGTATATTTCACACATATCCTCGCACCTGTTTCATTTATTAGAAATAAAACTTCCCATTAAAATCCACTAAACAAATTCCGAAAACAAATATCATAATTATAAGGACATCAAAACTCTGATATCATCTTTATCATCATGTTGATATGGGACAACCTTCGTCCCAGGGAATTATTTAGAGGGTGTTTGTACCCGAGCGTGGCGGCCAGTGGTCATTCCATTAATATCTGGCCCCTTTATAGCAGCCGCGAACCACCTGAACACCTGGGCTAACATTAAATTATAACTCCCTCGTAAAATGGCAATTTTATCATTTTTTAGATAATAAAAAATTCTGATTGAATTTTGGATGAAAACAAAAAGTAAAATCTTAATTAAATGTCAAGTATATATATTTTAATATTTATTTTAAATAAATTAGAAAAGAAATAAACAAAAATTAGTGTGTAAATTTTCACACATTTCAGGGTTTTGTAGGTATTTAGTAAGTGAGTCGGATCAAAACCCGGAACCAGTGTTGGGTGTGCATTCGTTGTTTTGAATCCACGCCAACAGTTTCAGTATCGTCTGCACTCCATAACGAGTGTGTACACTGCTGAGCTGTACGCTATTTTAAAGGCCCTGTGTTTTGTTTCGTCAGAGCAAAGTCGGTCAAATGTTCTCTTGACGGACTCGCTGAGCGCTCTGAACAGTATCCAAGATCCAGATCCAGTGCATCCTCTTGTACTAAAGATCCGGTAGCTCACAATCTGAATGCTCAGAATGTGAGGGTAGAGCTGTTTTGGATACCGGGACATGTTGGTATTAAGGCAACGAAGCGGATGATGTAGCTGCAAAAGTCATCTCCCACAGACCTATGATTGGTTTAAGTTTCATATTTCCAGATGACGCAAAGAGTCATCTGAAACATCTTGTTTTAGCCATGTGGCAATATGAGTGGAGTAGCATACAGAACGTTGAGACAGATTAAGGGAGATGTTAAACCATGGAATTCTTCCTGCAGGAGTAACCGCAGGGAGGAAACCGCCATCACACGCCTTCGTATAGGTCACTGTTGGTGGACCCATGGACACCTTCTTCGAGGTGAAGAGTCCCTTATCTGTGAGACGTGTAACACAGATATGTCAGTGTTACACTTTTTAACCGACTGTGTGCAGTTCGAGGATGTCAGGGAGAAGCTAGGCTCCCACACAGCACGTCAAACAATTGATTATTTGAAGGAGAAAAACATGGAATTAATGTCTCATTACCCGTATTCACATGATTTATCCCCTAACGACTTTTATTTGTTCCTCAATGTCAAACAAAAATTGCGTGGACAGCGATTTTAATTACCTCAAGAAGCTGTTGAAGCCTTCGAAAACCATGTTTTTGAGATACAAACTTCAGAATGGAAAAAATGTTTCGAGAATTGGTTTGAATCCTGAAGCCTTTCTACCTTGCGGTGTAAGGCTGTAGTCGAATTACTTATTTTCTGGTGTTGTTCTCCATACTTCTTTGCATCGTGTTCTGTCCTTTGTATATTTTCTTATCTCCTCCCACTTTACGCCTCTCTTCGTTGCAGCTTCTTTTGTTTCTTGGTGCCAGGTTTTTCTCGGTCTTCCTGGTCTAACTTTCTTCACTGTTCTTGCTTCATAAACTCTTTTTACTATTTTGGCTTCACTCATTCTGTGTATATGTCCCAGCTATCTTAGCTGTCCTTCTTCTATTATAGTCTCTACTGGTTTTGTGCCTAGTTTTTCTCTAAATACTTCATTTCTTATTCTGTCCAATTTTGTTTTACCTTCGATTTTCCTTAAAAATCTTATTTCGGAGCTTCTTATTTTAGATCTGTGCGTCTCTGTAGTGGTCCAGGATGCTGAGGCGTAGGTCAAAATTGGTACTGTCACTTTTTTGAGTGTATAAATCTTAAAGGCGAATATTTTGAAAAACAATAAAACAGTTTGTTCAAAATTTTTTTTATTTCTTCCTTAGTTTTTGTAAAAACTTAAATGGTTGCCCTCGTATTCGCACAGTATTAGAAGGTGATATCTGCAGAGTGTAGTCAACAGGAATTGAACCCAGGTTCGTGTATTAGATTTTTACCTTTTATCACAACCAATAACAACTACCAACCCTTTGAAACTCGTCTGTAATTCTTAGAAAATTAATTTGTTACTTAAGTAATGAATCTTATTAAAATACAAATTTTATATGTCGGGTTTAGTATCAAATTCAAATGAGTTGGTTGAAGGTGTCTCTGAAATGTTTTGGGGTCCAAGCGTAAAGCGTAGAGGGACACCTGTGCAGAGAGACATATATCATTATGTTTTATTAGAATGAGAATATACGAGCTGTGATTGTTAGCGGTGGACGGTGGACGGTAGACGGTGAACGGTGAACGGTGTGCGGGTCTTTTCTCTACAATGACCGACACTGTCCACTACCTCTCCGCCATCCACATCACACACCGGGAATATATTAAACGTATTTTCAAATTAAAGTAGCTATCATATTTTTTTATATAAAACCAGTAGTCGCTACAAAAAGAACGGAATGACCGGATTACAGGGACGTATCTTATAAAAGAGTTTGTACTAAAAAAAAAAAGAAACTAAAAATCTGGGATTTCTTTTTAATGTAGTATCTTTGCTTAAGATATTAGATGCCAATTTTTCGTTGTGAAGCAAAAAAGAAATTGACGTGAAATTTGAGTTTTTACACATTTCAGGATTTTGTAGGTATGTAATAAGTATAAGAAGCCAACAGAATGCTGGATGTCTAGGAAAATATATTTTATCTACTACCAGCAAATAATAAATGCATTAGGTGTCCAACTGTAAATACAAAATGTAGTTCGTTTTTTCTTTTTTTTTTAACCACAGATCAGGACTTAATGTCCCAGTTACACTGTGGCTCACAAACATCCAGCCCTGACCAGGATTCGAACCCGGGACCTTAGGCTCGTGAAGCAGGAGCTCAACCTCTACGCTATCAAGACCAACACAGAACCGACCGCCATTACAAAGTACTTGTATAAAATACATTCTAGCAGCAGAGTAGAAATAATTTGGCCTAATATTTTCTAACAGAGATATTATTTATCATTACCATTGAAACGTTACATATAAGTATGAAAAAATAGATACTTAGAAAAAATTTATAAGTATTAAAAAAATGTCTCAATTAAAAGTTGTTACTTATTGCTTTAAGGCAACTTTTGTTAAATAAATTTTTTCGAAATATTTTTCTGTTGTTAAATATTCGCAAAGATCTTAAAATCGACACGATTAAACTCCCATTTCTTATATCTGTCTGCCTGTCTGTCTGTCGGTTCGGGTACACGTGCAGAGCAAATTCGGCTAAAAGGATTTTTATGAAGCTTTTGACATGGCACGAGTTGATCAAAAATCGGTTTACTAGAATATTTGCGAATATTTCACAACAGACTAATATTTAGAAAAACATTATTTAACAAAAGTTGCTATAAAAGCAATAACTATCAATTTTTATTTGAGAAATTTTTTGATAAAGCAGTATAAATTATACAAGTACTTTGTGATGGCGGTCGGTCCTGTGGTGGTCACAGCTGATGTGCCGCATGACACCCCTTGGAAAACACTGTCTTAAGAGCTTTCTTTTGAAACCATAAAATAAATTTTAAAAAAATAATTTTTTCAACGACACAAAAAAATCGATATTTTTCGAAAAACTAATAAAAATTTCATGTTGAACTATTCCGATTCTCATCAATATACATTATTGAGATTTTTTTAAAGAGTTTAAGATCAACCCCTCAAGGAAACAGGGTGCGGGACAAAAGTTTGTTTACGAATATTTCGAAAAATCCCATTAGAAGAATCTATTTCTGGTTTATCCAAATTAAATAACTATTTTTTCGTTGAATACATATTTATTTCCTGGTGTTTTTTTTTTAACTCTCAATAGTTTTTCTATATGTGGTCAAAAAATTGTACAAGTATGCTAAATTTAAATTTTCTAGGACCAATCGCTATGCTATAATTTCTACTGTACAGAGGGACAGACAGACACATGAGCGATGATAAATGAGTTTCTAGTTTCTTGCTCATACTTACAAGACCATAAAAAATAAACTAGAAATCATAGAATTTATTTATTGTAATTTCTTTGCTTAAAATAATAGATGCCAACTTGTTTTCACGAAGATGACATTTGAGTCTATTAATTTTAATGATGAAAACACACCAGAAGCAAAACACGACATGTATAGAAGAAAACAAATAGTAGAAACAACGGAAATTCCGGCTTCGAATCCAACTCCGACTCAGACTCCGACTCCGACTCCGATCCCGATTACGACTCCACAGCACTGCTGCTAAGGCTAACGGGATTCTAACCGTTTCTGGACTCCTTATGTCAATGAGGTCTAAAATTAATCGAACTTCAAAAAGAGAGAAATTGTGTATCTGATATGCAAGTTGGGTCATACTATGACCTGTATTTTTTACTATTGATCATATATGATTACATTTAAGGTACGTGTGAGAATTTTTGTGTCCAGTCCTGACCTTAGTTGCTTCGGCGACAGAAGCGACGCATTACGGTTACGACCAGAAGCTCCCAAAGGTTAATACGTTTCTTTTTATTTCATTTTAATTTGAATATATGTATGTATGCATTTGCGAAGCTCGGAGATGATGCGAGAAACTTCACAGGTATCATCTGTTACATTAAATTAGTCACAGGCAGTTTGTTTTGGATTTTATTAAACCGCTCGTTCTGAAATTAACTCTGTCGGCTAACCAATAATTAATATTATCTTCTTTTTCTCTCTCTCTCGCATCAGGTAAGTAATTTATTAATATTCAACTTTGGGAACAAGTCACAAGTCTGTCAACAAGAGTTTAGTTTCAAGATGACAGATGGAACTGTTCAGATTTAATTAGGAAATGGAAATTTTAAAAAGGAAACACTAAAGAGCGACTAGATTGTGGATATTATTCGGGATTTAAAAATTACACTATCATCAAAAAGTAAGCGTGGGTATCGGTTGAAAAATATTGATAGTTGACATCAATAGTACCATCGAATAAGCATCAATACTGGAAAAATATCGAACAAAAATCATCGATTACACCGGTCAACAGGAATTTTGAGTCTGGGTCCGGCATATCTGATTTTTATTTCTTCCACATTATTAATTAAAGAAAAAATAGTTTTACCCGAAAAAGTTTGCTTTTGTAGCTATCAGAATGAAATTACAGATTTTAAGAAAATTTCCCTTTTTTCAGACTTTTATTGTATGTAAAAATAATACAAACTTTTGTTATGAATTTGAATCAGTTTTATTTACAAGAAAACCATTCGAAACAGACAACTACTGTAACAGAATATATAAAAAAGTTTAGAAATGATTATTTTTCGTATTTCTTCTGTGATTGTATGGACTTTCTCGTATTAACCCCCAAATATAGTCCCCATCATACTCTCATTGTATTGCCCCTGATAACGACGTTCAAAGTCCATCACGTCTTGATGAAAACGTTCACCTTGTTCTTCCGAATTGGCTCCCATGTTATCTTTAAATTGGTCCAAGTACACATGTAACATATGCACTTTAAGGGACATTCTGCAACCCATGAGTTTAAAGTTATCAAGCATAGTTGCTATAAGCTCTTTGTAATTGTTTGCTCTGTTGTTTCCGAGAAAATCATGAACCACTGCTTTCAGGCTTCAAAGAAAATTACAAAAGTGTGAAAATGGTGCTTGAAAGTTAAAGTATGATGAGTATACCTGGCCAGTGATAGGAGATTTTAAGATGGTTGGATTTCTGGTAGGATGCATTCCCATCAGAAATCCAACCATTCTCTTGTTTGATAAATTTGCCGCAAATATAGCAGGATGAGTCTACCTCTTGTTTACAACTTTTTGACGCCATTTTTTGGATCTGCCGCCACACAAAATGCGTTATATCGCTGCAATGCGCATGGGCATACCGGCTAAGAACCACGTAAGTGAAATGCCACTTGCTTTCCACCCTCTCGTCCCCACCCTTACTTAATATAACGCGTTTCTCCTTATATGGTCATAAAAATAAATAATAGAGGTTTCATTTCTATAACAACCATTAATTGACAGCAATGTAAAATTCGTGTATTTAAATTTTTAAGGTTTTTAACGTTGTAAAGTAATTTCTCTGATATCGTTCATCACCTATAGAACATTTTTGGGTAATTGATTAGATTAGTTGATTGAAGTTTTAGCAAGTATTGTTATACAGGTTACCTGGATAGACCTGACACTTATATCAAATTGGAAGAATTGTGTGAGACCAAAAGACACCCAGACTGGGAAGAAAAATACTTCGCAACACCTTAATATTTCAACGGCACGCTTCATTTGTTGAACATACACTTCTGTGGACTATTTATAAGTAATTAATAAATATTTTCTACAACCTACAAACTCAAAATTTCCCACAGTTTAAAGAAGACGTTTATGCAAATTAAAAATTAGAAATCTTGATATTATGCGGGAGTGTGTTGTCGTTATCGACCGGTAGGCCTCTGTGCAGCGACCGAGGCCGCGACACCGCGACACCGCGACATGCCGTGAGCCGTGAAGTAGCGAGCTGGTAGAGAAGTAGCCGTAGCCGGACACACCGGAATGCGGCTCCATTCAAAGGTGTTGAATCAGTTAGTTTAGGAGAATATTTAGATAGTGTCACCTAACACATATTTCATATTATGTTTATTAACTGGCCAAGCTTTTTACTTATTTATTTATACGAGAACCTTCCAACGATAACATTTTTTGAGATTTATAAAATTATTATGTCTCACTTATTATTTTGCTTATTATTTATATATATTCTTTATTCCCTAGGCCTTGCGGTGTTCAGGGTATTAACCATTACAAATAGAAATAAAACAATCAAAAATAAATAACGTACAATACAATTCAATTTACAATATATCTTTTTTCTCATTTATTTCTTCTTGCTCCAGTGTCCCTCTCTTTCTTCCTATTCATATTCTGGTTTCTCTCTCCGATCTCCTTCTTTCTTGCTTCCAGTTCTCTTGCCCATGTTTAATTTATTTTATTCCATTCTCTTCCCTTCCCATTTCTACACCCCTCCTCCTATCTCCCTTCCTTCCTCCCCATTTCCAGATAACCTCAGCCCCCTTCCTTCCTTCCATTTCTCCCCTTCTGCTTCTCACCGGGCCTCTTCCTTCCTTCCTTTACCCCTTCCTGTTATCCTTCCCCAATCTCTATCCTCTTGCCTCTAATTCCTTCCCGATCATACTGTCATCTCTTTACACCTCTTCGCGAGGTGCTCTATATCTTCTTTCTCCTCCCCGCACATCCTGCACATCTTATCCTGCTGTTTCCTTCAATATCTATTTCCTCTCTCTTCATTCCCGCACCTTAGCTTCGAAATCCTCCTAACCCTCCCTCCTGACCTTCCTCTTTCTCCCTTAAAATAGCTTGGTACCCCTATAGTTCTGACCTCCTTATATCTCCCTGCGGTCCTTGATTTGTCTATTCTGATTTTGCTTATTATTTAAAACTATTTATGTCTGGTTGGTATAAGGAAGAAATCCTTGTACCAAGCGATGTTTTGCGGAACGCTATTGTTTTCTGAACTTGTTAGCAGCGTTCCGGGAAATTATGGCTACGGAAGAAACTCTTATACCACTGCTTATTAACCGAGAAATTATGAGTACGTCGTCTTGTATATGTCACAGACTTTTTGCAAAATTAGCCATTTTATAAAACGGCTAGTTAACAGTAGCGTAAAACTGTAACGTAAAACTGTAGCTTTTATGCAAAACGCGCCGTTTTTTGTTGCCAAAACGTAGATTACGAGGAATACCTTTTATGTTTTTACAAACGACCTGTAGATGGCATAATTGAAATGTGTCATTACTAAATTGGTAAAATTTGACATTTGTTATTGTGTACTCAGTTGCAGCTTATAAATTGATCGAGTAGTTTTTGACAGTAAGCGTTTAAAACAAACAAGTTTGTTAAAAAATGGATATTAATCGTGAAGGTTTTGGATGATTTTTTACAATTTTAGTAAAGGCCTAACTCAACAACAATGCATAGATTCGCTTCGTTCAACTTTTGGTAATAAAGCACCATCAGAAAAGTTTACAATTGGTTTACAGAATTTTGTCGTGGTCGTGCGCCCGTCAGTGATGAATCTCATGAAAGTCTACCAAAATCGGTTGTGATTCAAAAAAACATCGATACTGTACGTAAAATGATTGAAGAAGATCGGCATGTGACTTACCGTGAGATAGAGGCATCCTTTGACATATCGCAAACTGCAATACATTCGATTTTGCATGAACATTTAACTGTGAAAAAGATCTGTTCTCGATGGATTCCGCGTAATTTGATTGAAGTTCAAAAAAGGCTCGTGTTGATTGGTGTAAGGGAATGCTAAAAAAATTCAACCTAGGCACTGCAAAATCTGTATACAACATCGTTACAGGTAACGAAACTTAGATTTATTCATATGAACCGGAAACTAAGCAACAATCCATTGTTTATCCAAGATGAACTGAAACTCACAAAAGTTGTTCGTTCACGAAGAACTTTCAAGAAATGTATCAGTTGTTTCTTCGGTTGTACTGAACATGTCGCAACCATTCCTTTAGAGCAGGGGTGGGCAAATATCTTGGTTGTTGGGCCACATTGGGAATGAAAATTTGACAGCGGGCCAAAAAAATTTTTTTTCTAATTTTAAACATTGTTTTTTGTATATATTTAAACCAAAACGTGTATTTATTATGCAATTTAAAGAAAAAAAAATTAAAAGTTAATGCTGGATGATACAAAACAATTTGTTTGCCAAAAGTCATCGACAAAATCAGGAAAAACAACCAAAAACTTCGCATCATTCTTCATCGTCATGATGAAGAATGATCAAACAATTGATTATTTGAAGGAGAAAAACATCGAATTAATGTCTTATTGCCTTTATTCACCTGATTTATCCCCTAACAACTTTTTTTTGTTCCCCAATGTCAAACAAAAAATGCGTGGACAGCGATTTTCATCACCTCAAGACCTGTTGAAGCTTTCGAAAACCATGTTTTTGAGATACCAACTTCAGAGTGAAAAAAATGTTTCGAGAATTAATTTGAACACATGCAAAAGAGTATAAATCTTAAAGGCGAATATTTTGAAAAATAATAAAACAGTTTGTTTCAAAAAAAAATTCTTTCTAAGTTTTTGTAAAAACTTAAAAGATATCACTCGTATAGGTATTGTTAAAGAAGATTGTGTACTGTCTTGGGTATCGTTATATTTCTAAATAAACTTGTAAGGTTGCATAAAGCATAGAATCCATGTTTCCTTGGTTGAATGTTTTCATTTTGCAATTTTTTTGCTATTTTAAATAATCCAACATTTCAAAACAATAAATCACAAGAAAAAATTTATGTTCGAGTTTATAATTAGTGGCTTTCACGCTAATAATCTTGATTGTTTAGTAGTTTTTATAGTAGTTTAACGCACGGGAGCCCCTTATAAATTATTAATATATATTTAAATAATAAATTAAATCATTTATAGTTGTGAACTGTTATTTATAATATTTTTATTCAAATTAGAGTTACCTTTTTAAAAATACGCGCCTGTCAAGGTATATTACTCAAGGAGAAAGATGTTTTTTTGGTTGAAAAATATGTTTTAATAATTTTAACGTCACACCTATTAGAAAATTTTCACACTTTTCAGGATTTCGTTGGTATCTAGTGAGGAACATCTTTCAATGCATTTTTGACTATGCTTGTTAATTTATATATTAAAAATGTTTATATAATACCATACATAAATTAAAATAATATATATTTTTTCAACAAAAATTATAAAAATTTAAAAAATCAGTAGCTTTCGAAAAAGAATTGTGATTAAAAATTTTGAACAGAAACTAGAATCCGAAATAATCGTTTCGTATTTCGTTGAAGAGAATTGGTGACGAAATCTTGTAAAAAAAAACTTGTACAAAATAGATTTTTTTTAAATTACTTTCTATTACAACAAAAGTTATTTTTCGAAATATGTTTCTTATGAGTGATACGATTTTTAAAGTCTCAGTAATTTTTTCTATATATGGATTAAACCTAGGGTGGCCAGATTTCAGTGAAGGGACGCAGGGAAAAAAAGAAGGTCCTCACCTCCCAGATCCAAGTGAAGAGCAAAAATAAAAGGTCCTCACCTCCCAAATCCAAGTGAAGAGCAAAAAAGGTCCTCACCTCCCAAATCCAATATTAGAAATATTTATTAAAAATTATTTGGCAAAAGTTACTATTAAAGCAATAACTAACAACTTTTATTTGAGACATTTTTTGATAAAGCAGCATAAATGAAACAAGTACTTTGTGATGGTAAAATGACATTGCAATCAATAACACAACTTTTCATCTACCATGACAACGTCATGATTATAACAACATCAAAACATCACAATCCTCCCTTCCAACTCGGAAAATAGAATTGAGCATATAATAATTAAAAATACAAGTAATTTTTATAATTCACAATTAATATTATTATCAATAACTCTCCTCTTAACAATTATTGGTTTACAGGATACATGGAAAGACCTAAAAATTAACAGATCAAGATGGAGAACTCGTGTGAGTGAAGCAAAAAGTCAATTCGACTGACAATGCCCAAAGGAGAAGAAGAAGAAAAAGAAGACAAAAAGAAGAAGAAGAGGAAGAAAAAAGAGAAGAAGAAAACATGGATTAAAATTTTGTCCCTAGGCCTTGCGGCGTTTAGGGTATTAACAATTACAAACAATTACAAAGAAATGAAAAACAAAATAACTTACAATACAATGGATATTTTACAATTGTTTAAATTTCTTTGTTCTTCTTCAAGTATCCTTCACTTCTTCCTATTCTTCTTCCGGTTTCCCCTCTACTATCTCCTTCCTGCTTGCCTCCATTTCTCTTGCCCATCTTTCTCCCTTGCCTTCCTCATTCATCAGTTCCTTTATCTCTTCCTCCCATACAGCCATCTCTTCACTAAATGCTCCAAGGTTTCCTCTTCTTCCTTGCTCATTCTACATAGCCTGTCCTCTGGCTTTGCCTAGTATCTATTGTTCCTCTCTTCGTTCCCGCATCTTAACCTGGCTATCCTCCTAACTCTACCCTCTGTTCTTCATCATTTGTCCTTCAAGTATCGGTATTCGGTATTCGATCTCGGTATTCCGATCACTCTTAACTCTTTATATATTTTCACACTTAGCGATTTGTCTATACTGTCCGTTCTTTCCTGTTCCGATACCTCCTTATCCCTCCTTCTCAATTCTTCTACTATATCTGTTTCTCCGTTTCTCTTTCTCTCTGCTTCTCTTATTATTCCACACCTCCAAATTATTCTTTCTATTATAAATTATTGATTCAAATAAAGTATAATAGGGTTAATAATTATTTACATTGCTAGATGCGTAAGTGATTTTTTTCCCGGGGTAAAATCCTCCGAGGAAGTTAGAATTTCTTTTGTGATTTCTTGTTAAATCTGTTTTAGCTGATTTATCATGTTATACATATTTATACATAATTTAAAATTTTATGTTATTTTTATAGTTTAATAAACCGAATTTTACAACATCCCAGGTGCATCTTTTTTCAAATTTAAATATGAATTAAATCGGAAATAGCAAGGATATTTTACCTTGACATTGTGAAATATGTAGTAACATTTATTGCTTTTTAAGGTTTAGCAGGTTTCAAGGACTTCAAAAAAACTTCAGTCTATGTCAGTCTTGTTTACAAATTATAAGTTATGATAAAATGTTTTTTTGCGGACTTTTATTTTTAGATTTTATTAGGTAAAAGTTGAAAGTTGGATCGTGAGACGAGTTATAAAATATTACTACTAGAATTAATAAATCGGTCAATCGTTTTTTTTTTAACTAGCTGAATTTTGAAGATTTTGTATAAATTTTTTTCAAGTTTAAGTCCAGCAATATCTAGTTTGAATACTTTAACTAAGAGTATAATTTGCAAAGTTTTTCCACTAGTCAATGGCTGTTCATTTTAGAAAAATTATAGGGGAAGTATTTTAAGATCGCAGCGCTATTGTGGCATACTTGGAATCTTCAAAATAGACATTCGTTAAATATAAACAACGTGAATTTTAATGTTTAACATTTTTTATAAAAAAAAGCGCGATAGGATGTCTATTTCTGTAGTTGCTTAAAATCCCACCAGATGTCATATCGCTTAGCACGTTTTCCCTAATAGAAATAAATATATAAATAAATGTTGTACGACAAAATTAAAGTAAGTAATAATCTTTATAATATACATATAACACAAAACAAAGTTTGTTTAAAAAGAAAGAATAAAAAAGATCTGCAAAATTAAAATAGAGAATAGGTTCTTTTAAAAGAGACTTTCTAGAAGTACACTTTACACTAGAAGTACGTACCAGGAGTACTCCTGGCAAAATAGTTTATTATAAAATGTGTATACTGCCCCCGTATCCAAGATAAAACTTATACAAGGGTTGTCTCAAAAGTAAGCTACACTATTTTTTTAATGCGTGTGGTTGAAAAGTTTGGGAGTCTCAGAGAATTTGCGTCTGGGTGTAGTGGCAGTACTGTAAAATTTCTATGCGCGTGCGTCGATCTATCCGGCAGTCAGGCTCCAGCCACTATGGAAACTCCACTTGCTCCTACCGCCGATTGTGAAGTTCGCGGTGTCGTTTTTTTGACGGCAAAAAATAAAAGTGCTGTGATTGGTCAGAAGTTACGAGACAACATTTGCTTAATAATCTTGATATAACCTCACTGGAAATAATTGACACGCCATGTTATGACGTCATGAATGCTACCAACTTATGAAACCAAAATTCCAACTTTAAATAGTACGCATCGATTCTACAATGCGTGTCATTTTGTATTCATTAATATTTGTGGAGTATTTAGTGTTTGGTGTGTATTTTTGGTCTTAATTCAAAAACAAATGTCTCTATTTGCAGTGTGTATATTGTTGATAAGTTGGTAACCCTTCAATATCATCCAGTGAAGTATTATTAAATTTGCATTAAACACACAAATGAAACTGATCAGTGGTGATCTCAATAAATTCAGCTTAGAGCGAGTTCGCTCCGGACCTTAATCCACGGTAGCACGGTCACTGTTGGGTTTATCTGTTAGTAGCGGCCTCTGTAGCGAACGTGAAGCCGGTCGTTCCCCGCCGTACCGCGTACAGCTTTATTCAACAATAAAAAAATAACCTCACCTGCTATGATATATGCACTCTATTGTAAGAACTGTTCTGGCATCTGTATTTTTTGTCACACTACCAAATGTTCAAAAATTTTAGTGTTATCAAGAATATTCATGAAGATTGTCTCGATTTCTTGCATCAAATAAAATTTAGTCAATATTATAGTATAGGCCATAAGTTGCATATGAGTGAGCACATTCAATAATTTTTTAATTTTTAATTTCAGTGGTCAACATAATTAATAAGATGGGAAAAAAATCGATTCAGTATAAAGAAATCAACAAGACAATAAGAAAAAAGATAAATGAATCCAAGGAAAAGTGGATTGAAGAAAAATGTAAGGAAATAGAAAATTTAAGAAATCACAATAGTCACCAGGTTTATAAGAAACTTCAATTACTGTTTGTTGGGCATATTATACGTCAGAGGGATTTGGAATGGGATATTATTAGTGGAAAATGTGACGGAAAAAGAGGCAGAGGTCGAAAAAGAAAAACATTTATCTCTAATATAATATGTGATACAAAGTTTTTTTTCAAACTCTTGTAAGGACTATTAACGACAGAGAATTGTGGCATTCCGTGGTAGTCGAAGTCTGTAGCAGATACGGCACAAAATCCAAGTGATGAGCAAAAAAAGGTCTTCACCTCAACTGGTACCCGTTAATTATTACCCGCTACCCGTTAATTACCTACTACAAGTTAGTTAACGGGTAATGGATAGATAACGGGTCTAACTTTAACGGGTCGGGTAGTGGTTATCCGGGTACTCAGAATGTGAGGGTAGAGCTGTTTTGGATACCGGGTCATGTTGGTATTAAAAGCAATGAAGTGGCAGATGCAACTGCAAAAGCCGCCTCCCACAGACCTATGATTGATGTGAGTTTCATTTTTCCAGGTGACGCAAAGAGTCATCTGAAACACCTGGTTTTAGACATGTGGCAACATGAGTAGAGTCGCACACAGAACGTTAAGCTGCGACAGATTAAGGGAGACGTTAAACCATGGGATTCTTCCTGCAGGATTAACCGCAAGGAGGAAACCGCCATCACACGCTTCCGTATAGGCAACTGTTGGTGGACCCATGGACATCTCCTTCGAGGTGAAGAGTCCCCTTTATGTGAAACGTGTAACGCAGATTTGTCTGTGTTACACATTTTAACTGAATGTGTACAGTTCGAGGATGTCAGGGAGCGGTTAGGCCTGTGCTGTGACCTGTCACCTGCTTTATGTGACGACAGAGTACTCATGGACACGCTGATACTCTTCCTGAGAGAATCGAACTTACTGTTTTATTTGTGAAGTCTTGCATCTTATTTTAATGTGTTTTATTATTAACCTGTGATATTCAATGGTAATTGGCCCCTTTACAGCCTCTTACCATCACCCAGCGTCTGCTCATTTTTTCGAACAGACTTTTTATATTATTTATTTGTATTTGTCGATGCAAGATTTCTTTTATTGAGTATGCGTATTTTTAATGATTTTATTTATTTATTTATTGTTTTTAATATGTAGTGTAGTCATTTAGATGGGCTGCGTTAGGCGCAAATAGCCTTTGTTGCTGTGCGCAAATTTTTTTTTTTTTTAATTAACTTACGTTTTGTCTAGAGTTTCACCTTGTCTGATTTTCATGCTTTATGGTGCCGAAAAAACATTTCTTCTACTTTGTCCAGTGGTTCAATATTTTCATTCCATTTAACAAATTACTAAGCAAATGGCTTAGTACTGTAATATCTATCTGTATAATTAGCTGAATGACCTGAGGCATAATGACAAAAGTAAACACTCCCTTACCATTAATTCATTATAGAAATTAAATATTAGGGATGGAATATTAATACGATTATTTTCTTATATAGTCAAAATTATGTAATTTCAAAGAGAGTACAAAATTTATATTATTTTTTTACAAAATTTGTTTTTCAAAGCGAAAAAAATAAAATCACAATGTACGATTTTTTTAATACTTGATGAACTGATTTTGTAGCGAAATTGTGTGGAATGAACTCACTCGATTTTCTTAATTTAACATATCCATTCCACTTTTTAAACCCTATTAGGTACTTTAGAATTTTTTTGAAAAGTAGCCTGGCATATTTTCAAGTACTGAATTTTTCCAATTCGTTGAACATTGGAGGATTCTTAAAAACGCACATGTGTAGGTGTCAAGTTAACACCATTTGGAAGTAAATTAAATTAGACAAATAGGATACACATAGATTTGTAGGTCATAAAAATAAGAATATGCTTCTTGGTCGTAGAACATGATGATGCAGAGTGTTTAACTGTTAAATCCCACCGACTTTGGTGGTTGGGACATACGAGGTGTGTAAATTAATTAACCGGACTGATTTTAAACATTTTTTTTATTCGAATAGAATTGCAGTTCAATATTATTTTCCTCAAAATAACTTTCTTGGGAAGCCACACAGCGCTGGAGATGGTTCTTCCAATCCTCATAGCAGCGCTGGAACTCGAATACTGGAATAGTTTTCAGCTAGTTGTCCCAAAATGACGTCCCTTGAGGTGATTTTTCAATCTTGGGAAGAGGAAAAATCACAAGGACTCAAGTCAGGCGAATAAGAAGGCTGAGGAACACAGGAATGTTTTTACTGACCAAAAACTCGTTTATTGAAATACTGTGTTGCACAGATTTTTCTCATCCCCAATTCATTGGTCAAAATCTGATGAACGGTAGTGTGAGTCAAATTCAACTCTTCTCCAATCATTCTGACTGTCAACCGACGATCTGAACGCACAAGATCCCGGATTCTATAGACATTTTCATCGGTTCTTGAAGATGAAGGCCTTCCGCTGCGTGATTCATCTTCAATCAACTCTCTTCCGTCTGAAAATGCCTTAAACCACCAAAAAAACTAGATCCTTGATAAAACACTGTCTCCTTAGGCCTGCTGAATTTTTGCAAAAGTTTCCGTTGCACTGTGCCCATGTCTGAAGCAAATCCTGATAGCACACCGTTGCTCGAAATGAATGTCACTCATTTTTAGAACGCACTAGAAAAAATTTTTTCACGAAAAAAATCACTACGGACAACTAAATTACTCTAGCGAGTTCAAACTCGTACTGAAGGCGTATGTTCACCTGCCGCCCCGCGTCCCGAATGTTGCCAGATCAAACGCTATGTTGCCAGACCGGTTACTTAATTTACACACCATAAGCCATAAAAGTGTAATAAAAATTAAAAAAAAATACTGTTGTAAAACTTTGCCTTACTTTAAGTGTATGAATATAAATTAACTGTTTAATAAATATCTAAATAGATCATGAAGTAAGCAAAACAAATTAAAATTTTTCTATGTTATTAAATTGTCGTTGCATTGTGTATAACACATTTGGTTCGCCCCTCTTGTAACAATGTACACAACACGCCCGCAAAATAATTTTCCAGTTCGGTGAACTCAACCCCGAATATTTAGCAAATAATGCCGTCAGTGAGGCAGAAGTAAATCTGTCGGTAAAGGCCTGCTGTACTCTAAGAACAGCCCTTAACACGTCACAACTAGAATACAAGTATCGTTACATGAAAAGTGGAATATGGACAAATATAAAATCTTAGGCAGATCATTGCAACTTAGGAAGGGTAAAAATCATTTTATACCCTTCTGTTTGAGCTGGTTATTGAACATGGGGATTCTGCAAAGAGCATTGATTGTTTTTGGCAAAGAAATTTACTTCCGACTATGATTTTGTCGCTTTGCTTAACTTAACTTAAATTATCACAAATTTAAATTCTATAGGTATAATTGACAGAGGAGTCCGTGTATTCTCAGTGAAACATCCCAGCAAACATTTTTATACGGGCCAGTACTGGTAAAACACATACTCCCCGGCATTGAAAGTAATGGGCCAGTACCCCGGTGTCTCCGGGGCCGTTACTGGCCCATTGATGTATCAGTTGCTGGCCCAGCAACGGTAAAGTGCAAAATAATCGCATTAGTTGCAAGATTTATTTCTGATGGTTTTAAGTAAAAAGTATGAGTGAAGAAGAGTGCTTATAAAATGCTGGTAAAGTACTTCGTATAGGCGGAATGCGAAATACAAATGTGAAGTACATTATTAATACTGGCGTTGCACTTACTTTTGGTGTCAGTAATTTACCAGCATAAAAGCAGTTTGCCAGCATTCGGCCGTTAGTTGAATGTTTGCTGGGATATTTAATATAAGATTAATAAATAAATAAAGCACTCGGAGTTTATCAAGCATCGTGCCAAGATTGTTCAACAATATATATAGGCCAAACTGGTCGAAAATTTGCTACAAGATTTGGTGAACATTTGAAAGTCATCCAAAATAAAAAAGTAGAACAGTCCAACATAGCAGAACATATGATCACCAATAATCATAACCTTTCCGTTAATGACTTTAAAATCTTACACATTCACAATAAAAGTCTTAGTTCAGTTTAAGACTTTTAGAATACCGAGAAATTCACAAAAATATTAACTCTGGAATTCCTTTAATAAATGACCAGATTGACGTTTACAACTCACCTCTAATAAATCGGAAAAAAACTTTTTTTCCCTTATCTGCTAATATGGTTGACACTTGTATTCCCTACCATTAATATTTGTTCCCACTGAATGTATCTGTTAAAAAATAAGTTAAAAAATAGAGTAACATTAAACTTATATTTGTGAAACATTTTTTGGGCCCAACAAAAAGGTTGGATGACAGAAGAATTGGTATTAGACTGAATGAATGTGCGGAAAACGGCCAGGTTCTCTGAGAAAACCTCGCTCCTTGATGCATTTCGAGGCCACCTTACGTCAGGTGTTAAGGAAAAAATTCAGGCATTTAATTCCGATAAAAACAGGTGGTATGAAACCTCAGTTGCAAGTCTTGGCAGAGAGCCTGAAAGCGAGCATACTAACGATAACGATGCGATTTTCGGATAATTTTTTTTGCTGGGCTGGCAAGATCGAGGTTTGACACCCGTTAAGTCTGCTCCTGACCATATAGTAGATTTGAATTAGGTTAGAAGAAACTTACATTTAAAAAAACAGTATAAATGTTATATAGCAATTTGGACAAAATTCATATACCAATTATCCAATAAATCGAATTCTAACAACTCACTATCCAAATATGGTGAGGTGTTTAGCCTAACAGTAAACTCAGAAGAGAACGTATCTCTTTAGTTACAACGTCATAATGTTAGCAATAAATTTTAACTATAAACGTGGTATTTTATTTGATTTTGCGTGAATTTACTACTGATTAAATGGCGCACACCTACAGCATTATAAGCTCATTTGTTTATTATTTATTATCTCCGGAAACGTGTAAAAATTATAAAATTATTTTTAATGAAACAACCAAGGTTGTGATTGGTTATAACTCATAATGAAACTGCAGAGAAAGTTATAATTGTTAAATAAACCTGGAAATTATACTTGACAAGGGAAGGTGGAGAATTTGTGTAAGGCCAAAAAGTCTGACTGACGCGGCTAAAAAGAGAAAGAGAAAGAGAAAGAGAAGAGAGAGAGAGAGAGAGAGAGAGAGAGAGAGAGAGAGAGAGAGAGAGAGAGAGAGAGAGAGAGGAAAGAAAGAGAGATCTGGTCAATTCAACACCCTGTATAAGAACAAAAGATACCATTGTCATTTATTTATTGAAAAATAAAATTAACATACGAAAGCGTATTTACATTTTAAAATTTTGATCGATTGATTGAAGACTTGATCGATTGATTGCGAAATACAGACGATTCCGCTTAGTTGGGCCACCGCTTAATTGGGGCAGCCGCTTATTTGACAAATCTCAAAGAACAGAAACCAAACCAAGGAACCATCAGTAAATTTACATGTTTAATTGGGACAACATTCCGCTTAATTGGGACAGTTAAGATCACAGTACATATTATATTACACATATTCTCAAGAAAATGTACAAAGAGTTTAATATTACAGCGTTATTTTATGCAGGAAGGAAATGAAGGGAGCCCTACATCCGCACTGAATACCTCTGCTGATTTTGTAGAAGTGAAATGTTACAAAAACAAAAGACAGACTACACTTGACGCATTTTTGCATTGAATTAAATTGTATGTACCTATTTATTATTTTAATTTGGAATTTATTATTATTTTTTCTTAAAAGTTTATATTTTTTGGTTATATGTAATTTATAGTTTTGTCCAAGAGTTTATAAAATAAAATTATTGAAAGAAAAATATGCATAGTTTAATTTTATGTGAAATTCACTTAATTGGGGCAGCCGCTTAATTGGGCCAAAATGCCTAAGTCCCGATGTGTCCCAATTAAGCGGAATCGACTGTATTTAATTAGATTTTTACGGTAGGGTTTTGTAAGCACGACACAAGAAGTACGACAAACAACTGTCCACAAATTTTAAAAATATTTCGTAGAAACTTTTTACACTATCTTATTGTAAGCAGGTATGCGTTTTTGAGCGGTACATTTAGTGACAGTGTACAAGCAAAAGGCCACAAATTAGGTAGCTACCGTTGGTCGGTAGCTATCTGCGGTATCTCTCCTCACAAGAATGACGTGAAGGAATCGATCAGGCGTAAGGGCATCGAAGCCTCAGATGTCGGACTAAAGTACTGCACTTACTGCAGCCGCCAACCTAGACACCCGCCGAAGATACAATGAAGTCACTAGCGCAGTGCTGCTCAAACTATCTGACGTGATGTACCGATAGGTTTTATTTACAATGTCTCAGGCAACGGTACCATATTTGTACCATATATCCATCCTGGAAGTCCGGTATTGGAGGGGAGGGTTCATCCAGTTAAATACCAGATATTATAGAACCAATTACTATTAGACCGGGAGCTCATGACAGTGTTTGATCTCCGATTTCATACAGCATGCCTTTTGGAGGAGAGAATATTTACCCTGTGACAACAAAAAAGGGATGGTACTAAACCCCTGCACGCTTTCCGGTCATAGGGAAAATTGCATTTCCACTTAAACACAAAATTTTTGTGCTTTTCTCTGATTTAATATTGCTTGCCCTTTTGTCAAAAGAAAGTTATAACAAATTTAAAGTATTTTAATTATAGGCATGCTGTATGAAAACGCGGAAAATCATATTTTTTTATATACCATCGCTTTTTAGTACCATCCCTTTTTTGTTGTCACAGGGTAAATATTCTCTCCTCCAAAAGGCATGCTGTATGAAATCGGAGACCAAAAATGTCATGAGCTCCCGGTCTAATATTATAATAATTGTTCACCGGTTCACAAGAAATCAATTTACGGGGTTTAGTAGGTATGACCACCAAAAAACGCTTATAACGGTACCTATGTGTCCGTCCGGCCATCCGTCTGTCTGCCTGTATGTCCGTCTGTCTGTTTGTGTTTCCGTCTGTCTGTCTGTTTGTCTGTCTGTATAGAAGAAATTCTAGCCAAAATGCTGAACATAAATGTTGAAATTTGGCATGCTTATACAACTCTTTGACCCACATATAGGAAAAATACTGATAGTTCAAAAAAACCATCATAAGATAAATATAAACAAATATGTATTTGATGACAAAATAAATATATAATATATTTTTTTTCAATTTATTGTGTGATGTGAAAAAAAAGCTCTTAAGACGTAGATTAAGGAAGAAAGAGTGGTTTTTTAAATAATTTTAATTTCAACACAATTTTTTCCAAAAATATGCTTAAAAAATTAGTGTCCCACACCTGAAAAAATTCTGACTAATGAACATTGATTTAAACCTGAAACGTACGAAAGGAATTTTTAATTTCAGTATCAGATTTCGTTTTTGGAAAATATTGCAGTTTTAGTGTTTTTGATAAAATTAATTATTTTTTTAATTCATTACTAAATTATGACTAATAATGTTATGGACTTTTTATATTTATGGCTAAGGTAGTGTATTTTTTTAAATTAAAAATATAATCAAAAAATTTTACAGCTGAGAACCGACTGTAGTGTGTAGTGTTCAGTAGGCCCGCCTACTATTATACATCGTAATTCAACATATTGTTTGAATTACTTTAGTTTCTTGTTTTTAAGGTATGAGAAGAGAATTAATCAATTATAGAAATGAAATACTTTAATCTGAATTACTTAATATTTAATAAGAAAGTGAGAAATACGTTTTTGAAATTGAAAAAAATTAAGTCATTTATCAATATATTTCTTATTAATTTAACAAAGATTTGAATACGAAGCAAATGAAAAAAAGCACAAAAATATAAATATCTAGTTCAGGTGCACATCCAGGATTTATTCTTGGTGGGGGGGTCATAAGACTTATTTTTCCTCGAAAATACCTTTCTACTTCTTCTTCTTCTTCTTCTTCTTCTTCTTCTTCTTCTTCTTTGGGTACTATCAGTCAGGTTGACTTTTGGCCTCACTCACATAAGTCCTTCATCGTGATCTATTCAGTGTCAGGTCTTGCCAAGTACACAGTATACCAATACTTGTTCGATCTTTGATTAGCTGATCTCTCCATCTCTTGCGAGGTCTTCCCACTGATTAACGGGTATTCAATCTTGCTTCCCATATCTTTCTAACCATTCTGTCCTCCCTCATAACGTGTCCTCATAACGTGTCCTATCCACTGTAATCGTTTGCCTCTCAGTTCTTGTGTGACTCGGCCTTGAGTACAGTTCTCGGAAATCTTTGTTCTTACGGATTCGGATAATTAACTATTCATTTGAATGGGACCAAAAGAAAGCGACCGCAAATGGCCCTTTGGTACGCTTTCATTTTTGAAAGATGGTGCTTCTTGGGGGGGGTCAAGCCCTTGAGACCCCCTGGGTATGCGTCTAATCTTCTTCAATCCAGTAAGAAGAAAACTTCTTACATATTCACATCAAATTCCACAACTATTCAAAAGTGACGAAATTTCTAGCTTTAATCAGTCGTTAAAATTGTCCATAGTCAAACTTATGCGGCACAATAATCTAATATTAAGAAGACGGTAGCAGCATATTTGAAATAGTGCACCAGAATATCCCAATAAATTTTATTCACACAATTAAACGAATATATTTTTTTTTGTGGTGAGGTGAAACTTGCTTATGTCATGTAAAATTTATGGTATCTCAATTCGGCAGCAGTGTTATGTTTTTTTATGTTCACGAGATATATTTTTTAAAATTAGGCAGTGAAGAAGCCGCTGGACATTGGATATAAGGACATTTGATTTTATATTCAAAAATTGACAATTTTTCAAACAACCCACGTCTTGGATTGTTAAACGATTATCACTTGGTAGAGAGACATAAAAACTTGGGTGTTCTAAATTTTTGGAATAGTTTCAAACAAGTATGGATGGTGAAAAGGAATCAGCGTCTTTAGAATTTCGTAGGCATAACCAAGAAACTCTATAAAGGACCGGCTACTATAGTCGGATTCCTGATAGGTGACTGTTCGTTGCTACAAGTACCGATATACAATACTATATGCTTTCTCTGTCTATATCATTATAATTATTTACAGTAACGTATAGTGACGCAAGTTGACAACTAACCTTCCAAATTATTTTAATAAAAAACAAAGCATAAGACAAAAACGGCATGATTCGTAGATATCTTTTTTAATTAGAGCACGAAAATAAATTCACAGCAGTACTCAAACAAACAAAATTATTAATTTTAAGGTAATAATTATAAATAAGGAAAAACTTATACTCATACGTAAATTTTGGATTATAATTTTTTGTTTAGTTAAATTAAATTTTTATGTTTCCCCTAAGTACAAAGTAATAAAATATTAAGTAAAAATATATTTATTCATATAATATATTGTTACAAGTTGTATTTAAATGTTTATTTTTATTTTTAAAAAATTAATCAGTGATTAAATTGTCGTCATCTGAACTATCGCTGTCATTTCTTGTATTTATTATTATTGGATTAATATCATCAAGGGAAAGGATTTTCCCTTTCCCACCATTTATTTATTAAATTTTCGATTTTTTTAACAGATTTTGCCCAAGTTTCACAACTAATTTGATCACAGGCTACTTGCCACAATTTCAAAACTTCGTTATCACTATATCGGTTTTGACCAATATGTCTATCACAATAATTTTTTGTTATACCCCAAATTAGTTCAATGGGGTTAAACTGGCAGTGGTAAGGCGGTAATCTTAGTACTTCATGACCATACGTTTGTGCCAATGTATCAATAAAGTAAACTGGTTCAGATTTTAATTTCCTTCGTTTTCTCGTGATTTTGTTAGTGAGAAGTTCAACATAACGCCACAAAAAAATCGAAAATCGTATATACGTAACCCGCTGAAATTCAAAATTCGCGATACTTTTTGAACAGACCTCGTATATGGCATAATATCTAGGAGTCAGATATTTTCAGGTCGCGACTAGCGCTCTCTGCCATAACTTAACGACTACTTTTTACGGTTACCGCCGGCTTTTCCTGTCCTCTGAAGCATGTCTCACAGGCTAGACCCCCCCTCAAATACTCAAAAACACGTTTTTAAGAGACGCATTTGTCTTGTATTTAAACATGGACCCGTCCCAAGAAAATTTAGCTGAGCCCCCTAAGAATTTTTTTTTACCCATTAGTTCAATTCACTAAAACTTTCGTGGTAAAGGCATCTAAAAATGTTGTAAAATTTTATCTTAATGATTCACATTTCTTCCGTGAGATAGCACCACTAAATTTAGAATTAGGGATTATTTTAGGGAATTATTTTTATGTTTCAATACCCAGTGCCGTGACAAGTTATGGTCAAGCAATGCTAAAGCTCAAGGTTTAAATTTCTCAAAAATTTTATATAAAAAAATTAACATTTACAGAAAAATCAATCTGATTGTAAAATTCTTATTGTACTATTCCGCTTTACATCAATATGCATTACCCTGCATTTTTTTACCGACCACCAACATATATAAGGGAGGTATTGTGATCATACCGATTTTGACATTTCGAGATTTCGATGGATCTCCACGAATTGAGGTCCCTACATAACGTTTTGATTATTTTTAGCATGATGTCTGGCGGTCTGTCTCTCTGTTTGTCTGTCTGTCTGTCTGTCTGTCTGTCTGTTTGTCGGTCTGTCTGTCGGTCCGTGTACACGTGCAGAGCAAATTCGGCTAAAAGGATTTTTATGAAATTTCATACTTAAGCTTTTGACATCAATGGCACGAGTTGATCAACTTTTGGTAAAAATCGGTGAACTAGAAATGGGAGTTTACTCGTGTCGGTTTTAATATTTTTTAGAATATTTCACAACAGAGAAATATTTCGAAAAAATGTATTTAACAAAAGTTGCTATAAAAGCAATAACTAACAACTTTTATTTAAGACATTTTTTTATAAAGAAGCATAAATTAAACAAGTATTTTGTCATGGCGGTCGGTCCTGTGGTGGCCACAGTTGATTTTTTCTCTTTTGCATTCATAAGAGAGACATTATGAAACCAAATTGAGTGTTCCAATGAGTAAGATTATGTCACTAAACATTTTGTTTCATAAATTAGTAATATTGGTACATTAACCTGCAAATTTTACAAAACTGAATTGATAGCTACCCTGAAAAATATAAAACTTTAAGAGAAGTCCAGCCAACCGCTACATGCACATACCAAATTTCGTAATCGGGGATGTTGCAACAAAAATAGGTTAAAAAATTCGTTACATAAGGCTTTTGCCCGCAATTGTCATTTAGAAAACTCGTCGCTTCTTGACTCCTTTTCCTACATTGTCGCGTGCAGCAAAATCATGCCTTATGAAACTCGTGTTTCAATTAGAGATGGGAATTTCGGCTCAGTTTGCGGAACCGGATCAGTGGAGGTCATTCAGTTTGTTGAGCCGGTTCATTGATCCGGCTCGGTGATCCGGTTAAGTAAACATGTTTTCGATACACAGGTCGGTCGTTAGTTCGTAGGTAGAACGTCGCTTAGAGCCGGTCTTTGCAATATATGAACTGTAAACATGATCCCGAGACACAGGTCGGTCAGTCGTTCGTTCGTAGGTAGAACGTTGCTTAGCGCCGGCTCTTGCTTAGACCCGGTCAGTTGTCGGTCGTTCGCTCGTAGGTAGACGTCGCTTAGAGCCGGCTCTTTCTTAGACCCGGTCAGTTGTCGGTCGTTCGCTCGTAGGTAGAACGTCGCTTAGACCCGATCAGTTGTCGGTCGTTCGCTCGTAGGTAGAACGTCGCTTAGCCCCGGTTCTTATCTAACATTTTTGAAACAAACAATTCACTTTATGTAGCTACTGTATTTTAAACCAGATGTGTTAAATTTATGGCGATGTTTATTGCCCTTATAAATCGAACATCTGGGATTTGGGCAATATTTTTAATATTTTTATATAGTATGGTTGTAAGAAAATACAGACTAAGCCTATTAGTTTCAAATAAACTACCCTACACATTGATGACAATAAATAATACAATTTATGATAATACATTACAAGCCGAGTTCTCACGAAGTTCAACATGACATCGATCCAGATCCGGATCACTCCGGTCACTGCTCACAATCGCCCGACCAATCGTATCCTTGAAACTTGAAACTGTACAGTGAACCGTGAGCCGGCTCATTTCAATTTGGTGAACCGTGGACCTTCGGGTCAGTGTACTGAGTCGGCTCAGTGAGCCGGTTCATTCATGAACGACCCATCTCAAGTTTCAATATAATATTTTAGCTTTGCTTCTGTTTTCTTAAGGATTTCACGCAAAAATTAGTTGTTTGTCAACGCCAGGGCTGGCTCAAGGGTACCTGGAGCCCCGATGCAAAATTAGATTAGGCGTCCCCGCCATATATTTTTTTAAAATATTTATTTCTAAATTTCCTTTTGGGCGTCCCCCTTTTACTAGAAGCCTGAAGTGCCGCCCAGTAAAATAAGTAGTTTTTTCTAAATTTCCTTTTTGACGCTTCCCCCCCCCCCCCTTTTTACTAGAAGCCTAAAGTACCACCCAGTAAAAAAAGTAGTTTTTACTAGATTTAATTAAAGGTCACAATACTTATTATAAAAATGAATATTATTTTAATTAAAGCTATTTTGATATTGTAATAGGCTATAAATTTGGCGCCCCTTGTTCGTTGCGCCCCTTGATCGTGGCGCCCCGGTGCATCGCCTGCATACCGTCTTGAGCCACCCCTGGTCAACGCACGGAATTCTGTGTTATGTTTATGAATTATATTACACTGTTATCAAACTTGCGTTTTGAGCGCCATCTGTTATCAAAGTCAGTGACTTATCAAACACCCCTCGTACTGTTACTGCACCTTAAGAAGTCAAGGAATTCTTGGAGAACCGTGCGTTTCTTGAAATTATACGAATTGTCTACAAATCTGAATGAATTTTTATTTCCCAATATGACAGATTGGCCGTTGAACCTTTTCATCATTGTTAATTTTGTAATAGAAACTTGTACTACGTGGTGTTAAACCTACCGTTAAGCATGCATTTAACGCACAATTTCTTTAAAATAATATTCATATTTTATAGAACTACCGACCAATTTACTCTTTATTATTGTTTGTATAAAGCTAAGTTGAAATTAAATTATTTCTGCATTAGCTATAACAAATATTGTTATTGTTCAGATTGTAAAGAGACATTATTATAATTTAATGCATCATTTCAATATTATTATAAATAGTTGTTCGACTGTAACTACGTTATAGAAAATAAAATCGTGATTATTTAAATGTTAAATCTTGAACACGTTGAGATTGTAAGCAAATACGAGGTGGGAATGAAAAGTTGCGAGAATTTCTAGGCATAAACGGAGCTAGTAAAACATGATATTGTCACGGGATGAATTCAAGAACGGACTTTATTATATAATATTAATTTACTCCAGAATACAATTTGTTTGTCAGAATGGTTGTTCTTGTCCCGGCTTCTCCAGGATCGGTCGAACCACCCCAGGTATTCGCAGGAGGCGAACACGTGGAGAAGCCCTGTAGACCAGTGTTTCTCAACCTTTTCTGGTATGGGACCCCCCAAAATAACTATTGTCTGCGGCCCCCTTATATACCCCTTCTCCACGAGTTTACCATAGTTATGAAACTCTAAACCGGGACAAGAACGGGAGCTAGAGCAAAGGAAAAAATTTAACCACAAAAAATTGTTTTATTATTAAGTCTTACAAAAGAAATATGCAGATGGTCTGCAGCAGCAGAAAGTTAATTATTTTATTTATTGTACCAGTACAACAAATATTTTTAAGAGCAGGTTCTAACTTATAAATTGTTGTTGCTATACCAATATAATTCAATATTCATTTAGTCAATAATCGGGATTTATGAAAATGATTTAAAAAATAGTTTTGTTTCTCTAGTTATAGCCGATAGTGTATGCATGTATGTGTTTCTATATTGTCCATAGAAGCACATTCTACATAACAATGACTTACATTATAAAATTAACAAAAATTTCTACAAATACCTTTCCAGTCGCTCCAATTTTGGTCTGCATCGAGTCCAAACACTAGAGTCTACACTTTAACACACTATTTCAAGTATTTTCTGCACTTTTATCACTTAAAAATAACTAAAAACGTCAGAAAAAAATGAACACGCCACTTGCAAAAATCACGTATCATTACATATCAAGATGGCTAATCATGATAAAGCTCATTAAGGAATATAGTCATTAACAATTAATACATAAGGAACAGAATTGCTTAAAATAATTCTTTTTGAGAATAAACACATATATTAATATTTTATCAATAGTATACAGGTGGTTGAAATTGAACTACCGGGCCCAATACACTATTTTTTTATTTTTGAAGATGAGGTATAACGTTAAATTTGGAAGTTACTTGGTACTACATGATCTAAAATAGTTTATATTTTGTTACTTTGTATCTTTATATAAATAGTTATACATTTAGAGACACGGCCTATATGGTAAAATGGGAGGACAGAGGTGATAATAGGATGACTTTTGGGCTATCAATGATAATTCTGAGATCTCAGAAAGGGATGAAAATTATTATTGGAAGTATAATGGAGTTATCTCTCGAGAATTTTATACAGGTTAATTTTTTTATTTAGGGGTTAATTGTGAGGGTTAAGGTGTCCCCCCCCCGGGCATTATGACCTTAAGTAACTATCCGACAGATAATGTTATCTGGAACTTTGTCTTCTGAATAAATGGCATTACCAAGCAGTGAATTCAATACATCAGTCTCATTATGCGTTAGATAACTATCCGATAGATACATTTGTATTGAAAGACGGGATGACATTTATTCAGCACAGAAAGTATCATATAACCTTATCTGTCAGATAGCTACCTGGAGCAGTGTTTCCCAACCACCGGTCGTGTATATATATATATATATATTGGGGGGTGCAAGGGAGGGATCTCAAGGTGTATCAAGATAGAGAAAATAATTATTAGAAAATATATATGTTGAAAAAATTGTAGAGGATAAAAACATGTTAAAATTATAGTCAACTTTAAAGTACTAAAGTATTAATTTAAATAACATTAGAACAAATGGATAACAGGGCTTTAAAAATGATAACCAAAACGGCACGTAATTACATATTAATTGAAAATACATATGTATAGAGAAATTTTCAAAAAATTAAGAAATTAATAATAATAGTAATAATTATTTTAACTTGTAGGTAATCTTTTACAATACAATTTTGGGGGATAACAGTTTTAAACTGAACAAAAAATGAAATGTAATTGATTATAATAAATAATACACTAAATTAAAATAAAATATTGTAACAATAAAAGCTATTTAGCTAAATATTATAAATCACTTCTTATCTGTTGCCACAGTTGCGTTGTGCGAGACAGAAGACAAATTTTATCAAAATTAAATTATAATCAGTGACTCACTAAACATTATATTTTTTTAAAATAGTTTTTTAAAAACATAATGCGTTTAACGTGGCGTCGAGAAAAATTTACATTTCTCGAGAAAAAATTTTACATTTCTCGAGAAATGAAAAATGAGAATTATAACTTTTTCTCGAGGAATTCTCGAGAAATAATTCCCGAGGAATTCTAGAGAAATAATTCCCGAGAAAAAACACTACTATTATGTGATATTTGTTTTTAACAGACGAGAATAGTATATTCTTTAACAAGGTTGGAATGAGAAAATTCGATGCGAGTGGAATATTGCGAGCGCGAGCCGCAGGCGAGCGTGAGGAACCACGAGCAACGAATTTTCTCATTCCAACCGAGTCACAGACCCTACTTTCTCCACGACCACCAAAAAGAAAAATAAATTAACAAATAATTATTTTAACAAACATTTTATTTTAACAAATAATTTATATTACATAACAAATTAATCAATTAATTAAACTATTTTTTAAAATTTATTATTTGTTTAATTTTAATTTAATTTGCCGCACATCGGCCACTATTTTAGGTTAGGAAGTTATGTTGCATTTATTTAATGTAAACGTTGCATATATCTTAAGGTAACCCTACAAAAACAAAACACAACAAGCATGGAATACAGTCTGTTCCAAACGCTTAAGCGGAACTAGATTTTGCAATCTAGTTACTTTCATCGTTTAAATCGTGCCTTTCGGCCGTTTTGTTTAAGCTTTGTAAATCATACTTACAATAAACATTTTTTGGTTAAGGTTAATATCATTTTAAAATGTCATTTTCTTTATATTTTGATTTTTTGTGTTATTCTTAATATAAATTTCCCATTTATTTATTTTTTTGTCATTAAAATATCTAAAAAAATATTTAATTTTGACATATGTCATTCGTTTCCATGGTTTCATTGTTGGAATTTTAAATTTTGACATCCCAACGTGAAAAATGAAATATCCCAAGCAAGGTCCCTTCTCGTGACAACCTAAAAGAACTAAATTCCCATTTAGTTCCGCTTAACCGTTTGGAACAGACTGTAGTTATTCCATAACAAGTGATGGAATGAAATACACGCAAAATGCATAAGAAGATAAGTGCTTTAGAATAACATTCCAACTCTTGTGTTAGAATATTAACTTTCTGTAGTCAAAATTGGTTTTAGAATTGTTAAATTCTATAGTGGTCGTGGAGAAACTTATTTTCTTTTTGCAAAATATTCAAATAATATTTGAAATTTTTGAAACAGAAATACTGTTTGCTACCTACGGAACTGTTACATAATCCGGTAGAAGTAGCCGATATTGTTTGCACTGCTGGGCAAATATTGTCCGTGCATTGAATACAACGGCCGATATTCAGGGTCCCACTATTCAAAGTCTTATGAAAATATGGCACATCTGTAGCCAAATATATAATTGATTTGTCATACTGATATGAGTAAACACAGACTCATATTACAACATTGATATGAAAAGAAAAAGTAAATAAAAACATTATTTTTCATTTTTTGAATGCAATATGAATTTTACTGTTAATGTATAAGAAAAAAAAAGTAAACAAGTAAAGTGGTGTTCTTATTATACAGGGTGTTCATGGGAACTGTTTTTGTATTGCTAACTTCTTTATTATATGAGATACGAAGGAGGTTAAATTAAGAGAGATCAAATATTCTACTCTACAAATAAGAATATTATTAGGTCGTCAAGGATGAAAATTGTAGAAAAAAAAGCAAAGTTGGTTGATAACTTACAAATTTAAGGAATTATTTTATTCATCAAAGTATGCACCCATATTGTCTATACACTTTTGCCATTTAAGCTGCAGGTTGTTCAGGCCGGTGATATAAAACCCTGGCGGACGAGAGTCAATGAATTCCTGGAAGGCCAGTTTTACAGCATTGTCGGAATTAAACTGTTTTCCTATTAAAAATTGCATCAAAATTTGTCCACATTGCGGAAGAAGTGGTAGTCATGGGGGCTAGGTCTAATGAGTATGGAGGATGATGAAGAAGTTCCACCTCCAATTCCTGTAGTTTTGCCACAGTCATTTGTGCAGTGTGTGGTCTAGAGTTATCATGTAATAAGATAGGAGTCGATTTGTTGACCAATCTAGGCTGTTTTTCTTTAAGATTTTGAATCATTTCGTCCAGTTAGTTGCAGTATATTTCTGCTGTGATCGATGAGCCAGGTTTTTTATTCTTTTTTTTTTTTTGTTTTTAAGTTACGTGTACGAAATTTGGCGAACCAATTTGATATTCAGACCAATTCTGTAACTCAGTTACTATGATCATTGTAAAACTAAAAGTGTTACTATGAGCAAGGTCAGTTACTATCATGAATGAAAGTCATTATACTTTTTATAATATTTTATCTTGTAGTAACGTTACTACACAGTAAATTTTTACAAAATTGATCTGATTGTCTGCTGCGTAGTAACACTAGAGCCAAATGCACTATTAATGTTTCGCGCGGTCTGCGATGCCGTAGTTCCATGTAAGAACTCAGTTCATAACAGTGCAAATTTCCGACCGTTCCTTTTCAGTAAAATTAATTAAAAAAAAAAGTTTTTTTATTTTTCAGACCATACAATGATTTCTTTGACCAGCTGAGACGTATAACATTCCAAAAAAAAAAAAAAAAAAAACAGGACGGTAAAATATTAAGCCAATGTCAAATAATAAGCTGTTAAAGTTGGCAATATTATTAACTACAAATTTCATCCTTAACGACCTGATACAATCGCCAACGCATAGTGCATTAAATTTAGTTCGCTCGCGTTACCATATGACAAACTTGTAGTGACAATCAACAGTGCACAAGTCATAGCGTATAGTCTACTAATTTAAGAGCTGGGAACGCAACTTTACTTACACTGAATCACATTGTATTATATATGCTGATCTCTGATAATAAAATATATAAGTTATTACATTTTAACATTTAAAGAAACAAAGGGGCATTTTAATTTAAATTTCTCAAAGTAACAATTGTCCCAAGGTACACCATTATCTCCTACCGGTTTGGTAAAAAAGGCGCATATGAGAAAAACCCGCACGAAATTATTTTAAATTTACTTCGAGGTTTTCTGGTCAGCAATTATTATCAATCTCATAATTGAACAACGCCTTCTAAAAAAAAATGTATGTGACGTGTGAATTTTCACACATTTCAGGGTTTCGCAGGTATTTAGTAAGTGAATGATGATTATTTGGGATGCCAAAACAAATTTTATGTTAAAATATTTTTTTATTAATTTTAATTCGGATGTCTAATACCGTTATTTGGGTTTCTAAATATTTGCAGTATTTTTTTATATAGCAAGGTTCATTAATATTTTGAAAATTGTTCCTATGGCTTCCATTGGTTGTTTAAGTCATAAACTCTGCCCCTCTGATTTCGTATACATTCAAACATGGAATTAAATTTGCGCTTTCAAAAATTAAATGCAACATTTGCCAAAATATAACTAGAATTTTGACAAAATAATTTAAACAAAATAAAAATGGAAAAAATAACAGAAAAACTAAAAATCGAACGGGAATCGAACAGTAGTTTGCAACTTACGAAGCGAGAACGTTATCACTGGACTACGGACGTTCACTCGTTTACTGTGTTAAATAGCAAAACAAATATTTTACATATTTCAGTTAAAAACACAAAAAATTAGTTATTTTCCGAAAATACAATCTGATCAGAAATTCCTGTTGTACTATTCCGGTTTAGATTAATGTACTTAGATATTTTTCAGATTTTTAGTTTAAACCATCTGGGCTACAGGGTGTGGGACAAAAATTTTTTTGCACAATTTTGGCAAAAATCGCATCAAAATATTTTATTTTGCAAAAATAAAATTTTGATCGTTAATCCACGTACTAAGGGCTTTCATTTGATACCCTACTCAGAATTTAAAAAAAATATTTTTTTTTCGATGAGCACATATTTGTTTATATTTTTAGAGGGATATGTTTTTTAGATGTTTTAGTATTTTTCCTATGTGCGGGTCAAAGAGTTGTATAAGCATGCCAAATTTCAACTCTCTAGGTTTAGCCGTTTGGCTACAATTTTTACCGAACAGACAGACAGACAGACAGACAGACAGACAGACAGACAGACAGACAGACAGACAGACAGACAGACGACAAAATGACGGTATAAGGGTTTTTTGGTCATACCTACAAAACCCTAAAAATTGGAAGAAGACGGAATAGAATTTTCATACAAAGTTAGCCATATGTATAATTATTTGAAGTTGCTAGGATTTATTTTTGTTGCAAAAAAAGAATGATTTTTGTTTGTGCAAATTTTGCAGACAGACAGACAGACAGACAGACAGACAGACAGACAGACAGACAGACAGACAGACAGACAGACAGACAGACAGACAGACAGACAGACAGACAGACAGACAGACAGACAGACAGACAGACAGACAGACAGACAGACGGACAGACAGACAGACAGACGGACAGACAGACAGACAGACAGACAGACAGACGACAAAATGACGGTATAAGTGTTTTTTGGTCATACCTACAAAACCCTAATTATTCGTTAATGGAACAAACCCATACACTTTTAATCAGACTTTTCCGTCCATATACACGTCATTGAATTGCTTCTAAATCTTTATTCCCAGTATCTCTTAATTGTGGAAGAATGTTAAAAATGCGAGACCTAATATTTTGACACCTGATTCTCGAATATATCACCCGGTATCGGTTCGATCTATGTTTATTTGAATGAAATATTTCAAGTCATTCTGATCTAGCATAATTTCCAATCTCAATATAAATGGATTTATAGACGACTGATCATATCTGTAGTTGATGTGATGTTTGGTGGCCACAGAGAACTAATGCCCCCTGTCAACCAACGGAGAATACTTTAATATTAACTTAAAATATACGAATAGAATGTCACTTAAGTATAGGTTTTAGAAACCAGAGTATTTTAATACCATATGATGTCTCTTACAGATTAGAAACACAGATGGGAAATAAACAATGCACATGAAGGAAGAATTCATATCCAACAGACAGTGGGAAGACCTCGTCAAAGATGGAGAGATGACTCACAGAAGTGAGTATAGATATACAAGATATATAGAAATATTTGGCACTTAGAACAAGAAATTAACACCTATACTTTATTTTTTTTAAAGAACGGTGTGTGGGCAAGATAGGAACTATTTCGATCTTGTTTTTAATTGGGTAAGAACGAGGAAAAGTTTACACTGTAGAAAAACAGATTTCTGTCTCAACTTATTCTATTTGTCTCTGTTATTTTAACCCAAATTTGTAAACATAGGCGTACAAACTAAGTTTACAATGAATATATTACTACCTATTATTTCTAATAAGTAAAACGGAGTGAATAAATAGATTTGAAATTAATTTAGAATATATATATTAAGAGAAATATTTTAAAATGAAGTCGTCTGAAAATGAATTAATGTACATATGCCTCTGGTACCATACACAACAGTTGTTTTGCTGTCAACTGTCATATTCTTAGCTGTCAACGAGCGCCATATTAATAATTTGTGTTGCCGCTATATGTATTTACGTCCGCATTACGTTTGTGTTATAGTGTCGATTAAATATAAACTTGAAGTGAAGAAGAATCCATTGATGATTCGGACTGATTTCCAATATTATTTTATATATTTTTCTTAATTATTTTTTACAAGTTTCGTATAAATAATAAATTTTAATTAAATTTTCAATTGTTATATTATTTTTTATATGTGACAGGTTTGTATAAATAATATATTTTAATTAAATTTTAAATTATTTGAAAATAAGAAAATAGAATTATTGAACGTATTTTTAATTAATTTCAATTATTGAACTGTTCAAAGAACTATATTTATCTATATTTTAAAATTTATTTAGAAATTAAGAATAATTTAAATTATAACTTTTTTAAAAACGTAAATTTTGAAACGTCAAATTTGAATTTACCGCAAAATTTATTTAATTTTAAATTATAAACTTTAATTTGATACAGTGTGAAACAAGCCTCGCTCGCAGCGCCATCTACTTCGTTCTTAAAAAAAAATAGAGTTTAGGCAATTTACAATTATTAATACGAGGCTCACACTAGATTGATTGAAACAAAAGTAGCACTATCATTTTATGTATAGTCTTTTCCTTTCATAGCCAATTTTGTTAAATAATTTTTTTCGAAATATTTTTCTGTTATGAAATATTCGCAAAAATCTTAAAATCGACACGAGTAAACTTCCATTTTTAGTCAACCGATTTTTACCAAAAGTTGATCAACTCGTGCTATTGATGTCAAAAGCTTAAGTTTCATAAAAACCCTTTTAGCCGAATTTGATCTGCACGTGTACCCAGACAGACGGACGGACAGACAGACAGACAGACAGACAGACAGACAGACAGGCAGACGGACAGACAGACCAACAGACATCATGATAAAATAGTCAAAACGTTATGTAGGGAGCTCAATTCGTGGAGATCCATCGAAATCTCGAAATGTCAAAATCGGTATGATCACAATACCTCCCTTATATATGTTGGCGGTCGGTAAAAATTGAAAATTTGTTATAAATAGCCCTCTCTAATAAACATAGTGTTAGTTATTTTATTTGTGATATTAGTATTTTGGAGAAAAAAAAAAAAAAAAAAAAAAACATGCATATTTTGTTCTTCATCTTTATATTAAATGATAAAATCTGAAATTCATATTTCAAAAACAAAATTAGACAAATTTGCAAATAAATGTGTCTCGACCATAAGAAAATTAAAATATCATAATTAAAAATCGTAATTTTATGCTTTTAATATAATTAATATACTTGTTTTTAGGGATCTTAAGTTTTATTAAAATTACTAGTTTATCTAATTAGACTACCAACATCGTAAAATTAAAAAACACTAAAAATTTTATGAATACAAATAAAATTTGAATAAGTTATATGATTAGATTTAGATAAAATAAAAAAAAATCTTCTTGAGCACTGCCTGTGTATCTTCGGTGGCACAAATACAGCTTCCCAAAATGTCAGTAATTTTCGAAGTATCTTGTATACCAATTCTCACTAAATATTTTGTTAATAACTGGGAGACAGCATTTGTATATACACATTTTTCTAAGTAACCTGTCCTTAAATTTCCCTTTTCCAATCGTCGTGATAGTCTTCGCTTACACTTCATAATAATTATAATTTTCGCCTTTCGGCTTAAAATCTACTCTCCTTCTCCTTTAGTTAATATCTTCGTTGACTCCTTTCCTTAATTTCATCCCTTCTGTTTTTCACTTCTTTCATCCATTCATACCCCTTTCCTGTTTCATCCAAAATTTCCTTTCTCGTTTCCGTTCTGTGTCGTATTTCTTCACATTCTTCCAACAAATGTTCCATTGTCTCCTTACCTTCCCTGCACATTCTACATGTTCTTTTTTCCTCTTTCATCCAAAAATTATTGTCCCTCTTCTCATTTCCACATCTAAATCTCGCTATTACTTGTTTCTTCTCTCTACTGGCTTTTTCTGTCAAATACTGTAGTTTTCTCACCGTCCAGGTCTTTTCATATTTGCTGTTATATCTTGATTCTCTTATTTTTGTATCTTGCTCCGTTTGTTGTATGTCGATCATTCGCTCTGTTACTTCGTGCCCCGATTCTTCTCCATTCATTCTTTTTAGTCTTACCGCTGTTGTTGATTAGCCATAATATTCGTACATTTCCTTCTTTTCCTTTTCCCATCTTGATAGTGGCTTTCCTTGTTGTTTCCTTGTTTAATTATATTCTCTTCATATTTTATGGCTTTTTTGACTGCCTCTATTTTTATTTTCATCATTTTCGTCTTTTCCAGTATAATGTATGTTGGTGTGTTCGTGTCTACTCCCAACATCCATTTTAAGTATTTTATTTGTACTTTTTCTATATGTTCTTGTTCCGCCCATTCCCATACTTCTGCTCCATACATTATTATATTTTTTTGCAACGCCTCGTACATGCGCATACGAGTTCTATAATTCCCTTTGAATTTCCGTTCCCCAATACTCCATGCTTGTGGCAGGCTAGCATGGCCTTCTTATTTAATAGTCTCGTATGTGCCTTTGTTCCTCCGGTGCTTCTAAATTGGTACCCTAGGTATTTATATTCCTTTAATTTTCCTATTTTCTCTTCTCCCCATGTCCATTTTTCTACTTTCTCCCTTTCGAAACAACATGATTTTGGATTTAGCTGCATTTACATTAAGTTTTTTCTTGCTTAGGTATTTTTCAAACCTTTTCAGCAATCCCTGCATTTCTTCTTCTTTTGTTGCCAACAAAACCATTGTTTCGAATGAGCTGGTCAACTAATATTCCCAGGAATCATAACATACACTGGACGAGCAGCATGCGGCAAATTTGACACACTCATGTCCATGCTAGACGAATTTGCACCAATCAAAGACTGAGTGATAATCATTCTTCTTCAACCTGTTTTTGAAGTCTCTGATGAAACTCAGTCTTTTTTGCAACTTCATTGAAAAGAAATTTAATAATTACACGTTGTTCAACAGAATTTAAAACATCGTTGAACGTCATCGTTAATAAAACTGACATTATTGATAAAATCACGCTGTTATTATTTGTGGCATTAACTAACATGCCTACTATGATGAATATAAAACTTCTTTGCAGTACCTTTTCAATTAAGTCCAGAAAAAAAAAATTACAGGTCAATTATTAACCTCTCTCGTTACTATTCTATTTATACAAGAGAGCTTTATATTTTAGTGTACTGTCTCAACAAGTTTAAACCCGTCGCTCTACAATTAATATAGACCTAAGTTTGCTCGTTCAATTCTTTGTTGTTTTTTTATTCAGGATCCTGTTTCTGATTGATTTGTGTGATAGTGTCTGATTTATCAGGACCATCTTTAACCTGTACTCTGTCTTCTAATGCAGTATTTCCGGCCTATATACCTGTCCTGGTATTTGGAATATGGAATACATTTAGATAAAAAAATATTTAGTAGGAGGGATTGCGTGAAGAAAATAGGGTAAATAACGTCTCGTTATGCGTAAATGATGCGTGCGGTATATTACTAAATTTATGATAATTTTATAGAAATAAATTTAAATTTTCGTGATGTAGGATTTACCAACAAAATCTAAAAAGTAATTGCAAGTGTTAAGAAATATTAGGTTGATGCATAAGTTCGTTATGTTTTTGTTTTAAAGGCAATACTGTTTTTTATTTTTCAAATTAATGGCCTTTACTACTAAGGCAATTAGTCAGGACAATTTTAATTTTCCATGTTGAGAATTCCATGCCTGAACAGGATTCGAAACCAAGACCTTAGCAACGCAGGGCACGTGTGTTATCATTACCCAGCAAACATTTTTATACGGGCCAGTACTGTTGAAGAACATACTCCCCGGCATTGAAAGTAATGGGCCAGTACCCCGGTGTCCCGGTGGCCGTTAGCTGGCCCATTGGCGTATCAATTGCCGGCCCAGCAAGTTTCTTGGTATCCACATCGACTCACAACTTCGCTGGGATCAGCACTGTGAATTCTTAAGCCGGAAACTAAGGTCTACAGTGTTTTTAATTCGCAATTTGAAAGTAGAAGTTTGCCAAAACATCGAGCTAATGACCTATTTTTCACTATTTCAATCACACATGAACTACAGCATTCTTGTCTGGGCACACTCACCAGCAGCCCATAGAATTTTCGCTCTTCAACGCAAAGTTGTTAGAGTCATAGCTGGTGCTCCTTTTAGAGCTAACTGGCGTGAGATCTTCATGAAACTAAAAATAATTACTTTATCTGCCCTATTTATCTACCAATGCCTAATGTTCATGCACAGGAACTTATGTAACTTGCCCTCTTCCAACCACGGGCATGACACACGGCAAAAAAATAATATACGTAGTAATTTCCTTCGACTTCAAAAATCAAGAAATAGCGCAAACTACTACGCCATTAAATTTTTTAATATTATACCTGAGGTAATAAGATCCCTGCCAATCAAGACATTTTCAAAAAACTTAAAGAATATTTATTGATAAGTCCCATATATATGAAATTGATGACTTTAATAATGTTCATTTTTAATTTATATTATTTCATTATGTAACTTAGACTGACTGTAAACATATTTTATGTAATGTGGTCAATAAATATATTATTATTATTATTATTACTAGAAACTATCAATAAAGTTTATGATAAGTTCTTTTTTTTCGACAGGCGAGTTAATAGCAGCGCGATATAGTAGGGTATAGGCATCTCAAGTGAGCGAATTAATTTCATTTTGTAAAATTAACTGAATATGAGACTGAATAGTGGACTGAACTAGGTGAAATGCCTCCGAAAATGACAAAGACCGTTCTACCGGCTAGATGGTCAGTATTCTTGGGTTGCGAAAGGAATTCTTCCGATCAACTACCTTAAGAATGGAAAAATCGTTGCTAGCCAATACTACGAATCGTTCTTGGAGAAGTTAAAAACAGCGAAAAACGTCGCGAAATGACCGAGGAAATAGTGTTGTTTTATATTGACAATTCAAGCGTTGTCGATCAGCAAAAATTGGTAAAATTGGAGTTTCACATTCTTCTAAATTCATCATATTCGCCTGGTTTAGCTCCCTCGGACTTGAACTGAACATTTTCCTGGCTGGAAAAAGAGTTGAGTCGAATGGAGAGATAGAAGCCGTAAATGACTATTTTGAGGACTTCACATAAATTTGCTACCGGGACGAATCAAAAACCTGGATAAAGATTCGGGGAAGAGCATTGAGTTCAAGAGGATCATGCTGAAAAACAAAGATACCTTATGAAACTAAAACTGTTGTCTTTAATATTAAAAGTTACTCTTCAGACCGCTCTCGTGTATTCTAGTTTCATCAAGTAAAATATGAACTATGCAATATATTGAACGACTTTATTAAGTAATACACAAGACGATCGATCTTTGCAATATTTGGTATTATTTAAGGAAAGCAGGAAGACCACATGTTTCAATTTCCATTCTCAATAAGGTTGACTCCATGGCTTGCTCTTTTATCGTTTTCCATCCTTTGTTTTATATTTGTACTTAAAAATTTCCTGTGCTAAATTTTTATTACAAATTTTATCTGTAAAATCATATTTTTCTGATAAATTTTTATAAGTATGTTGTAAAAATATTTATATTTGAAATTGTATTACCTAAATTCTAATATCATTACAACAGCTCATGCGATCTTATTTCGAAATCTTTCTAGTCACGAAACCAATATTCTGATATCTACAAATTTATGCGCATATTTTCTTTAATAACCAATTTCAGGACCATACTATATTACTCTTATGTACAGTTACGAAATACCATACCGAAACAAAATCGAAAAATTTTGGAAAACGAAGTATTGCCGAATGTTAAGGCGTTCTTGATCGGAAAAATCGAAAACATTACTCTATAATCTCTGATACCATTTTATACATCGTATTATCATATAGCACTTCACTCAATAAGTCTCCGGTCTGACATATATTTGGCAACACTGTTGACAGACCCATATGATTTCTGGATAGTACCAACCTTCAAACGATACGTGTGAAAATTTCATGATATTATGACAATTAGTTTAGAGGTTACAGTATTACAGTATTTATTTATTTATTGACTTTTGGCCACTCAACAAGCACAGACCCAATAACAGAGTGGCACTACATATCATATGTTACAAATTAAATAAACAATAACAAGTACACATGTTTTTAGAAATTAAAGATAAATTACATTAAATACATAAGATATAGTATAGCATTCTATATATTTTGAGTTAAATTCTTTAGACAGGGAGAAAAGATCATTACTTTTTGTATTGAACGAAGGTATTCGAAAAAATAACTTTTCTAAAAGGTCCGAACAATCAATTTTATTTAATATTTTGTAAATAAAGTTTATATCCATAATAGTTCGTCTTTTTTCTAGAAATAACAATCCCAATTGAAAGTTTGGAAATCTGTAATTAATATATTTAATAAATCAATTTAGTACATTTTCTAACCTTTTTACATAAACAAAATATTGAGGAGAAACATATAGTGTAAAATTCTAACTGACTTGTAATACAGAGAAAGAAGAGTTTTATGGCATTTGAAATCTTTACTTATTCGATATATGAAACCCAGCATCCTATATGACTTTTTGATAATTAGATCCATATGCGTATCAAATATTAACTTCTGATCGAAAGTAGTACCTGAATCCCTTATGAATGAAACTGAAGAAATGTTTTCATCGTTGAGGTAATAACTGTAATTGAGAGAGGTCCTGTTTCTCGTGAAATAAATTGTTAAACATTTGGAAATATTTACATTTAATTTGTTGACTTTAAGATTGTTTTCTAACCTATTTAAATCAGATTGTATATTACGGCAATTTTGTAGAGAAACTATTTGTTGAAAGATTTTTATATCATCGGCGTAGAGAAGGAATCGAGAATTCTGAAAGCAGGCACCTATATCGTTTATAAAGATATTGAAATGCAATGGTCCTAAGAGGCTTCCTTGCGGAACACCGGAAGTAATATTTTTAACTTGTGATTTACACCTATTTACTACAACACTTTCTGTCCTTCCAGTCAAATATGATAAAAACCATTTTATTATATTACCATGTATCCCTATAAAATTCATTTTTTAGGGTTTTGTAGGTATGACCAAAAAACCCTTATACCGTCATTTTGTCGTCTGTCTGTCTGTCTGTCTGTCTGTCTGTCTGTCTGTCTGTCTGTTCGGTAAAAATTGTAGCCAAACGGCTAAACCTAGAGAGTTGAAATTTGGCATGCTTATACAACTCTTTGACCCGCACATAGGAAAAATACTAAAACATCTAAAAAGCATACCCCCCCCCCTAAAAATATAAACAAATATGTGCTCATCGAAAACAAAAATATTTTTTTTTAATTCTGAGTAGGGTATCTAATGAAAGCCCTTAGTACGTGGATTAACGATCAAATTTTTATTTTTGCAAAATAAATTATTTTGATGCGATTTTTGCCAAAATTGTGCAAAAAAAATTTTGTCCCACACCCTGTAGCCCAGATGGTTTAAACTAAAAATCTAAAAAAAATCTAAGTAATGTATATTGGTGTGAACCGAAATAGTACAACAGGAATTTTTGATCAGATTATGTTTTCGGAAAATAACGCATTTTTTGTGGTTTTTGGTTCACAAAGTCCAAAAGTTATACCAACATAAGACACTCAGATGCAAGGCGTGCGATAGCTTAATGGGTTAGAGCACTGGTGTCGTAAGCTGGAAAACGAAGGGTTTCGAGTTCGAGTACGGAGCGAATTTTATTTTTTCTGTTTTTTTTTTGCATTTTTATTATGTTGAAATTATTTTGTCAAAATTCTAGTTATATTTTGACAAATGTTGTATTTAATTTTTAAGAGCGTAAATTTAATAACCAGTCTTATTATATGATTAACAGACGATAAATTATTTTAAAAATATCGTTCTTTTTGCCGTGATTACTACAAAGTAAAATTTGTCCTACACACTCAGCATACCGCCTTCACTTATTATATACCTGCGAAACCCTGAAATGTGTGAATATTCACACTTCACATCAATTTTTTTTAAATAGAACATCATGATCAATTGCTATTGCATCATTGATCGGCTCACTAATCAAGACCAAGCTTTAGATGATCTTTGCTTGTACACAACAGTGTAAATTCAGAAATCGAATGGACCAAAAACTTATCCTCAAAAATTATTAGGCTGGAAGAGAAATTTTTAATCGAACCATAAATAGCAAGATTGAATATGGAAATGATGCAAGAATTTTTTTCTAGCAATATCTTTTGTGAATTATAATTGCATGTGAGCAAAGGAATGACAGATAAAAATCCCAGTCATACATTTGAATGTTTAATAGATCAAGGCTCTGATTGTTAAAATACAATGCTTATTGCTTAACTCGTTATATTATTTGATGCGTAACTAGGTAGTTATGTGCTGTCATAATTTTGATTAATGAAATAAATTTAATTAATGTTAGTTGAAAAGAACATTAAATACAAAACATTAAATTCAATGTAGAGTTGTTAAAAGAAATTCTGTAGACAAATTATTGGACAATGTCAACACATTTATTAATTTGTTTAGAGAGTAAAGTTGAATATACCAGGTTTCAAACAACTTGAGTTCTGGTGCAAGAACAAATAAGAAGCTCAACTTAAAAAATATATAAGTTTTTCTCCTAGGTCAGGAGTACCCTGATCCTGAAGGAACTCCAGAGGTTTAGAGATTTCGCCTTACCTCCGAGCGATACTAGCAGAGTACCTTAATAACAGACAGGTCCTCACATCGAGACAAAAACCGACCAAGAAGATCGGTGGAGAAATGGAAAGAGGAGTGGTCCAGGAATCAGGACAAAGGGCAGTGGACAAAAAGACTCATCCCCAACATACCAGAGTGGCTGGCCTGTAAGTTCAGGAACATAGACTACCATGTCACGCAAGCCCTGACAGACCATGGGTCTTTTAAGTCCTTCACCCTGAGGATTGGGAAGGACCAGGACGACGACTGTACCTACTGGGGCGACACAGCCGAACATACACTATTCATATGCGGGAGATGGACTGCAGAAAGATTGCGAGCATACACGATAACAGAAGAAACCCTGACACCCGTCAACTTGGTCCAGGCTATGCGACACTCCAGGGAAAATTGGGAAACGGTGCGGCAGATGCTGTCAGCCATTATGACGAGGAAGGAGACGAACGAGAAAGACAGAATTGGGGAATGTGAGGTTAGGTTGAGCTAGCCCAGGGGTCGGCAACTTACGGTTCCGGGGCCGCATGCGGCTCTTTTAGAAAATATTGTGGCTCTTTGAAAATTGGCTGATTTTTATTTTAATATAATTTATTTTTTAATTTTCTTTTTAACTTTTGGCCTGTACTATACAGGTTTTGTATTGTTCAGGATGTTTTACGGTGCATATTCCCTTTTAGAAGAAGTAATTTCTGATGAATGATATACGTGTAGAAACATTTTTACATTTTATTAATTTTCAAAAACATAAGGACAATAACAACGTTATTAATGCAATTTTTTTTTGGCACAAACTATTGTTAACATGCAAGAAGATTTTGGAGAAATATTTAAAGAGTTTAGAAAATATAAAGCTACACTAGCTCTTTTGACAAAACCAATTGAAGCAGATATGCAGCAATTACAATTATCACCATTCCCATTTATTAATCAGGTACAATTTGGATTTCAATTATTGGACTTGAAATCCAAAGATTTATGGAATAATATATTCTTAAAACTTAATTCTGAACTGGAAAGTTTAGAAAGAGAAAAGTTCATTTTATCGAGCATAAGTGGACCGAAATTCGCAATCTTCAAGATGTAGATAAAGTTGTTTTCGAAACTTGGAATCGTCTTCCAGAATCGTTCAATCATTTAAAAAATTATGCTTTTGGACTACTGACAATTTTCGGATCCAAGCATTACTGTGAGCAAGTCTTTTCACATATGAAATTAATAGTCATTTAAGAAGTATTAACCTGAAACTTGAGTGCTGCCTTAAGTTAAAGATTACTGAATATTTACCAAATATTGAAGTCTTATCGAACACTATGCAAGTAGCAATCGTCCAGTAAAAAAATTATTATATTGTAATATACTAGCAAGTGTTATAGGTATCACAAACTAAATGTATGAGTAAATATTAATTTATTTATACATTATATATTAATAACAATTTTTACGTTTTTTTCTTAAATATAGCATATATTTTTTAGCGGCTCTTCCATGTTATTTTTTTTTGTTATCAATATAGATTTGGCTCTTTGTCACTGAAAGGTTGCCGACCCCTGAGCTAGCCTGTTCCCTCCAAGATGAAAATCCCCACAGTTAGTTCCTTGGCGGGAAAAAAGAGGCAAGCAGGGTTTTTAGTCGGTAGGCCAATTGAAGGATATTCCCGCACTACCAGATTGGTGTCTATAAAAGATTTTCCCTGAATAAAAAAAAAGGCCATGAAGATTCAGACCACCGGAGTTCCGCAGGGGTCGGTACTAGGCTCTACCCTGTGGAACATACTCTACAATGGGGTGCTCAGCCTGACACTTAAAGGCGACTCAAGATGCATAGGATTCGCGGACGATCTGGCACTAACAGCACAAAGTTCTCAGAAGAAGGACTGTAGAGTTGAAATTCACTATTTACACTTTATACAGTCCACAGTCGATACAGTTCATAGTTTTCTGTTTATAGGAGAATCATCTTCAGGCTGTATTAGTGCCAGATTAAGGTTTTTATGGGCCTTAGGCTGACTGGATAAAATAGGACCCTAAATCGAAGTAATGATTAAAAAATAGAAAGTCAGGCTGCTTCGGAGCTTCAAAAGGATGTCCCGGAGTGATGAGCAAAACAAAAAGGACAATCTGGCTTCTTCGGTGCTCTAAAATCGCGGGGCTCTATGCCCGGGGCTATACGTAAATCCGGTATTGGGTTGTCTCCCTGAATGGTTCAACAGTCCTTGCGGTGTTGCAGGAGTTTCTTCTCTCACTTCTTGTTTTATTCCTAGAGAAGATGTGAAGAATTTCTCCAATGTTGACTGGATTTCCATCTTATTTAAGATTCCTTTGAAGTTTTAAGCACTTATAAGTGTTTGTGGTGCTGCAGTGTTTTTGGATATCCTTACAATTACATACTTTGCAATTTTGGCATACAAACGGCAATGCGTTATCCGCGGCAAAAAACTTACGAAAAAATGTTAATCGAAATTTTCGTTAACAGGGTGATTCGTTAGTCGAGTTATTACTGTACATGCAAATACTATTTCAGGTAAGTCTATTTAGCGCAGGAGTTGCCAAATATTTACGTATGTATTTATAGGAAATAAAAAATTATTAGATCAATAAAGATATTTATAAAAGAATCTACATTACTTAAGCGAAGTTATTGAAGCAAAATGAAAATAATCACCCTTCATAAAAGCTGTATGCGTCGGTAACTGCCCCCGACGGGAGCTTGAAAGCTTGCTACTGGGAGCTGCAAATTGAATTTTAAGCTCAGTTACACCAATAAATATAAGGTCCAATTAAATATAATTGTTTAATAACTTATATTGCAATCGAAAGAGTATTACTAAGTGGAAGCCTAGAATTAACTTCATCTTGCACAACTATGATGGAGAGATGACATAGCGAAAGCTGCATGAAAACAAGATATTAGAATAGCTAACAATCGACAACAGGGGAACAATTTAAGGGAGGCATAGGGAAAGGTTGCTAATATCGCAGTAGTTTCTAAATCGCACCATCCATATTTTCTTAAAAATTCTGTATTACGATAGTTTTGCCATTTTCTAATAAAATTTAAAGACCTAGGACATTTTTGTACTTGGTTAGGATTCCACAAAGTATGGAATACTTAAATGAAGAGGTATCTTATTACTTATGACTTTTCATAGTCACCATTTCGAATACTGAGACAGTTTAGACAGATTTTTTGGATAAGTTTGTTTTTGTCAAAATCAGCCAGTTTCTCACCGTTGTTTTCATTTTGTCGTCTACCACCCAGATCTTTCCTGAGATATATGGAAAGCTTTGATAGGGGTCCGCCAACTTCAAAAAAATATTACAGGAGATCCATAATGCCAAAAATATTGAGAAATACTGATCTAGATTATCAAATTGTATTTCGTTTATTATATTCGCGTACCAACTACGTATTTATGATTAGAATATGGTCCTCTTTTACTAATTAACAAAAATCAGATTGATACAAGGGCCACTGTAAAATTTTCAGCCAGCGACCCCATGTAAGCTTCATCCGGCTTTGCTTGACGGGTCACAAAAAAAAAGTTGCGGGCCGCATGCGACCCGCGATCCTAACCCCCCTCCCCTTTTTATAGATAAACATCATAAGTTCCCCCTCTAACCATGAGTCCTGGATACGCCACTGGTATTGGGTCAATTTTTTTAATAATATATATAAATGATCTACCCAAAATAAACTAAGTATCATATAGGTATAGGGAAATCGGCGAAACAGTGCAGTTGCGTCACTTGAAATGTCACAAAAAAATGTGACGTCAGGTTTAGTACGTTTACATTCACCTATTTAACGAATGTAATATTTGTACGCTGTCACTTGTATCGAAATGAAATGAATATATAAGAATAAGAACAGAATAAAAACAAATAAACTATTTTAATAGGCAAAATAGTCCTACAACGGACTGATGTGATGCAAAAATATGATCAAAGAAAAGAAAATAAAAATAAGTTGAATATAACCTAAAAACTATGAAGTACACACAAAATCAAATAAGAAAATTTATATGAAAATATATAACTAAACACAAAACTGCTAAATTAACAACAAACTAAATAACGAAGGTTTTTAGAAATTACTCTATGATTTGATATTTGAACACAAGTCAGCATCAAAAAACAAAAACCGTATTATTAAATGACAAATCGTTTTATTCAGGGATACTAATACAAATGTCCCTATATTAAATAAACACTTTTAAAATTCGTAAATCTTCAAAATGACTATCGAACACAAACTAAATATGACTTCGAAAGGTATGTTTTAGTAAAATAAAAGAGTAAAGAACAATATTAGTCTATAATTCACATGCAAAAAAAATCGATTTAGTTATTTTTTCTCCACTAAGTTTTTCATTGAAGTTATGACGCAAAATGACGAACTGCGCTGTTCCAGCGACTGAGCTTTATCTTATTTTTTGCGATTATGTACAGAGTAAAGAACAATATAAATTATGAATGGCAAAACAAAAGCGTTAAGATACAAAAATAGTGGATTCTGATCGTTTTTTCTTATAAAGCATATGTAAAATTGTACAGAAATAAAACATGCCGGGTTAAATTCAGAAATCTTCATTGAAATCAATATCTACGTAAAAAATATTAAAAAAGAAGCATATTTGAAAGAAAGTCAATCAGGATTTTAAAAAGAGAATATTTTACTTTTATTTATTATTTTTTTATTGTACAAATTTTTTTATAGTATCATTCGAGCCATAGCTAAGGCCCCGTGTTGCGAAAGGATTAGTTTTAGGACAAAAAATTTATTTAATAAAATTTAAAAATATAGTAATACGCAATTATTTTTTTCTATAAATTAATAAAGAGGAAATAAAGCAAATTTATAGTAAACAGCTTTAGCAGAATTGATAATTGTAAAATATTCTGGCATGAGCTTCAGTTTTAGTGATGTTATTTGGATATTCATACTATATTATACCCTACCGATTACAGTAGTGAAGGCGGAGGGAAAATGAACTCTCATTTTCTCAAGTTGTCGATGTCACAGGAAAGGCTAACTAATCTTGCATTATTGTCAATAGAGAAAGATATTTGTCAGAAATTGGATTTGTGAAAAATACTCTAGTTCACTTTCAATATATTTAATACTAATAGTTGTCTTAGTTATAGGTTATTCCAAACGTTTAGGCGGAACTAGATTTCGCAATCTTTCATCGTTTGAATCGTGCTTTTTGCTTTGTAAATCATACTTACAAGAAACATTTTTGGTTAATATTAATATCATTTTAAAATATCATTTTAAAATATCATTTTAAAATGTAATTTTATTTATATTTTGATTTTTTGTGTCATCCTCAATACAAATTTCCCGTTTATTTATTTAGTCATTAAAATAGTAATTTATTTTTGACATGTCATTCGTTTCCATGGTTTCACTGTTGGAAATTTTAATTTTCACATGCCAACGTCAAAAATGAAATAACCCAAGCAAGGTTCTTTCTCGTGACAACCTAAAAGAACGAAATTCCCATGTAATTCCGCCTAAACGTTTGGAATAGCCTGTGTGTATTAACAGTTTTATATTTATACAGCCCCCTCACATTTTTCACTTCTTGTAAGATAGTGGTTAAATGTTAATTTTCCACAAAAATGGATTGGACGGTCTAATACGGCTAATATGGACGGCTAATATTGACTTGGCAATAAAACACTGGCCACCCCGTTCACCCGATCTGACTCCGTTAGATTACTTCTTATGGGATTATTTAAAAAAATAAGGTGTATGAAATCGACCACAAAATCAACAAGAATTTATTCAATGAATAAGGGAAGTCTGTGGTCAAATACCATCAGAAACGATTAAAAATTTAATAATTTAATTTATAATTCAACATCCAACCCATCCAACTGCAATATAAAAATAAATAAATAAAATTGATAACGTTTTTGGGGGTTTGAGACAAAGCAATAGGTTTTTTGAATAGTGACTTTTCGTAAAATAGATAATAGAAAAGTTTTCTATTTGTATCCAATTTCTTGGATCACTGTATATGGATTAGAATATTCATCTTAAATAAAACCATTTATTTTTAAGGATCTCTATTTTATGTTATGAAAATATTTATTTTGCATGATAAATATTTAAAACTTTGTATATATATAGGCTATTCCAAATGTTTAGGCGGAACTAGATTTTGAAATTAGTAATTTTTATCTATTAATTCGGACTTTTGGTCATTTTGTTCAAGCTTTGTAAATAATACTCGCATTGCAAATGCTAGATTAAATTGATTGTCATTATAAAATGTCCTTTTCGTTGCATTTTAATTGTTTGTAATTCTTAATAAAAATTTCCCATTTCTTTTTTTTTGTCTTCAAAATGTGTGAAAATGAATTCAAATTTTTAATAAATGTCATCGTTTCTATGGTGTCACTGTTGCAATTTAAAATTTTCACATACCAACGTCAAATATGAAATAACCCAAGCAAGGCCCTTCTCGTGACAACCTAAAAAAACGAAATTCCCATTTAGTTCCGCCTAAACGTTTGAAATAGCCTGTAGATATAATATTAAACATCACACCAAATTCTTAAATAAATAATAATTAATTAATAAAAGTAGCGATATTGTTTTTGCACCTGGGTGGCCAAAAACCCAAAAACAACTCTGATCACTGCCTTAGCTGGTAATGAAAGGTAATTAACGACGTATCTACGAAGCGATGTACATGCGAATCCACATATACCGACGCGACGTAGAACGAAACCCATCTGTGTGATAATGACAACGTGCCAAAATTAAAGAAACAAATATTGAAAAGGTACTACTGTTTTTAATTAATAATTTTAGGCCTAAGAGTAGTTCTAAAACCTTTTAACTCAAAAAACTGATTTTCTGGAAAGAAACTAATATGACACATGTTTTATTTTGACATAATTGATTAAAAAAAGATCTAAAAGTTCTAAAAAAAGACTTACCAAGAATAAAATTGAGTTTTTCTTCCAATTTTCTTAATCGATCCGTTTGGATTTTCAAAAAATTTCCACTTATATATTCTTCCGGAATCCGTCCGCACAGATGATTATAAAAATCTTTAAATACCGAAAAATACACAATAATATTCAAAAATTAGAACTAGTCACTTATACCACTTGAAAATCTTCACCAAAAGACACAATTTTCGAAAAAATATTCGTTAAAATAATCGATTATTCGGTAAAATTACAACGGACAACTTTATATGTGTGTCTGTTTATTACGTGAAAGCTTGTATTGTTTAGTTCACGTTTTTACCGTTGTATGACGAGGACTCTGGTGTCCTCATCTGTGATTCAAGATGGCGACTGTTGCAGGATTCTGATTGGATAAATAAGATGAAATGGGAGGTGCTATAATGATGTAGATTTACTTTTTTGACAGCACACGCTCGGTAGGGATATTTTCTAAACGCGAAGGAAAGTAGTTTTAGTATGAATTTTCGTATTTTTTAAAAGGAATTGTGAACATTGAAATCTTTTTGTTGTAAAGAGTCAGGATATTTACAAATAAATATACATACATGCATCAATAACGGACAATTTTTATAAATAAATATGTTAATTTTAAACAATCTTTTAAGTATTAAGCCATTATATCCAGGGATGGATTGAGGGCGCAAGACAGCCCGACGGATTTTTAAATAAAAGGCGCATATTTGAAAATTATATCTATTTAAAATATTCTATATATTAGGTCGTCAAGGATGAAATTTGTAGAAAAAAAGGCAAAGATGGTTGATAACTTACAAATATAAGGAATTATTTTATTCATCAAAGTATGCACCCATATTGTCTATACACTTTTGCCATTTAAGCGGCAGGTTGAGCAGGCCGGTGATATAAAACCCTGGCGGACGAGAGTCAATGAATTCGTGGAAGGCCAGTTTTACAGCATTGTCGGAATTAAACTGTTTTCCTATTAAAAAGTTGTCCAAATTTCGGAAGAAGTGGTAGCCAGTGGGGGCTAGGCTTGGTGAGTATGGAGGATGATGAAGAAGTTCTAACTCCAATTCCTGTAGTTTTGCCACAGTCATTTGTGCAGTGTGTGGTCTAGCGTTATCATGCAATAAGATAGGAGTCGGTCTGTTGAGCAATCTAGGCTGTTTTTCTTTAAGTTTTTACTTCATTTCGTCTAGTTGGTTGCAGTATATTTCTGCTGTGATGTACGAAATTTGGCGAACCAATTTGATATTGTCTGCTGCGTAGTAACACTAGAGCCAAATACATTATTAATGTTTCGCGCGGTCTGCGATGCCGTAGTTCCGCGTAAGAAAAAAAAGTACCTATTAATTAAACCATCGGTTCCCATCCTGTGCTCCGCGTGCACTTCTTAGGGGCTCCGCAGCCATTCCAGGAAATAAAATAAATAAATATTTCATAAAATCAAAAGAATTAGAAATAAAAAACAGAATCAAAATTTTATTCTGAACGAAAAATTGCCAAGGTGAATATATGTCCGAGTGATTTCTGACTCTAGCTGGTTTATGATTCTAGCTGGAATGTAATCGGCGAGATGCATTATTGTTTAAATAATTATTTGCTTCATTTTATAAAAATCTGTCTATCTGTCAGTAAGTGAGCTGTGAAAGAGAAAAGTGAATTTATAGTCAAAATTTATAGTGAAAAAAATCTACCCCCTACCCCGTAACATTAATTCTAAACACCATTAATTTGGAAGACATAGGTCTAAGAAGTTCCGCCATAGAAATTGATTCTATAAAGGGGTCCGCAAGTCAAAAAGGTTGGGAGCCACTGAATTAAACCATACGCAATACAATGGTAAACTTTACACTAAATTTGACCAAAAAAGAAGTGTAAGTAATTAACACGAAAAGCGACAGACTTCATGGTACGCTAAAATATCATTTTTTAGTGTACCATGAAGTCCCTTTAACACTTCTTTTATTAGAGTGTAAGTAACGGGTGTTTTTTTTAGAGGTATAGAACTTTAAATTGCAATAAAACAACGATGGATTATTCGATTGACATGAATTTTTTTTTATTCGAAAGATAATCTTGTGGCATTACATTAAATCATACCAACAAGACGGCGCAACATGTCACACAGCTCGTGCCACAATGTATTTATTGAAAGACACGTTTGGTGACCGCCTAATTTCACGTTTTGGACCTGTGAATTGGCCTCCAAGATCTTGTGATTTAACACCGCTGGACTACTTTCTGTGGGGCTATGTAAAGTCATTAGTCTATGCGGATAAGCCACAAACGCTTGACCATTTGGAAGACAACATTCGCCGTGTTATTGCCGATATACGGCCACAAATGTTGGAAAAAGTCATCGAAAATTGGACGTCCAGATTGGACTACATCCGAGCCAGCCGTGCCGGTCATATGCCAGAAATCATATTTAAAATGTAATGCCACAAGATTATCTTTCGAATAAAAAAAAATTCATGTCAATCGAATAATCCATCGTTGTTTTATTGCAATTTAAAGTTCTATACCTCTAAAAAAAACACCCATTATATATTTTATATAATGTCCCAGCAAACATTCAACTAACGGCCGAATGCAGGCAAACTGCTTTTATGCTGGTAAATTACTGGCACCAAAAGTAAGTGCAACGCCAGTATTAATAATGTACTTCACATTTGTATTTCGCATTCCGCCTATACGAAGTACTTTACCAGCATTTTATAAGCACTCTTCTTCACTCATACTTTTTACTTAAAACCATCAGAAATAAATCTTGCAACTAATGCGATTATTTTGCACTTTACCGTTGCTGGGCCGGCAACTGATACATCAATGGTCCAGTAACGGCCACGGGGACACCGGGGTACTGGCCCATTACTTTCAATGCCGGGGAGTATGTGCTTTACCAGTACTGGCCCGTATAAAAATGTTTGCTGGGGTATAATACGCTCACGAAAATAAATTATATTTTTCCAAAAGTAAAATACAACATAAAAAACATTGTTTGTTAAATTCGTAAAATATATTAATTATACTATATATTATTTTATAATATAATTACCATATATTCTTTTGAAAAAGCAATAAAATGATAAGTCTGAGAGATGAAAGATGGATTCCAATCCCGGTTAAGCTGTATGTTAATCCTTATTATAGAAGTCATTGAAAATGGGCAAATAGAAAGCCCTAACTCTAGCCCAGAACAACTGTTCCCCAAAAACGCACAAGGGGGTTGTGTGTTTACATTTTATTATATTACAAATGAACAGTGTTGAACTGATGAAATTTTAATAAATATTCCATGATAATTGACTTATGGAGCAGATGTTTCCAAATGATTTTTTTACAATATTTTTTTGTCATCGCTGAATTTACTTTGCTTTACCTTTTCGAAAAATTATGTAAAATGCTACCTGGAAAAGAAGAATTTGGGAAGAATGCACATATTCCGCCCAGTAAAATGATTCGCCATAATAACTTTGAGAAGACGAAAAGGACAAAATGTTAAAAAATATGTTGAATGGAAGATTTTTATTCCTCTTGGACCAGACTGGAATATCAAAACAGCCCGGGAAATTACACTGATAAACACACTATTTGTGGCATGGCAATTTTTTGGGTATTTTTGATGTATTTTAATACGCTGAAAACAAATCTGAAAGGTGAATTTTTCTATCACCCATAGATTTTCTGTCACAGGCAAATTTATATTTTGCAATATGCAACGTTTTCTTATTGCGTCAATTCACGACATGTATCTGCGATGGCCGTACACAGTGGTTAAGATCAGTTTATTCTTGTTTATCAGGTCTAAAAGTATGCTTCAAAATAGATTGCGTCCATTAGTAAACTACAGGTATCCGCATCTGTTGCATTTTCTATGTCGTGACTCGAGACTGGTTACTTTTTGAGTTCTAAGTAATTCACTATACAGAAAGATTGGCCACTACGTTAGGCATTAACTCTTGGACTAACAAACGTTAGAAGTAAACCACTGGTCGATCCCAAAAATATATTTTCCCCACCTTTACATATTAAATTGGGCTAAATGAAGAATTTCGTTAAAGTAATGGATCGAAACGGAAGAGAGTTTTTGTATCTAAAACAAAAATTTCCGAGAATTAGTGAAGCAGAAATTAAGAGGGCATATTTGTGGGCCCACAAATAAGAGAAATATTGAAAGATGATGTATTTGACAGTATGCTAAATGAAGCTGAAATAAGAACTTGGAGAGCTTTTAAAACAATTATTTCAAATTTTCTTGGAAATGTGAGAGCTGAAAATTACTGAGATATCGTGAATGTACTAGTTGATGCCTACAAAGAAATGGTATGTAGGATGTCTTTAAAATTTACATTTCTTCCCAGAAGATCTGGGTGCAGTAAGTGATGAACATGGGAAACGGTTCCACCAAGACATTTACGCCATGGAAAAGCGATATCAGGATAAATTTAATCCAATTTTGCTTGCTGATTACTGCTGGATATTAATAAGTCTATCGCTATATTTCGTTAGAAACGAACAATACTTCATAGCAAAAAAATGATGGGTGATGCAACTTTCATTCTGCCTTTAATGTTGTGTATTTATAATTCTAGATGTACATTTCGACTGCTGAATAGTCTTTATCAGTAAAAAGTTCTATAGACCAATTTTTAAAAAAATTAATTTTGTTGAACATGGAACGGTCGGAAATTCGCACTATTATGAAGTATAGTTCTTACATGAAACTACGACATCGCAGACCGCGCGAAACATTAATAGTGTATTTAGCTCTAGTGTTACTACGCAGCAGACAATATCAAATTGGTTCAATTCCAAAAAAAAAAAAAACAAAACAAAAAACCTGACTCATCGATCACAGCAGAAATATACTGCAAGCAACTGGACGAAATGATTCAAAAACTTAAAGAAAAACAGCCTAGATTGGTAAACAGATCGACTCTTATCTTATTGCATGATAACGCTAGACCACACACTGCACAAATGACTGTGGTAAAACTACAGGAATTGGAGTTGGAACTTCTTCATCATCCTCCATACTCAACAGACCTAGCCCCCACTGACTACCACTTCTTCCGCAATTTGGACAACTTTTTAATAGGAAAACAGTTTAATTCCGGCATTGCTGTAAAACTTCCAGGAATTCATTGACTCTCGTCCGCCAGAATTTTATATCACCGGCCTGAACAACCTGCCGCTTAAATGGCAAAAGTGTATAGACAATATGGGTGCATATTTTGATGAATAAAATAATTCCTTATATTTGTAAGTTATCAACCAACTTTGCATTTTTTTCTACAAATTTCATCCTTGACGACCTAATAGTTACATGATATAATAGTCCCTATACTTTTTAAAGGATAGTATTCACTGTAAATAAAAATTTGAGAACCTTTTTAGTGTCTAAAATCCATCTAATTTAATTCCATTGATACCTCAAACCTGCCCAAAATTAAATTGAATCTCGCCTACAATTTCAATAAAAAACTGCTCCAGTATTTGTATAGTTTGACATGACTTTGACATGGGTATATGAATACTCTGACAGAAATGTTGAAAGCGGTGGGCAATGCAACCTCCACCATTGTGCGTCTGTCTGCGAGTCCGAACTCTGTTTGTATACAGATGTCCCATTATAAGTTCCACGCCAAACAGAATAACAATATCAGTTGCAAATAAGCACATGTTATTGTATTGGTTTTCATACTTGTTAATGTACAAATAGGGTGAAATTTTCAATTGTATTTCTTCTCAAGTTGACCAGTATTGGGTCAAAAACAGGATATTAACTGTCGATTTGAGTAAAATATATTAAGGATACAACAGTCTAGTAATGAGATTGTTAAACGCCGATGGATACTTAAGCAAGGAACACAGTTGACAACTATTTCCTTTAAAGAAGTCAGAGCACAAATATCCTTCAACGAATTCGGTTTTCATCTAGGAGCTTTGTCCTCTCTGTAAACTGAATTATCTCGTATCTAGGGATATGCGATACTGATAAAGTATCGATTGGGTATCGATAATATCGAATAAAAAGTATCGATACCGATATCGTATAGAAACAAAATATCGATATTTTCAAGTATCGAAAGGAAAAATTGATGTGAAGTGTGAATTTACACATTTGAGGGTTCGCAGGTATTTAGTAAGTGAATGATGATTATTTGGGATGCCAAAACAAATTTTATGTTAAAATATTTTTTTGTTAATTTTAATTCGAATGCCTAATACAGTGTTTTTCAACCTTTTTCATTGAGTGGCACCCCTGACTGAAGAATAAAAAATCGTGGCACCCTTGACTGAAAAATAAAAAATCGTGGCACCCAATTTGTTTTTTAAATCTAGTTTTATTATGAAATATATCAAATTACACAAAGCAAAATAGAACTGACAATGAGTTATCTTGAACTACACTTAAGTAATTTTGCAAGAAATTATTAACTTTACTTTGAGATACTGAAAAAGTTATCTAGGAGTATTTTGTGGCATTCATTATTGGACTTTGCGGCACCCCAATCGCCGCGGCACCTAGGTTGAAAAACACTGGCCTAATACCATTATTTAGGTTTCTAAATATGTGCAGTATTTTTTTTTATATAGCAAGGTTCATTAAGATTTTGAAAATTGCGCCTATGGTTTCGTATACATTCAAACATAGAATTAAATTATAATTTCAACACTTCCCACTGGTTATTAAATTTAGGCTTTTAGAAATTAAATGCAACATTTGCCAAAATATAACTAGAATTTTGACAAAATAATTTAAACAAAATAAAAATGCAAAAAAAAAATAGACAGGACGCGAACCGTAGTTTGCAACTTAGGAAGCCAGAACACTAGCCATTAGACTACGGATGTTTACTAATTTACTGTCTTACATTGCAAATTAAATATTTTACATATTTTAGTTAAAAACACAAAAAATGCGTTTTTTTCCGAAAACATAATCTGATCAAAAATTCCTGTTGTACTATTCCGGTTCACACCAATGTACATTACTTAGAATTTTTTCAGATTTTTAGTGTAAACCATCTGGGCTACAGGGTGTGGGATAAAAAATTTTTTTGCACAATTTTGGCAAAAATCATAAAAAACAAACATAAAATTTTGATGGTTAATCCACGTACTAAAGGCTTTCATTTGATACCCTATTCAGAATTTAAAAAAAAACATTTTTTTTTTCAATGAGCACATATTTGTTTATATTTTTAGGGGGATATGTTTTTTAGATGTCTTAGTAGTTTTCCTATGTGCGGATCAAAGAGTTGTATAAGCATGCCAAATTTCAACTCTCTAGGTTTAACCGTTTAGCTACAATTTTTATCGAACAGACAGACAGACAGACAGACAGACAGACAGACAGACAGACAGACAGACAGACAGATGACAAAATGACGGTATAAGGGTCTTTTGGTCATACCTACAAAACCCTAAAAACCACCTCAACAATTATTGTTATGATTATTTATTGGTTATATATTCTGCTAATAATTAAATTACCGTGTTCTATTTTGTTACGGTTCTTTTTTTTCTGTTGAAATAAATTTTGGTTCTTATTGTGATTATAGTTACATATAAATTTCTTTTGAAAGTAATAAATAAACCCCCCCCCCCAAGAGGAATTTTTGGCTACGCTACTGCTGTCAAGTATTGCATAACGGACAAGATTCGATGATCGCTCTGTATAAAACAAAAATTTTATTCAAATCGCTTTATTTAAACTAGAGAAACAAAATTGAGGGCGAAATGACTAAAGTTCACTACAATTAATCTTCTGTGAATAGATTAATTTATTTGCAATGGACAACGAATTCTAAATTAGGCTTACTTATGCTCAAAATTTGATGAAAGGCAAATTAGCAAGTATCGACTAACTGATTTAACAAGAAATGCGATTTTTAGTTTATTTATTTTATGTGCTTTAAAATTGTATTATGAATATTACCATAAATAATTGAAATAGGCACCTGCATACAAAATCAAATAAAATTTGTTAACTGTAATTTTTTCTTGATAAAATATAACAATAATCTATTATAGATTTTCCATTTGTTAATAATAAACTATAGAACTAAATTGTTAGAGTGTGGGAAATTATGAATAAAAAATTTAGCGATTATATGAATAGGCATTTTATGTATAATAATACAGTAGCGTAGATACGGGGTAATGTAATCAATGTTTTAATACCCACGGACCATTTTAAAGCTGGTTCCAGTCTTAGTTAATTAGTTAATAAAATTTTCTACATAGCAACGACGGCTATTGGCAGTGCCGTAACTAGCTTTTTGTGGGCCCTGGGTAAGACTTTCAAATTGGGCCCCTCTTTAATAAAAAAAAACAAAAAAACAAAACTTAGCATGCATATACGATGAAGCTCCAGTTCTTTAATTTTTTTAAAGTTTGGTATAACAGTCTTAATAAACAAACACAAAATAATTATTCTTTCAATTGTATATGTCTGTAATTTTAATTTCTTTTTATATTTATGAAAAAAAAACAATAAATTAAAACATCATAAATTTATTTAAATTGTATTTTTCTTGCTTTTTTTACGCAAATTTATCAATTAAATCATTAAAATCTATTTGTTGCACTATATCATGTTCAATAGATATAATTGACAGATTAGATAAACGCTCTTGTGAGAGCGTCGATCTTAAGTAATTTTTAATTATCTTCAGTTTACTAAAACTCCTCTCACAAGAAGTGGTGGTTACTGGTAGAGTTAGAAGTATTCTTAACGCAACAACGATGTTCTGGTACCATTCGACTAAATCGAAATCGTGTATGGTCTGTAATAAATTTAGAGGTGTTGCATGTTTCAGATTTTACATCAGTCCACATACTTGAAACTTGAAACTTTCTCACAACTGAATTCATAACTATTCAAATCTTTATCATATTTGCTTGACAAATCGGCTGCCGCCTTTTGCAATTCAGTAAGGCTCATTGATTCTAAGAACGAGCCAAAAAGAAAAGAAAAATCTTCAAATATAATTTTCATTTGTTTATAACGCCAGTCTGTTTCAGCAAGTAAAACGTCAAAAACGTTGTACACTTGCATTGCAAACAAATTTTCTGGACTTAGATTTGTACTTTTTTCTTCTTTAACTCGCATAATTCGTTGTTTGGAAAATTCAGATTCTATATTCATTTCCAAAGCGATTCTTTTTGCATCCACAAAAATTTGTTCAAACCCTATATCCCGTAAACCTTGTAAAGTGCCACGCAGACTATCAATTAATTTTGTCGCATGGTCTATAGATATATTTTTTTGTTGTAAGGCTTTATTTGTTCTGTCAATGCATTGTAATATCTTATTCCATACAGAAAGAGTGCAAATAAGTTATACTATAATACTTAATGTAAGAGTGCAATATATTAGAAAAAAAAAAATGAATAGCCGCTAGTGTGTGAGCTTATGAACTATAGGATAGGTATGTAAAATATAAACTAACTTAATACATAAACAAAACTTATATATATCAAAATAAGCAAAGAAAATAACTGAGATGAAAATTTTTTTTTTTTTGAGAGGCCTTTCTGGATCGATCTGGGCCCTAAGCAAGTGCCCCTGTTGCCCCTGCCTAGTTACGGCCCTGGCTATTGGTGACTAACACAACTTTTCCATATGACTAGAAAATATATTACAGAATTTCTGTCTTCCTGGGTCTTGAATTATTGTATTTTTGTGGCCTGTGCCCTCTCTTGGCGCCCCTACTTACCCTTTTTGAGGCCTGAGGTGCTTCAGTGTTCCGTCTCCACTTAATGCAAATTTGAAACGAGTAAATGCAAATGAACTAAAATTTGTACGAATTTGAACTCACTAGAGAAATTTTGTTGTCCGTAGCGATTTTTTTCGTGAATAAGTTTTTTCTAGTGCGTTCTAAAAATGAGTTACATTTCGAGCAATGATGTGCTATCAAGTTTTACTCCAGACTTGGACACAGTGCAACGGAAACTTTTGAAAAACTTCAGCAGGCCTACCTGGTTTTTTGGTGGTTTAAGGCATTCTCAGAAGGAAGAGATGAAAGATGAATCACGCAACGGAAGGCTTTCATCTCCAAGAACCGATGAAAATGTCGACAGAATCCGGGATCTTGTGCGTTCAGATCGTCGGAATTTGACTCACACTACCGTTCATCAGATTTTAACCAATGAATTAAGGATGACAATTGGCTTGTCACACAGCAATTTCAATAAACGAGTTTTTGGCCAGTAAAAATATTCCTGTGGCTCCTCGGCCTCCTTATTCGCCTGACTTGAGTCCTTATGACTTTTTCCTCTTCCCAAGATTGAAAAATCACCTCAAGAGACGTCATTTTGGGACACTCGAAAATATTCAAACGTCTGTACCGACCAGCTGAAAGCTATTCCAGTATCCGAGTTCCAGCACTGCTATGAGGATTGGAAGAACCGTCTCCAGCGCTGTGTGGCTTCCCAAGGAAGTTATTTTCTAAGAGGGAGACAATATTGAATTGTAATTCTATTCGAATATATATATATATATATATATATATATATATATATATATATATATATATATATATATATATATATATATATATATATATATAATTAGTCCGATTACAAATAAAAATAAAATTAAAAATAACACTATCTAAATATATGAAGATTTACACGGTGATTTGGTTAAAAATAGTAAACTATTTAATTTTTTAAATGAAAATTTTAACACTAACATTTTAACCAAACTGAGAATGAACTTCGCGGATGGATTCCTTTAATTTGAATTTAGCATGTTGTTTTTTTGTTAAATTGTATTTTGGAAATATAAATTAAGTTTTCAAAGTACGAGAGTGCTTCACATCAAAACTACAAGTCAATATTTATTTATTAAAATTCTTATTTTATACATTATGATTTAATATGTCATTATTTTTGCAGAACAATATTATTTTGCAGGTTAATTTTGAAAATTTTACGTTAATAATCGTTATTAAGGCAAGTAACATAGCAATAAGTGTGTATGCCATATCTAAATGGTTTGAAGGAACAATACGTTGTTTTTATTTTATCCATTATTGTTTTTCATTTTCTGTCAAAAAACGAAAAAAAAAAATCAATTAAGAATGTAGCTGTAATGGTTACAATTTGGAGCAGAACAGTACACCATTATGCATTCTAAAACAAAATAATAATGATTACTTAGTGTTAATTAAATAAATACTAAAGATATTTTGATTTTCATATTATTTAAAAACGCAACCTATAAATATATCTTTGAATCCTTATTTATATATTTATAAAATGATTATTTTATAATATAAAGTAACTGGACTGTACATATTAGTATATATTTATCAAAAATACATGTTTTTTGTTCCAAAATTGAAGATATTCATAAAATTAAGGTAACAAAAGTAATGTCACGTGTATTTTAAACCAGTCAAAAACTTCCGAAGGATTCAGCTCTCAGATGGCAGCACATGTATGTGACGACACAATAATATGGTCTATTCTCGTTTCCCACGTACAATATTTTAAAACAGTTTTGTAAAATGTACGCCAGTGATTTTATGATTTACGCTTAATGTTGCAGTACATAAATGTTTGACCCATGGTATAAACAATGCTCTCATTGAAAATGATTTTATGCTCAATTTTCTAAATGTTTATGATATATTGTTCGATATTGACCAAATAATTCAATAATAGATTACTTTGATTGTAATTTATTAAATGACATTTTTATATTTAATATTAATACTAGATTTTTGTACTCCTACAAATTTCAATCAATAATAAAATGGAGAAATTAAATGAGTGATATATACATATAATATATTCCACAGAACATTTATAATATACTAATAATCTGTACAAACATGAAATAGGTGATTTTCGGTGCCCCTAATGTTGTATGTAACCCTCAATACGGAAATGTTTAGCGGTACACCATATATTTCAGGCGCTTAGATGTAGTATAGGCCAGAGTTTCCCAAACTTATTGAGCCGCGGAGCACTTTTCACGAGAATATTTCGTCGCGGAGCACTATTGGTGACTTAACTTAACGCTTATCCCTCTAGCGGTAATAAAGCGAACACTTCGAAAAAGTATACTGTCATTGTTTACGTATAATTCACCAAATGTTTTTTTGTTTTTGTTCATACTCACTCCGTTTTTACAACGAATAAAGTGATAAATTTAAGAAAAAAAGATTAAATACTCCTTGTTGTGTGTATGGTTGTTATTCACAGCAAGAACATCTTCCAATATTAGATGAATTTTATTAAAAAAATTGTAGTTTATGACAAAGTGTTTTTAGTTCTGCAATTTAATCTTAATACCAATGAGAAAAATGCGTTAAAAGTGAATAAATGCACCATTTATATTTATGTTTTGCTACAAGTGAAGAAGAAAGTTTATTAAGGGTATTTGGTCATATCAAAAAAATTCTAAAAATTAAGAGAAAAAATAGCGGGCCAAGACATTGATAGTCCGATATCATCGCCTTCACAATATCGATGCCAAATACATTTATAATTCGTTAGTAACATCAATGTCTTAAAATTGTGGAATATCAAAAAAAAGCGTTTTCAATAGTCTTGAAATTTTATGCAACCATGCACACATTCGTGCGAAGTGGTCTACATATGTACAGGCGCATATTAGAAAACTAGTAAGAAATTCAGAATTCCTTGCATAATTTAACATTATTTAGATATTTGAGCCTGAACATTGGGTGGCAAATCTATATAAAAGATATTTACATGTATATAAACATCAAAACATGGTGAAAATTGTATTCTTGATTTAAAATTGATACTGGTACTGCTCTCTATCACTCTTTTCTAAATTTATTTTACGTAGAAAATGGAATCTATCTATTTGATATATAAATTAATATATAGAGAATTGTTCTATAATACGAATAACTTGATTTTATATCTTATAATTAATTTATAAATGTTTATTTAATTTTTATGTAATAATTTTAATGCCACCTTATTGTGTGCGAGTGAACTAAATATTATTAGTAAAATGGCTGACGAAGAACAAAGTAAACAAGAATTTATTGATATTTTATCGAGTATTGAAAGAAAATTTGAAATAATCTTAGTAAAATGGACAAATAATAAAGATTTTGAAATTAGAATACGTACTGAAATTGATAGAAACAATGACGACTTCAACTTTCTCTGCGATCAATGGGTTGATTTATTCTCTAACGTAACAAGTACTGTTTGGGTTAAAAAAATATCAAATACAGGGCCAAAAATTAGATTTAGAAAACAATATCAATGCTGGACACATGGATCTGGAAAAATACAAAAGGAATTATTGTTCGATTCGAGAAGATGCAAAGGGGTTCTTGATATGAAAGTTTTAACAGATACTCCGTTAACTCGAAGAAAAAACAAACATATTCGGATGGGATTAAATGCTGTTGTTAAGGTAATATTTGTTACATAACAAAGTTTTTTTGAGGTTATAATTTTGTTTTTTGACAGATTAATTTCAATCATCTCCATGAAGTGGATCCTATGCAACCGTTTTCTTTCTTTGTCCACAATTGTCAACCACAGCCTGAACCGTTACCACAACCAATCTTAATGCAACAACCACACCTTCAGACAACAATTATCAATACGATGCCAGTGAAAAATGACTTAATAACAATGTCACCCGTTAAACATGATCTTATCACGTTACCTGCTAAACACGAACTTATGGAATTACCAAAACATGAATCTACAATCGTAACAACGGTAACAGACCTTTCCGAACCTTTTATTATGTTCGATGCTTCCTTGGCGCATACATTAAGTTTGGCGCAACCTACACATTTAATTCATACACATCCGCATCTACAAAATCAACATACATCACATGATCATTATTTACATTAGCGTTTATTTTTATTAAGGCATTGTGTTTTATTTTGGACCATAACAAATGAACTCAAAAGGTAAGGGTTTTGAAATTATTGTTAAATCAGTTTTTCGTAAACTATTTCTTTCAATATTTCCATGAAAGATTGAAAACGTTAATTATCAGTAAATATCAAATGAAAACCTGTTTTTATACATTCAGCCAACAAATACAACAACTATTCTAAGTTTCTATAAACTTGGAACTTCTAATACTTAAATTAATGAACAACAAATGATTTGAAAGTCATGATTTTGATGCCATAGCTTAAAAAAAAAGTCCAATACTAAATACCTACGAAATCCTGAAATGTGTAAACTCGAAATTGAGATCAATTATTTTTGTGAATTATAGAACTTTAGTCTTTTTAGGGTTTTGTAGGTATGACCACCAAAAAACCCTTATAACATCCCTCATGTGTCTTTCAGTACGATAGAAATTGAAGCCAAACGGCTGAAAAAGGAAAGTTGAAATTTGGCATGCTTGTTCAACTCTGACCCACGTATAGGAAAAAATAGAGAATTCAAAAAACACATCGTGAGATACATATGTATTCAATAAAAAAATTAATATTTTTTAAAAATTTTGCGTGTGGTATTAAGTCTCAAGTGAAACTTCTTAATGCGTAGACAAACAAGCACATTTTTATTTTCAAAAATCAATTTTTTGTGAAAATATGTATAACTTATCTAAGACAGTGAATCAGCATGTTTTGATGGTGTAATGGCTAGCATGCTCGCGTTCTTATTTGCAAACTAAGGTTCGCTCCGCTCTCAAGGCAATTTTATTTTTTGTTTTTTTTTTTTTATTTTGTTTAAATTATTTTTTCAAAATTCTAGTTATATTTGGGCAAATGTTGCATTAAAATTTTAAAAGTATAAATTTACTAACCAGTGGAAATTAAATACACGTAATCAGAGGGGCGGGGTTATGACTTAAAACAACCAATGGAAGCCATAGGCGCAATTTTCAAAATCTTAATGAGCCTTGCTATATAAAAAAAAAAAAAAAATGCACATATTTAGAAACCTAAATAATGATATTAGGTATTCGAATTAAAATTAACAAAAAAAAAAATATTTTAACATAAAATTTGTTTTGGCATCCCAAATAATCATTCACTTACTAAATACCTGCGAAATCCTGAAATGTGTGAAAATTCACACTTCACATAATTTTTACTATTGAGGCTGGATAAAATTATATTTTTAGTGATCTCGTGAATTTAAAATTTTTACCTTGAGTTCATCTGTTACATTTTATTCTACATAATTTAAAACATACTTAAAACATCACTATTTTTTTCTTATTGTATAACTTGTACCATGGTGTGGTAAAACCCCCCTCCATTTTTCCACTTTCTGGTCCTTTGTACCTTTTGCTTCCATTTGGAGATTTTCACGCCATGGCACTAATGAAATATACATCACAATCCAAGATACAATCCAATTAGATTCCTAAACTAAATTTTACTTAATTTTTGTTAAACTATTATATTTAATATCAAATTAAATTTGTAAGGTTTAAGTATTTCTATCTCCTAGTAAAGATTCGAGTTAATTTGTGAATTACTATTTTATTATTTACCAAATTTATTATGAGATTGAAAAACTGGACATAAGATTTTATTATTTAAACAATTCAGTATTGATTGTTTTTATGTAGTGTACAAAATTTATATAAACAAATATTTAGTATTTTATTTGTGTATTTTTTTCCTTTTTCATATCCTCATGAATCAATAAAATTCAGTGTTGTAATAGAAACATTTAAAAAAATATCTAAATACAGATACCTAAGAAAAATTGTATCTAGATGCAGATACTTGCCTAAAATACGCAGTCTGGTGGTCAAATATTGTACTACGCGACTGTAGTACTGTTTGAAATTATTACATATGTTCTGGTGTTTTTTTGTTAGAACGTCGATAGATACATTTTCATAAAATAAAAATGTACTGTGCTTAAATTAACCTGTTCCCTGTTAGCATATTGACAGCTGAATACTAGACAATTCAGCCATTTTGCCATGAATTACAGCGCCGCCAACGGTAATGTCACTTCTCAATATACTTTTGAAAAAACACTGAAAACTGAAATTTTTTTTTGACCCTCCATATAAATTTACTTTGTAAACGTCAGGAATTCAATTGTTTTCTGAATTTTGTTTATAGTAAAAATAAAAAATATTTAAAATGACAATTTATAATTAAACTATTATATCAGCTCGGTATCCTATATATATAATTAGCAAGTGTGTGTATGTGATCTGGGTAACCTTGTGACGTAATTTTTTCCTAAGGTTCTCGTGATTGGCTAACTGGGGACGCTTGATTGACAGGTATTTTGCAGATTTATTTTCTAAGAATCTACGAATATAATTATATATAGAAATGTGTAGGATTTCGTAGGCATAAACAAGAAACTCTAGATACTCCTATATTATTTGACCGATATGAACAATATTTTGCAGATTTATTCTGTAAGAAACTACAAATAAAATAAAATATAGAAATGTCTAGGATTTCATAGGCATAAACAAGAATCTCTAGACACTCCTATATCTTATGATCGATATAAAAAATATTTTGCAGATTTATTTTCTAAAAATCTGCGGATAAAATAACGTATAGAAATGTCTAGGGATTCGTAGGCATAAACAAGAAACTCTAGACACTCCTATATTCTTTGACTGATATCAATATTTTGCAGATTTTTTCTCTAAGAATCTATGTATATAATTACATATAGAAATTTTTAGGCTTTCGTAGACATAAACAAGAAATTGAAATACCATGGAGAAAGTATTTGCAAATCCAAATACCAAGAGCAATTTTTAAGTATTTGAACTAAAATATGTCAAATACCAGAAAATAATTGAAGTACTTTTTCAAATATTTCCAGCTCTGCTAGCATTATGTGTTTGTTAAGCAGTTTATTTGTGATTGTAATAACAATAATAGGTTCCCAATGCCTAGATAGGCATATAAGAGGCAGAGAAGGTAAGTTCTCCGTTTCTAGACCACCAACCATAGATATGAAAGCCACGTAGTTAGTGTGATGTTTCGACCAGTCCGTTTATCCCTGTATGAACAGGTAAGTATACAGGGATGCTCATTTTAAGTATAAAATACTTGAGGTTGAGTCAATCCGAGAGCTGACTGCACAACATCGGAAGATATAAATATAAATGACATTGCACAGGAAGGCATAAACTGTTTAAATGTTTTAAAAAAATATTTATTATATTCTGAAATAGTAAAAATGTATCCGGCTTACAAAAACAATTAAAACTACAAATATTAATTACAAAATATAGTAAATTTGCGCTCCACTTAAATAATTAGGAATATGTTACACTTATTTAATAAGATATTTTTTAGTCATCATTTTCTTTTATACGTTCCTGAATTTTTTTAATTACTTTTGTAACCTTTGGAACCTTTTTTACAAGTTGCGTAACCTCAGTTTCGTTTTTTATAATATTTGTTAAATATGTAGCAGTTTCTTCTAATGGCTCAAATTTTTTTAAATAATCCATCTCTTCATTTAATAACATTATAGCTGCTTTATCCTACAAAATAAGAATTAACAAAATTGTTTATGAAAACTAAAAAACTTACATTTTGGTATTTTTTGGACAACTTTGTTACTTCTTGTTTTAAATTTTCGATATCATCAGAATTATCGTTCAAGTGAATTATATCTTCCGATAGTACTACATTATGAGGAATTTCAAAAAACTTCTTAATATGAACCTAAAAAACAACAAACTACAGGTAAGTGCATATTTTATAACAAAAAAAATTACCTCAAAGTTCTTTAAAAATATTTCGAAGTTCTTAATTTGAATATCGGATAAGTTTTCTGTCTGGTCATGTAATAAAATCTGTTCTAAATCATCTAATTTTAATCTTTTTGTAAGAGTAGATTCCATATCCGCATTTAATGATTTAATACGATTTATTGAACTGATACGAACTGAAATACAAATAAATTAAAATAATTTTAGGTTATATGAACAGAAATTGTTTTTACATTGTGTTATAAAATCTGTAGAACTGAATCCAAAATGCTGTATTTCGTACTCGTCTGAGATCAATTTTTCACTATTTGTTGTCATTTTATAGTACAAAAAATTGTTGAAGCAAAACTTAACTTTTCATATATTTGAAAACAGACGTTAATCTGACAGATGCGCAATACAACAGCGCAATGGTTTTTATTCGAATTCCGCGAAAGATTTTTAAGGGGTACACGAGATATACAGGGTGTTTACGTTCTTATTTCTTTTTTAATGGGTGATACTACAGGTCTAAAGAAGGTGAAAAACCTTAAAACACCTTAGTAAAAGTTTTATTATAAAAGAGTTATTAATTTTTTAATTTTTGGGGTTTTTCCTCCATAACTCTCCAAATATTTATCCAATCAAAAAAATGTATTTAGATAAAAGATTTGTCTTCTTATTCTTAACAATATTTGTAATATAAGTTTTTGCTGTTAAATCAATAATACGGGAGTAATTTAAGTGTTTAATTTTTGGGGGTTGTCCTCCACCCAGAGCCGCAGTAAGGAAAATTTGCGTTAGGGGCAGAGCCGTGTTTTGGCGCCCTTGGTAAATAAAAACAAGGTTCTTACCTCTCAAAATTTAAGTGATGAGCAAAAAAAAGGTACTCACCTCCCAAAATCCAAGTGACGAGCAAAAAAAAGGTCTTCATCTTCGCAATGGCGCTCCTTAGCCAGCCAGTCAGCGCCCTTTTCCTTAGTGCGCTAGGAGTCGTCGCCCCCTCCGCCCCCCTTACTGCGGCTCTGCCCCCCCCCCTATCTCCCAGAGGGGCTGATCTAAAAAACTGACAAAAATCTCCGTAATGAACATTCATGGGAACCGGAATAGTTTTTGATCAGATAAGTTTTTCGAAAAATTTTGACTTTTTTGTCGATGATAAAATTTTTTGTTTTTTTAAATTTATTGTGTGGTATCAAAAGAAAACTCTTAAGACATAAATTAAGGAACGATAAATAGTTTTTGTAATTCGTTTTTTTTAAGATGATTTTAGCCAAAAATGTTCTAAAGTTCTTGTCCCGCACCCTTTTAGCAAAAAGGGTTAAACCAAAAATCTGAAAAAAATACAGGTAATGTATATTGACTTGAGCCGGAAACGTACGAGAGGGATTTTAATCAGATTGTGTTTTTGAAAAATATTGCAGTTTTTGTGTTTTTAACAAAATTAATTATTTTTTTAATAAATGGTTAAATTATGGACAATAATGTTATGGATATTTTGTATTTATAGCTAAGATAGTGCGTGTATTTTATTGAAATTAAAAATATTAAAAAAATAATATATATATATTTTTTTAATAGTTGCGAACTTTGTTACTCACACTACACCACACTACACTCTACACCAGTATTAATTAATCTAATTAATAGTTAATATAATGAAGCCTTGAATACGAAGCAAATGCAGAAAAAACCCCGGGATATTTGGCAAATTTTGTTTAAAAAATAAAAGAATAAAAGTGATTATCAAAAAACTGTTTATTTTGATGTGATAAATATACATAGACATCCAGTATTATGTTGGCTTCTTACACTTATTAAATACCTACAAAATCCTGAAATGTGTGAAAATTAACATTTCACATCAATTTTTATTCATTCATGTATGTTTGTCTGCCTACATTTAGGCGTTCTTGCTGAAACTTTGAACATAGCATGGCAAGATGACAGTATTGGGTTTTCCATCCAATTAATTCGTCTCTTCTTCAAGTTCTAAAAGTTTCTCGTTGTTAATAATTTACAAGCTTCATAATTAACAATATTTATTAGCAATAAAGTAGTTATCTTATATAAAATCACATGATTCTGAAAATCTATAAGGAAATAAATCTTAGATATAAATATAATTGGTCATATAATATTTTATCATAATTAATGCAAACATATAAAAAATCCTTGAAATGATTTTAATCTTAACAATTAAAACAAATATCATTGTTTAAAAAATAAAACGTATTGTATGCAAATAATTTTCACAAGAAAAAATGTTTATAAAACAAATAGAATTAAAATTTAAGATTCAGACAACAAAATAATTAATATCTGTCTGTGTAATTAAATAATTTCGAAATAATGCACTAATTTGTAACAGTTTTTCAAGAAAGTTACTTAGCAAGAAGAAATGTCCAGATTACTATCACCCTGAGGACGACGTCTTTAACGTTTTTTTCTCTTTGTTAATAAATATTTTCTTTATAAGTTCTCCATGTATTTTGAAGGATGGATTATTTTTGGTGGCTTCCATGAGGAAGGCAATTGAGAGCAGTGACAAAAGAGCAAGTAACAGAAGAGCGTTCGACAAATCTTTATATATAAAAATTAATTTATGTTTGTTTGTCTGTCCTTTATGCAAAGCCAAACGGATGGACCGATTTTCACCAAATTTAGTACAGGGGGTAAAATAATTCGAGAAAGGTTTTAGTGAGGGTCCCAACTTCGCCCGTGTCCCCCTAGGGGGAGTTATGGACGGAAACCATAAATTTTCACTCTTCGTGCAGTTTGAATTGATTACGTAGGCTACACCTTAAGAGATTAAGCAATTAGATGCTCACCAATTATTAATAATGGTTTAATTTGTTTTTTGCATTTTTTGGACACAGATGATGAACGAGTTTTTTTCCTAATAACTAGTCAGTGGGTAAAAGAAAGGAACAGATCTGAGATTAAATCCAATAAAGGAATTCCATTCACTATTACCCTTTTCACACTAGATCTTTAAGATCGGATGTTTAAGTGAATGGATCTTTAAACGCTAATGTGAAACCGTACGGCCTCGTCTAAACATGACCGATGTTTAAGACAGAGATCTGCGTCTTAAACTTCGCCCGCATTGCCAACTTAATTCCCATTATAAAAAAATACTCCTTGAATTTGTGCTTCTCTTCTTTTATCTATGTTCAGCTGTTATCATTTTATATATCGAGGTTATGAGAAGATTATTTGCGTTATTATTTAAATAAATATAAAAAATAAACTTCTCCTAACCTCGATATACAAAATAATGACAGAATAAATTCAAACGATATGAAATTATGTTGGCAATACATACTAGCTTTACATGGAGATTTCTTCTTCAAATTAAACATCAAGTGTGAAAGCAAACCGATATTAAACATCGATGAAGTTTAAGTTCAATCGTCTTAAAGATCTAGTGTGAAAAGGGTATATGTTTAGTCTAAAAATGGACTGTAAACAATTCTATAATTACTTATTAAGTGAACCCAATTTGTTGGAACAAATTCATTCATCGTCCAAATATTAGAATATGTTATTTTACCAAAATATTTACCAAAGAATGTTTATTGTGAAAACCATATTTACTAGCAAAATCAAAGTATTTTATTGAAAATACAAATAAAAAAATAATAATAAATAAAAAACTAATAAAAACTTATAATAAATGTTCAAAAATTTTTCCGTTTACTTGCATACAAAATGTTAAGCGATCATAAAAATGATACAAAACATTCTGCAATTGCTCTTGAGGTATATTGTTGGATGCTTGAATAATTTTGTCTTGCAGTTCAGCAACATCCCTAAGTTGTCCATTATATACTTTGGCCTTTAAATATCCCCAAATAATGGACTTGTGCGCCATCATGTTGAAACCATACTTGTCCATTAATATTCAGGTTTCGCAACGCAGGTAATATTTGGTTTTGCAAAAGGGCTAGATATTATGCGGCATTAAGGTTTCTGTCATTAAAAAATGCCCTATAATATTGGTTCCTATTATCCCTGCCCAAACATTTAATTTTTGCGGCCTTTGAGTTCGGGAGGAATGAAACAAATGTAAATTGACTCCAGTACCTAAAATTTTGTCCATTTTAACCCAACCATTTAGAGTAAACGTTGCTTCGTCAGTAAATAAAATTCTTTGAAGCATTGTTGGGTCGGAATTAATTTTTTCAAACATTTCAAAACAAAAATCCATACGTACTGCTGCGTCCGTTTCTAACAATTCTTGATGATTTTGAAATTTGTATGATCGAAACTTTTCTTTATAAGAAGTTAAAAACAGATCCAATACTGACACCAACGGTTTGTGCAATTGATCTTAAAGTATTTTGATTGTTTTCTTCCACTTGTAATAATATTTCCAACTGCTTCTCTTCTGTAAGCACGTGGGATGTTGTTCTTTTTTTTATTGTGTTTTGACTTAAGACATCCTTCGCGATGAAATTTATTAACTAGTCTTGAAATTGTAGAGGGATTTGATATTGGCCGATCTGGATAAGTTGCACTAAATACAGCAGAAACTTCTCTTAAACTCATTGGGGAGTTATACCAAGTTACCATCATTTTTTTTTTCATCTGTATAGATGTTGATTAATTTTTAAATCAGCAATGAGCAAAAGTATATATACACAGTTACTGTCTATGTTGCAAATGAAAATGAACACGATTTATATTGCTGTCAAAAACTGTATCCATAGTAATGACATAGTACATGTTGCATTAAAATATAAATTCACTGTAGATGATCTTCTTTATTTCGTTTTTGCAGAATATTTTTCTATATAACTGGCCTTCCTTATCCTAGTATTCTGGAATACAAAATCCTCATCAATAGAAAAGCAGGCCAAGGTTATGGTCCATTCTCACTGCTTTGTTTGCAAAAATCTGCTTTTATAATGAACTCACTACTCCAAGTCAGACGAATAAAAGATTTATTAAAAAAACAATCCAACCGCATTTCTACAACACAATTATAACAATCACTTTAGCCGTGATGAAATCTATTATGAAACACGCATTTTTTAAACTGATTTAAGAAATATTTAGTTCAATATTTGAAAAATTTAAGTGATGAAAACATGTAATTTTTTATTATTTATAAGGTAATTTGTGTAATTTTTGAAATATTGCATTCAGGGATACAGTTATGAAATTAAAAATCAAGTACATAACTAACGAGCTAATATACTTTACTTTAGGGTGACCATTTTCTTAAGAAGGCAATGCGCGACGGAGCAAAAAAAAGGTCCTCATCTCCCAAATCCAAGTGAAGAGCAAAAAAAAGGTCCTCACCTCCCAAATCCAAAATGCGGGACAAAATGTTAAAATGCGGGACTTTTGCGGGACGCATCTTAATGCGGGACAAAATGTTAAAATGCGGGACGAATGGTCACCCTACTTCATTTAATCCTTAGCCTCTCTACCTTTCAGCGTAAAACTTGTGCGAGTTTGAGTTTTCATTTTAGTAAGGTGACCATATTTTTTATTCAAATATAATTGTTTAATTATGCATTTTTAGGGTTTTGTAAGTATAATCACAAAAAACCCTTATAACGGCACTCATGTGTCTGTCTGTCTGTCTATCTGTCTCTATCTCTGTCTGTCTGTATGTACGATAGAAATTGTAGCCAAACGGCTTAACATAGAAAGTCGAAATTTGGTAGACTTATACAACTCTTTGACCCACATATAAGAAAAATACGGAGAGTTCAAAAAAACATATCCCGAGATAAATATAAACAATTATGTATATAATAATTTTTTCATCAAATTTTTAATCAAATGAAATCTCTGAATGCGGGGATCAACAAGCAAATTTTTATTTTTGAAAAAACTATTTTTTTAAAAATATGTAAAAAAACTTTTGTCCCCCACCCTATCTCTAAGAAGGGTTGATCTAAAAATCTGAAAAAATCTCCGTAATGAACATTGATGGGAACTGGAATAGTTCAACACGAATTTTTGATCAGATTAGTTTTTCGAAAAATATCGATTTTTTTGTGGCGTTGAAAAAAATAATTAGTTTTTTAAATTTTATTGTGTTGTATCAAAAGAAAGCTTTTGAAACGTATATTGAGGAACGAAAAGTAGTTTTTTTTTAAATTCGTTTCTTTTAACACGATTTTAGTCAAAAATATGCCAAAAATGTCTTGTCCTGCCCCCTTTTACCCAAGGGGGTTAAACTAAAAATCTGAAAAAAATATAAGTAATGTACATTGATTTGAGCCAGAAACATACGAGAAGAATTTCTGATCAGATTTCGGTTTTTGAAAATATTACAGTTTTTGTGTTTTTGAAAAAATTAATTATTTATTTAATTCATGGCTAATAATGTTATGAAAAAAACATCGATGCTGTGCGCCAAATGATTGAAGAAGATCGGCATGTGACTTACCGTGAGATAGAGGCATCCTTTGGCATATCGCAGACTGTAATACATTTGATTTTGCATGAACATTAAGCCGTGGAAAAGATCTGTTCCCGATGGATTCGGCATAATTTGAATGAAGCTAAAAAAAAAAGGTTCGGGTTGATCGGTGCAAGGGAATACTAAAAAACAAAAAATCAACCTATGCACTACAAAATCCCTATACAAAATCGTTACAGATGACGAAACTTGTATTTATTCATATGAACTGGAAACTAAGCAACAAACCAATGTTTAGGTCTTTGAAGATGAACCGAAACTCACAAAAGTTGTTCGTTCACGAAACACTTCCAAGAAAAAATCGCTTGTTTCTTCGGTTGTATTGGACATGTCGCAATCATTTCTTCAGAGGATCCGAGAACAGTTAATGCTAAATGGTATACAACAATTTATTTGCCAGAAGTCAAAGTCCATCGACAAAATCAGGAAAAACAACCAAAAACGTCGCATCATTCTTCATCATGACAATGCAAGCTCCCACATAGCACGTCAAACAATTGTTTATTTGAAGGAGAAAAACATCGAACTAATGTCTCATTGCCCGTATTCACCTGATTTATCCCCTGACGTTTTTTTTTTTTTTATTCCCCAATGTCAAACAAAAAATGTGTGGACAGCGATTTTCATCACCTCAAGAAGCTGTTGAAGCTTCGAAAACCATGTTTTTGAGATACCAACTTCAGAGTGGAAAAAATGTTTCGGGAATTGGATTGAACGCATGCAAAAGTATATAATCTTAAAGGCGAATATTTTGAAAAGCATTAAAACAGTTTGTTCCAAAAAAATATTTTTCTTTCTCAGTTTTTGTAAAAACTTAAAAGGTAGCCCTCGTACCTATAGAATCCAGTGGCGGATCAAGCCTTCGCCGGGCCCAAGACATTTTTGATTTACGGACCCTCAACCTAGAGGCGTTCAAAGTGAAATGCAAAAAAAAGTCCTCACCTTTCAAATCCAAGTGAAGAGCAAAAAAAGGTCCTCACCTCCCAAATCCAAATGAAGAGCAAAAAAAAGGTCCTCACCTCTCAAATCCAAGTAAAGAGCATAAAAAAAAAGGTTCTCACCTCCCAAATCCGGGCCCTTGAAAATTACGGGCCCAAGACAAATGTCTTTTTTGTCTCTGCGAAAGTCCGCCACTGATAGAATCCGTAAACAAAGTATTTGAAACAATAAATTATAATTTGAATTTGTTATATACATTTAATAGTCCCCCAAAATATATTTGGGGGCCTTGTATTTTTGCTCTGGGCTCCACAATTTTGCCCCGGGTCCCGCAATGTCTCAGGACGGCCCTGATTATGAATTATACATATTTTTCTGTGCACGGGGTACATGATCGTCAAATTACACCATAGATCATTTTTATTACACTGTTATTTGTTGAAAACATAATTCATTAAAAAGTAGTTGAATCGTGAGAAACTATAACATGATCAGTTAACATTATTGTTAACTACTATCACTTTCAACTATAAAATCGCTTCCATTTTATGTAACAAGATTAATTTTAAGTGTGTATTTACACTCAAAAAAGTAAAATGCCATGGCTAAGATATGGCCTCTGGATATTACACTCACTTTAATTTTTTGGATGAACAAAGGAACCATTAAACAAATAAAAGATGTTTTCGAATGATTTGTTTGAGTCGATCAAGGTTAAAATCTACTGAGTCAGCAAAATAAAAAATGATTTTTAACAATGTAAGACATTTGTTACATTTAAAAAGTGCTGAGCTAGATATGATAGTCCAGTTTATAATAGTCAATAATAATTGAACTATTATGGACTACAATAGGTGTATTAGACTAGAATATATTAGATTTATAAAGACAAAGCAAAAAAAAATCTAAATTAGTCTCATATCTTAAATCTTTTTTTCTTGTTTTGTCAAGTTATTTCATTCGAATTTTATAACGGTTCTTGTAATTTTATTTTCTATACTAAAGTGATTTTTAGGGTTTTGTAGGTATGAACTCAAAACACCCTTCTAACGTTACTCATGTGTCTGTCTGTCTGTACGATAGAAATTGTAGCCAAACGGCTGTACATAGAAAGTTGAAATTTGACATGCTTGTACAACTCTATGACTCACAGATAGAAAAATTAAAAAAATCCAGAAAAACACATCGCGAGGTAAATGCAAACAAATATGTATTTAATAAAAAAATATTTATGTATTTTTTTAATTTTTAGTTGGTTATCAAACGAAACATGGATAAAAAATCAATTTTTTTCGGTAAAATATATCGAAAAACTTTTGTCCACCAAGTAGCGGCGCCAGCTAAAATCTGGGGGGGGGGGGGCTGGAAATATTTGAGGGGGGTATTTTTTACAATTTTTACAATTCGAAATATTCCCAAAATGAACAAGGCACTTAGATTTATCAAAAAATTTAAATTGTCTTGAAGCATATCTGGGAGGAGGGAGCAGCTAGAGGCAAGAACAATTAATAGACCCCCCCCCACACTGGCATCACCAATGTGTCCACCACTCTATTTCCCAGTAGGGTTGATCCAAAAATTAAAAAATCAGCTGTGGCCACTACAGGACCCGCCGCCATCACAAAGTACTTGTCTAAAATGCATTCTAGCAGCAGAGTAGAAATAACTTGGTCTAATATTTTCTAACAGAGATCTTATTTATCATGACTATGGAAACGTTACATATAAGCAGTGATGGCATCCTAAATTTTCAGGAAGCAGTTCTATAAAGTCATGTGATATCTAGGAACCTATTCTGTATTTTTAAGAGTGAAATCAAATCACTTACTTCCATTTATTAAATATAAGGAAAAAATTTGAATAGCGTATTTAATAACCTATAAAATAAATATTACATTTGCAACACTGCAGGGCACGGCGTACGATTCAAAACTGAAGTCAGAGTAATTCATTTATTTTTAATAATTCTAACAACCAGTTCCCTAAGGTTTCAATAATTTTAAGAAACGGTTCGCGCGAACCGGTCCGAACCGGTAGGTTGCTTTCACTACATATAAGTATGAAAAAATAGATACTTAAAAAAAATTTCAAAAATTTTCGTTTTATCAAAAAATGTCTCAAATAAAAGTTGTTAGTTATTGCTTCTATAGCAACTTTTATTTAATAATTTTTTCTCGAAATATGTTTCTGTTGCTAAATATTCGTAAAAATTTTAAAATCAACACGAGTTAAACTAGACAAAAAGGCCCATCTAAAGGTTACTATAAGAATTCTGAGGCACTTCCGGTTTCACCGGAAATGATGCCAACTTTTGATCTAGCATAGGGAATCGATAATTTTATATTTTTTTCCTAAAATTACATTAAATTAGCTTTACACTGACACCAAAAATTCATATTTTTATGTTAACCATTTCAAAATGGCGACCATTTATTTACAAAATAATAATCAACATAAGTTTTACAAAGTTGAACGTAGCAAGCTTTGGCCTGCATGATCGACGGATCTCACGCCATTGGATTTTTTCGTTTGGGGGTATTTAAAAGATAGAGTGTATCGGACAACACCAACGACGATAGAAGATTTAGAAGAAAGGGTTAGAAACGCAATCCGGGATATCCAAGAGTGTACTCTTATAAGGGCGATGGAAGAGTTTTTATTAAGAATTAGAAAATGTGTGGACAATAATGGTGGTTTGATCGAACATTTGTTTTTTTTTTTTTGTAAAATAATTGTAAAAAGTAATAGTTTTTTTTTTTCTAAATACTTAAATAGTTTATTTTAGAGATATTTTGTTTCTTTTTTATTGTTTTCAAAGCTTGCTACGTTCAACTTTGTAAAACTTATGTTGATTATTATTTTGTAAATAAATGGTCGCCATTTTGAAATGGTTAACATAAAAATATGACTTTTTGGTATCATTGTAAAGCTAATTTAATGTACTTTTAGGAAAAAAATATGAAATTATCGATTCTCTATGCTAGATCAAAAGTTGACATCATTTCCGGTGAAACCGGAAGTGCCTCAGAATTCTTATAGTAACCTTTAGATGGGCCATTTTGTCTAGTTTATCTTTTGTTCTGAAGATTTTTTGTATCATTACAAATAAAGGAGATTTTCGGGGTGCCCCGTTTCAAACAAACACCCTGTATATATATATATATATATAAAGTTTTAGTTTTAGTTAAAGTTTTAGTTGGTTATCAAACTAAACCTCTTACTGCGTGGTTTAATCAACAAATTTTTATTTTTGAAAAACCTTTTTCTTTTGAAAATTCTTTGGAATTTTCGCCTATTGTCTTTACGGTTGGAACCGAAGTGGTCGATGACTATCTTTACTCACCTCGTATAATACAATATGAAATGATGAGAAACTACATATTTTATTAATTAAAATCTGAAGCCATCAATATTGTTTATAATAAGGTATATTATGAATGATTTTTCCTAGTAAAAGTATTCAGAAAGTAATAAGTAAAGTTAGATAACAATGCACAGGAATGCAAATCTCACACATAATTATAAATAGTGGGAGTTCACTATTCTCAAAGTAGTGGGAATCATATAAAAGAGATTTTAATTTACTCAGCACATGAAAAATTACAGTGCAGAGTGTTGTGTGGGTGTTTAGTTGTTCGGAATATTTGAGATTGAAATCTACAAATTGTTGGTTAAGTGTTTAGTGATACAGTTCAGTGCGTAATTGGTACAAGTGACCCGGAGAACTCTTTAAAGGCTGTATTGGTGTAGCTGGTTTCTATACACTACATTATGTTCTATGTAAGTACAGTCTCTTAAGAAACTGATGACAAGTATGCATTTTCACACTTCTCAGGGTTTCGTAGCAGGGTTTTTAAGTACTTGTAATAGGAATGGGAAGACGGCAGGAATAAACGATTCCCGATAGGGCCATCTTAGGCCATGCAGGGGCCCTTGGGCACACAGAATTCGGGGTCCTTTTAGAAATTAAAAAGAAAAATCAGTTGTGGCCACCACAGGACCGACCGCCATCACAAAGTACTTGTATAAAATATAATATAAATCTTTAAGCTTGGTGCCATTTCTCTACATTTGGTCTAATTTAAGAGAGAAACATTAAAAATTTATGTGAAGTGTGAATTTTTACACATTTCAGGGTTTTGCAGGTATTTAGTAAGTGAATGATGATTATTTTGGATGCGAAAACAAATTTTATATTTAAATATTTTTTTTTGTTAATTTTAATTCGAACGCCTAATACCATTATTTAAGTTTCTAAATATGTGCAGTATTTTTTTTTTATATAGCAAGGTTCATTAAGAATTTTAAAAATTGCGCCTATGGCTTCCATTGGTTGTTATAAGTTCCGTCCCTCTGATTTCGTGTACATTGAAACAGAATTAAATTATAATTTAAACAATTTCCACTGGTTATTAAATTTACGCTTTTAAAAATTAAATGCAACATTTGCCAAAATATAACTAGAATTTTGAAAAAATAATTTAACAAATTAAAAATTAAAAAAAAAAAAACAAAAAATAATATAGTGTCTCTTCTCACAGGGTTCGATCCCTTTCGGATCGGGTTACTTGGTTGAAAAATCAACGACTAATACCACTACACCAGCACACACGTTCCAGTGTGGCGTGTTACAAAGCTATAACTTGTGTACATTATTAGCCAAAAATCACAAAAAATGCGTTTTTCTCCAAAAACTTAATCTGATCAAAAATTCCTGTTGTACTATTCCGGTTCACACCAATGTACATTACTTAGAATTTTTTCAGATTTTTAGTTTAAACCATCTGGGCTACAAGGTGTGGGACAAAAAATTTTTTGCACAATTTTGGCAAAAATCGCTTCAAAATAATTTATTTTGCAAAAATAAAAATTTGATCGTTAATCCACGTACCAAGGGCTTTCATTTGATACCCTACTCAGAATTATAAAAAAATATTTTTTTTTTTCGATGAGCACATATTTGTTTATATGTTTAGGGGGATATGTTTTTTAGATGTTTTAGTATTTTTCCTATGTGCGGGTCAAAGAGTTGTATAAGCATGCCAAATTTCAACTCTCTAGGTTTAGCCGTTTGGCTACAATTTTTACCGAACAGACAGACAGACAGACAGACAGACAGACAGACAGACAGACAGACAGACAGACGACAAAATGACGGTATAAGGGTTTTTGGTCATACCTACAAAACCCTAAAAATAGTACAAAAATCTCAACCTCAGACCTCAGATTTAAACAAGTCCAAACCTGTCGAAAAAACAGAAAATATTAGGTGTACCGGAAAGTTTTTTCATTTTTATTATTAGTAAAGTATGCGAATTAATCACGACTTATTCGCTGAATTAAACAGACGTTTTTTGCGTTTTGATAAACTGATATGAACCATGTTAAAATGAGACTTGAACAATTTTTTCCTTAAAAAAGTCAGCTGTGGCCACCACAGGACCGACCGCCATCATAAAGTATTTGTATAAAATACATTCTAGCAGCAGAGTAGAAATAATTTGGCCTAATATTTTCTAACAGAGATTTTATTCATGACCATGGAAACGTTACATATAAATATGAAAAAATAGATACTTAGAAAAACGTCTCAAATAAAAGTTATTAGTTATTGCATTTGTAGCAAGTTTTGTTAAATATTTTTTCTATATATTTTTCTGTTGCAATATTCGCAAAAATCTTAAAATCAACACGGGTAAACTCCCATTTCTAGTTAACCGATTTTTACCAAAAGTTGATCAACTCGTGCCATTGATGTCAAAAGCTTAAATATGAAGTTACTTAAAAATCCTTTTAGCCGAATTTGCTCTGCACGTGTACACAGATAGACGGACGGACAGACAGACAGACAGACGGACGGACGGACAGACGGACGGACGGACAGACAGACAGACCGACAGACAGCATGTTAAAAATAGTCAAAACGTTATGTAGTGAGGTCCCTACATAACGTGGACCGCCAACATATATAAGGGAGGTATTGTGATCATACCAATTTTGACGTTTCGAGATTTCGATGGATCTCCACGAATTGAGGTCCCTACATAACGTTTTGACTATTTTTAGCATGATGTCTGTCTGTCCGTCTGTCTGTCTGTCTGTCTATCTGTCTGTCTGTCTGTCTGTCTGTCTGTCTGTCTGTCTGTCTGTCTGTCTGTCTGTCTGTCTGTCTGTCCGTCTGTCCGTCTGTCTGTGTACACGTGCAGAGCAAATTCGGCTGAAAGGATTTTTATGAAACTTCATATTTAAGCTTCTTCCATCAATGGCACGAGTTGATTAACTTTTGGTAAAAATCGGTTGACTAAAAATGGGAGTTTACTCGTGTCGATTTTAAGATTTTTGCGAATATTTCACAACAGAAAAATATTTAGAAAAAATTTATTTTACAAAAGTTGCTATAAATACAATAACTAATAACTTTTATTTGAGACGTTTTTTGATAAAACGAAAAAATTTTGTATCTCTTTCTATTTATTCCTCCTTATATGTAACGTTTCCATGGTTATGATAAATAATATCTCTGTTAGAAAATATTAGGCCAAGTTATTTCTACTCTGCTGCTAGAATCAAGAGATACTCACTGTATTTGTACACGTGTACACGTGTACTTAACAATGACTTGCAAAATTAACAAAAATTTCTAGAAATACCTTTGCAATCATTCCAGTTTTGATCTCCATGCAGTCCAAACACCAAAGTCCACACTATGCCACATTTTTACCACTTACACCTTGCACTTTTACCACTTAATAATAACTAAACACGCCAGAAACAATGCAATGCCTCTTGTAAAAATCACGTATCTACAAATCAAGATGGCTATCACTGATAAAGCTCATTAGGGAATATACTCATTAAAAATTAATAAATAAGATAAGTAACAGATTTGTTTAAAAATATTATTAATGGGAATAAACACATTTATTCCCATTTATTTTGGGATTTTTGCGAATATTTCACAACAGAAAAACATTTCGAACAAAATTATTGAACAAAAATTGCTATAAAAGCAATAACTAACAACTTTTATTTGAGACATTTTTTGATAAAACGAAAAAATTTTGTAAAATTTTTCGAAGTTTATCCAAGTCTTAATTTTTTCATACTTATATGTAACGTTTCCATGGTCATGATAAATAATATCTCTGTTAGAAAATATTAGGCCAAGTTATTTCTACTCTGCTGCTAAAATGTATTTTTAGACCGGGAGGTCATGACAGTTTTTGGTCTCCGATTTCATACAGCATGCCTTTTGGAGGAGAGAATATTTACCCTGTGACAACAAAAAAGGGATGGTACTAAACCCCTGCACGCTTTCCAGTCATAGGGAAAATTGCATTTCCACTTAAACACAAAATTTTTGTGCTTTTCTCTGATTTAATATTGCTTGCCCTTTTGTCAAAAGAAAGTTATAACAAATTTAAAGTCTTTTAAATATATGCATGCGATTCGGAGGGTCCCAAAGGGCTCAAACGGTCATGTGATAAAAAAATATGATTTTCCGCGTTTTCATACAGCATGCCTATAATTAAAAGACTTTAAATTTGTTATAACTTTATTTTGACAAAAGGGCAAGCAATATTAAGTCAGAGAAAAACACAAAAATTTTGTGCAAGTGGAAATGCAATTTTCCCTATGACCGGAAAGCGTGCAGGGGTTTAGTACCATCCCTTTTTTGTTGTCACAGGGTAAATATTCTCTCCTCCAAAAGGCATGCTGTATGAAATCGGAGACCAAAAATGTCATGAGCTCCCGGTCTATTTATTCAAGTACTTTATGATGGCGGTCGGTCCTGTGGTGGCCACAGCTGATTTTTTTTTATATTATTAGTAGTACAAGCTTTACAAGATGGCATCTATAATGCAATTTGTTTATTTACAATTACATGACAGTTTTTTTACGATCAAAAATATCCCATTAGGTAGATAAAAATCCGGTGCAAAATTTCATGAATAGATTATTAGTAATTTTATTTCAGATTGTTAGTTTTGTATAAGAAAAAATCTTTGGGGGTTATACACATCATTAGTCTTTCAATTGAGTTCGAAGATTATGTTTTCATAAAGAGCTCTAGCAAGTATCAGCATTCCTAGTTAACAATAATGAAGTACTTACCGGTCATCTCAACTTTAAATATTTCTATGTAACGTAGCCTGCTAGGTACGCCATTGCAGCATTGACTAGACTTAATTAAACGAAGATTTTAATATCAATTCAAGAGTCATCGTGTCGTTTCTTTTTTGATTGTGTTCTTTGTCGTTAGGTGCGCTTCAGTAGTCTTTGAATTTAATTAATTTAATTATAAATTGAATATTTCAACAGTATCTTTTAAGATCAAAATAATGTCATCTGATAATATTGTTTCCGAGGAATGTAAACAATAAAGGAAGCCAGTTGTTAACTGCCTTCATTCTATACTTTTAAACATGATCTCGAGTTTCTTAAAATCAGAGTTAGCAAAGGCAAGACGTTCCTGGGTTATTGGTGGCCCAGATGCAAAAACAATATTAGTTTTATTAATTAAATATTATTTAATCATATATTTGATATGTAATGCATACTTTTATGTATGTATGGAAAATATCAGGTCGTCAGGGATGAAATTTGTAGTTAATAATATTGCCAACTTTAACAGCTTATTATTTGACATTGGCTTAATATTTTACCGTTCTGTTTTTTCTTGTTGGAAAGTTACACATCTCGCCTGTTAATAGAAACCATTGTATACTCTAAAAATTATCAAAATCTTTTTGTTTAAATTAGTTTAGTTGAAAATGGAACGGTCGGAAATTCGCACTATTATGAAGTATGAGTTCTTACGTGGAACTACGGCATCGCAAACCGCGAGAAACATTAATAGTGTATTTGGCTCTTGTGTTACTACGCAGCAGACAATATCAAACTGGTTCGCCAAATTTCGTACAGGTAACTTAAAATCCAAACAAAAAAATAATAAAAATTGACTCATCGATCACAGCAGAAATATACTGCAACCAACTGGACGAAATGATGCAAAAACTTAAAGAAAAACAGCCTAGATTGGTCAACAGATCGACTCCTATCTTATTGCATGACAACGCTAGACCACACACTGCACAAATGAATGTGGCAAAACTACAGGAATTGGAGTTGGAACTTCTTCATCATGCTCACTTCTTCCACGATTTAAACAACTTTTTAATAGGAAAACAGTTTAATTCCGACAATGCTGTAAAACTGGCCTTCCAGGAATTCATTGACTCTCGCCCGCCAGGATTTTATACCACCGGCCTGAACAACCTGCCGCTTAAATGGCAAAACTGTATAGACAATATGGGTGCATACTTTGATAAATAAAAAAATTCCTTATATTTGTAAGTTATCAAACAACTTTGCCTTTTTTTCTACAAATTTCATCCTAGACGACCTAATATATACCATGAATTCAAAAAGAAATTACAAGGGTTGGCTATGGAAAATAAAAGTAATGTCAACAACAAGCTTTAGAATTAATTAACTGTCATCACTGTTGTTGTTGTCATAAGTTTATATTGAAAATTTAATTAAGCCACAATTATAATGGTTTTTACAATAGAACACAAAAAATTTATGATTGAAACATATTTCCGAAATGCTGTTGATATTTAGAAATGCAGAAATGCGTGAGAACGGCGAATGGATTTACAGTGAGGTGTCATGTTTAGAGGAATTTTGGTTATAATTTCCAGATATTGCTTACCTTGAAGGATATTTTTACAGCGCACTTAGAAGATGTGTTGATTTATTCCGAGATACAAGGAGCATTACTCATAGAGATAGAACTGGAAGGCCAAGAGTTCGTACTTAAAATACAGTTGATGATGTTCGTCAAAGTATGAACGAGAAACCCACTAAGTCACTACGTACACTTTCGCAAGAGACTGGTTTATCATTAGGAACTTGCCATACTATTGTCAAAAAAGATTTAAAGCTGTTCCCATACAAAATTCTTGCTTTACATGAGTTGCTGCCAGTAGATCACAATAGGCGAATTGTGTATTGCCACTGGTTCCAACAAAATTTTATTAATAATAATGATTGGATAAATTTTACATTTTTTCTGACGAGGCCTGGTTCACCCTTTCGGGGTATATAAATTCACAAAATATGAGGTTATGGAGTGCTTTAAATCCTCGTACTTTTCACGAAACTCCCCTTCACCCGTTAAAAGTTGGTATTTGGATTGCTGTGTCTCGAAGACGTATTATCGGACCCATATTTTTTCACGAAACTGTTACTGCTCAGAGATAAATATTGTACGTGAATTTATTAATCAGCTTCATGAGGATGAGCTCCAGCAAGGCTACTTCCAAGAGGATGGCGCGACTGCCCACACCGTTCAAGAGACCATCAATTACCTTCGTGAATTTTTTGCCGATTGGATAATTAGTTTACGTTAAAATCCAGAATTTCTACCTAGATCACCAAAATTGACTATTTTAGATTACTTTATATTCCCTTATCTCAAAAATAATGTATACAAAATAATAATGTATGTAAAATACCGAGGAACTGCAAAACTGAATTACCGAACAGTTTGCCAATATAACTCCTCAAATTCTTATAAATGCTTTTAATAGTATGATAAGACAGTAAAATGAATTAGCACCTTAAATTTCATTTTTGGCGAAATATTTGATAAAATTGATTGTTTTAAGTTTCAAGACTAGCGATATAATAAGTATATAGTGGCTTAACATCCCTTGTGGGATTTCTCCGCTCATTGAATTTTCTAAATCCAATTTCTTGGGGTGAATTAGTCCCCTTTTTATCTTCGTAAGTAGTCCCTATTTTCTTTGTCTTTGATAACTTTCTCCAACGGTTTCTATCTCTTGCTTTCACGTTCCATTCATTTATTTCGGCACTTTTTATGTCTTCTTCTACTTCTTTCAGCCACGTTAATCTCGGTCTCCCTCGCCTTCTTGTTCTTCCTGGATTCCACTGCAATACTGATAGTATTCTTGACTTTTCTCCTGCTCTCCATTTATTTTTTTAACATAGGTCTCCGTTGACTTAGGCCGACCGCACTAAGTCGTGCGGTTGGTACTGACGGAAACCCAGTACGACTGTCCGGTCGATGCTTGGAGCCTCCTTCGTCGGTGATATTATTCGGGCGAGAATAATATGTTTAAATTACTCCCATTTTCACAATCATTCACCCCTCATTCAGGTGTAGGAGCTCGCCCCCTGGCATCGGCGATTAGCCTCGTTGCAGAAATAGGCCGATGTAAAATAAATAAAATAAATAAATAAATATTTTTTTAACAATGTCTTCTATTATTTTCACTATCTCGTGGTTCACTTTTGGGCGATATTCATTTTCTCCAGTTCTTATTGGTCCTAATATTGTACTTAATATTTTTCTTTCTACTATTCTTAAATCTTCTTCTTCTTTTTTTGGAGAGAGTCATTGTTTTCGCCGCGTATAACATTACTGGTCATATTATTGTCTTGAATACTTTTAATTTTGTTACTACTGTTTATATATTTCTATTCAGAACGTTCTAATTTGCATATCATGCGTTATGTGTTGCCATTATTTTTTCTCTGCGATATAATAAACTAAGTGCTAATTTTTTGTTTTAGTTATACCTGGTGTTACTTTGTGCCATCCACCTTTCCACAAGTTTGGAGAGTCCAGAACCTGAAGTACTTCTCCAACCCCGAAATTACAACCCACACCCCTACCAGGAAGGAGTACGGTTTTCTCCTACGGTAGGTTCCCGGCATGGTCCGGTGTTATTTCCTGTAAACCCGGAACCTAGTAGTCCTGGAGCTAGTCCTGGCTTGGAGCATTTACAACCAGTGCTCGTGAACGTGGGACCCACGATAGAGAGTCATCCTTATGCGAACGTGGCGAGGAAACAAAAAATTAAATTAGGAGGACGATTTGCCGTTGACCAGGTATGTTAAATTTTAGTACACAGTATCATTATCATTGGCTCACCTATTCTTACTGCAGCAGGTTAATCTTGCAAGGAAAACCTCTTAAGGGCAACACCATAGTTCTTACAAGTTCCTCATACAAAACTAACAATCTGAAATAAAAATAGCAACATCTACATCAAATTTTGCATCGATTTTTTATAGTCCAGTAACCTAGTACATCATAAGTTGCATCAAGTGGGGGTAGTTAGTTTCGTTTTTTTTTTCTTGTATGGTTTGTGCCTGAGATGCAAAATCCAAGTTTTCGACATCGGCAGCTTTCCGGAACACTTTTGAATTTCTCAAAAACTGCTAAATTTTCGCACTCTTTTCGGTTTCTGCCCATTTTGACCATAAAGGAGCATGTTTTCGACAAACACCATTCTATGCATTTTTGAACTAGATTAAATTTTATACAATTTGAGACCAAAATGGGCTCGGTAGTCTTAATAGTTTCCGAGATACAGCTTTTCAAAGTTTGAAATAATCTCCAAACTTGAAAATTGTATGCTATATCATGCTCATGGGCACTGTTTATTTTTAGAAGTGAAAACTACTCCTTATTGTCAAAAATTATAAAATAACATTGCAAAACCTTATATTGCTGCCGAAAATACTGGTTATGTAGATGTTTCGAAAAAAAAATTTATTGGTTTTTTTAAACATAGCTCCTTCATTTTTAGTGATAGAAAGTTTTTTCAAAAACGATTTTGTAGGGCTTTTCAAGAGCTATAAGACTGTATAAATTACATTCCTTAAGATTCCTTAGTTTTTAAATGGGGTGAGTTTGAAGGCCTCGAATAAGGTGGTGTTCGCTTGTAAATAGAAGTTTTAAACGGCTATATCTCGCCAAATATTCACTGTACAGAAAATATATGCACAGGGAAATTTAAGTCATTAAAATAAATTGTTAATAAATTGTGTTAACGGCCTGGGGCAAAACTGGAGTTGCGGGGCCCCATCTATATAATGCGGGGCCTCATCTATATATTGCGGGACCCCATATATATATTGAATAACGATATTTTCTTTAGTATTATTAACTATTAACAAAGTACACATACTTATATTCAAAAATATATTTTTTTTCCAACTTAAAACTTAATATTTTTAATGTATTTTATTATTTCATTACTTGACAGTCGAAGCGCAGGGCCCTTACAGGCGCGAGGCCTAGGGCAGGTGTCTCACTTGCTCCCACCCAGGGACGGCCCAGCTGTCCACAAGTTTTTTACGTACATCGGATTGTACATTGAACCATTCCACAATAATTTTCTTCAATTCTTCTTTTGATTTGCATTTGTAAATAGACACTTTGTTCATCAGAATCGACCATAAATTCTCAATTTGCGATAAATCTGGTGGCTGGGGGGCCATGCGAATAGTGGCACATTGTTTTTGGAAAACCATTCATTTGTTGCTTTGGCTTTGTGACAGGGGACATTATTTTGTTGAAAAACATATTCTGATTCCCTAAGAAAAACTTTTGAGTGAACATTTTCTAAGTGCCCCCCTCAGAAAATATTCTGGGTGCCCGCCTGATAACTGGTATTTCTAAAAGCTACAACCCCGCACATTTCTACAGCCGGAGGATTTTATCGTGCCGCGAAATAAGCTGAAGAAAACAAGTAAATTTTTAAACACTGTTAATTTATTTTTTGCTATTTCAAATATTATATTTAACTCTTTGTTATTGATTTATAATGACTTTACAATTGTTTCCATTTCTATTTCACGTTTCTTAAATGGTTTTATTAACAAATACTTATTTATAATAATAAGATTGTAATGATTTATCGTGTATGAGTTTAATGTGGTGTAACACGTATTTTCTTTTGTTGTAATAAGACACGTTTTGAAGTTACGGCATCTACACGCACGACAACAAATTCCTTGGAATCGTCTTAATAATATTGCAACGGGAAACATGACGTTATCGCTGCTGGCTCCAATCTCCAATCGACACAAAGCCTTTGCAATCCGTTTTACGCACAACCGTGTCTTTCTACGGTTCGTTTTAAGCGTGTCTGGGTTTACGCCCGTTGCCTCTGTTACCTTTAACACTCAGAATTTCTCAAAATGTTCTCTTGCACCGGAAAAATTACACCTAAACTGATACATGTAAGTGTTGTCTTTGAAACCAGAATAGTTAAAATTGAAAGAAATTTATTGTATTAGGTCGTCAAGGATGAAATTTGTAGAAAAAAGGCAAAGTTGGTTGATAACTTACAAATATAAGGAATTATTTTATTCATCAAAGTATGTGCACATATTGTCTATACACTTTTGCTATTTAAGCGGCAGGTTGTTCAGGCCGGTGGTATAAAACTCTGGCGGCCGAAAGTCAATGAATTCCTGGAAGGCCAGTTTTACAGCATTGTCGGAATTAAACTGTTTTCCTATTAAAAAGTTGTCCAAATAGCAGAAGAAGTGGTAGTCAATGGGGGCTAGGTCTGATGAGTATGGGGGCTGATGAAGAAGTTCCAACTCCAATTCCTGTAGTTTTGCCACAGTCATTTGTGCAGTGTGTGGTCTAGCGTTATCATGCAATAGGAGTCGATCTGTTGACCAATCTAGGCTCTTTTTCTTCAAGTTTTTGCGTCATTTCTTCCAGTTGGTTGCAGTATATTACTGCTGTGATCGATGAACCAGTTTTTTTATTTTTTTTATTTCGAGTTACCTGTATGAAATTTGGCGAACCAATTTGATATTCAGACCAATTCTGTAATTGAGTTACTATGATCATTGTAACAAAATTTGTCTCTATGAACAAGGTCAGTTACTATCATGAATGAAAGGCATTAGACTTTTTATAATATCTTATCTTGTAGTAACGTTACTACACAATAAATTTTTACAGAATTGATCTGATTGTCTGCTGCGTAGTAACACTAGAGCCAAATACTCTAATAATGTTTCGCGCGGTCTGCGATGCCGTAGTTCCACGTAAGAACTCATACTTCATAATAGTGCAAATTTCTGACCGTACCATTTTCAACAAAATAAGTTTTAAAAAAATATTTGAAATTGTTTAGAGCATACAATGATTTCTTTAAGAAGGCGAGATGTGTAAATTTCCAAAAAAAAAAACAGAACTGTAAAATATTAAGCCAATGTCAAATAATAAGCTGTTAAAGTTGGCAATATTATTAGCTATAAATTTCATCCTTGACGACCTAATATATAAAACTGTACCCAGCAAACATTCAACTAACGGCCGAATGCCGGCAAACTGCTTTTATGCTGGTAAATTACTGGCACCAAAAGTAAGTGCAACGCCAGTATTAATAATGTACTTCACATTTGTATTTCGCATTCCGCCTATACGAAGTACTTTACCAGCATTTTATAAGCACTCTTCTTCACTCATACTTTTTACTTAAAACCATCAGAAATAAATCTTGCAACTAATGCGATTATTTTGCACTTTACCGTTGCTGGGCCGGCAACTGATACATCAATGGGCCAGTAACGGCCACGGGGACACCGGGGTACTGGCCCATTACTTTCAATGCCGGGGAGTATGTGTTTTACCAGTACTGGCCCGTATAAAAATGTTTGCTGGGTAGGTATAGTAATTTTAACTACCGTTAGGTAGTGGAGAATGAGTGAAGAACCATCCAGTGCCGCCATCTCTTGACAAATTCAACAACTCTCCTGTACATATCTGTATTTTGGAGTTCTGTTTACCCTGTGATAACTCATCAATAACAATATTATTAATCTTTGATACATAGTGTTAGATATATTATGATTCTACGTGAAATGATCTAATTTATTACTCTAAAATAATTGATACATCTCTATAAAACTCCTATATTATGCACCCACAAACTTTATAATACAAAACTATTACGTTTAAAAACAAAAAATTGCCCAATACACGATATCGGTGCATGATAGGTATATGCTCTTCTTGAATTTTTTTTAATCTTATTAAGGTTTACATTTTTTGTCTACATTATATCGATATATCTCTTAAGATTTAGCCTACGTAATCAATTTAAACTGCACGGAGAGTGAAAAATGATGGTTTCCCCCCATAACGCCCCCTAGGGGGACATGGACGAAGTTGGAACCCTCAATAAAACCTTCCTCGGATTATTTTACCCCCCTGTACTAAATTTGGTGAAAATCGGTACATCCGTTTGGCTTTGCATAAAGGACAAACAAATAAACAAACAGAAATTTTTATGTTTAAAGTAATTGTCGCACATTGAATAGGATAAATGCTGGATCTGAACTCTTCGTCTGAAATCTTTCATTTTAATATTAATAAGTTATTTGTGAGATTGTTGAAATGATCTAAGTTAATTTTTAATGAATCGTTTAGAATATGAAAAGATATCTAATGTTTTATTAGTCAAAACGTGTTCTCATTTTAAGTCATAAATTATACATGGCTTAAAATTTGAAGTCATCAGCGTAAAATACTTCTAATTCCCGTCGGTCCGGTATGTGCGCAGTTCGAATACCAGAAAGCACATTAAAGCCCCGTCACAGGGCACGGAACAAGAAGAATAATCGTCTAAACACGTGGTTACCGCCCGGAAATGTGGAATATATGTAAACGCTAAACACGTACCTTCCAGCCAAAACGTAATAATCCTAAACAGTCGGCCTTGTCGGCGTTCGTCCTGTACCGTGTATCTCCCGCGCGTCCAGTGGCGGATTTCTGAGGTGGTGAAAGTGGCAACCTCGCGCCCCACTGGCGCTGGGGCCCCAACACGACAAATTATAAATGATATTATTATTATCATTGGCATTATTTGTTTCGTATTGTTTCCCAAAAATCATTAAGATTTTCTGTGGCGGAAATATTTAGTCAGTGGCGGCGTCAGGCGTCGGAAACTCGGCGTCGCGCTTTAGGGGGCCTCCCAAAAATTTTACAAGTTAGTGAAAGTTTAAATATTATATATTAACCCTTACGTTACGGTGTCCTTTGGTTGCGGTGTGGGGTACAAATGTACCCCATTTTTTTTTATCGTAAATAAATAATTTATTAATAATTTGTATTCAGGTTTACTATGGAATATATTAAACATGTTTTTTAGCTGAAATTACAATATTTTCAATTGCAATGTTTTCTTACGTTCAACATTCATAAAATCCTGTTTCATACTAACCAACTAAATTTCTATGTGTTTATTTAAATTAAATTTTTATGTTTCCCCTAAGTACAAAGTAATAAAATATTAAGTAAAAATATATTTATTCATATAATATATTGCTACAAGTTGTATTTAAATGTTTATTTTTATTTTAAAACAATTAGTCACTGTAATGCATGATATCGTCGTCATCTGAACTATCGCTGTCATTTCTTGTATTTATTATTATTGGATTAATATCATCAACAATCCTTTCCCTTTTCCATCATTAATTTATTAAATTTTTTTAACAGATTTTGCCCAAGTTTCACAACTAATTTGATCACAGGCTACTACACTGCTACGTTTTCAAAACTTCGTTATCACTATATCCGTTTTAACCAATATGTCTATCATAATAATGTTTTGTTATACCCCAAATTAGTTCAATGGGGTTAAACTGGCAGTGATAAGGAGGTAATCTTAGTAATTCATGACCATACGTTTGTGCCAATGTATCAATAAAATAAACTGGTTCAGATTTTAATTTCCTCAAGGCCTTATCACACTAGAACGCTATCCAAGTCTTATTTTTGTAGTTTTTTTTTTCAGGATCCAAGTCTTCAGGTCTTGACATATCACACGGTATTTGAATATTAGTTAAGACTTGGAAATTGTTTGTTTACCCATGCATTTTACATCGTGAAATTGACAGTTGACAGTTATATTTTGACATAAACAAAAGACAAAGACGCGTCAGCTGTAAGACCTGGGTAAAAAGACCGAGAAATTGTATCCTGTTTCATTTGTCTGGTCTTCAAAACCTAGGTTTTTTCTTCATACTATCACACGCACAAGACTTCGATTCGAATGCAAAGGCTTTAATTTTCCAAGTTTAGACTTGAATAATAACTCTAGTGTGATAAGGCCTTCAGTTTTCTCGTGATTTTGTTAGTGAGAAGTTCAGATTTATTACATTTTATAATTCTACGAATTGTTGATTCCGAAATCTTTAAGGCAGCTGCTACTCTTTGACGGACACAAGATAGAGAAATAAGTGGCCCATTGTTCTCTATTTCGGAATTAAAATATTCCAGCAGATTTAAAATTAAAGTTTGTGAATTTAATAATTGGCCGCAAGATCTAGTAATTAATATTATAAACTGACACTGACAGCTAAGACAAATAACAAAAAACATTTTTAAAATCGCTGAAAAATGGTAACTAGATTATTATATGATTGAAATTCTTGATATATACATTTAACAGTCACCTAATTCAGTCCGATTTGTACTTCCATAGAGACAACATCGTGACAGCTGACAGACTTGTCAAAAAACAGTTGAATTTTTTAAATATACATTAATTCTTATTTAATCTATAAGAGAGACGAGTGAATTTAATTAGTGATTAAAAAATAAATTAATCACTGTGGAACAGTTAACAAAATCATGGACGGGGAACCCGATCCTCCTGATACTGGGCAAATAACAGAAACAGCTGCTCTCATCCGTGGAGCTCTTAATATCGTCAATGGAGTTTCACCGGACCAAATGGACATGGATACTTTGTCTTCAACTTCACATACACGCAATGGAAGTGCAGGTAGCAGTAACAAAAGACCTATGAATGACAAGTCAGATGACACAGAAAATCATAAAAGTAAACAGCCACATATTCAAGTAAGGGAAGATATATCCGAAATTTCTCGAGATGTTGCTAATCTTATAAGAAATATAAATAGATATAAAATAACTGATTCAGGCCCGTACTACATTTTTGTTGAAGATAAATTAAATAAAAAACTACACCCCATGTTTATTGGTAAAATTTTATACAAAAGTGACTTTCAACATAAAAATAGTATTATAAACATCTCCTCGATCGGAAAGTCTAAAATAAAAATTGAATTAGACAATGCCTTAGTAGCTAATAAATTACTAACATATAATTTACTAAATAATAATGATTTACACACTTATATCCCTGATTTTAATTTATACAAATACGGTGTTGTTAAATATATCGACTTATCAATTTCTAATGAAGAAATTGTCGCTGAGGTTGATTCCGAAATTAAAGTTATAGACGCTCGACGCTTAACAAAAAGAATGAACATTAATGGAAACGCTCAAATTTATAATCTTGAAACATGTGTTTTAAAATTCGAGGGACAAACCTTACCTAACTATGTTTACTTATTTGGTAATAGGTGTGAAGTTAATATATATATTCCCCCTGTAGTACAATGTTTTAACTGTTTGCTCTTTGGTCACATGAGTAGACAGTGTAAAAGCAAATTACGTTGTAGCAGATGTCAAGCAGCACACTTAACTAAAGATTGCGACGTCAGTACACCAAAATGTTTTTACTGTAAAGGGGAACATTCATCTACTTATCGCAAATGCCCAGAATATTCCAAACAAAGAAACATTAAAAAAATTATGACCTTAAATGACGTTTCATATAAAGACGCCAGTAAAATTCATAATAACTCATACGCTGTTATAGCAAATCAAATTCGTCCAAACATAGACTCTAATAAGGAATTTCCTCTCCTAGAACTTAGACCACAGCATAATACAAGTACTAATGCTCAATTAAAAAAACATATAAATTTTACAAAAATCATTCCATACAAAAATAATAATAGAATTGGCCCTCAGAACTTAAATGAAAAGCCACCATATACTCCCAGTACTTCTCTACCTGTCAAGCCAATAGGCCCAAATCCCTATGCCCCCCAATATCACCGGAAACAACTAAATACACCTGTAATATCAGAATCTCTTAAAGATAAATTAATACTTTTCATAGATACCGTAATTCAAGAATCTCGAAAAAATAATTTCATTTCAAAACAAGATATAAATTCTTTTCTAGACAACTTAAATAATTCTGTTTCATCAAGCCAGGCAACTCAAAATGGGAACTAAAATCATTCAGTGGAATGGACAATCTGTTAAATCTAACAAACCAATTTTGGAGATATTTCTAAACATCAACAAACCAAAAATTGCTATATTAGCTGAAACATGGTTCAAACCAGGTTTCAGATATAATTTTCAAAATTACAATTCCGTAAGATGTGATAGACAAGATGGATACGGCGGTAGTGCCGTACTCATATCCAAAGATATACAATTTCAATTATTAGACCTTTCATTTATTTCTAACAATAAATTTCAAATTTGTGGCGCCAAAATATTTCTAGATAAATTAACAGTGGATATAGTATCATTGTATTGTTCTCCTCAATATAGAATTAGAAATAGTACTTGGTCAAATTTAATAAATATTTTATCTGATAAATTTATAATAGCAGGGGATTTCAACGCTCATAGTACAGTTTGGGGATGCGAATTGACTGACGTGTCCGGTAGGGATGTTCTCGAATTTCTAGATTCTTACAATTTGTCTATTCTAAATGATGGACTTCCCACCCTTGAAACGAGACCAGGACAAAGAAAATCTGCCATAGACCTAACCATTAGCAGTTCTAACATAGCGGCCAGCATCACTTGTCATACATCTACAGACACATTGGGTTCAAATCATTTTTTAATTGATATTAGTCTACAAAATAAAATTCCTACTCCTATAAAAATTGTCCCAAGAGCCAGGTGGAATACAAAATATGCTGACTGGGGTCTATATGCCTCTCTAATAGAGCAAAATATAGATAATTTGATTTGCAACTCCTCGAACACCTTGTTTGTATATCATAAGTTAATTGAGTCAATAACAAATGCGGCAAATAAAAGCATACCACTAAAAAGACCGTACATTGCTAAACACCTTCCTAAGGTATGGTGGACACAAGAATGCCAGCAGAAACTTGCCCTAACTAAAAGATTTCGAAGCAATTATAGGAAAACCCCTACTTTAATAAATTATATAAAATACAAAAATAGCGTGGCGTCTGCAAAAAAGCTAATAAAGAACCAAAAACGCTCTAGTTGGCAAACTTATTGTGCATCTCTAAACATCAATTCCCCATTGACTGAAGTTTGGAAAAAAGTAAAATGTTTTCAGAACATTAATAATAACACTTCTGTTAAAAGTAATAGAGATATCATTTCAAAAGAGTGGTTAGAGAGATATGCGGACTCTTTGGCTTCTCCAGGAGCAACGCACTGTCCATATAAGCAGTACTATAGGCACACTTCACAAACTCATTTCTTGTTAGAACCGTTTACTATAGACGAATTAGTTGCAGTGTTAGAGAAAAACTCGACAGATACAGCTCCTGGACCGGATAATATCACTTATTCAATGATAAAGCATCTACCTAAAAAAGCATTAGAAATATTACTCTTTACATTCAATAACTTTTGGGCCTCCGCTGAGTGGATAACAGAATGGCAAACACAAACTGTCATTCCTATACTTAAACCAGGACAAGACCCATTGCTTATAAATTCATATAGACCTATAACATTAGCTTCCTGCGTTGGTAAAACACTAGAAAAACTTATAAAAATTCGATTAGAATGGTACTTAGAGCACAATAATTTAATACCATCCCATCTTTATGCCTTTAGGAGATGCAGAGGTACTATGGACGCACTATTTGACCTTATCACTAATATTTCTGAAACATATTCTGAAAATAATATTTTAATAACGGCTTTTTTAGATATATCAGGTGCTTTCAACAATGTTGTAATTCCAACTCTCTTAGCAAAAATGGAAGATTTAGGCCTCCCTCCAGAATTTATAAGAAGAATAGATGTTATGATAAGCAATAGGATCATAAAAGTTCAACATAAAAATATAACAAGTTCCCTCAGATATGTGTACTATGGTATTGCCCAAGGTTTAATACTAAGCCCTTTATTTTTCAACATTTACACATCAGACCTATACCACTTTCTTCCATCTCTCACTAACATTGGTCAATATGCAGATGACTTCCGTATTTCGACTAAAAAATCTAATATATCCTCATGTATAAGAGAAATGTCGTACATTTTCTATGCACTAGATATGTGGCTATCTGATAAAGGTTTTGAACTTTCGACGTCTAAATCACGCATTATTTTTTTTACAAGGAAAAGACTGAACACATTCCCAAACAACATAAAATTAGGTAAACATTTAGTTCCAGTAGTTTCCAATACAAAATTCTTAGGACTTTACTTAGATCAAAAACTTTCATGGGTCTCCCATATTAACCATCTTCTTACAAGCACAGAAAAGAAATTAAATTTACTACGTATTATCGCTCATTGTAAATGGGGTGCCAACCCCAATGTAGTACTTCTCTTCTATAAAGCTTATATTAGGTCAAAACTGGATTATGGAAGTATCTTCTATGCTTTAGCATCTAGCACGGTCTTAAGTAAAATAGACAAGATTCAATTTAAAGCCTTGAGGATCAGTACAGGACTAATGAAATCTACTCCTACTAATATACTTCTAGCTGAAACTTGTGAGATCCCACTACATCTGCGCAGGATTAAATTAACTTATAAATTTGTCTTAAATAAACTCCACAGTGATCAATATAGCTTAAAATCACTTAATAGACAATTTATAAAGGACCTATCGCTTCTCAGAGGGGCAAAACATGCACCAAAAATATTTTTCCACGTCTACGGCAAACTTATGGAAACGACAAACAACTGCCAGCTAGGAAATAATTGTCCTATATTTTCATTTCCATATAATTATAAACTTAAAAAACAAAAAATCATATTTCCTAACTACGTAGACAATCCTGCTTTAAATAAAATTATATTTAGTGAAATTTTAGAAACACAGTTCTCCAATTATATCACTATGTATACCGACGGATCTAAAGACAGAAACGTAAACGTTTCTGGAGCCGCCTTCTATTGTCCAGTTACGAAAATAAACAAAATATTCCCACTACCATCTCAATTTTCAAGTTATTCGGCCGAATTATACGCTATTAAAGAAGCTTTAAAATACTGTATAAGCAGTAAAATTTCGAAAAATTGGGTAATTATAAGCGACTGTCAAAGCGCTCTTCAAACTATAGCAAATAACCACCTTCATTCAAGAGACTTTGATATACAACATATTGCACAAATTATATATGTAGCTCAGACTAATGGTTTGTCTTTTATATTTCTGTGGATCAAATCTCATCAGGGAATATCTTTAGGGAACGATAAGGCTGATTATTTAGCAAAAAAAGCGGCAATTTCACCAATTAATCAAGTGACATTTAATGTAAAAATTTCCCGTCGGGATTTTTATAATACTATAAACAGTAATATAAATTCAGAGTGGGTAAAAGAATGGACCGCTTCATGTGTTTATAAAGGAAGACAATACGCAGCCATTGAAAAGACACCATTAAAAAAACCTTGGTTCTACAAAATTGCAGCAGAACGCAATCTCATTACAACCATATGCAGATTGAGATCTGGACATGCTGGTCATCCAACTCATCTCCATAGAATTGGTGTACTTTCATCGCCTTTTTGCAGCTGTGATAATACATCGACTGGTAGCCTGGACCACATATTTTTTCAATGCCCGACATACGCACGTCACAGATTAACATTTTTACAAAATTTATTACCAATTTTAAAAAAACCCCCAACCAAATTATTCGACATATTAAACGATAAAAGAACTTATAAACATATTTCAAAATTCATGAAAATTTCAAATATAATCTTATAATTTATAATTTATTTGTTATGTATTATATATATCCTTGTTATAAAATTTATAATTATTATTTATGTTCTGTAAATGTATATTGAAGCTGGCTAATATGGCGTCTTATGCCGATGGCCAATAATAAATGAATAAAAAAAAAAAAAAAAAACAGTCACCTATCAGCAATCCGACTATAATCTTATTTTAATATTACATCACAACTTGTCTCGCGGAACCCCAAAATTATTTCGTGGAACCCCAGGGTTTCACGGAACCCACTTTGGGAAACACTGGTCTAGGGCTCCCAGTTTATTCGCCACTGGTCATGTGTACTGTGTCGTGCGGCTTCTACCACGGTAAAGACCGCACGCGGGGTCTGTGATAGCCGCTGAACGAAGGGACGTGTCTGCTGGACGATGTCAGTCACAAACGGACCGGGAAAACCCTCCGGCTGTTCGTTCACATTCCTTTTGAATCTGTGATTTCTTATTCACGTGTGATTCCTAGTAGGAAATTACATCTGCTTCCGGATAACCTTGATGCAATGAAATCTTTGAATAATGTCTATCACTCTATCTCACATAAAGCTTTCTTAATATTATATATTACATATATAACATGTTGGCTCAGGTTCGAATCCCGGTTATGGCATGGATATTTGTGTTGTCCAAAAATTGTGTGGCCTTCCACATCCCTTGATTCGCAGTCTTCCACATCTTTTGAGCCGCAGCTATCCACTTCTTTTCACTTAGCAACACCGACAAAAGATTTCTCCCCTGAATCTGTAGTAGTAGTAGTAGTAGTAAAGATTTATTTTCACCTTGCGGTGTTAAAATTTTCATACATTTACATTTTCTGGTAGCAAACAGTGTTCAATTATTATATGTATAGTACATTTTTTAAATTTTGTCATTTATAGTCTTTTATTTAGTATGTTCTTCATCCAGGTTTCATCCGGGTTTTCGCCATTGAGTATTTGTATGGTTGATTTCGGGTTTCTCACTTCTTCCTTGCAGTCACGTGTTAGATGTTCTATTGTCCCTTCATTCCTCTCACATATTCTGCACTTCTTTTCTTCTTTTTCTCTCCAATATTCGTTCCTTCTTTCTTCGTTTCCTACTCTGAATCTGGCTATTATTTTTTGGTTTTTTGATTGTTTTCTTAGATACACAGGCATGCCTATTGTTTCTAAAAACCTGTATCTGGGGTTGTATTTTGATATCTGTATCTTCTCTCTTCGTTGTTGTAGTTCCATGTCCTTTTCCCTTCTCACAATTTCTTCTTTTAAGCTAACTCCCATTCGTCTTCGGTTCTCTACTTCTGTTGTTGAATAGCCTTTTCTTTCGTAATACTTTGTGCGTTCTAGTTCCCAATCATTCTTTTCTAGTTTATTTTCTTCTTTTCTTCTTATCTGCTCCCAGCATGCAAAAACCAGTTCTTTCCAATTCGATCTTCTTGTTTTCTCCTCGTATATTATTGCTCTTCTGCCCGTTTCAACGCATAGTTTATGCCTCTTCGTTTCCTCGTGTAATATGTAGAGCGGTGTTCTTTTATCGATTGAAAGTGTCCATCGTAGGTATTTGTTGTGGATTTTCTCTATCTCTTCTTGCTCTTTCCATCCCCATACCTCAGCTCCATAGTACAATATGGGTGCCACGAGTTTGTCGAAAAGGAGCATTCTTAATCTAAAGTTGTTTCTGAATTTTTTTTGTCCAATTCCCCATATCTGCGAAAGTGCTATGTTAGCTTTCTTTGCCATCTCCTTCATATGCCCTTCCGATTTCCCGTTTCTTTGGAAAGTGTATCCTAGGTATTGGACTGATTTTACTTTTTCTATCTCCGTGCCTTGCCATAGCCATTTTTCATTTGGTTCCCTGCCTCTTGCTTTACTGAAACTTACTATTTTTGTTTTAGCCGTGCTTATGGTCATGTCCTTCCTCTCCAAGTACTTTTCCAGCCTCTTAATCATTGAATTCATTTCTTCTCCGGTTCTTGCTACTAGTACCAGGTCATCAGCGTAAGACAATGACCAAAACTTCCTGTTACCAATCACCATACCTCCCGTCTGTCCTTTACTGAGGTGGTTTTGAGATAAGATTTTTATTAAATTCCATTAATTTCAAAATTTTCCCTAATAGTTTTAGGTCATTACGGACCAAACATTAATTTTTTCTAGACAAAACAAGGTGTGAAAATTTCAAAAATTTAAATCTCAAGTCTCTATTTCTTACCTTTTATGAGATTTGAATTTTTTAAATTCAAAAAAAAAATCAAAATTTTCCCTAATAGTTTTAGGTCATTACGGACTAAACATTATATTTTTCTAGACAAAACAAGGTGTGAGAATTCCAAAAATTCAAACCTCAAGTCCCTATTTCTTACCTTTTTTGAGATATGAATTTTTAAAAAATTACAAAAAGTTTCAAAATTTTCCCTAATAGTTTTAGGTCATTACGGACCAAACATTATATTTTTCTAGACAAAACAAGGTGTGAGAATTACAAAAATTCAAATCTCAAGTCTCTATTTCTTACCTTTTTTGAGATATGAATTTTTAAAATTACAAAAAAATCTAAATTTTCAATAGTTTTAGGTCATTACGGACCAAACATTATATTTTTCTAGACAAAACAAGGTGTGAGAATTACAAAAATTCAAACCTCAAGTCTCTATTTCTTACCTTTTTTGAGATATGAATTTTTAAAATTACAAAAAAATCTAAATTTTCAATAGTTTTAAGTCATTACGGACCAAACATTAATTTTTTCTAAACAAGATGTGAGAATTCCAAAAATTCAAACCTCAAGTCCCTATTTCTTACCTTTTTTGAGATATGAATTTTTAAAATTACAAAAAGTTTCAAAATTTTCCCTAATAGTTTTAGGTCATTACGGACCAAACATTATATTTTTCTAGACAAAACAAGGTGTGAGAATTACAAAAATTCAAACCTCAAGTCTCTATTTCTTACCTTTTTTGAGATATGAATTTTTAAAATTACAAAAAAATCTAAATTTTCAATAGTTTTAGGTCATTACGGACCAAACATTATATTTTTCTAGACAAAACAAGGTGTGAGAATTACAAAAATTCAAACCTCAAGTCTCTATTTCTTACCTTTTTTGAGATATGAATTTTTAAAATTACAAAAAAATCTAAATTTTCAATAGTTTTAAGTCATTACGGACCAAACATTAATTTTTTCTAAACAAGATGTGAGAATTCCAAAAATTCAAACCTCAAATCTCTATGTCTTACCTTTTTTGAGATATGAATTTTTGAAATTTACAAAATAAAATCAAAATTTTACCAATTAGTTTTAGGTCATTACGGACCAAATATTACAGAAAAAACATCGTAAAACTATATTTTTTAAAGATTTAAACCTTAGGTCTCTATTTCTTACCATTTTTGAGATATAGTTTTTGATTTAATACCCAAATTTCCAGAAATAACTACACTTTCACGAGACCCAATATTTTCCATGTTAAAATACGTACAAAAAATAACTTGGAATTTATAAGAAAGACATTTTAATGCTATCTCGATGTTTTGTTAACCACAAATGAATTAGTATGGGATTAAAAAAATAATTAATCCTCTTAAATAAGTTGATAAGGAAATTTTATTTTTATATCATTAGCAGGAATTACGTAAACATTTATGCGACGAAACCTGTTTATCTGAAAAAATATATAAACTGTGAATTTTCATAGTTTACAGGATTTCGTAGGCAGGGCTGATATTAAAAATATTTGAGAAGATAACATTCAAAATATGATTTATCACAGTAATACAGTTTTGAAATTATTGTAGAAAACATTACAAACCAATTTGCAACAAGTTTGGAACCTAATTTTACAACCTACTTATTTTTAAGGTCCCAAACAATTAATTCAGATATGTTATTAAAATTTTAAAGCGCTAAATTACGAAAAATCGATATTTAAATTTGACAAAAATCACGTTTTGCATGAACTAAGTGGACAAAAAATGGTTTAAATTGACAAAATAAGGATTAAATTTGATTTGAATGTTTATTATAATGTTTATATGTTTATGTCTGTTAATATGGATCTTACTAGCATTAGCTAAATAAATAAACTATTATTATTATTATTATTATTATTATTAACAAACATAGGTTTACATTATTTTATTTATTCTTTTTTTAATATAATTATGTATTTATCATTTTTTTAAATTTGGAAATGCAAACTTTAATTTTCCAAACAATCATATCTCAAAAACGGTAAGAGATAGAGACCGGCGGTTTGAATTTTTGAAATCCTCAGACTTTAGATAGTTTAGAAAAAAATTTAGTGGATAACACACAACTTTATTAATAGGCCATCAAATAAAATTGTAGAAAAGTACCAAAAATTGAAAATTAAAAAATTGATGTGAAGTGTGAATTTTCACAACATTTCAGGGTTTCGCAGGTTTTAGTAAGTGAATGATGTTTATTTGGGATGCCAAAATAAATTTTATGTTAAAATATTTTTTTTGTTAATTTTAATTCGAATGACTAATACCATTATTTAGGTTTCTAAATATGTGCAGTTTTTTTTTTTTATATATAGCAAGGTTCATTAAGATTTTGAAAATTGCATAACCCCGCCCAGCCTGTCTCAATTTTTTCATACTTACATGTAACGTTTCCATGGTCATGATAAATAATATCTCTGTTAGAAAATATTAGGCCAAGTTATTTCTACTCTGCTGCTAGAATGTATTTTATACTTTATGATGGCGGTCGGTCCTGTGGTGGTCACAGCTGATTTTTAGGGTTTTGTAGGAATGACCAAAAAACCCTTATACCGTCATTTTGTCGTCTGTCTGTCTGTCTGTCTGTCTGTCTGTCTGTCATTGTAGCCAAACGGCTAAACCTAGAGAGTTGAAATTTGGCATGCTTATACAACTCTTTGACCCGCACATAGGAAAAATACTAAAACATCTAAAAAACATACCCCCCTAAAAATATAAACAAATATGTGCTCATCGAAAACAAAAATATTTTTTTTTAATTCTGAGTAGGGTATCAAATGAAAGCTCTTAGTACGTGGATTAACGATCAAATTTTTATTTTTGCAAAATAAATTATTTTGATGCGATTTTTGCCAAAAATGTGCAAAAAAAGTTTGTCCCACACCCTGTAGCCCAGATGGTTTAAACTAAAAATCTAAAAAAATTCTAAGTAATGTATATTGGTGTGAACCGAAATAGTACAACAGGAATTTTTGATCAGATTATGTTTTTGGAAAATAACGCATTTTTTGTGGTTTTTGGTTCACAAAGTACAAAAGTTATACCAATGTAAGACACTCACATGCATAGCGTGCGATGGCTACATGCGTTAGAGCGCTCTTAAACTGGCTGGAAAACGAAGGGTTTCGAATTCGAGTACGGAGTGAATTTTATTTTTTCTGTTTTTTTTTTTGCATTTTTATTATGTTGAAATTATTTTGTCAAAATTCTAGTTATATTTTGACAAATGTTGTATTTAATTTTTATGAGCGTAAATTTAATAACCAGTCTTATTATATGATTAACAGATGATAAATTATTTTAAAAATATCGTTCATTTTGCCGTGATTACTACAAAGTAAAATTTGTCCTACACACTCAGCATACCGCCTTCACTTATTATATACCTGCGAAACCCTGAAATGTGTGAATATTCACACTTCACATCAATTTTTTCGATAAGTTTTTGTTTTGATGTTCGATAAAAAAAAATATTTTGGCAAAATTTAATTATTATTTAAATGTTATTTCTTTACTTTCCTCAAAAGAATATTCAGAAAAATGATGGGAAATGAAAAACAGAATGAGTAATTATATAAATATATATAGTGCGACCCGCGTGATTTTACTTGTTTGAAAATTGGCCCTGGCCTGAAATGAGTTTAACACCCCTGGATTAGGGTAAATATAAAACTAAGCCGGCAGCTGTTAATATCTAATCTATACCGAGCGAATATTTACCCTGGACATAAGGAAAATAAAATTGAAATTTATTAAACAATTTTCCTTCTGATTATAAAAATTTAAACTTAAATCGGTAGATTTGTTTGACGTGACACAACTATTATGCTGGTGTGTGAACATAGTAACTAACAATTCTGTGATTATGTGAACGTATATTTAAAGATAATTATTGCAGTTATTAAACATAGCCTGGCCATTAGCCAGAAACAATTCATTTTACATATGTACTATTATCTTTTGCTATTACGCGAATGCAGCGAAATAAAATTACTTTTAACATTGTGTATTTTTCTATTTTTGTAGGAAAACAACATCAATCCACAAGTATACTCTGGGCTGGCGAATTACGCTGCAAAAGTTTTGAAAAAACCACCAACACGAAACAACGGATATGCTGACGTCACGTTAGCTGGGGTGAGTTTCACTTAAAAAAAAAAGAAAATATCCATTAAACACATTGCGACAATATAGAAAAATTCATTACTTTGCCATTTTTACTCAAATGAAATTTTATCTAAATTTCTAAGTCAGGCATGAGAAAGCTATGAACCATAATGTTATATTCATGGTTGCGTATTGTGTTTTAATTCTAGTTGGTTTGGTTAAAAATTTTCATTTTACCTTTTAAGTTTTCACAAAAACATTTTTTTAAATTTAAATTAATTACACTGGTCAACACAATTTTTGCTGACTTACATCTAAGACTTGTTTCTTACTAATTTGGTGCTGCTGAACTCAAATATCACATCGGTTTTTGCGTATCACATCAGATTTTTGCTCTACAACAAATACATATTTTCGGCCAAATAATGCTTCTATCGTTTAATTTTAGACGTCGATACTGTAATTGGTACAAATTTGGTGAACAATAAGGACTAACTAATTAGAAAATATTCTTAAAATTTTATTCATAGTGAAAACAAGAAAATGAGCATTGGAGTGTGAAAATAAAAATACAAAATAATTTAAGGATTAAATGGTCGTTTGTAAGATCTTCTGGAGTGCACCATTCCCGATAAGTCTCTTTTAATACTCCAACAGTAGTCAGCCATCATGTGAGTATCCCCCCTTCCTTGACAACGTCTCTCCATCTCTTTTAAATCCTGATGGAAACGTTCACCCTGTTCATCACTAACATCTCCAAGATTGACAGGAAATTTGTCAACATGACGTTAGGTTAGAAAGTTGAACGAAGCGAATCTATGCATTTTTGTTGCGTTAGGCCTTTACTAAAATCATAAAGAATCATCCAACGAAAACCTTAGTAGTTATATCCATTTTTTCACAAACTATTTTTTTTAAACGCTCATCGTCAACACAAAACTTGGTCAATTTATAAGCTGCCACTGATTTTACACTAAAATCGTAAAAATCATCCAACGAAGATCTTCACGAGTACTATCCATTTTTAGGGTTTTGTAGGTATGACCAAAAAACCCTTATACCGTCATTTTGTCGTCTGTCTGTCTGTCTGTCTGTCTGTCTGTCTGTCTGTCTGTCTGTTCGGTCAAAATTGTAGCCAAACGGCTAAACCTAGAGAGTTGAAATTTGGTACGCTTATACAACTCGTTGACCCGCACATAGGAAAAATACTAAAACATCTAAAAAACATATCCCTCTAAAACTATAAACAAATATGTGCTCATCGAAAAAACAAATATTTTTTTTAAATTCTGAGTAGGGTATCAAATGAAAGCCCTTAGTACGTGGATTAACGATCAAAATTTTATTTTTGCAAAATAAATTATTTTGATGCGATTTTTGCCAAAATTGTGCAAAAATTTTTTTGTCCCACACCCTGTAGCCCAGATGGTTTAAACTAAAAATCTGAAAAAAATCTAAGTAATGTACATTGGTGTGAACCGGAATAGTACAACAGGAATTTTTGATTAGATTATGTTTTCGGAAAATAACGCATTTTTTGTGTTTTTAACTAAAATATGTTAACTATTTAATACGTTGTGTAACATATCACAACAGTAACTCTCGTGGCGTGGTTGGATTCGTCATGCGCTTAATAATAAAAGTTAACTTGCAAACTAGGGTTCGAATCCTGTTGATTTTATTTTTTGTTTTTTTTTTTGCATTTTTATTTTGTTTAAATTATTTTGTTAAAATTCTAGTTATATTTGGTAAATAGTGCATTTAATTTTTAAAAACGTAAATTTAATAACCAGTGGAAAGTGTTGAAATTATAATGTAATTCTATGTTTGACGAAATCAAAGGGCGGGACTTATGATGTAAGCAACCAATGGAAACCATAGGTGCAATTTTCAAAATCTTAATGAACTTTGCTATATAAAAAAAATACTGCATATATTTAGAAACTCAAATAATGGTATTAGGCATTCGAATTAAAATTCATAAAAAAATATTTTGACATAAAATTTGTTTTGGCATCCCAAATAATCATCGTTTAGTTACTAAATACCTGCAAAACCCAGAAATGTGTGAAAATTCACACTTCACATCAATTTTTTTCACAAACTTGTTTTTTTTTAACGCTCACCGTCAACAAAAAACTTAATCAATTTATAAGATGTCACTGATTTCACAATAACAAATGTAAAATTTTACGAATATAGTTATGATACATTTCAATATTGCCATCTAGTGGTCGTTTGTAAATACATAAAAGGTAACCCTTGTCTTTTTGGACATATTCTGGCAGTTTCTGGAAGTTTTTTTTTTGCGAAATTTGTTGGGCTTAATTAATGCTTATTGGTTTTTAATTCTAGTTGACAATTTCAATTAGAAAATTTAATTTTTTTTAAGTAGACAATTTTATTTTTCATGATGAAAATTTCATGCCTGAAAGGGATTCGAACCCGAGACCTTAGCAACGCAGAGCACGTGTGTTACCATTACGCTACACTAGTCGACTCATTATCTTCTTAATACTTACATTAATGAACGAAAAATATTTTCTCCACGACCACTATAGAATTTACCAATTCTAAAACCAATTTTGACTACAGAAAGTTAATATTCTAACACAAGAGTTGGAATGTTATTCTAAAGCACTTATCTTCTTATGCATTTTGCGTGTATTTCATTCCATCACTTGTTATGGAATAACTATTCCATACTTGTTGTCTTTTGTTTTTTTAGGGTTACATTAAGATATATGCAACGTTTACATTAAATAAATGCAACATAACTTCCTAACCTAAAATAGCGGCCGATGTGCGGTAAATTAAATTAAAATTAAACAAATAATAAATAAAAAAAATAGTTTAATTAATTGATTAATTTGTTATGTAATATAAATTATTTGTTAAGATAAAATGTTTGTTAAAATAATTATTTGTTAATTTTTTTTTCTTTCTGGTGGTCGTGGAGAAAGTAGGGTCTGTGACTCGGTTGGAAAAGAAAATTCGTTGCTCGTGGTTCCTCACGCTCGCCTGCGGTCGCCCTCGGAATGTTCCACTCGCATCGAATTTTCTCATTCCAACCTTGTTACAGAATATACTATTCAAAAGTGTATTGATTTTGATAAAAAAATATTGTCTCCCTCTAAACTTCTACGCAAATCTGAAATATGTGCCAATTCACACGTTACCTTAATTATTTGTTTCGAGATGTTATTTTAAATATTCAGCATTTCGGCCCTAAGTTGGCTGCTTTCACTTGCTAGATATACTAGCGTCGGCAAATCAACGCAGTCACGTCACACGACGTAATAAACAATTGCATTGTTACAGACAATCAAGTCGTTTGTTACCTCGTGTGACGTAACTGCGTTGATTCGCCGACGCTAGTATATCTACGAAATCCTGAAACAGACATAGCTTTTACGTTGTGGATGTTTTAATTTAATTTGTTGACAGCAAAAGAAAGACTACGCTTTTTCTTACGCGGTGCGTGATAGAGCAACAGGGGACGATTTTTCCCATCGTCAACGCCAAGACTCCAAAGCAACCCATGGTGAATATCGCGTCAAACTCCCAGATGGTCGCATCCAAATCGTATCCTACACAGCTGATAAAAACGGTTATAAAGCCGATGTAAAATACTCCGATGATATTCCTGGTGAAGAAAAACATCAACTACCACAACCACAGCATCAACCTCAACCACAGCATCAACTTCAACCACAGCATCAACCTCAACCTCAGTTACCTCAACAAGCCCCTCAAGCTGCTCCTAGACCAGTGGTACCCTATTATAACTATCCACAGATACAATATGCGGGGCAAAATCCACTTACCCAAATTGAGTTGCCGCTGTATGATGAACAACAGTACCAGATAGAACAAGTCACACCCAAGTATGTGACTATTTATCCTGGTGTCCTGGATGAGTTGCATAAACATCAGAGGCAGTATATTCCTCAGGATAAAGTTGAAATTTATCCACAAGGAGAACAGAAGAATGAAGAACTGGAAATTGGACAACAGGATAATATTCAGTCTTTACAAGGACCACAGTCGGTAAGCAAAATTTTAAAGTTATTTGTAAAAAATATAAGACTTTAAAAAATGGTTGGGTTATGTTTTTTGATTTTGTTGGTGTGTCCAAGACATTTTTGTACTGTCATTTCTGTACCTATCTGTCGGTTTTTTTGCTGTCTATCTGTCTTTCTGTATAAATTTTGGTCCAGAATAGCGCTTCTTAACCTATATTTATCACGGGTTTGTAATATATATATATATATATATTTTTTTTTTTGCGGACCGGCTGTTTTTACCGACCGCCAACATATATAAGGGAGGTATTGTGATCATACCGATTTTGACGTTTCGAGATTTCGATGGATTTCCACGAATTGAGTCTGTCGGTCTGTCTGTCCGTCCGTCCGTCTGTCTGTCTGCCTGTCACGTGCAGAACAAATTTGGCTAAAAGGATTAGCCAAAGAAATTTCATATTTAAGCTTTTGATATCAATGGCACGAGTTGATCAACTTTTGGTAAAAATCGGTTGACTAGAAATGGGAGTTTACTCGTATCGATTTTAAGATTTTTGGGAATATTTAACAACAGAAAAATATTGCGAAGAAATTTATTTAACAAAAGTTGCTATAAAAGCAATAATTAACAACTTTTAATTGAGACATTTTTTGATAAAACGAAAAAAAAATCGTTTTTTTTCGAAATTTTGTATCTATTTTTTCAAACTTACAGGTAATGTTTCCATGGTCGTGATAAATAATAACTCTGTTAAAAAATATTAGGCCAAGTTATAAGAGTCATTTAAATTATTAATTTTTAACCCCAAAAATTAAAAAATTAAATTATTCCCTTATAAACACTTATAAACTTAACAGCAAAAATTTATATAACAAATATTGTTAAGAATAAGAAGAAAAATATTTAATCTCAATGAATTTTTTGATTGGATAAATATTTGGAGAGTTATGGCGGAAAAACTCCAAAAATTAAAAATTTAAATTAGTCCCTTGTTATTGACTTAACAGCAAAAACTTATATTATAAATATTGTTAAAAATAAGAAGACAAATATTTTATCTAAATGCATTTTTTCAATTGGATAAATATTTGGAGAGTTATGGCGAAAGAAACCCAAAAATTAAAAACTTGAATATCTCTTTTATTATAAAACTTTTACTAAGGGTTTTAAGGTTTTTCGTATTCTTTTGACCTGTAGTATCACCTATTAAAAAAGAAATAAGAAGACTGTAAACACCCTGTGTAATGCAAATTTATCAGTTTAAAAGGCATAAAAAAACAAGATAGAAAAATAAAATTGGAAATATTTTTGCCAAATATCATGTCAAAATAAAAAGTCTTTAACAGTATATTAAAATATAAGTTGCCAAAGACTTTTTGCCGCAATTGTCTATTAGAAAACTCGTAGCTTCCTGTCTGTTTTCTAGCCCCGATGCGTGCGGCAAAATCATGCCTCATGAAACTTGTGTTTTAAAATATTCTTCTTTAGACTTCTTATTTTGACCTGACTCGTGTTGATATTGAGCAAAAAAAAATATTTTTTTTTTTGTCCGTCATCCTGTTACGCAGAGTAATTAATCCAAAAACCTGAAAAATATGTGAACCCAAAACCTTTAAATTTTTTTTCCTACAGGTACACCCAACTTATGACACCAAAGTGGTTGACATAGGTGGCAGTGGTGTAGGCACTCTTCTACCTTATCCTGACTACGAGAGAAATGTGCTGGTATCGACAGCATCACCAGAGTATAACCAGGTATACGTAACCACACCGAGACATGGAACTTTAGCACCTACAGCAACTGCCAGCCGACACTACTACAAGAGATGAATCACCTCATAACCCCCTCCCCCCAACAGTTATTATTATTTAATACATGTGTTACGTAAAGTTACCAATATTTTTTATATTCGCTTCAACAGCGAATCATGTAAAGCAAGCAGATTTAGTAAATATTGGTGAAATAAAGTTACAAAAGAAGTTATTATAATTCTACAAACAATGTGGTAACTGACTTTTGAAATACCTTGTTATCATCAACGGTAACCAGACAACTAGAGCCGTAAGACAATTCGGGCCGTTCACACTTGGGGCTTTTCACAACTGGGGCCATTAACAACTGGGAAGATGGACAATTCGGGCCGTACACAATTGGGGCTTTTCACAAATGGGGCCATTAACAACTGGGGCGATGGACAATTCAGGCCGTTCACAATTGGGGCTTTTGACAACTGGGTCCATAACTATAAGAGCTAGAGTCTTCTTTTGTTTAAAATAAAAAATAATTATTTTACAAGTTGGCATAAATTAAATTGCTTGTTCTTTTGAAAAAAAATATTTTAATGGTTTGATTAAGTACATTTTGGTGGGAATAAATAAAAAATTGTATTTTAAGGGTTGGCTTAAGGGGGGGGGGTATGGTCAGAGCAGCACATTTTATACCCATTTTCAAGATTTTTTTTAGAAAACTGTTAATAGTAACTTGATTGGGATAATACCTACAGTAAAGAACAACCTTTGAAGAGTATCCAAAAAAATTTTTTATTGAAAAATATCGAAAATTAAGCTCGTGACATAAATTTGAAATTTTCGTTCAGGACAAAGAGTTGATTTGCGGTGAGACACATAACTAATGACTGGATCATCTAAAACAAAAAAACCAAAAATATTTCGTTAGTTTATGAGTTTCTTGAGGTAACGCTGTCGAGATATTTTTTTTTTCTGTTTTTTTTTTTTTATGGAATTTTTTACAACTGAAAACAGAAATTTCGAAAAAAAAGTTTCCGTTTTTTTCGTTTTTTTGACTTCAAACTTATACCAAAAATTAAATAATCTAGATATTTGAAAAAACTCGACAGCGTTACCTCAAGAAACTCATAAACTAACGAAATATTTTTGGTTTTTTTGTTTTAGATGATCCAGTCATTAGTTATGTGTCTCACCGCAAAACAACTCTTTGTCCTGAACGAAAATTTCAAATTCATGTCACGAGCTTAATTTTCGATATTTTTCAATAAAAATTTTTTTGGATACTCTTCAAAGTTTGTTCGTTACTGTAGGTATTATCCCAATCAAGTTACTATTAACAGTTTTCTAAAAAAAAATCTTGAAAATGGGTATAAAATGTGCTGCTCTGACCATAACCCCCCCTTAAGTAAATTTTCGTGTTCATTGGATTAAAAAGAAATTAGTATTTTAAGGGTTAGATTAAGTAAAATTTGGTGCTCTTTTGACTATATAAATAAAAAATGTATTTTAAGGGTTGGCTTAAGTAAATTTAAGTGTTCTTTTGAATAAATAAATAAAAAAATGGTATTTAATTTTAAAAGTAAATATTTTGTAACTAAATTTAATTAATATGAGTCAACTACGAGAAAATCAGTTATTTTTTGTTTGACTATTTGATTTTCTTAGTTTTTTTTTTTTATGTATGATAGTATTTTTTTGTACATAAGTATTTTATGTATCTCGTTTATTTAAAACGGCTAAAATAATCTAGATAAACATAATAAAAATTAAAAATTGTTAATACCTACTATGGCTCTAATGTGATTAAATTTTAAAATACATAATCTTCATAATATTTGCTGCTTTGAGATTCTCGCCGATCGTAAAATTTTATTAGAATATTATCTTTGAATGCACGTGTACATAAACATTTTCTATTGGTTCAGAATTTAATGAGTGCGGGGAATATATAGTCAAAAGAGCACCAAATTTTACTTAATACAATTTCTTTTTAATCAAATGATCACGAAAATTTTCTTAAGCCAACCCTTAAAATATAATTTTTTTATGTATTCTAATTCCCACCAAAATTAACTTAATCAAACCATTAAAATATTTTTTTTTCAAAAGAACACGCAATTTAATTTATGCCAACTTAATGTAATTTATGTAAAATAATTATTTTTTATTTTAAACAAAAGAAGACTCTAGCTCTTATAGTTATGGCCCCAGTTGTCAAAAGCCCCAATTGTGAATGGCCCGAATTGTCCATCGCCCCAGTTGGTAATGGCCCCAGTTGTGAAAAGCCCCAATTGTGAACGGCCAATAAAAATTCACGGTTAATGTTCCGTATAAGTCCACCAGGCATAACTCGTCAGACAGAACGTGTATGCTAGTTGGAATGAGATTTGGTCTTGACGAAGCGCCGCCCCTTTCTTTCAAAACATAAAATTTACGATTCTGAAATCTAAATAAGTACTTGATAGTTATACGTTTTGAAATCCAAGCAATTATTTAATAGGTGTTTGTTAACATTTAGCTCGTATTAAGGTTTTTAAAGAAAAACTTGAATAACGAAATTTCAGTATTTATACACTTAAAGTCATATTTAAATAGTTTGAATGAGATTTGTAGTATACATATGTTGAAAAAACTAACTGTATTAAAATAGAGAATCCTCAAATTATCAATATATTCCGACCTACCAATTTTATGTCTAAAATAGGACATTCCGTTTTTCATCGCATTCATACATACCAAATTATGTAAATGTATTAAAAATGTATAAAGCATTTATATATCTTCACTATATGCAAACAAACAATGATAAAACTAGTAGGCAAATCCAGAGCCGTGAAAATCGCCACGAAATACCTTTTTATATAAAATTATCCATCCTTTTTATAACTCTTTGAAGTTGTACGCGATAAAATTTAGCTATCACATTTTGGGTTTAAAATCATATAAAATCATATAAATCAGGGGTCTGGGAACTTTTTGGGACATTTACATTCAGACACAATCAGACCCTCATTCATACACCACCTTAACACCTCTTTCATATCCTTACTCTCCATATTACTTAAAAAAATGAAATAATTATCAGCCATTTTCTAAGTTTCAGGAACTAACTATGTAAATAATACCTGTGTAGACACCGTCCTCCCTTGATTCTAAATTGCACAAAAGTTGTGTCTGATTACACCGAGCACATATGCAAGAATGATTACTATTGGTTCCCCACTCTTACATTTATTCTATTCTAAACATACAGCCTAGTTCTAATTTGACTTGGTGGACTTATACGGAACATTAACCAAATTCACTTTTCAGATTTGTTTTCAGCGTATCAAAATACATCAGAAATACTCGAAAAATGCCATGTCACAAATAGTGTGGTTATCAGTCTTATCAGATCAAAAATTTCTGTTGTACTATTTCGGTTCAGTAAGAAAAATCGTATTCCCTCTGTCATGTTACACACTGTATACTTAAAAAAACGGCGCAAATAGCCATCGCTGCTGTGTGCCAAAATTTTTAACTGACTGAAAAACCTTGCAATGTGTGAAAATTCACACTTCACATAATTTTTTTAATATTATTTTAATAGTATCTCTGTTAATAATTGATGTACGCCATTGTAAAACTAGATCTGCTGCTGTTTACAAAACTAATGTATTATAATGTATTACGTTAAAGTTTTAATAAAGATTAAATATGATTAATGTCGAAAAACGAAGTGTTATCAAAAAGTTTGTATTGTTGAGCGCTTTAGCACTTCGGGGTTGTAGTAGTGCGACTGAAGCACCATCTGCTTTATGAAAATGTTATTTTAAAGTTTCACAGTTTTGAGCTGAAATAACATAAAAACAAAATCGCGAATTTTAAAATGCAGTGGAATTTGTTATCATTCAAAACACGCACTGAATAAATTCACATACAGTAATCGAACAATACACATTTTTGACGCAGACCATTTTTTTTTGTGTCTGTGTTTTGTTTCTATATGGACCAGTGGCATCACAAGAATACGGTAAGTATTTTAAAAATTTCTATTTTTTTTAAATTTAAATTATTTATAGGTTGCCTCAGCTATCGGCCACCAGGTTACATAATGGTTTACATGAGTAATATATACAGTGAATTTAATTTTTAATGCAACATGTACAAGGTGTCTCAAAATAAATTTTATATTTAATGGATCGATTAAAAAAAAAAGTAAGCCGTATATAGAAAAAATGTTTATTAATTATTAAAATACACTTTTGGGGGATTTATTTCTTAAAAATAATATCGTCTAAATGTAGACCCTCGCGTTCTCGGCACTCATTTAATCGAACAGTAAAATTACTTATGACGTCTCAGCAGGTGGACTCAGGGATGGCTGCCATTTCGTGACGGATATTTTCTTTCAAATGCGCCAGTGAAGTCGGTTTATTGGCGTAAACTTTAGATTTAAGATAACCCCATAGGAAAAAGTCCATAGGGGTTAAATCTGGACTGCGTGGAGGCCAATTTATGTCACCTCTCCGGAAGATCAATTTGCCTGAGAAAATTTCACGAACACGTGGCAGAGACATATTGGACGTGTGTGAAGTTGCTCCGTCCTGTTGGAACCATGTTCTTTGGTTATAGCCAGGAAAGTTTTGCAGTTCAGGTACCAAGAAGTTGTCTAACATCTCCACATAACGCTCTGAATTCACTGTAACTGCACGCCCCCTTTCGTCTTCAAAAAAGTAAGGGCCGATAATTCCTCGCGCCAACATCGCAGCCCGTACGGTCACTTTAGGCGAATGTAGGGGTTTCTGATGTTTGCGTTTCGGATTCGTTGCACTCCAGTAGCGGCAGTTCTGCTTATTTACGTGGCCATTAAGATGAAAAAGAGGTTCATCCGAAAACAAAATGTTGGTAAACGTTGAAAATCGCTCAATCACCTGATTTACGAAATTAAGCCTTTGACTGGCATCTTGGGGCTTTAATTCTTGCACCAATTGAATTTTGTAGGGGTGCAGCTTTAGGTCTTTGTGCATAATGCGATGTAATGATGATCTATGCACATTTAAAGCACTTGCGCGCTTCCGAATTGAAAGGTTCGGGTCGTCACGAACAGACTGATTAACATTCTCCACGTTTTCTACCGTTCTTGATGACCTAGGTCGCCCGGATTTTGATTTATCCAGCGTTGTACCAGTCTCTTCAAACTTTTTAACCCAATGTCGAATGAGAGGAATGCTTGGCGCATCATTTAAGTGGCGAAAACCTCGAATACTGCAGAATTTTCTACGCGCTACAGTCGCCGAATCACCGTTTTTGTAAAACTCTCGCACGCATAACGCGCGGTCTGCTCCCGAGAAACGCTCCATAGCGACTGAATTCCCAAGAGCCAGGCTCCCGATTGACATAACCCCCGCGCCCCTCGGATACGTTGCGTTCACGCAGTAAGCTAAATAAATATAAAATTTCTTTTGAGACACCTTGTACTTTGTTATTACTATGGATACAGTTTTTGACAGCAATATAAATCGTGTTCATTTTCATTTGCAACATAAAAAAAACATGTTTACTAGCAAAATCAAAATATTTTATTGAAAATACAAATAAAACAAAATAAATAAATAAATAAATAACTAATAAAAACTTATAATAAATGTTCAAAAGTTTCTCCGTTTACTTGCATACAAAATGTTAAGCGATCATAAAAATGATTGAAAACATTCAGCAATTGCTTTTGAGGTATATTGTTGGATGCTTGAAGAATTTTGTCTTGCAGTTCAGCAACATCCCTAAGTTCTCCATTATATACTTTGGCCTTTAAATACCCCCAATAAAAAAAATCATTGGGTGCCAAATCCGGATATCTCGCTGGCCAATTCATCGACCCTCCTCTTCCAATCCAGCTATTTAGGAAATTCTATGTAAATATTCTTTAACTAATCTAGAATAATGGACTTGTGCGCCATCATGTTGAAACCATACTTGTCCATTAATATTCAGGTTTCGCAACGCAGGTAATATTTGGTTTTGCAAAAGGGCTAGATATTTTGCGGCATTAAGGTTACCGTCAATAAAAAAAGGCCCTATAATATTGGTTCCTATTATCCCTGCCCAAATATTTAATTTTTGCGCCTCTGAGTTCGGGAGGAATGAAACAAATGTAAATTTTTTCGACTCCAGTTCCTAAAATTTTGTCTGTGCACTTTACCATTTAGATTAAACGTTGCTGTCAGTAAATAAAATTCTTTGAAGAATTGTTGGGTCGGAATAAATTTTTTGCGAAAGAATTCTCGAGAAAAAACACTAGTCCGGTTACTTAACACACCTCGTATCAACCCTTTCTATTATCCTTGTACCATGAGTTCAAAAAGAAATTACATAAGGGTTGGTTATGGAAAAATAAAATAATGTCTACAAGCTTTATATAATTATAAATACTTATGACAACAACAACATCGATGACGGTTAATTAATTCTAAAGTTTGCTGTTGACATAACTTTACCAAAACCAACCCTTATGTAATTTCTTTTTAGTCGATCTATTCGCGTCGATTATTGAGCTTATTTTTCTTAATAAAATAAATCAGCTGTGGCTACCACAGGACCGACCGCAATCATAAAGTACTTGTATAAAATACATTCTAGCAGCAGAGTAGAAATAACTTGGCCTAATATTTTCTAACAGAGATATTATTTATCATGACCATGGAAACGATACATACATAGAAGTATGAAAAAATTGAGATTGTTACAAAAAAATTCGAAGTTTTTCGTTTTATCAAAAAACGTCTCAAATAAAAGTTATTAGTTATTGCAGTTATAGCAGCTTTTGTTAAATAAATTTTTTCTAAATTTATTTCTGTTGCTAAATATTCGCAAAAATCTTAAAATCGACACGAGTAAACTCCCATTTCTAGTCAACCGATTTTTACCAAACTTGTGTCATTGATCTCAAAAGCTTAAATATGCAGTTTCATAAAAATCCTTTTAGCCGAATTTGCTCTGCACGTGTACACAGACAGACGGACGGACGGACAGACGGACGGACGGACGGACGGACAGACGGACGGACGGACAAACGGACGGACAGACAGACCGACAGAAATCATGCTAAAAATTGTCAAAACGTTATGTAGGGACCTCAATTCGTGGAGATCCATCGAAATCTCGAAATGTCAAAATCGGTATGATCACAATACCTCCCTTATATATGTTGGCGGTCGGTAAAAAGTTCTTAAGACGTAGTTTAAGGAAAGGAAGTAGCTTTAAAATTTCTTTAACTCGTTTTTCCGTAATCAAAATATATTTTAATCTTATATTAGGTAGAAGATATCAGTTGAATACTTGTACCTTTCTTAAACTTGTTACTGCATGTCTGTAGTCTAAAAGTTTGTCAAAATGTCATATGTTTGCAAGTATGTTTGGGTTTGGAATGTTGAGCCTGCGCCGATATGCCGCGCTACTGTCGCTCCTGACGCCGGAGTATCCAGTATCCTGGTGACGGTCCAGTTTCTGCAAGGATCTCCTAGAGTGCAGTGCATTCCTGTGATCTGAATCCTTAAACGTGTACGTCACAACCGTTACGTCATCATATGATTAAAATTTTACGTCATTAACACTGCAATTCAGTGCGGGTAAAATATACCTTTAAATGTTTTAAATATAGGTTTTAGATTAAAGTAAGAAATGACAACAAACACATTAAGATTTGTTTACTGTTCTTTATTTTTTTAACTCTGTTCCTTCTATCTTTTAGATTTATTTAATAAACAGTTGTTTACATATATTTCATTAACAATTTATACATTTATATGCTTTTTTTGTGCACTTTTATAAAAACAAAACTCTCTAAATTATTCAAATAGAAACTGAAACGAAGATATAAAAACTGTATTTGTTTACATTCAAAATAACAATTGGTATTCTCTTATTTTTTGATTTATTTCGGATTAAAATTATAATACCCATTTCTGTATTTTATAAATTTATATTCGTTGTATTGACACTACAACCTGGGCTATTAGTGCCTTATTAAAAAGCTGTAACAATAAGTTTAGTTTTATGATATTTAATAATCTTTGAAATTCAAGTGGTAATCTATGATTTTTTAATTTGATTTTGCTAATTGTAGCTTAACATCTTAAACTATTTGGGCTTGTACTATTCTTCTTCTTCAGCTTATAATCCACAGTAGGGCTTTTATTAATAGATTACTATAAACAACAGTGGCGTACACAGATTTTTTGCTTGGGGGGTCCAATTATAGACAATTTTTATAAAGAAATATTATATATTTAAAACTTATTATAAACAATAACAATGATTATGAAATTTATTGTAATACTATTTACAATTTATAATCATTTTAGCAATGTTTTTTATGAACATTTGTAAAATGTATTTCAACGTAGGTACACTTAAAATTTTGGTACCGGGGTGGTCCGGACCCGTTGGACCCCCCCCTTGTGTGCGCCAGTGATAAACAACAATAAGAGTTTATAGTTTGTTTCTTTAGATTAAAAGAACTTGATTTTGAAAACTAGTAACCTTTAACTATTAAATGAGTTCATTTTGTTTAACAAAAGCCCACTTCAATCGTTAAAAGTGAGCTCGTAACAACATGCAAAAATAAAAATTCCATTTAGTTCCGCTTAAACGTTTGGAATAGCCTATAGTTTTATATTAATTTGGGTTATTTCGTATTAGATGTATAATATATTAGTGTTATTTTTTTTAGCCAATGATACCTGGCTTGTTGGGCTATTAGTGCCTATATTAATATATCAAGTGCAACAATAAGGATTTATTTTTATATTAGTTTGTTTTGTATTTATAATTTTTTTAAATTACTAATATTTTGCTCTCTATTTTCTAAATTTATATTGAGCAGGGTCACCAAGCATCTTGGGCTATTAGTGCGTAAACCTTGAAGTTGAAACGAGCTATATTTCTTTAATTTGATAGCAGGCTAAGCTTGACTATTCAGATGAAAATATTTTGTAGTCAAATTATTTTGGTTGAGACAACATTCTAGGCTACTAGTGTCAAAATATAATGTCAAATGTGTACCTTTAACAATATTATATGATTTTCTTTTCTTCTTATTTTTAAAATTTTTTTAACATGTGGTGTTGTTATTGATTTAAAATTTAATTTTGATTTTCTGAACGTCAAATATGGATTTGGGCCAAACAATGCTACATAAATGCATTTTTTGAGGTATCGTATAATCTCGCGTACAAAAAAAAACGAATTTTAATTTTATCAAAAATTTTAATCAAGCATGCGTATTATACACGAGTGCGCATTATATTCGAGATTTTACGGAATATGATATAGATTTTTAGATATGATAATACAAAGTAAATGGAAGTAATTTTACTTTTGGCCCTGGTAAAACCATAATTCCGGACCCGGATCCCGGAACAGTGGCGTATACAGGACTCATGGTTGGGGGGCACTTTTGATGGTTATTTGTAAGAACGGTGGGATGGAGGAGGGGGCTGTCTGTCGGTCCGTGTACACGTGCAGAGCAAATTCGGCTAAGAGGATTTTTATGAAACTTCATATTTAAGCTTTCGATATCAATTACACAAGTTGATCAACTTTTGGTAAAAATCGGTTAACTAGAAATGGGAGTTTACTCGTGTCGGTTTTAAGATTTTTGAGAATATTTTACAACAGAAAAATATTTCGAAAAAATTTATTGAACACAAGTTGCTAAAGCAAAACCAACAACTTTTTTCTGAGACATTTTTTGATAAAGGAGCATAAACTAAACAAGTACTTTGTGATGGTGGTCGCTCCTGTGGTGGCCAGAGCTGATTTCTTTTTTATTAAATACATATTTGTTTATATTTATATCGGGATGTGTTTTTTGAACTCTCAGTAATTTTCCTATATGTGGGTCTAAAAGTTGTATAAGCTTGCCAAATTTCAACTTTCTATTTTAAACCGTTTGGCTACAATTTCTACCGTACAGAAATACAGACAGATAGACAGACAGACAGGCAGATAGAAAGACAGACAGATAGACACATGAGTAACGTTATAAGGGTTTTTTTGGTGGTCATACCTACAAAACCCTAAAAAAAGAAATTTATTTATGAAAAGATGCGAAGCCTGTGTGGCAAGTGGAATATCGGTTGTAAAAGAAACTATAATAAAACACATTAATTTGCCACCACACACTGTTTTGTTTAAAAATAGCTTATTCGTTTGAAACAGTTGGGGCCCAGGTGCGGTTTTTTTAAAAATTTAATAGCCTTTGCTGCTGTGGCAAATAGCCAGGACAATTGTTATTTGTGAAAAATTCCATGCCTGAACTGGATTCGAACCCGAGACCTTAGCAACGCAGACAGGGCCGGCCCGAGAAAAAGCGGGGCCCAGTGCAAGACGCTCGTGCGGGGCCTTCTTCTTCTAAAAAAAAACACATTCAAAATATTTGTATTTTGCAATTGCACTTATTATTTATACATATTAGTTACACTAATAATTTATGAATAATTATAATTAATATTTAACAAAATAATATAAATAGCTAAAAAGATCTATAAATACCTATTTCATAACGACCACTGCCCACAGAAAACCTCTTGTTATAAAATCTCATTCTGAAAACAGTACTGAAATCATGACGCGACCCAGATGCCCATTGAATGTTTTAGACCGAATGCAAAAGTGCCTTATTGAGATGCGGATATAATTTCAAATTGTTCAAAAAAAGGTCTGTACAATCAATGTCGTCTTTTAAACACAAATTTAAATCTTTGCAACATTTAAGCAGATAGTCTTGTCATCTTTTGTATATTGTCTGAATTGTACAAAAAACCAAATAAATTTTCGTGGTGGTGATAAATTTCAAATCTTTTTTTAAATGATAAAATTGCATTGTCGATTATAATTAAGAAGTATTTAATTCTGAAATGTTCTTCTGCGGATGAAATTGGTTCATCAGTTCCTATGTAGGAAAACTGTTTTGTCTTCCGTCCAGTACGATGTATTTTAAATTTTAGATCTATTTCTAATTCTGCATTTCTGCAATTCTGCGTTAATTGCAGAAGATTTAAATCCAGAATCGCGGAAATCCTTAAAAAAATTAATAAACCTTTTAGATGGGAATTTGCTGTTTGAAATAACTTGCTTAGTATTTTTTATTTTTTTTTATTTTTGGACTTAGCTACTGAGGCCATTATCCAGATGCATTTTATTTATTGAAAAATTCCATGCCATAACCGGGATTCGAACCCGAGCCCTCATGGCCTAGAAGTCAGTGCACTTACCACTACGCCGTGGTGACCGGCAACTTGCTTAGTACATTTACTTCATTTAATAAATCATACCAGATGACTAAACTCACTTAAAAAGACAAATGAAGTAAGTATATTTTCAAGTGAATGAATTTCCGATATCGTCTTCTTGTTACTCGTATGTTCCTGTAGCTGTTGCAAGGCAAGAGAAAACTGTGATACTTGGTATCTTACTTTGTATAGCGTATAGTTATACTATAAATTAAAAAAAAAAACTCGGGTCTCGCGGGGCCATCCAAAGCACGGGGCCTTGTGCGGTACCGTTCGCACCGCCCTCTGGTCGGCCCTGAACGCAGATCACATGTGTTACCACTACGCTACGCCGGTTGACAAAGTGCTGTTTGTATCAAACTTTTATCACTTTTCTAGCACATTCTGTGTTAACTGAAGTTAATAATACATATTTGATAAGCAGAGTGTGAAATATATCTCGTCAAGTGCGTAAAACTATGGACTATAGTAATTTTGTAAAAAGTCTATATCACACTAACTAAATTCCAAGTTTGAGTTAAGCACCGCATAACACGTGAACAAAAGTACTTTGTACTAAGTTTTATTGTTTGGCTCCAGTCATGCGATGTTGTTCTATATAACATTATCAAGTATTTCAGTAATGTCGGATGGTGCACAAGTGGGTATCTCCAACGGCTTCAACCGTTTCAGTCGTCTCTCCACGCTCCACACTCCGTCTCCGTCTCCGTACCAACATCCAACAGTACCTATAGACTGCAAGTAAAACAATACCAGTACCGCTGAATGGCACGCCTATATTTCGATAATTTCTCTATCACGATCTGTCAATAATCTATAGTATGCTTATCTAAAACGCTTTCCCCTTTCTGCCCACGATAATTGCTAAACCCAAGTGTATTGTCCCATAAATTAAGATATTACATTGTTATTAATAGATATTGAGATGTTAACAAATATTTTTTAATTTGTAGTTTTGTTTAAGGTTGAGGTTCATGGACTTTTTGAACATTTTTGATTATTGGTTGGCCAGTTTTTCTGATAAAATAATAGTATATTATCTCACCAGTATACAAGGTGTCTCAAAAGAAATTTTATATTTAGTGGATCGATTAAAAAAAAAAAGTAAGCCGTATATAGAAAAAATGTTTATTAATTATTAAAATACACTTTTTGGGGATTTATTTCTTAAAAATAATATCGTCTAAATGTAGACCCTCGCGTTCTCGGCACTCATTTAATCGAACAGTAAAATTACTTATGACGTCTCGGCAGGTGGACTCAGGGATGGCTGCCATTTCGTGACGGATATTTTCTTTCAAATGCGCCAGTGAAGTCGGTTTATTGGCGTAAACTTTAGATTTAAGATAATCCCATAGGAAAAAGTCCATAGGGGTTAAATCTGGACTGCGTGGAGGCCAATCTATGTCACCTCTCCGGGAGATCAATTTGCCTGAGAAAATTTCACGAACACGTGGCAGAGACATATTGGACGTGTGTGAAGTTGCTCCGTCCTGTTGGAACCATGTTCTTTGGTTATAGCCAGGAAAGTTTTGCAGTTCAGGTACCAAGAAGTTGTCTAACATCTCCACATAACGCTCTGAATTCACTGTAACTGCACGCCCCCTTTCGTCTTCAAAAAAGTAAGGGCCGATAATTCCTCGCGCCAACATCGCAGCCCATACGGTCACTTTAGGCGAATGTAGGGGTTTCTGATGTTTGCGTTTCGGATTCGTTGCACTCCAGTAGCGGCAGTTCTGCTTATTTACGTGGCCATTAAGATGAAAATGAGCTTCATCCGAAAACAAAATGTTGGTAAACGTTGAAAATCGCTCAATCACCTGATTTACGAAATTAAGCCTCTGACTGGCATCTTGGGGCTTTAATTCTTGCACCAATTGAATTTTGTAGGGGGTGCAGCTTTAGGTTTTAGTGCATAATGCGATGTAATGATGATCTATGCACATTTAAAGCACTTGCGCGCTTCCGAATTGAAAGGTTCGGGTCGTCACGAACAGACTGATTAACATTCTCCACGTTTTCTACCGTTCTTGATGACCTAGGTCGCCCGGATTTTGATTTATCCAGCGTTGTACCAGTCTCTTCAAACTTTTTAACCCAATGTCGAATGAGAGGAATGTTTGGCGCATCATTTAAGTGGCGAAAACCTCGAATACTGCAGAATTTTCTACGCGCTACAGTCGCCGAATCACCGTTTTTGTAAAACTCTCGCACGCATAACGCGCGGTCTGTTCCCGAGAAACGCTCCATAGCGATTGAATTCCCAAGAGCCAGGCTACCGATTGACATAACCCCCGCGCCCCTCGGATACGTTGCGTTCACGCAGTAAGCTAAATAAATATAAAATTTCTTTTGAGAAACCTTGTACTTTATATCATTGATGACTAAAAGTATTTGTTATTTCAAATACTTTGATCATTATTTGGTATTTGATATTTGAAATACTTTTTCTGAATATTTGATCACAGCTCTGTTTGAAACTAAAATTACGAGAAAGTGCTTCAAGCGCATGATTAAATGCAGTATCTCCATTGATGTGCGTTAATAGCCATAGATGCTTTGATTGAAAACTTTGTAGTAACAATCTTCATTAGTGCCTATGCGACATTAATTACTTCCAATTCGAATATTGTATGTTAAATGCATGTTTTGCTCCAATATTATAGTTGACGTCTACTCCGTTTGCCAGGCAGGTACTTCTTAATTGTTTACCAGAGAAACAGAATTAATTAGTACGTGTTTCAAATTGATATTAAATTATTCTCAAGGCCATAAACAAAACCGGAACCGGAACCAAAGCTCTAAATTGAAACGTGAGCAAATTGAAAACATCAAGATGTTATGAGAGCCTACTTAAATTGAATTTTTAATTTACTTGTTATTTATAATCTCCCAGAATTTTTCTTTAAAAAATATTATTTTTTAAGATAAAAAAAAAATGTAGATAGACACAAAGAAATTTAATTTTTATCACGTTTCAAAATAAAGTTAAAAACAGACTTGAACGACCGACGTTGAGTAGTGGTAACACAAGTGCCTTAAGTTGCTAAGGTCTTGAGTGCGAATCCTGTTCAGGCATTTTCAACATAAAAAATTAGAATTGTCCTGGCTAATTGCCTTAGCAGCAAATGCCATCAGCTTATTAGATTACTGTATTAGCCCGAATATAACGCGATATTTTTTGACCAATTATTTTCTAATAGAAAATTGTTCAACGTCCAAATAACACAGGTCAACAAAAAAAATATGTATTATTTATATTTATTATATACAGGGTGTTTGTTTGAAACGGGGCACTCCGAAAAACTCCTTTATTTGTAAACATTCAAAAAATATTCAGAACAAAAGTTAAACGAGACAAAATGGCCCATCTAAAGGTTACTATAAGAATTCTGAGGCACTTCCAGTTTCACCGGAAATGATGTCAACTTTTGATCTAGCATAGGGAATCGATAATTTTATATTTTTTTCCTAAAAGTACATTAAATTAGGTTCACAATGACACCAAAAAATCATATTTTTATGTTAACCATTTCAAAATGGCGACCATTTATTTACAAAATAATAATCAACATAAGTTTTACAAAGTTGAACGTAGCAAGCTTTGAAAACAATAAAAAAAGAAACAAAATTTCTCTTGCCGGTCACCATGGCGTAGTGGTTAGTGTAGCGATGCACTGGCTTCTAGATCATGAGGGCTCGGGTTCGAATCCCGGTTATGGCATGGATTTTTCAATAATAAAATTCATCTACTGGACAATGGCCTTAGTAGCTAAGTCCAAAAATTGAAGAAAAAAAAAATTTTAAAAAAAATATCACTAAAATAAACTATTTGACTATTTAGAAAAAAAAAACTATTACTTTTTACAATTATTTTACAAAAAAAAAAAAAAAATACAAATGTTCGATCAAACCACCATTATTGTCCACACATTTTCTCATTCTTAATAAAAACTCTTCCATCGCCCTTTCAAAGCTTGCTACGTTCAACTTTGTAAAACTTATGTTGATTATTATTTTGTAAATAAATGGTCGCCATTTTGAAATGGTTAACATAAAAATAACTTTTTGGTGTCATTGTAAAGCTAATTTAACTTTTAGGAAAAAAATATAAAATTATCGATTCCCTATGCTAGATCAAAAGTTGACATCATTTCCGGTGAAACCGGAAGTGCCTCAGAATTCTTATAGTAACTTTTAGATGGGCCTTTTTGTCTAGTTTAACTTTTGATCTGAAGATTTTTTGTATCTTTACAAATAAAAGAGATTTTCGGCGTGCCCCGTTTCAAACAAACACCCTGTATATTAAAAATATGTAATATTTTGAGTCTTTATTTTAATTACTATTTTCTGTTTCTTTATATCGAAAAATAACTAAAACCTTCGATTATTTTTGAAAAACTTTGCTTTTGTACATTTTACAACGATCAATATACATTTATTTATTTTTATGACCATATAAGGAGAAGCGCGTTATATTAAGTAAGGGTGAGGACGAGCGGATGGAAAGCAAGTGGCATTTCACTTACGTGGTTCATAGTCGGTGTGCGCATGCGCACTGCAGCGATACAACGCATTTTGTGTGGCGGCAGATCCAAAAAATGGCGTCAAAAAGTTGTAAACATGAGTAAAGACTCATCCTGTTATATTTGCGAATTTATCAAAACAAGAGAATGGTTGGATTTCCGATGGGAAAGCATACCATCAGAAATCTAACCATCTTAAAATCCCACAGGCCAGGTATACTCATCATACTTTAAACTCTCAAGCACCATTTTCACACTTTCGTAATTTTCTTTGAGCATTACGGAATGAGCCAAAGGAAAATATGGAAATTTATTTCCATTGTGAAGAGGGACAGCTTTTAAACTTTTTGTAGAACTGTCTATGAAAAAATGCCAGTCAGAAGGATTGCATGAGATTCCGACCGCCTTGCATAGGCGGTTATACTAATATCCTTGCTACCTTTATTTTTGTCGGACCAAAAATAAATAAAATAATGGCCAGTGACGAATTTTCACAGATACTCAATACTCATGAAAGGAAAGTCTGAAAGCAGTGGTTCATGGTTTTCTCGGAAATAATAGAGCAGACAATTACAAAGAGCTTATTGCAACTATGCTTGATAACTTTAAACTCATGGGTTACAGAATGTCCCTTAAAGTGCATATGTTACATGCGTACTTGGACCAATTTAAAGATAACAAGGTAGCCTATTCGGAAGAACAAGGTGAACGTTTTTATCAAGATGTGATGGACTTTGAACGTCGTTATCAAGGGCAATACAATGAGAGTATGATGGGGGCTAATGCGAGAAAATCCATACAATCACAGAAGAAATACGAAAAATAATCATTTCTAAACTTTATGTTACATGCGTACTTGAACCAATTTAAAGATAACAAGGTAGCCTATTCGGAAGAACAAGGTGAACGTTTTCATCAAGATGTGATGGACTTTGAACGTCGTTATCAGGGGAAATACAATGAGAGTATGATGGGGGCTAATGCGAGAAAGTCCATATAATCACAGAAGAAATACGAAAAATAATCATTTCTAAACTTTTTTATATATTCTGTTACAGTAGTTGTTTGTTTCGAATGGTTTTCTTGTAAATAAAACTGATTCAAATTCATAACAAAAGTTTGTATTATTTTTACATACAATAAAGGTCTGAAAAAAGGGAAATTTTCTTAAAATCCGTAATTTCATTCTGATAGCTACAAAAGCAAACTTTTTCGGGTAAAACTATTTTTTCTTTAATTAATAATGTGGAAGAAATAAAAATCAGATATGCAGAACCCAGACTCAAAATTCCTGTTGACCGGTGTAATAGATGGAAAAAAAAAAGAATCACTCAGCTTTTTAGACAATACGTATATTTTAGAAACACAACGTTTCACTAAACCAATGCTAGCTTCCTCAGGTGCTATAAACAATAACAATAACAATAGTAATATTAAATCATAAAATGATATGTTATACTAATACCTAATCTAATGTTACGTTAAACTACCATCATTAAACATCATCCATCAACAATAGTAGGGCGAGTGTAATGACTGACAAGTACGCTTATTAAGAAATTGACAATGTTCAAAGATTGGAAAATAGGAATAGTTCCAACAGGTTAACCGGAATCGTTATGTGAAATTTAAATTACAATATAAAACCAAATCTATGGCATTGCCCAACCAAATAATTTCTTTATCTTAGTGCCGGAAAAGTAAGAACTGATTTTGAATATTTTTGATGTGCTGATTCCAAAAATATCTGACTCTTTTCCGTAGCAGCTCTAGTTATTGAGATACAGACTAATTGATTTTAGTTTTTTTTTTTTCTAAAAACGGTAAACTTCTTCCTTAGACAGCAAAGTGGATATACAATATATCCTTGTTTTTATGTCTTTGGGACAGCAGAGCTAAGGATCAGCTCTGGGTTAACAGAAATTGGATGATTTCCATTAAGAAATGTCATAATTCAAGAAAAACAAAACGTTGTCAACGAACCTTTGGTTGCGAGAGAGAAAATTATATTTCCACTCTTGCATATCAAGTTTGGGCTTATGTAACAATTTTTGGCTTTAAATTGAGATGGACTTTCTGTAGGCTACTTGACACGTAAATTTTCTGGGATTAACTCTGAAAAATTGAAAGCCAGAATATTTGATGGTCCTCAGATAAGGCAACCTTCTGAAGATCCACAATCTAATCCAACCGCATTAATGAACGAGATTGAATCTAATTCTTGGTGTTCATTTATTTAAGTAGTACAAAATTTTCTTGGAAATCATAAGGCAGAGAAATAATGGAAAATATGCTTTCCAACTTTAATATTCTCGGTTGTATTATGACCACTTACCAGAAAACCTAGGTGATTTTAGTGAAGAACCGGGGGAAAGATTCCATCAGGACATAAAACTATGGACGATAGATATCAAGGAAGATAAGATAGCCACATGACGGCCTACTACTGTTGGAGTCTTCAGAAAGACTGTTCTCGTAAACTTCATGCTAGAAAGTCGTACAAAAGAACATTTTTAAGTGATAAGTGATGTATATTTATCTACTTTGTGAAATAAATACCTTACTTTGTCTCTTTTATGTTTGTAACTGGCAGTTGGAGCAAATAGTAACAGTAATAACGTGAAAAATACACAAGTTAAGAAATAAGATATTTTATTGTAAAAGAGGCCAATATAGCGTATCTCAAAAACTAGATCTGATAGACTAAATCTGATGGCTATTTTGGATTCTGTGCCCAAATACCTTTTTTTTTTTTTTTCTTTTTTTATTCAGGGAAAATCTTTTATAGACACCAATCTGGTAGTGTCGGAATCTCCTTCATTTGGCCTACCGACTAAAAACCCTGCTTGCCTCTTTTTTCCCACCAAGGAACTATCTGAAGTGATTTTCGTCTTGGAGGGAACAGGCTAGTTCTTCCTATCCGCACATTCTCCTATTCTGCCTTTCTCGCTCGTCTGTCTCCTTCCTCTTCATGATGACAGCATATGCCGCACCTAGAGACAGTTAAAAACTCGCAGGCACCAAAATGTCTGTTGGGCTATGTAATACTACTAAGCAATCATCTACGACGAAAGAGTTTTGGTATTTGGCGTTATTTCTTAACGTCATTACTCCCGAGATTTTCATTTGTATCCAATTTTGGGTTACTTACCCCGATTTCTCAATCTCTGTTGGAGATTAAAACTGTCCTCTAGTGAAGTGCATAGGCCCATTTCATTACTACAGCTCTACATCTTATCTATAATCAAGCTTCCTTTCGGATTTCTTACTCCTTAGAGAAAACTAATTTTACTGTCAAAATATTTTAAAAACTTTTCTGGTTAGCCATTAAATTTGTTAACTACTGTGTTTATGATTTAGACAATAAGTTTATTAAGTTGGTTAAGCAATTATGACATTTTGATATGTCTTTATTATTACTTTTATCGCGGTTAATGTTATGAGCAAACTTCGCAGTTTATCATGTGGATTTTAGAAGTATTTTAGAGTGTGTGTAATTCTCCCATAAAAAATTACGATCTCCTTTGTTTTCTACCCCATTATTCAGAGACTTGTTTATTCTGACTTTTATTTTTGTTTGATAAATAAATAATGTTCATTAAAACATTTTTATGACGCAGATTTTTGGCTCTGTTATCTTGGATTAATGTTTGCAGTTATATATATGCAATTTTTAATTTGATTAAAGATATTGATGTACGCTCTTTTTAATAAGAGTCATCGCATAAGTTTGATTAAGAGGCAATATTGCCCAGGCCAAGACGATGATGATGAAGAATTTGATACTTTAGGATTTCGTCGGTGTAATCAAGATATCTTTAGGGTTAAAATAATATTAATATTATTGTAATGATTCAACTAATAATAATAATCATTTTTATTTAAATAGCTTGTAGCTAATAATAGCAATTTACAAAATATTATTTATATATAAACAAATTTACAAAAAATATATTTACATAGTTAATGAAAAAATATAATTATAGCCTGTATTAATTATTACTCTCTAAAAATATTCTTAAATTCTTCTTAAATATAGTGTGTGATCCTATTGATTTTAATTCCCCTGGTAAACTATTACATTCTAAAGCTCCTCTATGCATAATGTTTTTTTTGTGCTTACTTTCTTAGTGCTTAGTTTCGTGCTTAGTTTCTTCTAAAATGACCCAGTCTGTCTCGTATTATATGAATGTATTTCCTCAATCCTTTTTAAATTTGACCCCAAATACTGTGGCAATAAACCTTTGTCCAATTTATACATAAAAATCATACCATTATATTTAATAAATTGTTTAATATTTAACTATTTTAAAACATTTAACATTTTTGTTATACTAGTGAATCTGTTACATTTTAGGATGATACGCATCGCTCAAAATTACTGTGTTTATGATTCTCTAGCTGTCGTACCCGTACTATTTTCGGTTTTTATTTCTAAAGTTTTAGGGTGTGCCTACATAACTCCCTAAATATTTATACAAGTGAAAAAATTTACGGGAAATGTGAATTTTCACACATTTCAGGGTTTTGTAGGTATTTAGTCAGTGAATGATGATTATTAGAAGGTCAAACGATGAATGCCTGTCACTAAATAACACAATTACAAGTGTTGGTTTTAAATCCTGTAAATCAATAGGCACGACAAGAAGGTTGCAGTTAGATTTTTTCTACCGTGTATCATATATCTCAAATAATACCATAATATATATTTTAACGCATTTTTTTTTTGTATAATTGTAAAATATCATTCAAATCCAGACCTGGCAACACTGCAGGCAATCTTTTGTGACGCAAGAGCATAACGCCTACAGAGACATTGTTTATATTGGGACTATATGAAAAACTAACAGATTCTCTACTAGAAATGGAATCCCACCAACCGGCCAGTTATTTATTTATTTTCCTAGTCGATATTTGCAAAATAAATTTACGTACCTCTTCTCTACCCATAACAAAAGGTATCTATATATATATACAAATATATTTTATTAATTTTAGCTAAGATATTAAACGAAAATTTTAATACTTAGCAAAATTTAGTCAAAATGAAATTTATTTCAAAAATCAATTCCCCTTCCTTAATCTGCACTTAAAGAGCTTCCATTTAATATCCCCACAATAAAATTTAATTAAAAAAATATATTTTTTTCAATAACACAAAAACTGTAATATTTTCCAAAAACGAAATCGGTTAAAAAAATCCTCTCGTACGTTTCCGGTTCATAGCAATATACATTGCTTAGAAGTTTTTCAGATTTTTAATTTAACCCCTTAGGGTTAAAAGGTGCGGGACACTGATTTTTTAGTCCTTTTTTGGGGAAAATCGTATTAAAATAAAAAAAAAAAAAAAAAAAATAATAAAATAAAAAACTGCTTCCCGTTTCTTTATCTACGTCTTAAGAACGTTCTTTTGATACCACACAATAATTTTTTTAATAATAATAATAATAATAATAATAAAATTCTACGACATAAAAAAATGAATATTTTGCGAAGAACCAATTTGATCAAAATTTCGTGTTGAAATATTCCGGTTCCCATCAGTGTACATTACTGAGATTTTTTTCAGATTTTTAGTTAAATCCCTAAGGAGATAGGGTGGGGGACAAAAGTTTTTTGTCATTATATTGCCAAAAACACATAAAAAAAAAGATTTTTCTAAAATAAAAATTTGTTTGTGCATCCACGCATTAAGAGGTTTCATATGATACCCCACTCAAAATTTTTAAAAATATTTATTTTTCCATTAAATACATATTTGTTTATATTTATCCCGCGCTGTATTTTTTTGAACTCTATAGTTTTCCTATATGTGGGTCAAAAAGTTGTACATGTATGCCAAATTTCAACTTTCTATATTCTACAGTTTGGCTGCAATTTCTACCTAGACAGACACATAAGTGACGTTGTAAGGGTTTTATGGTGGTCATACCTAAAAAACCCTAAAAAATAGAAATTAATTCAAAAGAAAATAATCCTTCTATTAATATCAATTTGTTTAATATCATTTTGTTATCAACAAATATCAAATTGTTCAAATTGTACCATTAGTTTTAACATAAATAAATAAATAATTGTTTAATATTCTGTTTGTCCTTCAAAAGGAAGTTTTTGTCCTGGCCGCGTAAGTATTACTTACGCACTTAGCAACCATAGACCTCAAATGCGCGTTGCTGGAAATAACACTCATTTACGGAGTTGGTAGTATAAAAACAATATTTTCGACATATCATAAAATGTTCGCCATTTATAAAACGTAATTAAAATTCTTCAGGGAGAAATATTTCATTTCCCCGTAGAGGTACCATCTAACGTCGTCTTCTTGAACTTTTAAATTTGTAATTTTACACCTCCTTAAACTTATAAGACTTACAAATTTCGTATTCATGTATTACGTTCGTTGTATATAAATTATTAAAGTAGTATTTAATTAGCAATGTGCTGGATTATAAGCGAAATTCTTATTGTCGTGGGAGTAGACTGTATTTTTCTTTAAATTCTGTTTAGTCCTTGAAGTTAAATATCATTTGCGACTAAATACACCCCTGGGAATATATGAAATATGGAGAAAGGGTATTGCAAAGTTTACTAAAGATGGTTTATGGGTGTTATATATTTGCTTAAAATTTAAACTTGATTTAATATATTTTCAAACTAAGGAAATTTTAACTAAAAATTAGTATCAATTTTCTTAAGTATACGAGATGTGTAAATTAAGTATCCGGAATGATTTTTAATTTTTTTTTATTCGAATAGAATTGCAATTCAATATTGTCTCCCTCAAATAACTTCCTTGGGAAGCCACACAGCGCTGAAGACGGTTCTTCCAATCCTCATAGCAGTGCTGGAACTCGGATACTGGAATAGCTTTCAGCTGGTCGGAAAGGGACTTAAATGTTTTCGAGTGTCCCAAAATGATCTCCCTTGAGGTGATTTTTCAATCATGGGAAGAGGAAAAAGTCACAAGGACTCAAATCAGGCGAATAAGGAGGCTGAGGAGCCACAGGAATGTGTTTACTGGCTAAAAACTTGGTCTTGTGAAAGGTTTTTTGGAACCATTTTTGTGTAGATTTTTCTCATATCCAATTTATTGATCAAAATCTTATGAACGGTAGTGTGAGTCAAATTCAACTCTTCCCCGATCATTCTGACTGTCAACCGACGATCTGAACGCACAAGATCCCGGATTCTGACGACATTTTCATCGGTTTGAAAGATGAAGGCCTTCCGCTGCGTGATTCATCTTCAATCAACTCTCTCCCTTCTGAAAATACCTTAAAACATCAAAAAACCTGCGTCCTTGACAAAACACTGTCTCCGTAGGCCTGCTGAAGTTTTTCAAAAGTTTCGGTTGCACTGTGCCCAAGTCGAAGCAAAACCTGATAGCACACCGTTGCTCTAAATCAGTGGTCTTCTTTTCAGTCTCTTCAACTTTTTCGAGTCGTGGAACCCTTTACCGTCTAACAATATTCCGTGCAACTTAAGATTGAAAACAAAAAAAAAATTGGAAATACAGTATATTTTATTAAATTTTGCTTACCTCCGCAATCAGCAAAAAAAGGTCCTCCCACCTCCAATATCCAAGTGATGAGCAAAAAAAGGTCCTTTCCTCCAAAATCCAAGTAATGAGCAAAAAAAGTACTTCACCTCTGAAGTAAAAAGTATAAGCCGACGTCCTAAGTAATTTGTATTGACTTTAAGAGCTCGTGGAACCCTTGAGGACCTTGTGTGGAACCCTAGGGTTTGAACCCAGTTTGAATATCACTTCTCTAAAAGAAGGTCACTCATTTTTAGAACGCACTAGAGAAAGCTGTTTCACGAAAAAAATCGCTACGGACTACAAAATTACTCTACCGAGTTCAAACTCGTACTGAAGACGTATCACATGTTCACCTGCCGCCCCTCTAATTCCCGGGTCCCAAATATTGCCAGATCAAACGCTATGTTGCCAGTCTGGTTACTTAATTTACACACCTCGTATCCTGTATAATACAACCCGCCCAAGAAAAATCTGGTCCTGTGCCCCTTGGTAAAAATTCAAGGTGTGAACCGGACTAGCAGCGTTCATTAGGACCACAGTTAGTTAGTTAAAATTGTTGGCGTACAGCAACAATGGCTATTAGCGCCTACACAGCCCATCTAAAGGACTATACTAGGACCATATTTCAAAGGAATTTCTACATGCATATCTGAACAATTTAGAATATTTTACAATAGGTTATTGGTTTAAATTTTATTAATAAATTATCGGGGTCCTACAAACGTGTGTAATTAATTCCAAACAATCAATGATTTTATAGGTATTTATTGTAAAATATTGCATAATAATTGAAATATAATTTTGATATTTGATGGTATGTAATAAATTTCGATTAAATTCACAAAATTCATGTAGTAAAAATTATTTGCATTTCATATCTATTTCAAAGCCATTTTACGACAACGGGAATATTTCGCAATAAAAGTTTAATACGGAAGAATAAACAGTCCACAACAGGTCAATTTAACAATTATATTTCTTTGAGGGCCTTGAAAATTTGAATAAATCTCACTAATGTATTGATGGGAATCGGAATAGTTCAACAGGAATTTTTTATCAGAATAATTTCACGATATTTTGTGTCATTGAAAACAATATGTTTCAAAAATTTATTGTATCAAAAGCTCTAAAGACTAAGGAATTCTTTAGATTAAATAATGGAAAGTAGTTTTTTAAAATTTATTTATTCTAGTATGATTTTTTCCAAAAATGTACTAAAAATATTACTGTTCCGCACCCTTTAACCGAAAGGGGTTAAATAAAAAATCTGAAAAATACTAAATAATGTACATTGATCTGAACCAATACCGTACGAAAGGAATTTACGATTGCGTTGTTGGAATATATTGCAGTTTTATTTCAAATTTTTTAGTTACATTATGGCTTTTTATTTGCCAAAATATAACTAGAATTTTGAAAAAATAATTTAAACAAAATAAAAATACAAAAAAAAAACAAAAAATAATTCCATCTCCTCTCGCAGGGTTCGAACTGATTTAGTTGGGTGATATGCCAGCACCATAACCATTACACCACGATACATCTTCCAATCCAGCGTGTTACATAAGTATAACATGTGTACATTATTAGCAAAAAAATACATAGTTTTTTTCCAAAACATAATCTGATCAAAAATTCCTATTGTACTATTCCGGTTCACACCAATGTACATTACTTAGAATTTTTTCAGATTTTTAGTTTAAACCATCTGGGCTACAGGATGTGGGACAAAAAATTTTTTGCACAATTTTGGCAAAAATCTCTTCAAAATAATTTATTTTTCAAAAATAAAAATTTGATCGTTAATCCACGCACCAAGGACTTTCATATGATACCCTACTCAGAATTAAAAAAATATTTTTTTTTTTTTCGATGAGCACATATTTGTTTATATCTTTAGGGTGATATGTGTTTGAGATGTTTTAGTATTTTTCCTATGTGCTAAATTTCAACTCTCTAGGTTTAGCCGTTTGGCTACAATTTTTACAGACAGACAGACAGACAGACAGACAGACAGACGACAAAATGACGGTATAAGGGTTTTTTGGTCATACCTACAAAATCCTAAAAATCAAAGTTTTCCTTAATATCCTGTACTTAAAATCCATCAAATCGTCCTTAAAATTTCAGTACTACCATTCGATTCTTTAGGTAGACTTTGGTATTGCCTTTTCTCAAAAAAATGGTGAACATGTAGTCTGAATCACCCTGTATATTCAATCTTTAATCAGTGATTACAAAAATGTTGATATGACGAGCTAATCCATAAGTTTCCTATTTTCAATTCTCCGGTTTTTGCTGCTATAATTGGGTCGTGAAAGTGGCCAGAGATGATAAATGAGGGTAAGAAACTGATGAGACAGTTACAAACAAGAACAAGGCTCAAACAAAATTGATGTGGATAGTTCGATTTTTGCGAGAAATATACCAAAAAATATTGATATAATATAAAGATTCTATTAACTTTTACCCACTCAAAATTTAGGGGGGGGGAGTCTGGGTTAGGGCACTTTCCTCTATTGCATTTATGTAGTTTTGATCCTGATAATTTTCTAAAAAAATTTAACAGGTTTATGTTAAACAACCCTCAAAAAAGTGACAATACGTGCAGAAAAATCGTGTTTAAACCATTAATTCATTGATCAACGTATTTAATCGTAATTAAGTGTCATTGATTGGATCATACAGTGTTGCTCTTGGCGTTAATCCAAACAGATTTACCTTCAGGACCTCATAATTTATAATAATGTTTTAATACAATTAGAATTATTACTGTAACATTATCTTGGTGTATTGCCAAGTAACAATCTTTGTGAATTAGACCAGCTTGTGAATTAGTGACAGTTTTTTTTGTGACAGTGTATATATTACAGTGTACTTTTCGTGATTTTGGATATGTGTGTTTTCTGCTAACTTGGAAAAAGTCAACATGTTTCTTCCAATGCAGACTTTCTTCTTAGGTAAGTTTATTTATTTATTTAAATATAATACAGATTATTATCATGACATCTACTTGCATTGTGTTAATAATACTTTCATAATCTAGGGATCTCCAAAACTACTTTTTCTTTAACTCTTTGAGGCACGGATTTTAAAAAATAAAAAACCCATGTTGCACAGAAATTTTATTTTTATAAATTTTAAGTAAGTTGGTTTATTTTAACTAATAAGGAAGTAAAATTAAAAAAGAAACACAAAACTAAATAAAAAGCCATTCAAGTTTTTAATTATAAGGTGGAAAATCATGAAAAAAGTATTTTTCGCTCCACGCAAAAATATTATTATGGCTTCAATTCTGCTAATTTTCCAAAATATGCGATTATTTTTAACATTTTTTTTACGTAAGATTTTGGAAGTTAAAATGGAGAGTGGGAACAAGATCTAACCCATCTTTGCTGTTTTTTGCCCTCATAAATTTTTTTCTGGATTTTTTTTCCTGTCTTTCAATTTCCTGTGGATTTTTCGAGGCTCAATCCCAGCACTAAACCTGATGGTAGGTAGTTAGTTATTTTATTTCTACCCTTAGATTAAAATCTACATATTATTTACATGCAGTTTTATTTTAATTTATTTTGTAATACGTATTCAAATTACACTGGTCAACACAATTTTTGCTGACTTACATCTAAGACTTGTTTCTTACTAATTTGGTGTTGCTGAACTCAAATATCACATCAGTTTTTGCGTATCATATCAGATTTTTGCTCTACAACAAATACATATTTTCGGACAAATAATGCTTCTATCGTTTAATTTTAGACGTCGATACTGTAATTGGTACAAATTTGGTGAACAATAAGGACTAAATAATTAGAAAATATTCTTGAAATTTTATTTATAGTGAAAGAAAGAAAATGAGAACAGTTTTAATTACATTTTAATGCATTAGAGTGTTAAAATAAAAATTAAAAATAATTTAAGGATTAAATGGTCGTTTGTAAGATCTTCTGGAGTGCACCATTCCCGATAAGTATCTTTTAATACTTCAACAGTAGTCAGCCATCATGTGAGTATCCCACCTTTGATAACGTCTCCCCACCTCTTTTAAATCCTGATGGAAACGTTCACCCTGTTCATCACTAACATCTCCAAGATTGACAGGAAATTTGTCAAGATGACTGTTTAAAAAATGAAGTTTCACGCTCATGTTGCACCCCAGATGATAATAATTTTCAATAAAATTTTCAATAACCTCTACATAGTTTTCGGCTTTTTTATAAGAATATTTTTGATGAGCGCCACGAAAGACTGCCATACATTCTTCTCCATATCATCCATATGTACAGTAAAATGTGGATCATTCACTAATTTTCTAATTTGTGGTCCGTCAAAAATGCCAGCTTTTAGCTTCTCATTACTGAGACTTTGAAATGTTTCAGATATATATTTGAAACAGTCACCATCTTTGTTCAACGCTTTTACAAACTGCTTCATTAGACCCAGTTTAATATGAAGTGGGGGGAAAATGAGTTTTGTTCGCTCCACCAAAGGTTCGTGTATTATTTTTGGGTCTCCAACACCGGCCAATTTTTATCCAATGCTTATTTCTCGCTCTGCTGTCCCACAAACACAAAAAACATGGATATTTTATGAATCCACCTTGTTGGCCAAGTAAAAAGTTTAACATTTAAAGATCTACACAGATGATCCACTTATCCTGCATGTAAGGCGTTCCTACGAAATATATTGGACAACAAGAACGAAGTTGAAATTAAAGTAGACGTATATCAGAACATGAAAAGGAGAAAAAAGTCAAAATACGATAGACCAAAAATTTGACGTGATAGGCAGAAACTGTTAACATTTTTGAAATCACCCCAAAATAAGTTAAAAACAAGTATCAGATCTAAGTCAGGAAAAAAATGTTTAAATTTGTTGACCAGTGTTATATTTTGACATGTTCAGCCAGAGTTTGGCTTCTTCAAGATTTTTTGTGTTGTATATATTATACATGTGAAGTTTTAACAAGAATTTATTAATATTATTAAACTAAAATGTAAAATTATCCTAACCTGACATATCTTAACCCAGTAATGCCGGAGTATTTTTTCTACGAAATTTTGTATAAAATGAATTATATTGTGTGTTTAGGATATCATTTAATTGAAATTGTATTATTTTGGTTACGTTCGTAGCATGATCCACTCTCGGACTGTTCACAGAAAATTTGAAATACGTTCACGACACGTAAATTTCAAGCGAGCATTACGTTACGCAATACATTACAGAATCGGATCGCTAATCTGGACCCAGTTTTAGATGTTCTGAGCCATGCGTGTGCTATACTATCGTGCACGTAAGTGCTATCAATGTTTTAAATGTACTAAATCTTGAAATGTGTGAAAATTCTCTTCACAACAATTTTTGAAAATTATTTCACTGGTAGAAGTTACCTAGAATCGAAATATTCCAACAAAATAAGTTAGAGGAAAATATTGTTCAACCCTGCTTGTAGTTAAACAAATTAATTCTATCTATGAAGATATGCAAATAGATGTTAATTACAGTGCAAAAGTAACACCTTTCATGATAATAATCTTCATTAACTTTTTCTTCTACATTCATTTTCGGATGCAAATTGTTAAATTTACTTTTAATTCTTAGAAGAATGCAAATAAATTTTACTTCTCCTGTAAATTAAATACGTAACTAAAACTTACTAATTAGAAAATTGTATTAAAGCTTAATTCTGTATACTTATTTATGTGAATTTATATATTAAATAATGAACTTACAACTAACAAATACTTTAGAAACTCAACAAGAGATCTTTAATATGATTTTTATGTTAATATACGAGGTCTGTTCAAAAAGTATCGCGAATTTTGAATTTCCGCGGGTTACGTATATTCGATTTTCGATTTTTTTGTGGCGTTATGTTGGTACTCATGTCTCTCACTTATGCCGCCAAGTTCGTCCATTTTGAATGTTCAGTTAATTTTTGACAGTTGCTTTGCTTGCACGTGTTTTGGCTCGTCTTCGATTTTCGACGCCCGAGCACGTCAACAACAGACGAAAACATTGATGAAGTGAAGAAAATAGTATTGGCCAATCGTAGAATCACCGTTAGAGAAGTTGCTGAGGACCTAAATATATCGATTGACTCGTGTCATTCGATTTTTACCAATGATTTGATAACGCCCCTGCCCACACATCGTTGCTTGTGCGCGAATTTTTGGCCAAAAACAATGCACTAATAATGCCGCAGCCACCGTATTCCCCAGATCTGGCCCCCTGTGACTTTTTCTTGTTTCCGAAACTGAAGAGACCCATGAAAGGACGATGCTACGCTACGAGTGAGGAGATAAAGACGGCATCGAAGGAGGAGCTGAACAAGATCACAAAAAATGATTTTTTCAAGTGCTTCTAGGATTGGAAAAAACGTTGGCATAAGTGTATAATATCTGGTGGGGATTACTTTGAAGGGGACAAAATAGATATTCATGAATAAATAAATAATTTTTGAAAAAACACAAAATTCGCGATACTTTTTGAACAGACCTCGTATTTCCAAATGAAATAATCTATGTTTAAATTATTATTATTAAGGTGTATTTAGTTAGGGATATGTTGGTAAATTTAGTATAACCGGAGTCGTAGAGATGGCTCTACCTGTTATAAAGCTCTGCTTTAAGCGCTTTGATATCCGTTTTTCATATTTGCGAATTATATTGATATTGCTGAATTCAAATTTATTGCACATAAAAAATATGTTTTTCATTCATTCAGGCTGCAAGCCTGATTTTATCTGGTCTTTTACTATGTTTCTGTAGATGACACTATTCGTTTCCCTGGTATGTCTGAATTGTTCTTTCGTAGTGGTTAATTTTTTACAAAAACTAAGAAAGAAATTTTTTTTTTGGAACTAACTGTTTTATTGATTTTCAAAATATTCTTCTTTAAGATTTATACACTTTTGTATGCGTTCAAACAAATTCTCGAAAAATTTTTCCACTTGATATTGGTATCTCAAAAACATGGTTTTCGAAGTCTTCAACAGCTTCTTAAGGTGATGAAAATCGCTGTCCACGCATTTTTTGTTTGAACAAAAAAAAATACGTTAGGAGATAAATCAGGTGAATACGGGCAATGAGACATTAATTCGATATTTTTCTCCTTTATTACTCTAATTTCACAATCATTCACCCCTCATCCAGATGTAGGAGCACGCCCTCTGGCATCGGCGATTAGCCTCGTTGCAGAAATAGGCCGATGTAATATAAATAAATTAATCTTCTTCAAATAATCAATTGTTTGACGTGCTGTGTGGGAGCTTGCATTGTCATGATGAGAATGATGCGACGTTTTTGGTTGTTTTTCCTGATTTTGTCGATGACTTCTGACAAATTCTTGTATACCATTCAGCATTAAATGTTCTCCGAACCTCTAAAAGAATTCTTGGTGAACGAACAACTTTTGTGGGTTTCGTTTCATCTTGGAAGACCCAAACAGTGGATTGTTGCTTAGTTTCTGGTTCATGTGAATAAATCCAAGTTTCATCACCGGTAACGATGTTGTGTACAGATTTTGCATTGCCTAGGTTGAATGTTTTTAGCATTCCCTTACACCAATCAACACGAGCCTTTTTTGAGCTTCGGTCAAATTATGCGGAATCCATCGGGAACAGATCTTTTTCACAGCTAAATGTTCATGCAAAATCGAATGTATTGCAGTCTGCGATATGCCAAAGGATCTATCTCACGGTAAGTCACATGCCGATCTTCTTCAATCATTTTGTGCAGAGCATCCATATTTTTTTGAATCACAACCGATTTTGGTCGACCTTCACGAGATTCATCACTGACGGACGCACGACCACGACGAAATTCTGCAAACCAATTGTAAACAGTCTTTTCTGATGGTGCTTCATTACCAAAAGTTAAACGAAGCGAATCTATGAATTGTTGATGAGTTAGGCCTTTACTAAAATCGTAAAAAATCATCCAACAAAAACCTTCACGAGTAATATCCATTCACAAACTTTTTTTAAAACGCTCACAGTCAACAATCTACTCGGTCAACTTATAAGGTGCCACTGATTTCACAATAAAAAATGTAAAATTTTACGAATATAGTAATGACACATTTTCAATATTGCCATCTAGTGGTCGTTTGTAAAAACATAAAAGGTAACCCTCCACTGTATATCAGTGTTTCTCAACAGGTGGTCCGTGGACCACCTGTGGTCCCCAGGAATTTAGTGGTCCGCGAAAGTCTTTATATGTGTTTTTTGCTGTATTTTTAAAAAAAATTATGCACATTTTTTATGGTAATAGTTTATATTTTGTTTATTTTCTGTAAACTTTCTGTGATTTTCTACAAATTAAACAAATGTATTTAGTAGCAAATTAAATATATATGTTTTCTTGCAAAAAATGAACCAACAATTATTATTAGTGGTCCGCGTTAGAAAATTATGTATTATACTGGTCCGCGGTGTGTTTTTGGTTGAGAAACACTGCTCTATATAACGTTTTGCTTCGCCTTAAGTTAAAATATGTATTGAATTAGATTGTTACGTCCGTAAAATATAATGAGAACATTTTTTTTTTGCTCTTCACTTGGATTTGGGAGATGAGTACCTTTTTTTTTGCTCCGTCCCGCATTGCCTTCTTAAGAAAATGGTCACCCTAAAGTAAAGGGATTCGGACTGGTCAGACTAAGTTCATGACCTCTCACATTATGTGGACGTTGAATTTTATTTATCTGAGTATTTTATTTTATTTTGTGACTTTTTTACCTAGCTCTGATGAAGAATCGAAACATTAGCGAAGTTAAAATATTGTTTTAATTTTTATTTCTGACCAGTCCGAATCCCATTACTTCCTCATCATATAAAATATGTACTAAGTATAAAAAATAAATAAAATTAGTTATTTGTTTAAAGTTGAGTTGTTCAATGAAATACAGCGATAAAACTTATTCCGTTACCACAGGTGGAAAACAAAAGAATAACCAGTAACAATGAAAAGTGGAAACATTTGGCACAATACACGGCGTTACCATATACATGTCTCTGGTTTTCTGCTGTTTAACGCCAAACTTTGTGGTACCTTAGTGTTGTCAAGTTCACTCGAACATTTGGCCAACTTTTAAATTAAATTTTATTGAAAAGAATCTTCTCAGTTTGGCAAAGATGTGAGTCTCTAGGATTAGTTAGAGGTAACTTTTTATAAAAGAAAAACTCTGTTACCGAAAACTATCTTCTACCTATTAAGTACTCGACTAGAGGGTTTTCCTTCCGTTTTTAACTTGCAACTTTTCTTTTCAACTTTAATTCTATTGTTACAATTGAAATATTCGCCGAGAGGATGATATTAAACTACATTCAATACAGAAATACTATTCTACTTTTCAAGAAAATTACTGACGACTAGTTTATTTTTAAATATAAAATTAAAAACTGTGGTGGATCCAGTTACGCACATAAGGGGGGTCCAAGGGGTCTGGACCCTCCACACCGTACCTTGAGAAGTGAGGACCTTTTTTTTTTGCTCTTCACTTAATCACTTAAAATTTAGAAGGGAGGACCTTTTTTTTTGCTCTTCACTTGAAATTTAAAAGTGAAAACCTTTTTTTTGCTCTTGACTTATAATTCAGAAAGGAGGATCATTTTTTTTTGCTCTTCATTTAAAATTTAGAAGTAAGGATGTTTTTTTTAGGTCTTCACTTGAAATTGAAATTGTGCCCTGTGTTTATAAGTTTTAAATGAATAATTTTTTTTTAAAATTATGTATAATTGGACCCCCAAGCAAAAAATCTGTGTGCGCCACTGGGTGGATCGATACTAGTTTATAATAAAATAGTTAAGATCTTTTACTTTACTTTTTTTTAAATAATTCAATATGTTGTCTGTATTTTATCAGGTCGTCAAGGATGAAATTTGTAGTTAATAATGTTGTCAACTTTAACAGTTTATTATTTGACATTGGCTTAATATTTAACAAATGAAAAAAATCAGTGTGGCCACCACAGGACCGACCGCTATCATAAAGTACTTATATAAATTACATTCTAGCAGCAGAGTAAAAATAACTTGACCTAATATTTTCTAACAGAGATATTATTTATCATGACCATGGAAACGTTACATATAAATATGAAAAAATCAGCTGTGGCCACCACAGGACCGACCGCCATCATAAAGTACTTCATAAAGTAATAAAGTCTGTTCCAAACGGATAGGCGGAACTAGATTTTGCAATCTAGTTACTTTCAACGTTTAAATCGTGCTTTTCGGCCATTTTGTTTAAGCTTTGTAAATCATACTTACAATAAATATTTTTTGGTTAAGGTTAATATCATTTTATAATGTCATTTTCTTTATATTTTGATTTTTTATGTCATTCTTAATACAAATTTCCCATTTATTTATTTTTTTGTCATTAAAATATACAAAAAATAATTTAATTTTGACATATGTCATCCGTTTCCATGGTTTCACTGTTGTAATTTTAAATTTTGAAATTCCAACGTGAAAAATTAAATAACCCAAGCAAGATTCCCTTCTCGTGACAACCTAAAAGAACGAAATTCCCATTTAGTTCCGCCTAACCATTTGGAAAAGACTGTACATTCTAGCAGCAGAGTAGAAATAACTTCGCCTAATATTTTCTAACAGAGATATTATTTATCATGACCATGGAAACGTTACATATAAGTATGAAAAAATTGAGACTTTTTACAAAAATTATTCGAAATTTTTCGTTTTATCAAAAAAACGTCTCAAATAAAAGTTATTAATTATTACTTTTATAGCAACTTTTGTTCAATAAATTTTTTCGAAATATTTTTCTGTTGTGAAATATTCATAAAAATCTTAAAATCGACACGAGTAAACTCTCATTTTTAGTCAACCGATTTTTACCAAATGTTGATCAACTCGTGCCATTGATGGCAGAAGCTTAAATATGAAGTTTCATAAAAATCCTTTCAGCCGAATTTGCTCTGCACGTGTACACAGACGGACAGACGGACAGACAGACGGACAGACAGACAGACGGACAGACAGACAGACGGACAGACAGACAGACGGACAGACAGACCGACAGACATCATGCTAAAAATAGTCAAAACGTTATGTACCGACCTCAATTCGTGGAGATCCATCGAAATCTCGAAACGTAAAAATTGGTATGATCACAATACCTCCCTTATATATGTTGGCGGTCAGTAAATAAAAATAAATAAATGTTAAAATAAAATAAAAAAAAATAAATAAAAAAAATGTCCCTTTGTTTTGAGGTCTTCTTAATGGTCGACGAGTATTCAGACTTCCCTTCCATATCTTCCTAACTATCTTCACGTGGATTTTATTTTACGTTTTTATTTTCATCAGATGCTCATCACTGGTTCAATGTTTTGGACATTATTTTGTGGCCTTTCGATGATCTGGAAATTTTTGAGTGTTTCATACGAAATATCTTTATTTATTTTTTAATAAAAAGTATGTTATTTACATATATTATTTAACATTTTAATTTAATTTAAGGTAAAAATAAAACTGTATGTAATCAAAAACTTTGTTGCATTTTGTTGTTCGTAGGTTGTTATAAAAAGAGGAATATTGTAGCATGTTAGAACGTTAGAGAAGTGTGGTATGAAAATTGTAGAGCTAGCGGACTTTTCAGCCAATTACCTTAACACTATAATGATACAGCGTTGAATTCAGCGCCCTCTCCGGGTTTAACACATTTGATCTCGGCGATGGAACAGACCGAGCGGTGTGGAGAGCCACGACTTGTCTCTACAATAATGTTTCAAAGCTTCTAGTTTAACCTATAAACATCATCTATTACACAGAAACACGTCTTCATTAGCTTTGACAATTATTATTAATGAAACCATTCATTAGATGGCTTTAATATTGAGTCAATTGACGGGGGAAGGACTCCCCCCCCCCCCTAAGAAGTGCTATTTGATTTGGGAGTTTATGCTAAGATGCATATTAAGGCTTACGACCTTTGTCACATTATTAGTACACCATATTAACTAAAATTTCCTATTCTGAAGTACGTAGTAGTAAGTCATTTGGGATGCTTTTTACGTCATGCCAAATCTCTATCTTATACTTGTAATACACGATGCGATTTCTCGTTTTGAATCTCGTACGATGTATAGTACACAAATTATTGTATCGTGTATTACAGGATTTTCGTACGAGATCTTGTATGATATTGAAAACCAACCAATATTTATTGTCTCGACCTAAAATATTGGACAGAATGAACCAATAATGGCGCAGTATAAGATGCGCATATTCATGTGACCGTAGCGAACAACTTTTAATCTGTCAAACATATTTCAAGGTTATTTAGTATCAACTTTAGCAATATTTTTTATTATTTTGTTTAAAATAAATTGGATTTAGCTGTTCACATTTTTAGGACATCTATATATACGTTTGGATTTATCCAACATCTTATTATCCAACATACTTAACTAGTGACTTATCTAAGATGACTGTTAAACATTCCAATCCGGGAAAAAAGTACCAGGGGAATTATTTTAATTTTTTTTTTTTGGATTATGTTAGTAGATTTTTTTTTAAAACATTTCTTGTCCATAATCTACTCTTGATTACAATTTCTATACTTCTCATTTATCTATTCAAGTTGGGTGTTATGCATAAAACAAATTCAACAAAATCATTATTAATATATGTTTTTATTTTCTTTAAACTATTTTATAACGATAATAATGACAACAATAATATTTTTGATAAAGAAAATTTGTAGTTTTATAGACAAAAATAATAACAAAAAATAAATAAAATAATAATTCCCTTCAATTTCAAATGTAATAAATTAGAACAGAAAACGGTACGGCTTTGCGAATCCAGGAGATTTACTGATTTGAGATAAAGATTAATATTATCAGTCTTCAAAAATTGGTAAACTATCTGTCCATTCTAAGTTAAGTACAATTATTTGAATTCTGTAAACTCTCAAAAATAGACGTAGTGCGCATCAATTGGTACAGATTCAAAGCGATAAATATTGGATGGTATACTACAATAATTTTACATCCGATAATTCTGAACAAAATTTTCAATGCAATTATTATCTTACGACAAATCGTACGAGATTCAAATCGAGATTTTGCATCGTGTACTACAGCCTTTAGAGATGCATACTGCGTACTTGCTACGTTTTGGGGAAAAAACAAAATAAAATGGTTTAAAATCCATAAAACTAAAGCCTTATTTATAATAAATCCATAGCACAAACATAACATCACAGAACTAAGGTGTAATTGAAAAAAAAAAAAAAAAAATCGTCAGAGTAAGCCGTGGAAGACAAACATAGCAAGATAGGGCATGTTAGAGATAACTAAGCAATAACAAAAACTGTTACTCTCATTTTTAGGGTTTTGTAGGTATGACCACAAAAAAACACTTGTAACGTCACTCATGTGTCTGTATGTCTGTTTGTACGATAGAAATTGTAGTCAACCGGCTTAACATAGCAAGTTGAAATTTGGCATGCTTATACAACATTTTGACCCACATATAGGAAAAATACTAAGGGTTCAAAAACACATATCCTGAGATAAATATAAACAAATATTTATTTAATGATAAAAATATATATATATTTAAATTTTGAGTGGGATAGCAAATGAAACCTTTTAATGCGTGGATTAACAACCAAGTTTTTGTAAAATCATTTTATTGGGAGATTTACGGCAAAAATATATCACCACGCACTATTTTAAAGAATATAATGATCACCTCTCATCCTGCGATGTTCTAAAGATGTTAATCTCACAATTGCCAACCTGTTATCGTAACACAAATGTCAAATCACTGGACACAACTTTGTAGCACGCCGTTGAACCTTCTCCATCAAGTTTATATCCCTTCTTAAAGACGGAGACCAAACTGACATAGCAAACTCCAAATGCGGTCTTATGTATGTAATACACAATTTTCGCACTATTTTCATTATTTCTTTTATGGCGAGCTAGTAAAGAAATAGTTAAGAGATTTGAGTCGAGTTGTACTTAACTCGAATCAAAACAACATATAATTTTAACTTAATAACTCAAATTATATTTAAATCATTCTTTAACAACCAACTTTTAGTGTTGTATCTGGATGTAATACATAAATATCTAGAAACTAGAACAAATTAAACATTACTTGGTGATTGATATTATAATACTAACTAAAATGAGAAATATAAAGTGTGGTGTAGAAAATCATGTCTTCATTACTTTTGACAATAATAAATGATGCCATTAATTACCAATAATCGATATAAGCCAATTGGTTATACGTTATAAGCACAATTGGTTTGATATATAATTTCATGCTTAACTCTGTATTGTGTATTTGCATGGCTTTTGAACTCTCCCCTACACCAGGGGTTCCGTACTTTTTGAAATAATGATTTATGATCAGTGCGGTTTGTCATAACTTGATAGAAAATTTATGATTTTCATATTTGAAGGGTCAAAATATTTTTAAATGTTTTTCACAATGAAATGGAAATTTGGTTCCAAGTAAATTTAAGTATTAAATCACAATATTTGAACAAAATAGAGTACTATGGCAAGAGTACATCATATACAAAGGTTCAACTCAATGTAATGGTATAAATTATAAAAGGTGTCCAAATTGTTCCGATTTTAGTATTTTGTTTGCAAAATTTGCAAAGTGCAAATGTTGCGGTTAATAATGGGAAATTCAAAGCATTAATAATTTTATCTCCAATCTGTTTAATCCTTTGAAGGATCGTTAGCATAAACTTTTTCTTTCAAACAACCCCATAGGAAAAAATCGAATGGTGTTAGGCCACAGGCCCTAAGAGGCTTATTAACGGTACCGTTTCGAGAAATTATTCAGTCACCAAATCTCTCCCCTAAACATTGTTTCATTCGATGCATGGCAAGTGGAACCATCCTATTGAAACCACATATTCTGGACATCCATACGTTATCCAATTATCCCATTAAAAAAAAAAAAATAATCATCATAGTTTATTTAATTATATTCACAGTTACCTCATCGCCAGCTTCATTCTCAAAAAATAAAGATCAATCTCACCATCAACCCAAAAACCATACCAAATAGCCCTCACTAATCGCATACTTCAGCAACTTTTTGAGCCACGTCATACGAGACACTAGTGAAGCTAAATACATACGGCTGCATTCAAAACTCTGACGATATGCACAAGCGGAAATTACACAAGATCCATTGTCCGCACGGAGTAACCCGAGCAACACTGCTTTCTGCATCGTGTAGATCAAAGAGGTGGCAGAAGATCAGCAAGCGGGAATGACACTTGATTTCCCTTCGGTAGGAGGCTTTCATGCCACCCAAAAAACCAACTATCAGAACTACAAACTTAGCTTTATGTCCTGGATGCAGCTTTCTAAACACGGACAAGAGATCCATATACATGGACTTCTTTTCCTTCTTCTTGAGAGAGGATTTCGTTTCAGCTGGACTTGAGATATCTATCACAAACATCTGTTTGGTCTCGATATCCAGGAGGGTTATGTCCGGCATAGTGGCTGCCAGTAACATCGAGGTGGGGAAAGACTTGAAAATTTCCACCACCGATTCTAAGTAGGGAAGAAACGTACGGTATAACCGGTATTTGGTCAATATCATAGCATGTCTAAAATGGTAGTAAAGCACGCGGAGAGCAGCATTATATCGAGACACGTATTATTATTATTATCATCTTTATTATTATTACACATACTTTTCTTATAAGTTGGATGTCTATTGAGTCTCTAAAAGACAAGTAGTCATGCATCTTTGGCTAGGCAATCACCGTCCATAAAATATGCTCTGTTCCTAAGACAGCTGTTTCAAGGTTTTCAGTGAGTAGCTACTCAGCTCCTTTTGCATGTGTGCACTGCACAGCGATGGCAAGGTCATCGGCATACTCAAATTTTGAAGAAGTAACTTGCATATCGTTTATATATCGTATATATATAGGTTGAATAAAGAGCCACCACAGAGCCTTACGAAAAACTGTTCTTCAGTGTTCTAAATATGCTCTTTTCCCTGTTAAGATGCAGCCGAAACTGTATATTTTTCAACATGGCTTCAACTGGAAGAGTTGTAGTTGACTTGTAAGGCCTCCATGAATGACAGCTAATTCTGCAATCATTTCTTTTAAAATCTTCTTTGTTGATTCTGTTCTATGCGTTTTGAATTGATCCCACATAATATCTCACACTTTTTTAATGACGCACCTGTACCTTCAGACCATAAGACGCACACCAGTTTTAAGCCGGTTTTTTTGCGTAAAAAATTATGTCTTATGTTCCGAAAAATATGGTATTTGTTAACAAATGTATTTTCAATTTATATGAAACACATTTTGTGAAATTCAATATATTTTGTTTTAGATCCGTTTATAAAGGACGATAAATTGCGAAGTAAAATCCCAGTCATTTAATTTAAAAAATTAATTTCTCCAAACATTTTAATCTCGAATCGTAAAAATTTTATTATATATTATATCCTTGTGTCTGTGATACAGCAGGTTGATATAAATTACAGTTATTTTAAAAGCAAACAAAATCCTTCTGTCATGTTTAGTTCGCTCAAAAACGCTGGATTAAACTTAAAATTTATTACATGAAACATATGGAGATGTAACAATGCACTGATTCATGTAATACGCCGAGCAAGAGAGAGATTTAAGCCATTTTAGGATTAATATAAAACTACAGCGATTTACCGAACAAGCACACACAACGTTACACTAACAGACAACTGAAAAATTCTCTCATTATTTTCGATAATCATCTGCAGTTTTGTTTATTTCTCTACGAATAAACCACTGCAGTAACACTAAAGGTAGCCATACATGGTGAGGATTTCCTCAAGGAAAAAGCCTCAAGGAATTCCTCTACCGAACCCTCGCCCACACACGGAGAGGATTGGACTCAAGAAAAAGGCCTTTAGGACCACAACTTAGGCTTGTGCGTAGAATCAGCAGATGCTCCGGATTTCATCGATTCGTTAATTTTTTTATTCTCTTTTCGAAAAGCGCTTCTGATATTGTTTATTTTTTTAATTACATCATTTTTTGTAGCTATCGCGTCCACTTCTTTTATTTTTTCCAATAATTTCGATTACGCAGCCTCCTTTTTATTTCTATCATGGTATTCTTTAGACATTTTCATACATTAGTATGAATTCCGATAAAAATTCTCTAGACATGATTAAATAAATTCGACACTCACTTTACAAATCCTCAAGGCCGACTGTCGACAACACACATACGGTAGTAAGAGTCTGGCCTCAAGGTCAATTACAATCTGGTCTCAAGGCCGAAATATGATTTTTGTTCGGGATTTTTTGGCCTCCAGTACCGGCCGCGACCTCACGGATGACGCCATACACGGTGAGGATTTCCTCAAGGTTTGGACTGTTCAGATCACTAACATCTCCAAGATTAACAGGAAATATGTCAAGATGACTGTTTAAAAAATGAAGTTTCACGCTCATGTTGTACCCTAGATGATTCTATCAATCAAATTTGAATTTTCAATCAAATTTGAAAATTCCTTTTCTGGGAATCTTATTGTACAACAAGTACAAACCTGAACATTTAATGGATGCACCGGTCATACTAAGTACCTTACCCTTGACCTTGCAACCCCCGCCGTTGTAAAAAGGTCTATAACAAGTACCTGCATGTAAGGCGTTCCTACGAAATATATTGGACAACAAGAACGAAGTTGAAATTAAAGTAGACGTATATCAGAACGTGAAAAGGTGAAAAAAATCAAAATACGATAGAACAAAAATTTGACCATAGAAAAAAAGTTTAAATTTGTTGACCAGTGTTATTAAAACAAGTTTTACTTTGTATCTTGCATATAGCTTTCGAAGCTTGAACAGGAGGCACAAATATTTTGTCATAAGCTTTGTTTATAGAGAAATCTAAACTTATCCTGATCGATGGCGGCCAAAAAAAGCGAAAGGGGTAAGAGGGAGTAAATTGTCACTATCGACGCTATTGTCCTAGCCGTAATGTTATCTTTACAGAGACAGTCTCTGAAAGTAATCTATTTTCAAATATTACAAACTTTTCAGGAAAGAATACCATAAATTTGACTTAGCAATAGTGGAAACTATTTCTTTAAATTTATATTCTGAGTTTTAAATTTCCATTGTCTGCTTTTTAGACGTGAAATGGAATAGTTCAACGACACAATTGGTTGCGTACAAAAACTAGATTGCGACAGAATAACTCACAGTTGTCGTTGTCAATTTCAACTAAGATTTGTTTATCTCCAACTTACGTTAAAGTAATTGTTCTACTTTCTTTTATTTATTGAATAATGGTTATTTATATTAACAAAAAAACAATTATATGTTTGTTATTAACTTCGATGATATCAATAGACCACACAAATTGAAATTGTGTCATATTGCAAACTCCAATAGGGCGACTCTGCAGTTTTGTGAAACCAAAGTAAGTGGATTATCATTGCAAGGAAGTTTTTCCTATATTACAGGGTTTTGTAGGTATTTAGTAAATGATAGTAGTCAACTTTAGAGAAAGCGTTTGATAGAGTACCACGCAAGAAACTGTGGGAAATGCTAGAAAATAGGGGAATTAATAGCAAAATAATTAGAATAATACAGAAAGTATATGGAAATAATCGTAATGCAATAATTTATAATAGTCAACAATCGAGTATTTTTAAAACGGAAGAAGGATTAAGACAGGGTGAAGGATTAAGTCCAACGCTGTTTATAACATTTATGGATGAAATTATAAAAAAGGGTAAAAATGAAACAAAAAAGTTCAAGGTTGGATATAGGAATATGCAAATAACTGAAATATCGGAAGGAGTGTTTGCTGACGACGTTGTTATAATAGCAAAAGGACGAAACGAATTACAGGAAAATTTAAATGTATGGAATAGAATATTAAAAGAATACGGTATGACAATGAATAAAAATAAAACTAAAGTTATGGTATTAGGAACAGATGAAATCATAAATATAAAACTAGACGACATTAATATTGAACAGGTTAAGAATTTCAAATACTTAGGAATAGATATAAGAGAGGATGGAAAACAAGAAATTGAGATAAATACAAGAATAGAGAAGACAACAAAACTTTACTTTGACATAAAGAATACACTCATCAATAGGAAAGAAATAACAAGAACCACAAAAATAAACGTATTCAAAGCTATATACAGACCGGTACTGACTTTTGGCTGTGAGACCTGGACGCTTTCAAGAAGAGAAAAGAGTCAAATACAAGCTTTAGAGATGAAGTATTTAAGAAGAGTAAAGGGTGTGACTAAGATGGATAAAATCAGAAATACAGATATAAGAAAAGAACTCGATATAGAACCGATTGAACAATTCATAGAAAATAGTGCTGGGAACCGAAACCGGTTTTCCGGGTACCCGGTTCCGGTTTTCGGGTAAAACCGGGTTTGTAATTTTCGCGTTACCCGGATACCCGGTTCCGATTAACCAGTTCCGGATAGCCGGTTCCGGATACCCGGTTCCGGATACCCGGTTCCGGATACCCGGTTTCGGATACCCGGTTTCGGATAACCGGTTTCGGATACCCGGTTTCGGATACCCGCTTTCGGATACCCGGTTTCGGATACCCGATTCCAGATACCCGGTTTCGTTAGATAAACGACGTGATAGCAACAAAAAAGAAGGATCGAAGTAGTGCGCAAAAAAAAGGAAGTCGAATCAAAGTAATGAGCAAAAAATATTTGAAACTAGGTATTCGAAATCGGGTTACTCGAAAATTATGTGCACGGTTTTACTTGACCGGATATCTGTTAAACCGGTTTCGGTTCCCCGCACTGTTATTTATTATTTACTTAATATTATTTTATTTTGTTCGGAACACAAACAGGACAGGCCCAGCGAAGTGTTCACTACTACATAAATACTATGTTAATACGTAATTAAACAAACTTGTACTTGAAACACAATAATTAGTTGAATATAAAAATAGTTAAATATAATAAACTGTTACAATACATATTATTAATATTGATGACAAATTTTGTCTTTACAATATTTATTGAACATTTTAACCGACACATTGATAATGTTAACCCTTTACTGCATGAATTTTTATTTTTGGCTGAAATAATTCATGAGCATTAGGAATTGGTTCTTATTGATAGGAAATTAATTAAAAAATTATATTTAAAATATTAATTATTATTTTTATGAAAAAATAATAATTAAAATAACAATTTAGGGTATGTGCAATACATGGAACATTATGATTCTACATTATGTTACAAAAGAAAATGATTCCGTATTATTTGCTCGTCAATTGCTAGGTGTTCTTCATGAGGGATTAAGAGCACTCGCCCTCGAATTTTTGAAAGAAAAGGTCGTATCTTCTAGTTGTCTTTTCTCAATAAATTCAGAGTTATCGTTGAAGTGAAAATTCCACTTGATATCCTCAAATCTATTGCAGCCCATAACTTGAGATACTGCAGGATCCATTGCTGTGTATGTGGCATATATGAACATTCATGAAGTAACGTTCTGATTCAGTTTTAAAAGTAAAATAAAAAATAAAAATCGGAATGTGCCAGATATGGCACACTATGCGGTAAAGGGTTAACATCTGAGAAATTATTATTGTAAGTACTACAGAGTCTGACTATTGGAGAATTTTGGTTAGAATTCGTGTTCGCAAAAGGTATACAAAGAAGCGAAGAAGATCGCGTATTGTACACTGGAACATTAATAGTGATTAAATTTTGTAGTTCAACACAAGATAATAGATTATTAAGAATTTTATGCAAAATTTTCATATCAGTCAAAGTGCGACGATCCTTTGGTGTGAGAAAATTAAACTCGGCGCAACATATATTATAATTGATATAGTTATAATATATCAAAAATATATATTATAAAGAAGTTGTTTAGAATTAAAATAAATTAACGATTACATTTTTGTTTTTCTATTCAAAGTTGAAAATGTATATAACAAAAAACGTACGTAGTAGATGCACGTCAGCAAGTATTACTTAACGTATCTCAATCATAATAACCATAACTGTTATGATGCTGGAAACCGAAACATGTTTAACGGGTATCCGGTTCTGGATTTCGGGCAAAACGGGTACGTAATTTTGAAGTAACCCGGTTCCGGATACCTCATCCCGAATACCCGGTTCCGATTACACGGTTCCGGATACCCGGTTTCGGATACCCGGTTACTATTACCCGGTTCTGATTACCCGGTTCCGGGTACCCGTTTTCGGATACTTGGTTCCGATTACCCGGTTCCGGATACCCGGTTCCGAGTACCCGGTTTCGGATACCCGGTTCCGGATACCCGGTTTCGGATACCCGGTTCCGGATACCCGTTCCGAAACCGGGTAACCGGGTAAACCCGGACCCGGTTTTTTTTTTTGGAACCGGTTCCAGTTCCGTCAAGATCGATTTCTGACAGCACTAATAGAAAACCGACAACTGGCCTGGTGGGGACACATGCAAAGACTGCAAGACACAAGACAAGTGAAGCAGATCTGGGAGACCAGAACGTACAGAAAGCAAAGAATAGGAAGACCAAGAAATACATGGGACAGAACAGTAAAAGAGATAATAGAGAAAAGAGGAAAAACGATTATAGAAGCTAAAAGAATAACAAGAAACAAAATAGACTGGGCAAAATTCGTACATGAACCCGTACTGCCATAATATAGAAAAGAAGGAGAAAACAAAGAAATACAGCCTACACCATACTATGGTAGAAGGCTTTTATATATATATATATAGTAGTCAACATGGACCAGTATGTTGAATGTCTGGAGATAATATTTTTTGCTATAATCACATCGGAAGGAACACAATTTTGATAATCATTTATCGTTTGTCAATCTATCTAAGAGCTTCCATTTATACAGGATGTAACTGAAATGCTTGGATAATGTTCAGTGGCGTATTATACAGACAAAATACTGAATAAAATTCTTATAGGCGTATATTCGGAAATAGTTCTGTAAAAAGTTAAAGAGATTTAAACTTTTAGGTAATATGATTCTTATTAAAACAGTTTTTTTTTTTTTAAATTCAGTACAAAGCTTTTTTAAAAACCCTTCTAACGTCACCCATGTGTCTGTCTGTCTGTCTGTCTGTCTCTGCTTGTATGGTAAAAATTGTAGCTAAACGGCTTAACATAGAAAATTGAAATTTGGCTTACTTATAAAACTCTTTCACCCACATATAAGAAAAATACTGAGAGTTCAAAACAAATCATCCCGAGATAAATATAAACAAATATGTATTTAATGAAAATATATATATATATATATATATATATATATATATATATATATATATATTAATATATATATTTAAATTTTGAGTGGCATTCAAATAAAACCTCTTAATCCATGGATCAACAATAAAAATTTTATTTTTGAAAACTATTTCTTTATGGGATTTTCGCAAAAAATATGTCATAAAAAGATTGACTACTATGAAACAATTTTTTCTAGTACATTCTAAAAATGAGTGACATTCATTTCGAGCAACGGTATGCTATCAGGTTTTGCTTCAGACTTGGACACAGTGCAACGGAAACTTTTGCAAAACTTCAGCAGGCCTACAGAGACAGTGTTTTGTCAATAACCCTAGTTTTTTGGTGGTTTAAGGCATTTTCAGAAGGAAGAGAGTTGAATGAAGATGAATCAAGCAGCGGAAGGCTTTCACCTTCAAGAACCGATGAAAATGTCGACAGAATCCAGGACCTTGTGCGTACACATCGTCGGTTGACAGTCAGAATGCTCGGGGAAGAGTTGAATTTGACTCACACTACCGTTCATCAGATTTTGACCAATGAATTGTATATGAGAAAAATGCGCCTTGTCACACAGCAATTTCAATGAACGAGTTTTTCGCCAGTAAAAACATTCCTGTGGCTCCTCAGCCTCCTTATTCACCTGAATTGAGTCCTTGTGACTTTTTCCTCTTCCCAAGATTGAAAAATCACCTCAAGGGGCGTTATTTTGGGACACTAGAAAACATTGAAACGTCCGTAACCAACCAGCTGAAAGCTATTCCAGCATCCGAGTTCCAGCACTGCTATGAGGATTGGAAGAACCGTCTCCAGCGCTGTGTGGCTTCCCAAAGAAGTTATTTTGAGGGAGGCAATATTGAATTGTAATTCTATTCGAATATTTTTTTTTTAAATCAGTCTGGTTACTTAATTTACACTCCTCGTATACAGGGTGATCCAAAATGATTGAGGATAGTTTAAATTTCCCGGCACGTTAAATTATTGTCATGAAAGCTTGGAGAAATCTAAATACACGTCAACGAGTCGCCCCAACAACTTCTAAAAATATATTGAAAACCTATATTTTGTGTCTCTTTCTATCCCATAGAAATTGAAGTGAGCTCGAAACAATAATGGGTGTGGCCTTTCATGTTTTTTCTCATTCCATGTGTTAAAAAGAGATGAAAATTACATATTTTGTGTCTCTTTCTATCCCATAGAAATTAAAGTGAGCTCGAAACAATAATGGGTGTGGCCTTAACAACGATTGAACAATACAATTTCAAACTGGCAACATTGAAAAAATATACCAACATTAAATAAATAAATGTACTAACTGAGTTATGGATTGATGTTGATTAAAACATATCATAACGTTGGTACTTAAATTAACCATGTGTGACGTCATCTCATAGTTATCGTAAACCGACTTTAACGTGAAATACACTAAAATCTATGCGTTTTGTTGCGTTTCCATCTAACCATCCACATGCCAAGATGCTTGTGGACAGATATACGAGTGATGGTATAACTTGATGAAGCCTACGAATCCTGAAAAATAGAAATGTAGCATAGTATTACATGTAGCTCAAATATTGTAAAATATTTTGAAGTTGTTCGATTTTAAATAAAAGCTTTGTATTTTCAGAACAAGGAACATAGTATAGAAATAAAGAAAACGATATTATAAATAAACAAATAGCAAAATCCACTTAAAGGCTGTGCGGGAGAAAAGTGCATTATCATGATATTTTCATATTTATAGACGTCCTGATGATATCAACTGAAGCATATAAGATTCTCAATTTCCTCTGACTCGTACGTACAAAATATATATGAAGGGAAATTTATGCAGACGCAAACGTCATCTGCTAAAGCTACATTATATTTTACTTTGATATAAGATTCTCTTTGGATTCGAGCCGCATTATCGCAATCTCACACTTCCGTTATACATTATTAATACATACGCAACGCGTTACTACCCGGACCTACACTCACCCTTGGGAGACCAACAAAAACCCTCTGTACCCCTAGCCCCCTGCTCCCTGCCCCCCACTCATTAACATTAATTATTTTAAAGAAGGAGACAAATATTGAATTCCAGCACGATTGTCATTTGTCTTCTTCGTTCTTGTGGGTTGTAATAGCGAAACCGATCACTGGATTTTTTTTAAAGAAATAGATTATGCTTCGTAGCCAAAGCCGTAGCAAAGGCCCTCACTCTAGAAAGACAAGTGATGAGTAAAAAAAAGTCCTCACTCTACAAATAAAAGTGATGAGCAAACAAAGAGTATATTGAGAGTTGTTTTATAAAAAGTAAGAGTAGAGAGCATATTACTTAGAAAAGAGTATAATACTTTAAAAACTTGATGTGAAGTGTGAATTTTCACACATTTCAGGGTTTCGCAGGTTTATAATAAGTGAAGGCGGCATGCTGAGGTGTAAGACAAATTTTGCATTATAGTAATCTCGGCAAAATGAACGATATTTTTTAAATTATTATATTAAACCGAAACGAAAAAAATAACGGTTCGAAGCCCTGCTTAAATTAACTGACGATAAAATGAACGATATTTTTTAAATAATTTATCGTCAGTTAATTTAAGCAGGGCTTCGAACCGTTATTTTTTTCGTTTCGGTTTTCGTTCCGGTTCAATTAAAAAAATATATATTGGTTCGGTTCCGGTTTTCGTTCCGGCAAAAATAACGTTTTTTTTTCTGTTTTTGGTTCAGTTCCGAGCCGAGTGATAAATTTTTAAATGCTTTTATTTGTATTAGAAATTTATTTTCTACTATAATTTAGAAGAACATTTTATTCCTTATTCTCTGATAATCATACCAAGATCGCTGCCGGGGGGGGGGAGTTCTGGGTGTTCAACCTCACTCTTCCGAAATAATAATAGCGCATTAGTTAAAAAATTACGAATTACGATTTTTTTCTGCTCATCGGTTTAAAAATTAATCTTAAATAAAATGTATTTTATATTCACTCACATAAACATTATCTGAACCGAAATAAACCGATATTTTTTTTCGGTTCAGTTCCGGTTTTCGTTCCGAAAAAAATAACGTTTTTTTTCGGTTTTCGGTTTTCGGTTCAGTTCCGGTTCGAAGCCCTGAATTTAAGACAAAAAAAAAACAAAAAATAAAATTGTCTCCTCCGCCCGGGAGCAAACCGTAGTTTGCTGCGTAGCAAGCGAGCAAGCTAACCATTAGACCAGGATACGCCTTCTAGTATTGTGTGTTACATAACTATAACTTTTGTACATCGTCAACCAAAACACACAAACATGCGTTATTTTCCGAAAACATAATCTGATCAAAAATTCTTGTTGTACTATTTCGGTTCACACCAATGTACATTACTAGGAATTTTTTCAGATTTTTAGTTTATATCATCTGGGCTACAAGGTGTGGGACAACATTTTTTTCGCACAGTTTTGGCAAAAATCGCATCAAAATAATTTATTTTGCAAAAATAAAATATTGACCGTCAATCCACGTACTAAGGGCTTTGATTTGATACCCCATTTAGAATTTTAAAAACATATTTTTTTTTTATGAGCACATATTTGTTTATATTTTTAGAGGGATATGTTTTTTAGATGTTTTAGTATTTTTACTATTTTCGGGTCAAAGAGTTGCATATGCATGCCAAACTTCAACTCAGCCGTTTGGATACAATTTTTACAGAACAAACAGACAGGCAGACAGACAGACAGACAGACAGACAGACAGACAGACAGACAGACAGACAGACAGACGACAAAATGATAGTATAAGGGATTTTTGGTCAGGCCTACAAAATCCTAGAGTACGTCTGGTCAGTGTAATATTAAAGATGGTAGCGAATTTTTTTAAACCAGAATCCCAGTAATAAATCTGCAAATTTCAAATACCATTTATGCTGTTCTTAAATCTACTGGTTTTGGTTGAATGCTTTATCAACCAATATCGTCAATAACAGTATAAAAGCAGAGTTCAGTTTATTTTATACATATTTTAGGTACTAGTTAGTTTTTTTCTTATACAAAAAATCTAGAGTGCTCAGAAAAACATTTACAAATATTTCCGTATATAAAACGGTCCATTTGGTTTCTGAAACGTAAGGCAGGATGTTTTTCTGTTAAAAATATTAGTGTTTTCCCCCGCGTTCACTGGCGCGAGTATTTTATTCGCTATTGATATGGCAACCCTGAAGGGTTATTGACATCTGAAAAAGGGAACAAAAATCAAATGATTTCAATAATGTCAACCAACAAAATATTCTATTGAATTTATTAGTGATTTCTAGGAAAAGGAAGTTTTTTTATTACTGCGAAATACAAAAATTTTGACAAACAAAATATTGAGCACTTCAACTTTACAGTTTCAAATTTTGGGGTTTAGTTTCAACCTGTGATGCAATATATAAAAATATGAAGGCCCAGGTGTACTGGAAAGGTAAGCACGATGGAAAATTAAAATCCTGCGAAACACTGGATTACGGATCCGTCATCATCATCATCATCATTTATCATACCACGTCACTCAATAAGTCTTCGATCTAACTAAGAAAAACATTTTTTTTTTTTTTTAGAAATTCGACTTTATTCATCAACATACTCTCCTTCAAGAGTGATACATTCATTCCAAGGCTCATCTAACTTTTCGATGCCTTCTTTGTAGAACGATTTGTCTTTGCCCTCAAAATAGGCCTCGGTTTCGGCAATCACTTCTTCATTTGAGTCAAATTTCTTTCCCTGGAGCATCTTTTTGGGGTCTGCAAAAAGCCAATAGTCACTGAAGGCCAGATCTGGAGAGTACGGGGTGAGGAAGCAATTTGAAGCGTAATTCATTCAATTTAACCTTCGTTTTCATCGACTTGTGACACGGGGTGTTGTCTTGGTGAAAGAGCACTGGTTTCGTTTGCATGTGAAGTCGTTTTTTCTTGATTACTACACTCAATCGATCCAACAATGCCATGTAGTATTCGCTATTGATAGTTTTACCTTTCTCAAGAGATAGTCGATAAACAAAACACCATGCGCGTCCCAAAATACGGATGCCATAACCTTGCCAGCTAACTTTTGAGTTTTTGTTCGCTTTGGACGATTTTCACCGACTGCTGTCCACTTAGCTGACGATCATTTTGATTCAGCTGTGTAGTAGTGATCCATGTTTCATCCATTATCACATACCGACTCAAGAAATTCTTTTTATCTGGCTTGAACAGCTCCAAACAGCTCTCTGAATCGTCGACGCGTTGTGGTTTTTGGTCCGGTATAAGAGAACGCAGCACTTACTTCGAAAGCAATTAACGCATGCTCAAATTTTTGTGTAAAATTGTAAACACACTACCTTCTGATATCTTTAAGGTATCAGCTATCTCACCCAACTTCACTTTATGGTCTTTCAAAACTATTTTGTGGACTTTTTTTATGTTTTCCGGAACAACTGCCGATTTTGGGCGACCAGACCAGGTTCAGCATCATCGGTGTTTGTACGATCGAGTTTAAATTCAGCATACCAATCAGTAATAGTTGATTTGCCTGGTGCAGAGCCTCTATAACGCTTATCAAGTCACTATTTGGCTTCAACAGTATTTTTTTTTTCTCATCAAAAACCAGTTTTTAATCAACAAACGAAATTCTTTTTTATCCAGTCTTTTGAAAATTACAAAACTGGAGTCATTAAAATCACTGTAAACTCTAAACTAATTGTCAGAATGTCATGAAATTTTCACACGTATCGTTTGAAGGTTGGTACTATCCAGAAATCATATGGGTCTGTCAACAGTGTTGCCATATATATGTCAGACCGGAGACTTATTGAGTAAAGTGTTATATAGATTAGTTTGATGAGCTCCGGTCTTAATTTTATAGTAAATTTTTCAGTTAAAATCTTTGGCGCCCAGCAAATGCCTATTTGCATCTTAGGGCCGAAAGTTACATTTCCTAATAAACTCCCTAATAGTTATTAGACACATTATATATTTATGAAGCTAATAAATTTATTGGTGATTTCCAAGTTACAAAATCCTTCTAATAGTTTATTAGCAACATAATTTTTTGTTCTTGTATTGGTATTTCTTATGAAGATAGTAACACGGTGCAAGAGGGATAGAGCTATACGTGAATTTGTAGAGCTAAAGTGAGATGAAATTTTGACACTGAATATTTTGACATTAAATATTTTGACAATAAATAGTTTGACTTTACATTCAATGACATTACGTATATTTTTTGTATTACTGTTAAAATGACAATTAAACGGCGTTCAACAAATTTTATCACAGAAAAAGAGGACAATATAGATAGAAGAGAAGTTAATAAAAATAGCATTTTATAATACAAAAGTGACTGAAAATAAGAAGACAACCATATTTTGCTTTATTTTACATTCCTTAAACAATATGAACTAAACTTATCACCAATTTTCAACCACACATCTTTATTATTCTGCCAATAATTGCGTCTGTCATCTTATTTTCTATCATTTTTATATAAATAGTAATGCTTAAAGTATTGTTTGTAATGTGTTGTAATCGTAATTGAAATAAATACATATATAAAGAAAAGACAATGTTTATTTAAAAATATATATTTATATATTGTCCTTTATATACCACATTTACAATAAATGCCCAAAATATTCTAAAAACGGTTGTCCATAATTTATAAATTCATCTAAACAGATCGTCGATTTCGTCAAAATACAACTAAAATGTATATAAAACACTAAAATCATCATTATAGAAATGTTTAAAAACTACACATTCGTATATTCTTTTAAAATTATACTGTTTTTCAATTAAAATTGAAATATTAACACATTTTGCGAACTTGTTTTTGGTTATATGTCACTTTATTAAGCACTTCATGTTGCCTATAAGTTATTAGACAAATAAGCCTATTTATTAGCAACCTAATAACTATTTCGGGGTGGAACTCTCGGAAAAAAAAAATTATGTTGCTAATTAACTTATTGGACAGTTTATTAGAAACTGGAACTCTCGGCCTTAAATCTTACAGATGACTTACAGATTCGCTATAGACTGCACAGAACAAAGCGCATATTGCCTATCATAAGCAAGGCATAAAATCAGCGCCCTTCTGCAGTTGCATATAAACACAAGAATGAAAGAAATAAAAGCTCGAATGGGCGAATTATTAAACTCAAATATTATTCAAGAAACTTTTACCACCATGCTGAGATACTTTTCATAAAAATAAAAATCTAATTATGCTCCCAAACATATTTTTATGAGACTAATATCCTAAGAAATATTGTCCTTTGGGTAGAGGTTAAACGTTAGAATACTGGAGCAAATATGAGCAATTTACTTTGAGAAAAGTTAAAGTTTAATGTTCATATTTGTGTGAGTTGATCGTGGTGGCGGTAGAGGTGAGATGTTTTATTTGTACAAGTGCGATGCAAGTTCTGGAGACATAAAGCTTGCGATTCGCAGTCATCGCCGGTTACCGGTAATAACGCCAACTTCAGAGATAAGTAAATGGCTCTAAGAGGAACTGTTACCAAACCAACACCGTGCGCCAAAAACAAACTACAAAACTCTAACGACCTACATTCAACTGAATATTTTGCTTTTCTTGTTTTGTTAATTTTCTACAGATACTGTAACATTGCAGTTTGATCATTTCACAACAAAAAATATTACGTTAACAAAAATAAAATACTTAAAACTAATCTTTCTAACTACTAACATAATTTCCAATAAGTTAATTTAAGGATTCAAAGGATAATATTAAACTGAAATATAGGTGACCCCGTGATGCTACTTCTTTAGGGTTTTGTAGGTATCACCAAAAAACCCTTATAACGTTACTCATGTGTCTGTCTGTACGGTAGAAATTTTGCTTTTAAATTTGCTTTTGTAGAAAGCATACTTGTAAAACTGTTTGTCCCACATATGGGAAAATTAATGAGAGTTACAAAAAAAAACACAACACAGGAAAAATATAAACAAATATGTATTCAACGAAAAAATTAATATTGTTTAATAATTTTGAGTTAATAAATTAGATAGTAGATGGAGAGTAGATATTTATTTTTGAATTTTTTTTTTTTTGATATTTGCCTTGATTGTGTCAAAAAAAATTTGTCTCCCACCCTATTTCCCAGAGGGGTTGATTTAAATATTTGAAAAAATTCTCAGTAATGTACATGACTTGGAACCGGAACAGTTTAACAGGAATTTTTAATCAGATTAGTTTTTCGACAAATATTGATTTTTTGGGTTCTTGAAATACTTATTATTTTTAAAAATTTATTGTGTGGTCTGAAACGAAAGTTCTTAAGAAGTAGATTAAGGGACAGACATTTCTTTAACATTTCTTTATTTTTTCCTTTTTACCGACCGCCGACATATAAAAGGAGGTATTGTGATCATACCGATTTTGACATTTCGAAATTTCGATGGATCTCCACGAATTGAGGTCCCTACATAACGTTTTGATTATTTTTAGCATGATGTCTGTCGGTCTGTCTGTCCGTCCGTCCGTCTGTCCATCTGTCCGTCCGTCCATCCGTCTGTCTGTCGGAGTACACGTGCAGAGCAAATACGGCTAAAAGGATTTTTCTGAAACTTCATATTTAAGCTTCTGACATCAATGGCATGAGTTGATCAACTTTTGGTAAAAATCGGTTGACTAGAAATGAAAGTTTATTCGTGTCGATTTTAAGATTTTTGCGAATATTTCACAACAGAAAAATATTTCGAAAAAAAATATTTAACAAAAGTTGCTATAAAAGCAATGACTAACAACTTTTATTTGAGACATTTTTTGATAAAGCAGCATAAATTAAACAAGTACTTTGTGATGGTGGTTGGTCCTGTGGTGGTCACAGCTGATTTTTACCGACCGTCAACATATATAAGGGAGGTATTGTGATCATACCGATTTTGAAATTTCGAGATTTCGATGGATCTCCATGAATTGAGATCCCTACATAACGTTTTGACTATTTTTAGTATGATGTCTGTCGGTCTGTCTGTCCGTCCGTCTGTCTGTCTGTATGTCTGTCTGTATGTCTGTCTGTATGTCTGTCTGTCTGTCTGTCCGTCTGTCTGTGTACACGTGCAGAGCAAATTAGGCTAAAAGGATATTTATGAAACTGCATATTTAAGCTTTTGACATCAATGACACGAGTTGATCAAATTTGGTAAAAATCGGTTGACTAGAAATGAGAGTTTACTCGTGTCGATATTAAGATTTTCGCGAATATTTAGCAAAATATTTAGAAAATCGAAATTTTTCATATTTATATGTAACGTTTCCATGGTCATGATAAATAATATCTCTGTTAGAAAATATTAGGTCAAGTTATTTCTACTCTGCTGCTAGAATGTATTTTATACAAGTACTTTATGTTGGCGGTCGGTCCTGTGGTGGCCACAGCTGATTTTTTTTTATTTGGGTTACCAATCTTATATGCGTAAAATTTTCTTTGCGGTGTTTTAACTGATTTTTCGTCTTCCAATATAGTTCTCATTCATGTGGTGATATTAATGTTTTGTGTGAACGTGGTTTGTCAAAATGTTAGGGTTACAATATTGTTACAGTGTGAACTTGCATAAAAAACATTTGATACAAAAAAAAGTTCGGTTCCCGAAAAACAAACTATAAAACAGTAATGGTATGCAATCAACGAACTGAGCAAATTTCAGTGTTATTTTTGTCGAGTTTTTGTTTAATTCCTTCCTGACGTAATTCTATTACAGTTTGGTTCTTTCTCGTTTTCTAATATTGCAAATTCTTGCAAATTAAATCCGAAAAACCTTACGGGTAACGTTCAAATGATTTTGCATTACAAGGGATTCGCTTTATGTTAATTCAGATTAAGCAGCATTAGTGGCTTGAAGAAAACAGAAAAATAAACGACGTTTTGATTAGCGCTTTAGAGAGGGACCCCCTAAATATACATAATCTCTTGTGAAAGTTTCAGACTGGAAAAATACAATTCATACTCGGCGATGGAACGGTGGGTAGTTTTCCCGACCGAGGGGAAAATCACGCGAAAACTCTGCAAAACATGTTGATCATGACAGTTTGATGGAACTGCGGTCTAATTTAAAAATTGTATAAACAGAATTCTGAATCCCTTTTAAATTTTATTGAAATTTTAACATTATTCACAAAATTGCGTTTGTTCACAGCTTAAATTAACACCAGAAAATAATGGAAAGTTTAAAATTGTCGTGTATATCTTATAATCATTTTATAGAAGACCATATCTCTAAAGTACAATTCATATTAAATGATTATATCATCAGAATGTTTGGTCAGAAACTGTCATACAGCGGAACAGGTCAACATGGCGACACAAATTCGACGACGGTCAACTCAACGACGATTACTCAGCAACGATAATTCAGCGACGATAATTCAGCGACGATAACTCGGCGAGAAAAAAATATTTTCCGTGTATTCCGTAAAAACACCAAATCTGTTAGCACAGTATGAGTACTCTTATGACACTATGTACACATTTATCATGAATTACACCGGTCAACAGGAATTGTGAGTCTGGATTCTGCATATCTGATTTTTATTTCTTCCACATTATTAATTAAAGAAAAAATAGTTTTACCCGAAAAAGTTTGCTTTTGTAGCTATCAGAATGAAATTATGGATTTTAAGAAAATTTCCCTTTTTTCAGACCTTTATTGTATGTAAAAATAATACAAACTTTTGTTATGAATTTGAATCAGTTTTATTTACAAGAAAACCATTCGAAACAAACAACTACTGTAACAGAATATATAAAATAGTTTAGAAATGATTATTTTTCGTATTTCTTCTGTGATTGTATGGACTTTCTCGTATTAGCCCCCAAAAATAGTCCCCCATCATACTCTCATTGTATTGCCCCTGATAACGACGTTCAAAGTCCATCACGTCTTGATGAAAACGTTCACCTCGTTCTTCCGAATAGGCTCCCATGTTATCTTTAAATTGGTCCCAGTGAGCATGTAGTATATGCACTTTAAGAGACATTCTTGAACCCATGAGTTTAAAGTTATCAAGCATAGTTGTAATAAACTCTTTGTAATTGTCTGCTCTGTTGTTTCCGAGAAAACCATGAACCACTGCTTTCAGGCTGTCCCAGTCTTTCCTTTCATGTGTATTGAGTACCTGTGAAAATTCGTCACTGGCCATTATTTTCTTTATTTGTGGTCCGACAAAAATAAAGGTGGCAAGGATATTTAGTATAACCGCCTATGCAAGGCGGTCGGAATCTCATGCATTCCTTTTGACTGGCATCTTTCCATAGATAGTTCTACAAAAAGTTTAAAAGCTGTCCTTCTTCACAATGGAAATAAATTTCCATCTCATCCTTTGGCTCATTCCGTAATGCTCAAAGAAAATTACGAAAGTGTGAAAATGGTGCTTGAGAGTTCAAAGTATGATGAGTATACCTGGCCAGTGATAGGGGATTTTAAGATAACTTCAGTAACAACTGAAGGACTACAAATGCCAATCCCACAACACGACTTCAAAAGCTACCTAAAGAAAAAAACGTTCGAATAATGGAATTCGGTCTGGCAAGCAGTCCAAGGTAATAAACTGAGAGAAATCAAACCAAAAATCGGTCACTGGAGTACTCTAGGACACACGCTACTGATTCACCATCATTTACTTAAAAGGACTGATCCCGACATATGCGATGTATGCAATACATCCATTACAGTCAAACATAACTTAATAGACTGTGAAAAATACGACGTAGAAAGACGGTGTAACAAAGTGCCAGATACAATAATAGAAGCTCTGTCAGATAACTTGTAAATAAGTGCAAAAATAGTTCAGTTCCTAAAAGACACTAATTTGCTTAACAAATTATAAACAGTTTAGTACCACTATTTAATATAATCCATGTATTGTAATTTAATATGTAATGTGATTAATGTAGTACCATGTAAATATTGTCACGGGGTGTAAATAACCAAGCAGTTGAAGCACCCCAAAATAAACATAACTAAAAAATTAGGTAGGACCTGACGTCCTGGTTAACAGTTTTAAAATGGTCTTAGGGAATTGAGTCAGGGTGGTCAAGTAGTAGTCATTCTTGTGACCGTCATCAGCCAGCATCACGCTACCCAAGGACCAGTCCAGCTGTTGAAGTGGCCAAGACGAGATGTGAGTGTTGTCTACAAGGCTTCTCCACGAGTTCACCTCGTGCAGATACCTGGGGTGGTTCGACCGATACTGGAGGAGCTGGGGCAAGTACGGTACTAACATTAGCTTCTAAACGGACAAACAGCCATTATTCCAACAATTGTATTCTGTTGTAAATTAATCATATACAAGGTGTCTCAAAAGAAATTTTATATTTATTTAGCTTACTGCGTGAACGCAACGTATCCGAGGGGCGCGGGGGTTATGTCAATCGGTAGCCTGGCTCTTGGGAATTTAGACGCTATGGAGCGTTTCTCGGGAGCAGACCGGGCGTTATGCGTGCGAGAGTTTTACAAAAACGGTGATTCGGCGACTGTAGCGCGTAGAAAATTCTGCAGTATTCGAGATTTTCGCCACTTAAATGATGCGCCAAGCATTCCTCTCATTCGACATTGGGTTAAAAAGTTTGAAGAGACTGGTACAACGCTGGATAAATCAAAATCCGGGCGACCTAGGTCATCAAGAACGGTAGAAAACGTGGAGAATGTTAATCAGTCTGTTCGTGACGACCCGAACCTTTCAATTCGGAAGCGCGCAAGTGCTTTAAATGTGCATAGATCATCATTACATCGCATTATGCACAAAGACCTAAAGCTGCACCCCTACAAAATTCAATTGGTGCAAGAATTAAAGCCCCAAGATGCCAGTCAGAGGCTTAATTTCGTAAATCAGGTGATTGAGCGATTTTCAACGTTTACCAACATTTTGTTTTCGGATGAACCTCTTTTTCATCTTAATGGCCACGTCAATAAGCAGAACTGCCGCTACTGGAGTGCAACGAATCCGAAACGCAAACATCAGAAACCCCTACATTCGCCTAAAGTGACCGTATGGGCTGCGATGTCGGCGCGAGGAATTATCGGCCCTTACTTTTTTGAAGACGAAAGGGGGCGTGCAGTTACAGTGAATTCAGAGCATTATGTGGAGATGTTAGACAACTTCTTGGTACCTGAACTGCAAAACTTTCCTGGCTATAACCAAAGAACATGGTTCCAACAGGACGGAGCAACTTCACACACGTCCAATATGTCTCTGCCACGTGTTTGTGAAATTTTCTCAGGCAAATTGATCTCCCGGAGAGGTGACATAAATTGGCCTCCACGCAGTCCAGATTTAACCCCTATGGACTTTTTCCTATGGGGTTATCTTAAATCTAAAGTTTACGCCAATAAACCGACTTCATTGGCGCATTTGAAAGAAAATATCCGTCACGAAATGGCAGCCATCCCTGAGTCCACCTCCCGAGACGACATAAGTAATTTTACTGTTCGATTAAATGAGTGCCGAGAACGCGAGGGTCTACATTTAGACGATATTATTTTTAAGAAATAAATCCCCAAAAAGTGTATTTTAATAATTAATAAACATTTTTTCTATATACGGCTTACTTTTTTTTTAATCGATCCACTAAATATAAAATTTCTTTTCAGACACCTTTTATAATAAATTTTGTAGAAAAGATTCCGTTCTTGACTTCACCCCGTGACAATATCTTCTATTAGCTAATGTATTGACAGTTCTTTCCATCAACTTATGTATGTTTAATCTTCTTTTCCATGTCTATGGAGAGTTTTTTATTTTTAGAACAAAAAAACCGTTCTATCAGTTTTGTTATATTAACAACAAATATGCAAAAGAAAAATCAAACAACAAACAAACAAAAGAAGTCTAACTCGAAGATTAAACTTATAAAAAATAAATAAAACCACCTTCAGTCAGACACAATATCAATAACATTTGTTTGTATTTCAATTCAAGAATTTAAACCAACAAAATAAACAAGCTCACCATTTTCTTATTATTCCTGTGGTGTGTTGTTTTTTTGTTGTTGTATCTGTCATTCTCTGTATTTGATTTTCACCGATTCTTTAGTGTTATATTTTCTTTCCTGTGAAACGACACTTTTTTTGTGATAGAAATAAAATTTCATAGACTGAAAACGTATCGCTTCGATATTAAAATTGTTATTAAATCGTGAATACGTTGTAAGTCACATGAATGACTATACATTTATTGATTCAAATTCAATACGTTTTATGCGATGTAGAGATCAGTGCGCTATATTACTCTAGCTGTTCTGCAGTTCCAGAATACTACTCTATGATAAATAAAGGATGCATGAGTAATTCTTATATAGTATTTTTATGTTTTTATTGTGGAATATTGTACAACGCTGCTGACTACAAAGTAGCAACGATACTCTGCTAGACAGACGGTAACACAACAAGGAACCACGTACCATAGATATTCGAAGAATTACTTTTTTGTTATTTAAACATTTTATTGTGTTATGAATTAGAAATGAGAAAAATTTTAAATTTCTGGAAGCGGGTTCTTGATACAATTACCCAGTTATAATCCGCTACCCGATGCTTACCCACTCAGTGGCGGATCTACATACGGGCTAATAGGGCTTAAGCCCTGGGCCCCAAATCCGCAAGGGGCCCCCAACCTCTCAGACATATATCTATTATATTCTATACCAAGAACAGCTTATAAGAGAAAAGATCAAAACCAAAATATTACTTTAAAAAATCAGCTGTGTTCACCACAGGACCGACCGCCATCATAAAGTACTTATATAAATTACATTCTAGCAGCAGAGTAGAAATAACTTGGCCTAATATTTTCTAACAGAGATATTATTTATCATGACCATGGAAACGTTACATATAATACGTTACATATGAAAAAATTGAGACTTCGAAAAATACTACAGAAATTGTTCGAAATTTTTCGTTTTATCAAAATCGTCTCAAATAAAAGTTATTAGTTTTTGTTTTTTTATCAACTTTTGTTTAATAAATTTTTTCGAAATATTTTTCTGTTGCTAAATATTCGCAAAAATCTTAAAATCGACACGAGTAAACTCCCATTTCTAGTCAACCGATTTGTACCAAAAGTTGATCAACTTGTGCCATTGATGTTGAAAGCTTAAATATGAAGTTTCATAAAAATCCTTTCAGCCGAATTTGCTCTGCACGTGTACACAGACAGACGGACGGACAGACATACATACAGACATACAGACAGACAGACAGGCAGACAGACAGACAGGCAGACAGACAGACAGGCAGACAGACAAACGGACGGACGGACGGACAGACAGACCGACAGACATCATGCTAAAAATAGTCAAAACGTTAAATAGGGACCTCAATTCGTGGAGATCCATCGAAATCTCGAAATTTCAAAATCAGTATGATCACAATACCTCCCTTATATATGTTGGTGGTCGGTAAAAATGTACTTTATTGATTAAAATAGTTACCATTTAGATCTATAACAATCTGCCATTTTTCAAGAAGAGAAAATATTCCCGATTTATAATATTCCTGATTTTTTTAAAGAAAAAATTGTTCAAGGCTCATTTTAACATGGATCATATCTCTAAGGCCCGGTTTTTCCACCTTCAGATAAGGTTCCAGGTAACTATCTGACAGATAAGGTTATTTGTAACTTCATCTGCTGAATAAATGTCATCCGTTCTTTCTATACAAATGTATCTATCGGATAGTTATCTAACGTATAATGAGACTGACATATTGGATTTACTGACTGGTATTGACATTTATTCAGCAGATGAAGCTACAAATAACCTTATCTGTCAGATAGTTACCTGGAACTTTATCTGATGGTGCAAAGACCGGGCCTAAGTGTCTTGTTTCTTAAAAAGTGTTCCAGAGACCGAAATAAGTGATAATCGGAGGATGAAATGTCTGGTGAGTAGGGTGGGTGTGTGAATCTCCCAATCAAGCTCTGAAATTTTTTTACGTGTCTTTTTTTGATAAATGAGGTCAGGCATTGTCGCCTTGAAAAAAACTCCTCTTCTATTCACAATTTCTAGCCTATTTCTGGTCAATTTTTGATTCATTCGATCTAATTGTCCACAGTAGGGATCAGAATTAAAACTTTGCCCCAGTTTTAACATCTCATCATAAATTATTTCTTTATAGGGCCTTCCAGATCGAAGTTCATCATTCAAGCATAAATTTAATGATTTAAATTTTTTAAACCGCTGTTGACATGTGCGTACACTTATCTTATCACTATAAACAGTGGAAATGTTTTATGTAGCAAGTGTAGCAGATTTTTTTACCATTTTTAATGTTTCTCTCTTAAATTACACCAAACGTAGAGAAATGGCACCAAACTTAAAGATTTATAAAAACTTGTAAACTTTATTTGAAAACTGTCATATATAACTTATTTATCTTTTTTATTTGAAACATATATTTGTACACATTTCGAATTATGAATATTAAACTCATAAACTGATTTTTTAAGTTAGATTGCTACTAGCGTCATCTTTTGCAGTGAAATATTTTCCATAAATAAACTCTGGCGATATTTCCTCTCTGCGTTGCATTAGATTTATATATTGGCTACGAAGTAAAATATGCACTTCGATATGATATTCTGCAAGAGTTTATTATAAAAATATTTATACGCAGATATCTTGCGTCAGCGTTTAAAAATTATAGACGTTATTATAAATAAATTCTAGCAAATTTTTTCTTGGAGTTTTTGTGGTGTCCAAGTAACGCTTCAATAATATATTGTGTTTTTGCAGTGCCGCAACAAGGGTGGTGCGACAGGTGCCGCCGCACCAGGCGCCGGATTCATAGGGGCGCCGAATGGCCAATTTTTTTTTTATTATTATCTTTTATATTAATAAACTATAATCAACACAAATTTGATTTCATAATCGAAAGTTTCAAATGGCAGACAAGATCAATAATTGATGACTGTACAACTGCCACTGCAATGCAATTATTAGAAGTGATCCACACTTACGATTTAAAAGATGTGTACCCTAATATTGGCATTGTACTGCGCATATTTTTAACGCTCCCTGTAACTGTTGCTTCGAATTAACGCAGTTTTAGTAAATTAAAGTTAATAAAAAATTATTTGCGTTCTACAATGGGCCAAGAGCTTGTAAAATTTAGGTTTAATAGAAAATACTGGAAAAACAGTCATTAAATTATGAAGACTTAATTAACGAATTTTCGCAGTTAAAAGCCAGAAAAGTTCATATTATTTAATTTTCCATTCCGGTAAAGTGATTATATAATATATTATTAAAATACCTATATATTTATTATTTTTTGTTCAAATATCCCTTTTTTGTCATTAAATATATATTTTTTTATTTATTTTGTTATTCAATTATGTAATATATTTCTTTAGCCCTTTTGTGTTTCATTTTAGGTGTTTTTCATTTTGTGTTTTATTGACCTAGAGTTTATATTTTGTACCCTTTTATATTAGTTGATTATCATGATTTTTGAGTTTATTAAAAGATTTGTAACATAATTTGATATTAATATAATCGTTAATATTGCAATTTAAACCAAACCAAAGAAAAAGGTTAAAACTAAACTAAAAAATAATACCAACGAATGTTTTTTAAAATTTTTTTTTTATACATTTATTGTTAAAAAAATGACTTTATAATATATATTGTTGTATGTTCCTTTACTGGTAATAAGATAGTTCCTTTATTAGGAGTAAGTGTTCCTTTTCTGGCGATTTTGTGATTTTTATGAATAAAGTTATGTTTTTTATTTTTCTAAGTTATTCTTTTATTTTCACTTGCATCAAAATAAAACAATAAGATTTTAAGGATTCTCTATAAAATATAAAAAGTAAATATCTTAAATAACATTTTGGTGAAGAAAACAACGTAAGTTAATGTTTTAAACGTTCCCTTACTGATGCAATCATCTTACCATAAAATTTTAAAAATTGCGTACGTAATTAGTGAGGATGGGGGGGGGGCAAATAATTTTACGCACCAGGCGCCAATTTATGTTGTTGCGGCACTGTGTCTTTGTCTTAATAATATATAATAGAACCAGTTAGTGATTTTGAAGATATGTATTGAATAGTTTATAGTTTTACTTGGAGAAACTCGAATATAGGTAATCGGTTATTAAATGAAATGCTTGGTAAAGTTTCACAAACTGTTTGTGAAACTGTTCCAGGGACTGACAGTGCCCAAAGAAGAAGACGAATTTATTTTTCATTTTTTTAAGATTTTTATGGTCGCCTAAGTGCCTTAGTTGTGACCGAAATACCGGAAACTCTCCCTGTGCTTCGTCGGCCCATTCCGCTAATGCTTATTAGTATCTATGGTATCATTTCATCCCTACTGACATTGTTACTAAGTCCGAAATTATTTCAAAGTCCGTATATGGTCCCGTGATCCATTGGTTGAGTACCACTGTTCTCTCATAATAATATTTTACTCAACAAAATGATTATTTGCAGATTATTCGTGACAGTACATTTAGATTTATATTTTTTAACTTTTCTCAAAGTTAAAGAATTTAAATTAAGTTAGGAGAAGTACAAGTTTTGTAGCATTTCGTTTAGTCCGTACAAATCGTTTCCATGTTGTTTGTAGTTAAGTTGTTTGCCTTAAATCTTTGGAGACAGTTCACAAAAATAAACAGTTTTCTTATTCTGTACAACTTGCACAAGGCTACAGGTTACCTGCATTATACGACTATACCTTTACAGACTTTACTTCTACTCAAAACAAATTAAAACGAATTATTACTAATTTTATCAAAAATATGTGTAGTTAGTATTTTCCACATATTTAAGGATTTAGAAGGTATCTTTACTCTGCTCTCTGAGTCGATACATTGCGTTGCCCAATATTCATTAAATTAATAAGAAATATATTGCCGACCGGCGTAGCGTAGTGGTAACACATGTGCTCTGCGTTGCGAAGGTCTCGGGTCCGAATCCCGTTCAGGCATGGAAATTTTCTCAAAATAAAAATTGTCTTGGCTAATTGCCAAAGCAGAAAAGCCCATTAAATAAAAAAAAAAAAGAAATATATTAATAAATGGATTCATTTGTTTTCAATTTCAGAAACATACCGTATTTTTCGGACCATAAGACGCAACTTTTTACACAGAAAATTCTTCTTAAAATTGGGGTGCATAAAAAAAAACAACCAAAAAAATATAGAAATTAATACAGAATTAGCTCTCATTTCTGGAGGCCTTACAAGTTAACGACAACCCTTGGATATGTTGACTAATAAACCATGTAATAATTTTAAGCAGGAAGAGTGGAACAAACGAATGATCAAGCCAAACTCGATGTTTAAACAAATGAACGTATGAAACGGACGACAATTTCAGAAGTACCTGGGTAAAAAATTCATGGGAAGTGGTAAAAGAAAAGACGATTATAAAGTCTTTTAAGAAATATTAGTATACCAGGTGTATAAATTAAGTAACCGGACTGGCAACATAGCGTATGATCTGGTAACATTTGGGACTTGGGACTTGGAGAGGTGGCAGGTGAACATGTGATACGCCTTCAGTACGAGTTTGAACTCGTTAGAAAAATTTTGTTGTCCGTAGCAATTTTTTTCGTGAAACAGTTTTTTCTAGTGCGTTCTAAAAATGAGTGACATTCATTTCGAGCAACGGTATGCTATCAGATTCTACTTCAGACTTGGGCACAGTGTAATGGAAACTTTGCAAAACTTCAGCAGGCCTACGGAAACAGTGCATAGTCAAGGACCCAGGTTTTTTGGTGGTTTAAGGCATTTTCAAAACGAAGAGAGTTGATTGAAAATGAATTACGTAGCAGAAGACCTTCATCTTCAAGAACCAATGAAAATGACAGAATCCGGGATCTTGTGCGTTCAAATCGTCGATTGACAGTCAGAATGATTGGGAAAGAGTTGAATTTGACTCACACTACCGTTTTTCAGATTTTGACCAATGAATTGGGGATGAGAAAAAATTAAAAAAACTCGTTTTTGGCCAGTAAAAACATTCCTGTGACTCCTCTGTCTCCTTCTTCGCCTGACTTGAGTCCTTGTGAATTTTTTCTCGTCCCAAGATCGAAAAATAACCTCAAGGAACGCCTTGCCACACAACAATTTCAATAAACGAATTTTTTTTGCCAGTTAAAGCATTCCTGTGGTTCCTCAACCTACTTATTCGCCTGACTTAAGTCCTTGTGACTTTTTCCTATTCCCAAGATTGTAAAATCACTTCAAGGGACGTCATTTTGGGACACTCGAAAACATTCAAACGTCCAAAACCGACCAGCTGAAAGCTACTGCAGTATCCGAGTTCCAGCACTGCTATGAGGATTGGAAGAACCGTCTCCAGCGCTGTGTGGATTCCCAGGGAAGTTATTTTGAGGGAGACAATATTGAATTGTAATTCTATTCGAATAAAAAAATGTAAAAAATTCAGTCCAGTTACTCAATTTACACATCTCGTAAGCGACGCATTGGATAGTATCGAAGATGACTTGGTTTTTGAATAGATTTACAATAGTTCAGACGAAAATAATACGAACAGTGACATTAACGAGACGATTGATAGTATAGACAGTGAAGATGAACAGAATGTTGCTGGTAGAAGTAATCGTAAAAATAAATATTTTTTCTAAAAATTGTCTCATAAATTTGGGGAGCGTCGTATGGTCCGAAAAATACGGTATTTACAATTGGACAGATAATGCATTAATTATTTGATGATCTTGGATAAAATAAGTTATGATTTATATTAATAATTAACACCGTTTTCATCGAAATGTATTAGCTGCTAATAATGTTGCTAATAATCAAATTCTTTGTCTTCTCAACATCCCTCGTACATTTTGTATAAAACATACTTAAAATTAATAAAATTAAGTAATCTACTGTAATTTTTAATGACAATGAAATAAAATTCGTAATTTTTCGTGAATGTAGATCTTATATTTTCCCATTGAACAATAAAAATAGCAAGTTAACAAAGCATTGCAAATTACTGAGGACAGATTTTGTAATTCATTCTCTATTCTCTGGTTCGTTCAGAGACCTTTGCGTAACAAAACACTGTAACCTGATAAGCAAATTTAAATCACGGTTCAACAAAAAAACCAAATTGAGTTTTACCTTGTTTGCAAGATATATTTAGAAAAATTTTACTTTATATTACATATTAGCTAGTTAAAAAGTCAAAGTTTTGAATTATGCATGTAATCAATACAAAAATAGAATTTAGTAGATATTATCAATCAACTATTATAACGTCAAAGTCTGTTAAAAAGTCAATGTTAAAAAGAGAAATACTTATTATCAATCCAACTGAAAATGTCCATTTTAGTCTAATTTATTAGTCGATTTTTCATAGTTCATTTTTATTAGTTAAAGTGTATAGTAAGGCCTTGAACCCTTGCCTTAAATTCAGTTATTTCCCTGCATTGATGCAGTTTACGAGATAGTAACAAAATTTAAGATTGTAGAAACAGTACGTAACACTAAAGAAAATATGGAAAGTTTATTTCAAAAAGGCATTTTTATCTCTCATAAAAATTTTATGATGAATACTACGAGGTATGGAATCTATCAATATTTATTGAAAGAAACAATTGTTGTATCTATAACTTTGTGATAAATTACACAATAAAAGTAGAGAATGTTACACTAAAAACAAGAAAAAACATGATTAATTTTCGATAGTTATATTATGAGTCGAAGAGACATTGAATCGGAAACGTGTACAAAAAAATGCAAGTAAAAATTAAAATGAGGTGGAAGAAGAGAAACAGTTATCTGAAATATCACCAAAAGACAGAATCAAAAACTATTACGAGGGCTACATTTTAAGTTTTTACAAAAACTAAGAAAGGAAAAATATTTTTTTGTAACAAACTGTTTTATTGCTTTTCAAAATATTCGCCTTTAAGATTTATACACTTTTGCATGCGTCCAAATCAATTCTCGAAACATTTTTTCCACTCTGAAGTTTGTATCTCAAAAACATGGTTTTCGAAGGCTTTAACAGTCCTTGAGGTGATGAAAATCGATGCCCACGCATTTTTTGTTTGATATTGGGGAACAAAAAAAGTCGTTTAGGGATAAATACGGTAAATACGGGCAATGAGACATTAAATCGATGTTTTTCTCCTTCAAATAATCAATTGTTTGACGTGCTGTGTGGGAGCTTGTATTGTCATGATGAAGAATAATGCGACGTTTTTGGTTGTTTTGCCTGATATGTCACTGACTTTTAGCAAATAAATTATTGTATACCATTCAGCATTAACTGTTCTTGGATCCACTAAAGGAATGGTTGCGACATATTCAGTACAACCGAAGAAACAAGCGACCATTTTCTTGAAAATTCTTCGTGAACGAACAACTTTTGTGGGTTTCGGTTCATCTGGGAAGAACAGTGGATTGTTGCTTAGTTTCCGGTTCATATGAATAAATCCAAGTTTCGTCACCTGTAACGATGTTGTATACGGATTTTGCAGTGCCTAGGTTGCATTTTGTTAGCATTCCCTTACACCAATCAACACGAGCCTTTTTTGAGCTTCGGTCAAATTATGCGGAATCACTTTCTTTCGATTTTTGTGTACTATTACGTACAAAGCTGCCTGCAAAGTATCATCTAAAAGCACGATAAACATTATGTGCACATCTGAAAAATTTCATACACTTAGTTTCGTTGCATGTGGTGTTGCATATCACAGCGTTCGTCAAGTTGCATGCGGCTTGTTGCAAGAAAACAGATATTAACGGATAATGTTTACTAAAAGACTTTTTAATATTGCTTGTATGTTTTTTTTTAATCCAATTTCAGTTAATTGTTAATTGTTATTCCATTTTCATTCACTTTCTTAAGAAGGTCGTTTAAATACAAACAAGTATTCCGTCTAACAATTGGATGGAATAAGTATCTAATTCTGAGATTATTTTTAAGTAATTTTGTTAACTGTTAAACGATAAACTTTTATTATTATTGTGTGTTAAAGACTAAAAGATCTGTGTGATATGTACATATTTTTATACATAAAAAAGAACAGCAAACAAAAAATGTCTTTCTAAACTGGAGAGTTTATAGAGTCCAATATTAAACATGTCGTCGAGAGATAGGTGAACGACGGTACAAATTTCCGGAGCTCGGGCAGACTGCTGAACCTGGGTTTGAATTATTTTCTTTTTGCAAATCTCTATCCAATTTTATTACTTGTGATTTTGTTGCATAATTTCTGTGTCAGTAATAATTATAATACAAAGTAATAATTGAACTAACGGTGTTTATAGGTGAAGTATCAGGTAATTGCAAAAATTCGTTCCCGATTTGAAATAAAATTAAATAAAACACATTTTCGTGAAAAAACATTGTTATTAATCAATAATGTACTCCCCATCATTTTCTATAACTCTCTCCCAACGTTTTACAAGTTTTTGAATTCCTTCTTTGTAGAAACTGGGTGATTTATCTTCAAAAAAAGTAGTAAGGTAGTTTTTGACTTCTTCCACAGAAACAATTTTTTTGCCATTCAAATTATTTTGAAGAGAACGAAACAGATGAAAATCTGAAGGGGCAAGGTCAGAGGAATACGGCGGGTGCTGGAGGATTTCCCATTTTAACTCCCTAAGTTTTTGCAGTGTCTGTTGAGCGACATGTAGTCTAGCGTTGTCGTGGTGAAATATGATGCCTTTTCGATTAACCAAACTTGGACGTTTTGCTTGGATTTCCACATTGAGTGAGTTGCTCACAGTACTTCTCCGAAGTTATTGTTTTGCCACGTGGAAGAAGATCGAAATAAAGTATTCCTCTGTAATCCCACCAGACACATAACAACACTTTCATTGGATGCAATTTAGCTTTTGCCAAAGATTCTGCTCGTTCACTCCCATGCTTCCAACTTCTTTTTATTTTTATGTTGAGATACATAATCCATTTTTCATCTCCAGTTATTACTCGATCCAAGAAAGGTTCATTTTGTTGACGGGCAAGGAGAGAAACGGCTGTGGAAATACGTTTCAGTTTGTGCCGTTCTGTCAAAATGTGCGGAACCCATATATCGAGTTTCGAAGTATAGCCAAGTTTTTTTAAATGGCGAAATGCTGTCGATTTGTCAACATTTAACTTCTCAGCAATCTCTTCAGTCGAAATCCGTGGACTACTATTCACCAAATCACGGATACAGTCATTATTACACGGGCATGAACTTTTGCAATTACCTGATAGATAGTTAGTAGTTGTTGAACGGGTATGTTTTACTAGAATAACATAATTTGTGAAATTTTAAATTTTCCTCTTTTAAACAATGTAACTAATATTCATCTGGAGAAACTACGTCTAATTTTGTAAATATATTCAAAGTGATTAGGATCAGTTCCAAATGTTTGATTGTATCTGACAGTCGAGTTTCGCGTTTATTGTAGAATTATGTAAGTTATGGACTGATTCGAAAGGCCATCTGATATCATCGTATGAGAAACAAGCGACTTGAAAAGGTCAGATAGCAAAGATGACAGCTAATGCTAGATAACAAGCCAGAATGCCAAAGGATAATAGGATGGAGGAGAGAAAATAAAATAATACGAGAATCTAATGTGTACTTTGAATCTCAACATAAAATTGAAGATGAAGGAAAAATGGTGTGTGTCACAAATTTTTACACGATTCAGAATGTCGTTGTAAGTATTTAGAAACAACTTTTTTGTTGTATGAAAAACAATATATTTTTGAAAATAAACCTTCGTTTGTTAGTCTTAATCAGGGGTTCCAAACTTTTTCGGAAAAGGATGACATAAATATTTCTTAAATAAATGGTGGGACAACTTGAATTTATCTGGGCTCTTGGCGCTTGATTTTAAAAACAAGCTTAATAATTATTTATTTATTTATTTAACCAGTGACTATACAGATTTGTACAGTAGTGCACAAGTCCAGTTACGTAGTGTTGCGGAAAAAAAATACAATACAATTATCATAACAATAATATAGAAATACTAATAATGAATAAAAAAAAAAAAGAATAAAACAATAAGATACAATATAATTAGTCTAATTTATTTTTATATTAACAAACTTTCTGTGGTTGTCGTAAAAGATATCTACATCTCTATCAGACTTGCTTGTTTACTAGACTGAGAATTTTGTTCAGTGGTGACATATGACCAAAAAACCCTTATACCGTCATTTTGTCGTATGTCTGTCTGTCTGTCTGTTCGGTAAAAATTGTAGCCAAACGGCTAAACCTAGAGAGTTGAAATTTGGCATGCTTATACAACTCTTTGACCCGCACATAGGAAAAATACTAAAACATCTAAAAAACATATCCCCCTAAAAATATAAACAAATATATGCTCATCGAAAAAAAAAAATTTTTTTACAATTCTGTGTAGGGTATCAAATGAAAGCCCTTGGTACGTGGATTAACGATCAAAATTTTATTTTTGCAAAATAAATTATTGTGAGGCGATTTATGCCAAAATTATGCAAAAAAAAAATTTGTCCCACACCCTGTAGCCCAGATGGTTTAAACTAAAAATCTGAAAAAATTCTCAGTAATGTACATTGGTGTGAACCGGAATAGTACAACAGGATTTTTGATCAGATTATGTTTTCGGAAAATAACGCATTTTTTGTGTTTTTAAATAAAATATGTAATATATTTAATCCGCTATTTAACGTAGTAAACGAGTGATCCTATATAGCACAGTGGTAGCGTTGTGGCTTAGTGAGTTGAAACTGATGTAAGAAACTGTGTTCGAAACCCGTCGATTTTTATTTTTTCAGTTTTTTTTTGCATTTTTATTTTGTTTAAATTATTTTGTCAAAATTCTAGTCATATTTTGGTTAATGTTGCATTTAATTTTTAAACGCGTAAATTTAATAACCAGTGGGAAGTATTGAAATTATAATTTATTTCTATATTTGAAGGTATCAGAGGGCGAGGCATATAATTTAAGCAACCAATGGAAGCCATAGGTGCACTTTTCAAAATCTTAATGAACCTTGCTATATAAAAAAATACTGCACATATTTAGAAACTTAAATAATGGTATTAGGCATTCGAATTAAAATTCATAAAAAAATATTTTGACATAAAATTTGTTTTGGCATCCCAAATAATCATCACTCCAGATCTGGCCCCCAGCGTCTACTGGCTTTTTGCAGACCTCAAAAAGATGCTCCAGGGAATGAAATTTGACTCAAATGAAGAAGTGATTGCCGAAACCGAGGCCTATTTTGAGGGCAAAGACAAATCGTTCTACAAAGAAGGCATCGAAAAGTTTTAGGAGCGTTGGAATGAATGTATCACTCTTGAAGGAGAGTATGTTGATGAATAATGTCGAATTTCTAAAAAAAATGTTTTTCTTAGTTAGACCGAAGACTTATTGATCGACGTGGTAACTAATTACTATTTTAACATATTTTTCAAGCCTGGAAATATTTAATTGTATTTTAAGGTCATATTTTTGTTAAAATTTAAGTTAACCTTGATAGTTCATCTTTCTTAACCTTTTGTAAATATTTATGCCGAACTGTAGGTGTGAGAATCAATTAGAACAATGCCATAATTTGTACAATGATACTTTAAAACAATGTATTTTACTTTTACTATTACCAAATTTTATTGGTACATCTAAATGTGAAACACTTAAAATAATACCTGTGTCTTACTAATAACAGCCGTATTAGAACAATATGCGTTGGGTTATGCAATGTTACAAAATAGAATTCACGCACTACGGTGGAAACACGGTTTCGTTCGACACCAGTTAAAATAGTATTAGTATCATTTATATTAAATAAAATAAGAGTTGTAGAGACTATGATGAGTTGTAGAGCTTTTTTACACTATAATATTATAATCTCTTTACCGATCGCAGGCAGACTGACAGACCTTATGCTAAAAATAGTCAAAAGGTTATGTAGGGACCTCAATTCGTGGAGACCTCAATTACAAGAGATCTAACAACGGAATTTTATTTTCCACCATTCAAGATTTCGAGATAAAATAATTTATAAGAGGCTAAACAAAAAGTCTCTAAAGTACACAATTGTGGACTACAGAAGTGTTTCTCAACGGGTGGTCCGCGGCTTAGTTTTTGGTGGTCCGCGCACACAAAATTGCATTAGTATTAATAATGGGTCTTTACCCAAAAACTGTTTTTCTTGACGTTAGTGGTCCGCAACTGTCAAAGGTTTGAGAAACACTGGACTACAGGATATTCGACTGATTTAACAAAAAAAAAAAAAAAAACAGAAATTGACATTTCTTGCACTTACACCCTTCATTTCCATTCCTCAGTTGCCATTATTTAATTCGTTTCCACTTTCAATTCAATGGCCCAATTTGAAGCAAAATTAATAATCAATATTACAAAAATACAAACCGAAAAATGCACTTTAAAATGAGATTAACTTGAACACGATAAAATAATTCGTTGAAAATAAGATTAGAATTAAAAAAATTAAAGCCGCAATTATTTTCCTACCAACCTAATTTTTTTATGTTGCACACGGCATTAATGAAAAAAAAAAATATTAAAAAATAATTTTTATGATTGAATAGTAGATTTACCTTTATGAAACCAAACAATACTCGTTTGATTAGTTTTAAAACTTTCCGCTAGTTGGCAAGGCAACTATTCCCATATTTTTATGCAACTTGTTTGAATGATGTCTGATAAGTTTGACTTTTATAATTGTATAAAAATAATAATTTAATAAACATATACCTAGAAGATCAGTATATTTATTTATTTATTTAACCTTAACAAATCCTTCATACTTTTATTAAAACTCTTTTTGCATCTAGTTTGTTTTGTTATTGTTTGTTAGGAAAGTTAATAAATGTAAGTGGTTATTATTTACTGCCTTGTGTAAATAATGGAGAGAAAAGTGAAAAAAGAAGTATTGAGAAAACTTAAATAAAATGGCATTTAAGCTCGGACAAAACGTTTCCTAAACGTTTCGCGATAAAAACAAAAAGCGACTGCCTTTTACTTACACAAAAAGAATAAACTAAACTTGCCAAAGTTAGTTTCAGGAAAAAAGAAATACACACCTATGAAGTTTAGTATTTTTTGTGGGTGTTTTGTCATTGTTACCAACATTGAAACCATCAAATAACTGTGTAAAGAAAGATGGTTATAAGAAACTATAAGTTTCTTTAGTTGGTGTGGGGCATATCCATTTGTTAGCAATCTATTTACAGCTGATACTAGGATCAGAGTTAGAAGTTTTGTTTGCTTCTTGTTCGTGGACGAACGGGGAAAACGGGCGAAACAGTGAAAGAGGACAGAAAAAGCCCTTGAGAATAGTGTTATTGAACGTGAAATATATCAACTTTGGCCAACTTTTAAAAGTTTCTTTTTAAAAATATAACAACAAAAATATTTACATACGTTGAATATTAAGAAGCATATTTAATGCTTCTGAGATTAATTTATAGCAGTATTAAACCGATGTTTCGCGTGATTTTGTTTGGTGTACGAAATTTATAGAATATGTTACCATCAATCATTTTTTTTTTTCGCATATTTAAAAATTTCGTAGCTTTAATTTTTTTAATTTTTTTTCGGAGTTCGTATTTAATTATATGATCTAAATAAACTTCTCCCAGCCAACGTGGTGGCCGAGCGCACTTAGTCGTGCGGTTTGTACTGGTGGAAACCCAGTACGATTGTCCGGTCTGTGGTTCGAGCCTGCTTCGTTGGTGATATTATTCGGGCGAGAATAATATGTTTACATTACTCTCATTTTCACAATAATTCACCCTTCGCCCAGGTGTAGGACTATATTCTGTAGTATCAAAAGTTGAAATGACATCAGAGTTGGATAGTATTGAAAAAAGTATAATGTAGAATGGACTTTACGAACCGCCTCGCAGCCGTACAGAAGAACTGACGTCACGCATGCCCTGAATATGGTAGTTTTCGTGGAGTACTGTAGATCGCAAAATTTCATACAAGGCTAAGTTGGATGCAGGCGTCTCTCGCTTTGCGTATTCTGCTTTCCACATCTATATCCGCGCCACCGTCCACAGACACAACACTCCCCAAGTTTTGGAAATCATCCATACGCTCGATTTGATGGTTACCGAACAGTAAAGGTGTATCGGTTTCTGCATTTATCCACATTTTTCACCGTTACTGGGCAAGAAATACTTATTCACCAATCAGAGTAAGGGAATAACTTATACAATAATAAATAATTGAATATATAAATTAAATATTATAAAATACATTTTTTAAGAATATATACTTCCTCTGAAACGGTGCGGAATTATTGAAATATACACAAGAAAATCTCTACTAAATTTAAACCGATTATATTAATAGCTTTTGATTAAAAATCTGTTTCAAAATTTAATATAAATACATATACATCCATTGGGGAAATTAAATAAATTGTTTGTTGCGAATTTTTAATAATTCTTTGTTGGTAATAATCTTTATTACATTTTTTTCTGTGTATTTTGTTCTGGTAGGAAAATATTCCTCCATGCAATTCTGTTAGCTTCAATGCTTTTCATTCTTAAGCTTTTCATAAAAGCGGGAGTTTAACAAAAGCTCTGTTACATATCTAAGCACACATTAGCTTAATGCAAAGTAAGGGAAAAATGTAGGATTACTAGACAAATTTTATAAAATTATATTTATTATAACAAGGTGTTTAACGTAAAAGAAAAAGGAAACAAAACCATGGAAGGAAAAACCAAACAAAAGTATGGTAACCATATATTAGTTCTATGAGCATCGGACACTTGTATAGTATTTCCAAAATGAAATAGCCATTCTAGTTACGAAGTTTAACAATGGGGTAATGGGTTTATGGCAGTAAGACTTATTGCTGTAAAAAGAATATAAGAGGTATTAAGGGAATTTTAAATTTAAATAGAATAGATGTAACACTAGTTCAACTGAAGTTTCTTAATAACCATTAAGGATATTTTCCAAATTTATAATCCTATTGATTCTAAATTTTAGGGGTTGTTATACTTGTTTGTTAGTTTATTTTCAACGTTCATAGCGTGCATACATTAACAACATGGCTCTTTGGTGACCATTTGATTTTGAAGAAATTCCTAATTTCTGTAGTGAAAATAGTAAATCTGTGCAAGGTGATTTAGAGTGCCAAAATGTGGACGTTGACGCAGAATGCGAAAATGTGGACGAGGCTACTAAAGAAAAATGTCATTTGTCAGAAGATTGCAAAGTTCTGATACTGAAGGTTTATAAAAAGTTAGTTTCGGAAGGTAATGACCAGGGCTTCGAACCGGAAACCGAAAACCGAAAAAAACCGTTATTTTTTTCGGAACGAAAACCAGAGTTGAACCGAAAAAAAATATCGTTTTTTTTCGATTCAGATAATGTTTATGGGAGTGAACCAAAATATTAAATTTTATTTAATACTACTATTATTTTTTAAAATGATGAGCAGAAAAAATCGTTATTTATTTAACTGATAAGTAAAAAAAAAAAAGCGCTTCTATTATTTCGGGGAGGGGGATTGGAAAAAAAATGTCTATATTTATAATTCAAATATAGCCAGTCCTAAGCCTGATAAAAATGTGAAGGAATGTCATGTGAGTATATACAGTTCATTCTAAATAGCATACAAGAAAACACGTTTATTTTAAATAATTATTACGGTCCTGGCAACTATTATTAAAAGAATCGTAAACTCAGCAGGTATAATGGTTGAAAAAATGAAGGAAGAACAAAAAGGCAAATTGTGGGCATGGAGAGACAAGATAAGAGTACTTTTGGAGGTGTGGAATAAGATAAGCAGAGAGAAAAAGAAACGGATGAACAATTGTAGTAGCATAGGCGCCCGCAAGGGGGGGCAAGATGGGTCTGTGGCCCCCCCCCTGGATTTCGGAACCAATTACCAATTCGTATCTTAGAAAAAAAATTATATTATTTAAATATAAAATTCATTTTCAAAATTAATTTCAATAATTACACCTAACATGTAAGCTGTTTTTTCTACCTTCGTTAATTTTATATATACATATATTTTTTCTCTTATCTATCATAATTTTATCTAATTTCTAATTATATAATTTTACACCTCCGTGCAAAATCTCAACGATATCGACCCATAAATGAACGAGTTATAGCCGTGCTCCACTTTCGGCCGAAACTGGAGCAGATTTTTTTGTCAAAGTCCGAATTTGGTACTTTTAAGCATGTAAACAGAAGCACCTTGATGTCTCGATACCAGAAGTGTGATTTGTTTGAAAATCGGTTCATAAATAAGGAAGTTATAGACATTTGAACTAGTTTTCACTTAATCCGCGAAATAGTCGCGGATTAAGACTGAGAATTAGACCAGATTAAGTGAAAACTAGTTCAAATGGCTATAACTTCTTTATTTATGAACCGATTTCCAAAAAAATTACACGTCTGGAATCAGAACATCAAGCTGATTTTGTTTGTATCTTTAAAAGTGCCAAATTCAGACTTTGACAAAAAATTCTGCTCCAGTTTCGGCCGAAAGTAGAGCACGACTATAACTCGCTCATTTATGGACCGATATCGTCGAGATTTTGCACAGGGGTATGAAATTAGGTAATCTTTAAGCGTAGGTACACGAAAACGGGATATATGAAGCACAGGGGCATCAGAAGGCCCCCAAAGTTGAAAAATTCCCATAACTCCTTATTTATGAGTAGATTTCGTTGTAATTCGGTATGAGAACTCAAAATTAATTCTATGACGCAGAAATATGTTGAAAATTAAAAAAATATGCCCAAAAGTGGGTCAGGGCTATAACTTGCTTATTTATGGACTGATATCGCTGAGATCTGGTACAGACGTGTAAAAAGGTGTAATATTTGAATGTAGGTGCACCAAAATATGCAGAAATAGGGACATCAGGAGGACCCCAAATTTGAAAAATGTCCATAACTCTCATATTTATGAGCAGATTACGTTGGAATTTAGTATAAGGTCCGGTTACCATAGACTACGTAATAAAATAACTTTTATCAAGCATTGTTCGAATATGACATCTATATCTATGTTTTGGTCTTGCCCCTCCCTAGAATAATTTCTGCGGGCGCCTATGTGTAGTAGTATAATTGAGAAGGAGGAATAAGGAATGTAATATTTTAAATAAAAATGTTATATTTTAAATTTAAATCGGTTGGAAATGATCAATGGTAGTACTGAAACGAACCCTAGATAAACAAATATAAAACAAACTATCCCTGTTTTGATTCGCTGTCTCTTCCAATATTTGTATAAAAAAATTATCATCAAAGCGTTTGGTCATTCGAGAGCTACACTGTAAAACACTCAAACATATTACATTTTTCCTAATACTCCATCAATTAAACATAATGAGCAAACATTGAATTTTATTAATAATATAGTATGATTAAATTGCTTGCTGTAATGAAAATGTGGAGTACGTTTGGAACGCAAGGTTAGGTGAACGCACGGCGAGTTGTGATTTTTACATCAATTCTTTGGCCTAATTTTAATATATGGTATTTAGTTGTTATGGTTAATCGTGCATTAGGAATTTTGTTTTATGAACTTTATAAAATTATTAATATTTGCAGAATCACATTATTAATTTTAATGCCCCTGGCTTATAATGGCATATGACGTAATAATAAATATATTTAGTTATAATTTACACATATGTTTCCGTCAGTAAAACTATATGAGGCTCACTCTGAAAGTTTTCTCAAAAGTAGTGAAAAGTTAGTTATTATTTTTTTCCTCACAACATATGTGGCTATTAGCAACTATAATAGCTCATTCACTAGACCAGTGTTTCTCAACAGGTGGTCCGCGGACCACCAGTAGTCCCTAGAAAAAAATTTTAGCGGTCAGCGAAAGTTTTTATATGCGTTTTTTGCAGTTTAAAAAAAAAAACAAAATTTATACACATTTTTTATGTAAATAATTTATATTTTGTTTATTTTCTGTAAACTTTCTATGATTTTCTACAAATAAAATAAATGCATTTAGTAGCACATTAAATATATTTTTTTTCTTGCAAAAAAATGAACCAACAATTATCATTAGTGGTCCGCGTTAGAAAATTGTATATTATACTGGTCTGCGGTACGTTTTTGGTTGAGAAACACTGCACTAGACTACAATATCATCAGACCGACCGCCATCATAAAGTACTTGTTTAATTTATGCTGCTTTATCAAAAAATGTCTCAAATAAAAGTTGTTAGTTTTTGTTTTTATAGCAACTTTTGTTAAATAATTTTTTTTCGAAATATTTTTCTGTTGTGAAATATTCGCTAAAATCTTAAAATCGACACGAGTAAACTCCCATTTCTAGTTAACTGATTTTTACTAAAAGTTGACTAACTTGTGCCATTGAGGTCAAAAGCTTAAATATGAAATTTTATAAAAATCCTTTTAGCCGAATTTGCTCTGCACGTATACACGGCCCGACAGACAGACAGGCAGACAGACAGACAGACAGACAGACAGACAGACAGACAGACAGACACACAGACAGACCGACAGAAATCATGCTAAAAATAGTCAAAACGTTATGTAGGGATATCTATTCGTGGAGGTCCATCGAAATCTCGAAATATCAAAATCGGTATGATCACAATACCTCCTTTATATATGTTGGCGGTCGGTAAAAATTATGTGGAGTGTGAATTTTCACCCATTTCAGGGTTTTGTAGGTATTTCATAAGTGTAAGAAGCCAACATAATGCTGGATGTCTAAGAATATTCGCAAAAATCTTAAAATCGACACAAGTAAACTCCCATTTTTAGTCAAACAATTGTTACCAAAATTTGAACAACTCGTGCCATTGATGGCAGAAGTTTAAATATACAGTTTCATAAAAAGCCTTTTAGCCGAATTTGATCTGCACATGTAGACAGACAGACAGACGGACGGGCGGACAGACGGACAGACGGACAGACGGACGGAAGGACAGACGGACGGACAGATGGACAGACGGACATACAGACCGATAGATATTATGCTAAAAATAGTCAAAACGTTATGAGGGCCCTCAATTCGTCGAGATCCATCGAAATCTCGAAATGTCAAAATCGGTATGATCACAATACCTCCCTTATATATGTTGGCGGTCGGTAAAAAATGTATTTTTTTTGACAGTATCGTGTTAAAATTAAAAAATTCTAAAAAACTACTTTTCATTCCTTAATTTGTGTCATACACAATAAGTTTTATAAAAATAGTAATTTTTTTTCAGACACAAAAATTCTTTATTTTTCAAAAAACTAACCTGATCAAAAATTCCTGTTGAATTATTTTGGTTACCCTTAATGTACATTATTGAGATATTTTTCAGGTTTTTAGATCAACCTCTTTGGGACATACGCCGGGAGAAAAAAAATTTGACATATTATTGGCGAAAATTGATATTTCAAAAATAAAAATTTGTTGGTTTATTCATGCTTTAGGAGGTTTCATTTGATACCCCATAAAAGTTTTAAAAATATATATATTTTTTTCATTAAATTTTTCTACCGTACAGACACATGAGTGACGTTATAAGGGTTTTTTGTGATCATATCTACAAAACCCTAAAAATGGCTCTTCAGGAACTAAGGCTTTTAAGATATCCTCTTTGCTGTTAAATTTTCGGCACTGACAGAAATTATGCCCCAACTTAATATATATTTTCCTGCAGTTTATTACTTATTGTGTTATCGAAAATACTATGAAAATTTTCTTCTGATATTTTAATTTTAAACGAAATAGAAACTGAATTTAAAATATGCATTTCTCTAGAGTGTATCCTAATTACGTCGGTATATCTTATTCTATTTTCTGCTTTATAGTCCTCCACTGCTGTTCCACTATTAGATTTCAATTCCAGATAGCAAGATAAGTTTTTCTCCAAGTTTTTTCCAACACAAAAACGTTACTGCCATCTCTCTGTCACAAACTTGCTGCTCTGTGAAAATTAAAATGTGCCCAGTCATAATTTATTATGGAGCAGTAAAAAACAAATAAATAATTGAGATTTTTCAAGAAAAAATTAAGTGACTTCTTATATCTACATTGTGGAAAGAAATAGAGTAGTAGTCTGCAATTTTAGAGCTGAACTTATCCTTAAATTTAAAAATAAGACCGAATAATTGAAACAAACATTTGCACATTCATATTTCATATTTAAGAAACTTCATATTTAAGCTCTAACATCAATGGCAGGAGTTGATCAACTTGTGGTAAAAATAGGTTGACAAAAATGGGAGTTTACCCGTGTCAATTTTAAGATTTTTGCGAATAATAAACAGAAAACTATTTCTTCGAAAAAAATTATTGAACAAAAGTTACCATAAAAACAATAACTAACAATAGACCGGGAGCTCATGACAGTTTTTGGTCTCCGATTTCATACAGCATGCCTTTTGGAGGAGAGAATATTTACCCTGTGACAACAAAAAAGGGATGGTACTAAACCCCTGCACGCTTTCCGGTCATAGGGAAAATTGCATTTCGACTTAAACACAAAATTTTTGTGCTTTTCTCTGATTTAATATTTCTTGCCCTTTTGTCAAAAGAAAGTTATAACAAATTTAAAGTCTTTTAAATATATGCATGCGATTCGGAGGGTCCCAAAGGGCTCAAACGGTCATGTGATCTTGTAATAAAAAAATATGATTTTCCGCGTTTTCATACAGCATGCCTGTAATTAAAAGACTTTAAATTTGTTATAACTTTCTTTTGACAAAAGGGCAAGCAATATTAAATCAAAGAAAAACACAAAAATTTTGTGCAAGTGGAAATGCAATTTTCCCTATGACCGGAAAGGGTGCAGGGGTTTAGTACCATCCCTTTTTTGTTGTCACAGGGTAAATATTCTCTCCTCCAAAATGCATGCTGTATGAAATCGGAGACCAAAAATGTCATGAGCTCCCGGTCTACAACTTTTATTTGAGACATTTTTAGGGTTTTGTAGGTATGACCAAAAAACCCTTATACCGTCATTTTGTCGTCTGTCTGTCTGTCTGTCTGTCTGTCTGTCTGCCAAACGGCTAAACCTAGAGAGTTGAAATTTGGCATGCTTATACAACTCTTTGACTTGCACATAGGAAAAATACTAAAACATCTAAAAACATATCCTCTTAAAAATATAAACAAATATGTGCTCATCGAAAACAAAAATATTTTTTTTTAAATTCTGAGTAGGGTATCAAATGAAAGCCCTTAGTACGTGGATTAACGAACAAATTTTTATTTTTGCAAAATAAATTATTTTGATGCGATTTTTGCCAAAATTGTGCAAAAAAAATTTTTGTCCCACACCCTGTAGCCCAGATGGTTTAAACTAAAAATCTAAAAAAATTCTAAGTAATGTATATTGGTGTGAACCGAAATAGTACAACAGGAATTTTTGATCAGATTATGTTTTCGGAAAATAATGCATTTTTTGTGGTTTTTGGTTCACAAAGTACAAAAGTTATACTAATGTAAGACAATCACATGCATGGCGTGTGATGGCGTAATGGGTTAGAGCACTGCTGGAAAACGAAGGGTTTCGAGTTCGAGTACGGAGTGAATTTTATTTTTTCTGTTTTTTTTTTTTGCATTTTTATAATGTAGAAATTATTTTATCAAAATTCTAGTTATATTTTAACAAATGTTGTATTTAATTTTTAAGAGCGTAAATTTAATAACCAATTTTATTATATGATTAACAGACGATAAATTATTTTAAAAATATCGTTCGTTTTGCCGTGATTACTAGAAAGTAAAATTTGTCCTACACACTCAGCATACCGCCTTCACTTATTATATACCTGCAAAACCCTGAAATGTGTGAATATTCACACTTCACATCAATTTTTTGATAGAACGAAACCATTTTGAAACATTTTTCGAGTTTTTTTCTAAGTATCTACTATTACATACTTATATGTAGAGTTACCATAATATTTTTTTCTCAAACCGGGACAGTTTTAAGATTTTGAAAAACAGAAATTCTACTCTATGAAGTTTGTTCTTACAAAAGTGAACTCTTATACTAACATTATTTAAATATTTTTGATACTAAATAGGTTTTAATTATTCCCAAAAATTTATTTCAAGTTAAAACTAAACTAATTTTTAGACAAATCCCAAAAAAATTTGGTTATATCGGTACACGCGTATATAGGCGATTCCAAACGTTTAAGCGGAACTAAATGAAATTTTCATTTTATAAATTGTCATGCGTTCTCTTTTTAGGGTTTGAAAAGGGCTTTTGCTAAAAAAAACCTTACTTAATCGGTAAAACTTACTAGAATTAAAACTATAATTCCGCTTAAACCTAAGAAACGGGCTGTATATTTCAGTAATACCCATATATTTAATACAAAAGTATTAAATATATAGTAATACCTCTTTGGGGGTCTTTCCCCAATACCCATTGAAAGTTTAAACCCAAAAAACTTTGAGTAAAACTCTTATTAGGGCGTTAAAAAAATATCGGCAAACGCGTTTATTTTCTGATATATTTGAGTAATAACCCTTTTGGGATCTTCCCCCAATACTATTTTAATATTTAACCCCAAGAAACTTTGAATAAAAGTCTATTGGGGCGTTAAAAATACTTACATTTTTTGAATAATCCACAAAAACAATTTTGTAAATAGTTTTCGCCTCGCATTTTGTTAAAGTTGAATTATTGGGCACTCGAAAAATAAAACTGTTGTCTTCCAACATCCTTCAAGTCGTAGGGATGACCCAAAAGGCACTTATAACACTAAAAATATATTTAAAAAATCTTCAAAAACTGTTTTTCATTTAAAATTAAACTACGTCTTGTTTAAACTGATAACGAGCAAAGAATGACCATTAGGTAGATTAAACTCCTTATCAAATTAATCCTGTTACATAAAAAGATTAGATTTATTTTATTTCTAATTGATTTTTTGATTTGATATTTTAAACTACAAATAAATTATTTAATGAATAAATTTATAAAATTTATGTGGGATGGATTTTTATTTGTCAAATAAAATTATAAATGCACTTTTTAATTTTTACGAAATATCCGGGACAAAATGACAAACTGGCCGGGACGCCGGGACAATCCCGGTCAAACCGGAACGTATGGTAAGCCTGTATACGTGCAGAGCAAATTCGGCTGAAAGGATTTTTATGAAACTTCATATTTAAGCTTCTGCCATCAATGGCACGAGCTGATCAACTTTTGGTAAAAATCGGTTTACTAAAAATGGGAGTTTACTCGTGTCGATTTTAAGATTTTTGCGAATATTTCACAGCAGAAAAATATCTCGAAAAAATTTATTGAACAAAAGTTTCTATAAAAGTAATAACTAATAACTTTTATTTGAGACGTTTTTTGATAAAACGAAAAATTTCGTCTCAATTTTTTCATATTTATATGTAACGTTTCCATGGTCATGATAAATAATATCTCTGTTAGAAAATATTAGGTCAAGTTATTTCTACTCTGCTGCTAGAATGTATTTTAAACAAGTACTTTGTGATGGCGGTCGGTCCTGTGGTGGCCACAGCTGATATTTTATAAATTAGATTCCATGGTTTTCTAGGCGACTTTCTTCTCGATCATATTGTCACTTGATCATATTGATCATATTGTTTTTTACACTTCTTTGATACCAATCTAATATTAAATACAAGGTATTTTGGTTTTAGGAGAAATCTCAGCACCACTTCGGCTGTTAAAACTTTTATCAAAGAAGTGGTTGCTAATCTCAATAAAAGAGAACTCACTTCTGCTTATTTATGTGATCTCATTAAGGCATTTGACTGTGTTTCTCATGACATTCTATGTGATAAACTGGAATGTTATGGAGTCAGGGGAACGCCATTGAATCTATTGACAATAAATATTCTAATAATCTCAATCTATCCCATGGCGTTCCTCAGGGCAGTGTTCTTGGTCCCCTTCTCTTCATCATATACGTCAATGATCTTCTTTCTTACATAGGTCAAAATGTTTACTTTTTGCAGATGATACAACTCTTATTAATGGAAACAGAGATGTGGATTTACTAACTGAATCTGCCGAAGCTTCTCTAGTTAAAGCTTGTGATTGGTTCAATTCCAATTTACTTATTATTAATGTGGCTAAAACCCAGAAAATCATATTTTCCTCTAACCCAAGTCATTCTTGCGAAACAATGGTGGTGAAACTTTTAGGTTTCACTCTGGACTCAAAACTTGGACAAGTCACATTGATTCTCTTAAAAAAAGCTTATCTACATCTCTTTTTCTATTAAGAAGACTCTCTCAGCTCGTCTCTCATGACATCTTCTTAACAGTATACTACGCGCTTTTCCATTCGCGCTTATCCTATGGTATAGAGCTATGGCGGACTGCTAGTGAAGCAACCTCCGTTTTAATAATTCAAAAAGCTGCTATTAGAGTACTGGCTGAAATTGGTCGACGTGATCACTGAAAACCCCTATTAAATTTCAAATACTTACTGTTCCTGCTTTATACACCTTTGTTAGCCTGTGCGAACTACACAAAGAGACTAGTCAATTAGTTAAATATAGTAATATCCATAATTATAACACCAGGAACAGTAGTCATATCCATGTGCCACGTCACCGTTTAGCCACTACTTTAAATAATTCTAATTAATAATTAAATTTTATAACAGCTTTAGGGAGGAGTGGAAAGACCTTCAGCCAAGTATTTTAAAAAGTAAGCTTAAAAAATGATTGAGTATTTATCTAATATATAGCATTGATGAGATTTCTGTTGTCAAACCCTTGAAAGAATTTCGTCCTCCAAATTCAATACTTTTGGTACTTCATAAAGGGAGAGTAAAATATAACTAAAGCATACCAAAATATTTAGTTGGCAGGCCTGTTAATAACGTTCCTCCTGCGAGAGTAATAAAATCTATAGAACAATTTCGGTCAAAACAATCTGTTCTTAACAATAACTTCCAATAAACGAGAAATTCTTCATTAAACGAAACCCTAATGTAATCTCAATCAAGTCAAGGTAGCGAATCCCGTAAAGATCAAACAACAGCAGATAGTGAATAGGCAGGACTGGGGACTATAGAGAAATGCTGTTTCACGCCAATTAACTCAATCGCAATCTAATCACATATAGGTAGGTAATCAGAGTGTAGGTATAACTTCAGTATCGGCTATTAGAGCCGCACATATGCGACACACGGATAATGGTCCGGCGACAATTAAACTACATACCCAGAGGCGAGAGTTTGGACGAATCACGCGCGAATTTACAGTGGCGCAGATTTAAACGATTTCAACTGGCACTTTATACGTTAGAACTTTTTAGTTTTAATTTATTTATTTATTTATGTAAATTTTATCGTACACAGGTCGAACCCAATAAGTACGACTACAATTAATATATAATGAATTATTAAGATTTCTATCTTAAACAATATAGAAATACATACACATAGATATAAAACAAACAAATTCATATGGATGAATCGTATAACCATATTACATTTACAATATTACATACAATATTACATATAGATTTTATATAATTAATTAATATTACGTACAAATATGAACACTCTTGGAATTAATTACGAATTTGAAAGAAATTTACTTTTTAAGTTGTTTTTGAAAATTTGATTTGAATCGTAAAATATGTCTACATTAGGGCAGTTACTATTAAATGTAGATACTAACCGATGCATGTTCTGGCAAAAGGTTGGTATAACAAGTTATATATACGTAAGTTTTTAGTAGGGAGATTGAAATGAATCTTACTTAATAACTCTGAATTGTCGATATAATTATTTAATATTTTTTTTTAAAATCATTATGTCGGTAATCTCTCTCCTGTTTTCTAATGACATTATATTAGGTACACCTGGAGTTATACGAACGATCAGTCAGTGGAAATTTGTAACATAGATAATTAGTGAACTTTTTTTGAACTCTTTCAAGTCTTATTTTGTGAGTAATATATTGGGGGTTCCATACTGAGCTACAATAGTTTAAGTTACTTAAAACATAGGAATTGTAGAAAACAATAATTGGTTTTAAAGTATTGAAAAATTTACATGATCTTTTAATGAATCCAAGTAGCTTGTAGGATTTTATACAAATATTGTCAATATGTTTGTCGAAATTAAGCTTACTGTCTAGCAAAATACCTAGGTCTTTGACTTGTGATAATTTTATTAATGTATTATCTCCTAACGAATAATTATAATTTATTAATTTTATATTTCTAGTGAAAGTTATGGAATTACATTTAAGATAGTTCAAAAAAAGTTTGTTTTGAACACAGTAAGTGTGAAAGCGCTCAAGGTCGGATTGGAGAAGCAGGCAGTCGGTAATGCTTAGTATTGCTTTGTATATTTTCATATCATCTGCGAATAGAAGTAATTCGCAGTGTCTGAAACATGTGCTGATGTCGTAAATATAAATGACAAAAAATAGAGGCCCCAGGTGAGATCCCTGTGGAACTCCAGGTGTAGAATTAAAAATTTTTGACAGAAAACCATTAACAGATACTGCCTGCGATCTGTTTCGGATATAGGAAACTATTCCCTCTTTTCTCTTTCACCTCTTTTCCTGGATTCAATTCCTCTGGATTTCTCTGTGCTGATTCTCATTTTATTTCCTCTTACGTATCTTTCAAATCTTCCTACCATATCTTTTAGCTCAGTTGTGGTCTTTCCGACTAGCACGAAGTAATTATTTTTTTATTTGATGGCTGTAGCAGCTTTAGCTATTAGCCAGGTAATAAAGGAAGAGGTTAAGAGTTTTTAAAATTCCGATTATAATTTGATATTTTCAGATCGGCCCGTGTGCGAATTTTAGTGAGACCACTGTTTGCTAGAGTTAAGCACAAATATAGCAAATGTTAATGAAAGTTGGCACACCTTCGCAATTTGGTTTCCATTCCAGTGGGGGCGGATTTGTGAAGGTTTGCACTCAGGCGGTTGACACACACGTGGCGGCCTAGATAACAGGCCTTCATGGGGCTTTTATGGGGTAAAAAATGAACATTATTTTCTTGATTTCACTGGACATTCCATTGAATATCCCTGTACCATTTTGATGATTTCAGTTGATCGATATTTTCGATTCCAGTCCAATCCTTATAATTTTCATGCACCCTCATGTTATTTAATATATTAACTGTATAATTTTCCGTAATTTGCCCCAGTGGCACGCCTGTTCGTTCTGTGGACAGTAGTTGGTAATGTAGTTGAACGTGTGTGTGTGTATGTTGGTATCCCTGTATTGCATGTAGGTCAGCTTCCTTCACTGCAGGGCTGCTGTGCTGTCCATTTGCTATTGTTTGTGCTATGGACAGTTCCACCCACACATATACACATACAGACACATACAGACACACCGCTATGTGCTGAGAGGTTTATTTGATTATAAATTGGAAATTGGAGATGGATTTTTACAGATATTGATGATGATTTTGTCGGTTTCAATAAATGTTACAGAGTAAGATGTCAGTTGAAATGTTTCTTGATTTACTGCACGAAAGAAAATAATATATTTCATGTTATATATGGAATAAATCTGTGATTTTTATTATCACATATCAGAAAAATAACGGTTTCTATTTGTTTGCAACCTGTCAGTTTCGATGGCGCAGAGGTAACGGATTTGTTTCGCGTACCAATGGTGTAAGATGTGATTCCTAAGTTTGTGTCATTATAAAATTCAATATACAATCATATTATATATTTCATTTTGTAATACGGTACTATAGTCCGTTCAAAGGTGAGAATGCAGTATTGCTCTTATAGCAAATGGGGGCGGTGTTGTTAAATGTTGTAAAAGTGTCAAATGTGTCAATTTTGATAATATGAAAAACTTGTATGATTTACAAAAATCAACTCTTATAAAAATCAAAATAGCACTCAACAAAAACAAATGACCATTTGTAGAATACTGCGTCTTCACAGATCAGCGCGTTTTAGAGCTGGCAACGTCGATAAGCAAGAAAAGGATAGCGTCATTGTATAAACTCATTAGAGAGTATGAAAAAAAACTACTCCATATGTCCATATATATGTATATATTCATTTAGTCAATAATCGGGATTTATGAAAATGATTTAAAAAATAGTTTTGTTTCTCTAGTTATAGCCGATAGTGTATGCATGTATGTGTTACAATATTGTCCATAGAAGCACATTCTACATAACTATGACTTACATAATAAAATTAACAAAAATTTCTACAAATACCTTTCCAGTCGCTCCAATTTTGGTATGCATGGAGTCCAAACACTAAAGTCCACACTATTTCAAGTATTTTCTGCACTTTTATCACTTAAAAATAACTAAAAACGTCAGAAAAAAATGAAGACGCCACTTGCAAAAATCACGTATCACTACATATCAAGATGGCTAATCCTGATAAAGCTCATTAAGGAATATAGTCATTAACAATTAATAAATAAGGAACAGAATTGCTTAAAATAATTCTTTATGAGAATAAACACATATATTAATATTTTATCAATAGTATACAGGTGGTTGAAATTAAACTACCGGGCCCAATACACATGAATGTTAAATTTGGAAGTTACTTGGTACTACATGATCTAAAATAGTTTATATTTTGTTACTTCGTATCTTTATATAAATAATTATACATTTTGATTGAGGATTTATTAAAATTTCAGAGCTATAGCGTTGGAAACACGGCCTATATGGTAAAATGGGAGGACAGAGGTGATAATAGGATGACTTTTGGGCTATCAATGATAATTCTGAGATCTCAGAAAGGGATGAAAATTACTATTGGAAGTATAATGGAGTTATCTCTCAGGAATTTTATACAGGTTAATTTTTTTATTTACGGGTTCATTTGGAGGGCTAAGGTGTCCCCCCCCGGGCATTATGACCTTAAGGCCCGATCTCTCCACCTTCATTTAAACCACTAGGTAACTATCCGATAGATACATTTGTATTGAAAGACGGGATGACATTTATTCAGCACAGAAAGCATCATATAAACTTATCTGTCAGATAGTTACCGCAGTGTTTCCCAACCGCCGGTCCTGTAGATATATATATATATAGATAAATATATATATATAGATAAATATATATATATAGAGAGAGGGAGAGAGAGAGAGCGTGGGAGGGATATTAAGGTGTATCAAGATAGAGGATTTTTCTCGAAAAAACGATGTGAAGGTATATTTTAATGAATATAAATGTCATATATTTATGAATATATCTTGCAAAATTGAGCGTTTTTCTATTATAATTTCATGCTTCGATTTTATATGACTTCGCGGCCCCCCGGTTGAGAAACGCTGCTGTACTGCATACTTATCTTTGAACGGACTATAGATCTGGTGACTGGTGATTGTTATGTTGTAAATGGACTTTTATGGAACTATGATTGATTTAGTTTCATTATATCAAGCTTGTTTATTTTTCCTCTTCTAACAATTATATGTTTTTTGCATACTTGCCATTGACAGAAATTTACATAACCTTCTATCTCAATTAATTGTCAAATGGTACCATTTCAGAATTACCAATTTAAGATAATATTTTAAATATTCAACATAAAAAATTAAGTTTACCTATTAGTTACCTATTACAAAACGTCCAAAAAACAATCTGTGTAATTTAGATTTTGTTCGACTATGACTCGTTATGATTCGACTATATCCAACCTAAGGTGACCATTTTCTTAAGAAGGCCATACGGGACGGAGCAAAAAAAAAGGTCCTCATCTCCCAAAATCCAAGTGAAAAGCAAAAAAAAGGTCTTCACCTCCCAAAATCCAAGTGAAAAGCAAAAAAAGGTCTTCACCTCCCAAATCCAAGTAAAGAGCAAAAAAAAGGTCCTCACCTCTCAAATCCAAAATGCGGGACAAAATGTTAAAATGCGGGACGAATGGTCACCCTAATTCAACCCATGATTTTCGTGGGAGTGTAAATACTTAAACTACACAATATACAAACAATACATTTTCCATTTCTTACACAAAAACTCATTGCCACCCTTTCGGTAGGAGCTTATTTTACAACGTTAACTGGCTATTTTAACGCCGCCGCGTTAAAATATTAACACAAATATGCTTATTGAATAGCATTTACGTTTAAAATGGTGTTAAAAATTAATGTCAGTTTTCGATGTTAATATTTTAACAAGTTGCTTAGAGAATAGATCCGATTGACTCGTTACTGTTAAAACCAAACAAGATCTCAGAACGAAATCAAATTTTACTGGTTATATATTGACATGTGACAGAATCAAACATATCAAATTTTATCAGCGCCATTCTACGCTTAGGAGTTCGTAAAACTTTTCATACTACCTTCGTATTGTGCACTTCCATTAATTAGAGAAAATTTTAGATCGAATGTCTAATCGGTCATATACAATTGAGAACAGTCTAAATTGCTTAAACATTTATTGTAGTGTTACATTGATGACAAAAATATAACACGTCCATTTCAAATATCCCAGATTTGCTAGTGTTAATTTTTTGTACAAAAACTATACAAAAGATTATATCCTTCTCTAGATAAATACTCCACAATATCCTGAAATTTACTGGTTGATCCTTGTACTGAATTATATAACATAAATAAGCAGCATGTTGCAGAGTTTTCTGCAAAAGCAGAGTGTGATTAAGGTGTAAGACTCTGAAATCTAAAAAGTGTAATCGGATTGCAGTTCTCGGTCGGATAATGAAACTTACGGGGAAGATTTAATGTCTGGTTTCAACGGAAGACTCCACCCAGCTCAAGTGCTTTACTGTATTCTAATATTTTACAATTGAACATTGATGTATAAGTTATTTTTTATTTTTAATATTGAAAGTGAATTAATTATAAACGTTAATTAAAAGATGAAAGTAAATGTTTATGATGCATTTGCATTAGTTCAAAGGTTAATCAGGTATGCCAAACCGTTTAATTTATATTGATTAACTATCACAAATCTAGGTTAAGTGTAGTATGACACATAATTTATGTTTTTGTTCTATTACTAATTATAGTATTCTTTATTTTCCCCTTGCGGTGTTTAAGGTATCAACTACAAAGAAATTTGAAAATAAAATAACGTTCTAATATGAATTCCAATATTACACATGCGTTTGAAGTGAACACTGTCTTTTTCATGTTTTATTGAGTTCAAGTGAATACTTTTAATTACGAAGAATGTTTCCTAAATTCTGGGAATTGTGCTATAATTAAATTACGCAGAACTTATAGGCAATGTTATTGGTGCCAGACAAGTCTTGACATGTTTATGCAACTATCTAGTGCAATAGTGTTCAGTCTGATTTAGGTGTTCGACTGATATAGACGCGTTTTCATAGCACTGTTTTTGTAACCATGGAAGACGCAGCAAAATCTCAAAGAGCAATAATTTTCTTTTTGTGGAAAGAAGGTGTGAAAACATCAGAAATTATTCAGCGTCTGCAAGGAGTATTTGGTGAGTCTGCAGAATCCAAAAGTACTGTTTATCGGTGGATCGATCGTTTTAAAACCGGTAGAACATTACTAGAAGACGATCCACGCAGTGGGCGCCCAAGCACGTCGGTAAATGAAAGAAACATTACTGCCGTCGAAGACCTACTGAAAGAGGACAGGCGAATGACTATTCGTCAAATTAGTGTGCGCCTAGGGATAGGTACACGACAAGTTCATGACATCTTGCATGATTGTTTGGGCGTTAGCAAGGTTTCGCCGCGCTGGGTGCCAAGGCTGTTGTAATAGGTGGATTGAGGAGACCGAAAAAGTTTTTTAAGGACGGCTTAAAAAAATTAGTTTATCGTTGTGATAAATGTACTCAGTTAAATGGAGATTATGTTGAAAAACTACATTGTAATATTGACGAAAATTAACAAAATAATAAAAATTATAGCTAAATTCCCAGAACTTTGGAAACATCCCTCCTATATTATGGCGCCATTCACACGGACAGTCGCAAATGATAATTTAAAAAAAAATGGAGTGTTCAAGAAAAGCCGTGCAAATTACCATCAAAAGGTTCCAAGAGACTGATACTAAAGAAAACAGACCAAAAACCGAAAGAAAACGTGCAACCACTTCCAGAGATGATCGTTTTATAAAAAGAGGTGCTCTTCGTAAACGCTCAATATCGTCAAAAGAGCTGGTTGGTGATCTGTTGGAGCATAGAGAAGTTAAAGTTTCTTGTGGAATAATTAGAAGACGTCTAGTGGAATCTAATTTTCATGGAAGAAGAGCTCGCCAAAAACAACTGTTGACCGAGCGACACAAAAAACTTCGCCTTGAGTGTGCCAAAAGACATTTAAATTGGACACCTGATGAATGAGCGAAAATTATTTGACCTGATGAGTCCAACATAGAAGTAAGCATTGTAATGGTTTAATGTACTTACGAATTTATCAGAAAAATAAATTTCTAAGCAATTATGGCACAAACAATATAAAATTTAATTTACTATAAATTTATGAAATTAAAGTTTTTTTCTTTTGTGGATCAGCTTATTGGACAACCTGGAGCCATCTTTGTAAGACGTAAGCTTTTCATCCTGACAGCATCAGCCCTACGGTCAAATTTGGTGGTGGTAGCATCATGATCTGGGGGTACCTGTCTGCCAGTGACTTAGGCGAAATCTTTTTGTGCGAGGGACGCATTATTCTGCTCATTATATTACCATGCTTAATGAAGTTTTGGAGCCATCAATATTAAAATTATTTGATGAAGACAATCCAGAATATGTTTTTCAACAAAATAATACCCTCTGTCACAAAGCCAAAGCAACAAATAAATAGTTTTCAAAAAGGAATGTGCCATTTTTCGCATGGCTCTACAGTCACCAGATTTATCGCAAATTGAAAATTTATGGTCGATTGTGATAAACAAGGTGTCTCGTTACAAATGCAAATAAAAATTACTATGGACGAATGGCTCAATGTACAATCCGATGTACGTAAAAACTTGTGGACAGTATGCCTAAAAGGGTATGTGCGGTAATTAAAGCACGAGGAAGTACCACAAAATATTAATAATTTTGATTAAAGTTGTCATTAAAAGCTGTATGTATTATTTTATTTACCATTGTTTCTGTAATAATCCTAAAATTCAATAAAACGTAGAGTATAATGATGTATGGAGCGGAAATATGGGGTTGGGAGGACCAAGAGAAATTAGAAGCGGTGCAAAATAAATATATTAAGTGGATATTGCGTCTAGACAAATGTACACCGCAGTACATAATATTAGAAGAAGTAAAAGTGGACAACATCAGGATAGAAGCTACAAAAAGAGCAATTAAATTTGAAGAGAGGATAATAAAACATCCAGAAAAAAAATTGCTAAACCAATGCTGGGCAGAACAAGGAAGAAAATTGGAGCAAAGAAAGATTGAATCCAAATGGGAAGTAAAAAGAAGAAAAAGACTTCAATATAACGGCTACTCAACAAGGGAGATATATATAAAAAGGTTGGGAGGACAAGATGTGACACTGGAAATAAGAAATAGAATGAGGGATATCCAAGGGCAAGAAAGAAGCGAGAGCCTAACAAATTCCAGATATAACGGCAAATATGTAAAGACTTGGACGACACAGATACCAGAGTACCTAAAAACAAAAATGAACGGAGATAAGAAGAAAATAATAGCGAGATTTAGGGGCGGAAATGAGGAATAGGAAAACGAATACTGGAGAAAGGATGAACAAAGAATGTGCAGGTTGTGTGGAGAGGAAAGAGAAACCATAGAGCACATACTGAAAAATTGCGGAGAAATGAAATATAAAGAAGAGACAAGAAAAGATGTGCTGTGTGATTCAGGCCAAGGATGGACATGGATGGAAGAGGTCTTGGAGAGAAGAAGGAATTTGAAGCGAAGATACCCTAGTTAGCAATAATTATAGTTTTTTATGTGAAATATAAAGTTAATAATGCAAATATGTAGATTTAAACTGAAAGGTACATAAATAAAGTATTATCTATCTATCTAAAAAAACGTAGAGTGCTCCATACATTTGGACAAGGCTGTAGTTGTTAAAAGCATACTGAAGCATGGCATTAAGGTACAGCAAGAATAAAAATGGAGCCAATACACAACTTTGCTTTGTTCTATTGTTTACTTCCGAAAAATACGGTACTCCATAAAAATCCATTGCTGATAGACGAAAATAGATGATAAGTGACACTTTTGCCTAATACTAGACCAATTCTATGACGTTGCTGTCAACGTCATTCCATACCAGCAAGCGATGATTTTATGTGGTTAAACACTTGTTCATATTAAACATGTACTTCCATCTCTGCTGTCAAAATGAAACTAACAATTGTACAAGCACACATGTCGCAAACATTTCCCTTCAACACATTTCCTCCTGAACTGTTGATTGTCTATCTTCATTATGAAAATGAGTTGAGAAGTCGCTTGGCTTGATTAAGTAATTAGGTGTAAAGTGACGATCTGTGCTACACTATACAATCAACGGATATATTTATCACCCAAAAACAGAATGCATATAATCCTTTAAACTAACCGTGTTGCTCGAAGGTAATGTTATGCATGTATTAAAATTTCTATAGTAACTGCACACACTGTTAGTGAATAAATATTTGCAGCTAAAGTTTCGACATACATTATAAACGTGTCATATAAGAGCGCATCTACTATTAAATATTCATATACTGCTCTGCTGTTTTAGAGCACTTCTCTACATGCTTTTTGATTTAGAAATTCATCGAACATAAATTTCACTACAACTATCGGATATTGCAACATGTCAAATATTACAATCTTTACTCAAATTATAAAAGAAACTCAAAAATTCGAATTGAACAGTCCTGAAAAGTTGGTGTGAAATATGAATTTATACACATATCAAGATTTTGTAGGTATTTAATAAATGAAAGAGGCCTAGGTAAGACATCTATTTGGACGGTATATTTTACCTTAATCGCAGCAAAATCGACAATTTTTTAATACAATTTTCAGCCTCTAATCTAATAGACCGGGAGCTCATGACAGTTTTGGGTCTCCGATTTCATACAGCATGCCTTTTGGAGGAGAGAATATTTTCCCTGTGACAACAAAAAAGGGATGGTACTAAACCCCTGCACGCTTTCCGGTCATAGAAAAAATTGCATTTCCACTTAAACACAAAATTTTTGTGCTTTTCTCTGATTTAATATTGCTTGCCCTTTTGTCAAAAGAAAGTTATAACAAATTTAAAGTCTTTTAAATATATGCATGTGATTCGGAGAGTCCCAAAGGGCTCAAACGGTCATGTGATCTTGTAATAAAAAAATATGATTTTCCGCGTTTTCATACAGCATGCCTATAATTAAAAGACTTTAAATTTGTTATAACTTTCTTTTGACAAAAGGGCAAGCAATATTAAATCAGAGAAAAACACAAAAATTTTGTGCAAGTGGAAATGCAATTTTCCCTATGACCGGAAAGCGTGCAGGGGTTTAGTACCATCCCTTTTTTGTTGTCACAGGGTAAATATTCTCTCCTCCAAAAGGCATGCTGTATGAAATCGGAGACCAAAAATGTCATGAGCTCCCGGTCTATAAGTACTAAAAGTTTTCACTTAATACCCAACAGTCCAGACATCAAAACTTCCAAGCGTAATATTCTAGTAGACATAAATGTGCATTACTTTAAGTTTTGCCAGATTTTTAAATCAGCCCATCTGAGAAATAAGTTGGGCGACAAATTTAAAGTGTTGCTCTTTCATACCGGGTGAAATATTTAAGGAGCAACATACATATAATGTTAATGAAGTGAGTTATTTCAAAAGCAACATAGCCATAAAACAAATGCTTCTCGTATCCATAGAAAAGACAAAATATTATTTTTTAAAAATATTTTTTGGACTTCACTACTAAGGACATTATTATTTTTGTTTGTATGTAAATATAAACAAACTAATAAAAATTCATTTATTGTTTCTAATTTATTATTTTTTAGCCGTCTAGGAACTTTATCATGTCAAATAACTATTATATCTAATCACCATTGCATATCTGTTGTCTTGGATGTGAGCTTGCTTTCATAATTTGCTATATTGCAAATGAAATAACTCACTTCATTAACATTATATCTGAAACATGCCGGTCGCTATGGCGTAGTGGTCAGCTCATTTGACTGCTAACCATGGGAGCTCGGGTTCGAATCCCGGTGATGGCATGGATGTTTGTATTTGTTATAAAATTTCTAATGTATCCATAATAAAAATAAAGATATCCTGGTTAATGGCCACCGTAGCTAAGACCAAAAAATTAAAAAAATTAAAAATATCTGAAACATGCTCCTAACAACAAGCTCCTTAAATAATTCACCCGGTATATGTATCAAAATATTTGATTTAATAGCCAACTTAGAATATTAAAAAATGTTTTATTTTTTTCTCAAGAAACGTAATTATTTAATTTTTTCTCAGATTTTTTTATATGTGCTGCTTAAAGAAAATCCACAATTTCAGCCATTTAGGTCCGGTCTTTCCACCTTCAAGTAAACCTCTAGGTAACTATCTGACAGAAAAGGTCATCTGGAACTTCATCTGCTGAATAAATGTCAATACAAATCAGTGAATTCAATAAGTCAGTCTCATTATCCATTAGATAACTATTAAATTCATTTTAAATACAAAACCAGTGGCGAAGGGAGACCTCCGCTAGACTTGCCCTCCCATAAAAAAAATAATAATAAAAAAAATACATTTTTTTTTAATTTAAAAAAAGATTTAGGTAAATCTTCAAAAATACATCAAATTATGTCCTATAAAATTTTTTGTCCAAGGCTTGGTTTACGAGTTATGAATTTTTTTAAATTTTAAAGTTTAATAACTTCCGTTTCCGGTATCGGATTTTAATAAAAAACAATAAGGTTCTTTCCAATTATTAGGAGAATTTTTTAGTACCAGAACAAACTCTGTAAGTTAAACCGTTTTTGAGTTATACGGACGGCACTTCGAAAATAGGTCTTTTGGATTCCCTGGACCATGAAACGTGGTTATCAGTCAAAATCTCGACATCGAAAATTTTCGCGATTACAATACTTGCTCCTTATATATTAAGGTCGGGCAAGTAAAAAGTCATGCTGTGCTATTCCATGCAGAATTCCGGTGCAAATTAAGTAAAAAGTATTATGGGAACTCTGTTATATCGCATGGAATGGTTCACAAGTGGTACACTGAATTTCGTTGTGCTCGTACGAACACGAATGATCCTTAGCGTCCGGGACGTCTAATGAAGTCACCACTGAAGAGATGTTCAGTAAAATTGATGATATCATGCTGGACAACCGCCGAGTGAACATATGCGAGATAGCCAAAATATTAAATATATTCATGCTGGGCGTGAAAAAGCTGTTGGAAAGGGTGCCGCATTCAGCAAGATGGGTGCCACTCCTGCTCATTGTGACAACAATATTTGGATATGTACAAGTGCAATCCAAGAAGGTTTTGCGGAGTTTCATAATCGTTGATAAAATATTGATCCATCACTACACACCAGAAATGAAAGAACTGTCAAAACAGTGGATTTTTTCTGGCGAACGTGCTCAGAAGAAGACCGAAAGGATTTTCTTGGCCGGAAAAGTCAGAACCACGGTTTTCTGCCATTATCTAGTCATAGACGTCATCGTCTATCTGGAAAAGGAAAGAAAATCACAGGACAATATCATGCCGTTTTATTGGGTCGATTACAGGCTGTATTAAATAAAAAGCTGATTCATTTGGCGAAGAAAAAAGTATGTTTCACCATGACAATACATCAGCTCACTTGTGCACAATTGCAACGGCCAAATTGATCGAACTGCGCTACGAACTGCTCCGTCGTGTACTCTAGATTTGCCCCCCTGTCATTTATTTCTCTTTCCAAAATATAAAGAAATGGATCGCTGCAAAAAAATTTGCATCGAACGAGGAGATCATCGCAGAAACACATGTCTATTTTACAGAGTTCGAGAAATTGTACTTTTTGGAATGCAAAAAGTTGGAAAAATATATCGAGCTAAATTGAGACTATGTTGAAAAATAAGTATCATTTTGGTAAAACAAAATCTTTCATTTGGAAGTCACTGACTTTTCAAACACGTTTCGTATTGCCAGGCATATTATATACAAATTCCTTGTTTTCAATGTTAAATATTTAATACCTTGGCTATATTAGAAATTTTCTTATGAACTAATTACATAAAAACTTTCTTTCTGCTGCATTGCGATAGCTCAAAAACTTGTTTAAACAAAGTTTAAGAAAATTTTACAAGTACTTAACGCTTAACTTACTTCCGTGTTTCAATTTAGCTGGAGAAAACAAACGATTCAATGCAATTTAATTCGGGAATTCGTTTAAAGTTACATCTATTCTTTGGTTTGGTCTCCAGCTTCAGCTTCAGCATCAGTTTCTCTACTAGTCTCTACTCTCGTTCTCTAACTGCTTTGTCTTGGAATGGCCTTTTTTATTCATGGAATCTAAAAGTGATTCCATATTTCACTCTAACATTGCAATGGGAGGGTGAAATGCATTGCGTTATACGCATTCAGAAGTTTTTATGGTACACCAGTGGCTACGAAACTTTTAAACACATTCATAATAACGTTGCTCTTCCTTACTGAAGCAATATCACATTGTTAAAGAAACACTATCACTCAGGATCAATGTTTGGATATGCGTGGAACACAAAATGTTGTCCGAATATATAGTTCGCACTTGATGTGTCTTTAGATGATTTTTCCATATCTTCCGAGCTTTCCCAATGGCGAATAAATATACAGTAATCCTTCTCAAAAGCTCTCAACTAAAGTCCCTAGATATAGAAAGTAAAGCAAACCATTGTTGAAAATTTGTGCCCCAGTGTTTGATTTGAAACACTGGTTCTCCTGTTTGACAACAAATTATATTGCTTTAGGCAGTAAAATTTGCGATCTGGGTCTGATTGCAATTATTGTTGAAAGTGCTATTACATATAGGCTCGGTCTTTCTACCTTCTGATAAACTTCTGGGTAACTATCAGTTAGATAAAGTTTTTCGATACTTTATCTGTTAAATAAACGGCATCCTGTCTTTCAATTCAAATTTATCTATCAGATAGTTATCTGACGGATAATGAGACTGACATATTGAATCCTCAGATTGGTAACATTGAATGTGTAACTGAATTAGGCGTTGAGAAAGTTTTTTTTTTTATTTTTCTATGGAAATAAATAAATAAAAAGGTAACCTGACAGCTGTCAAGCCGTTTTTACCGACCGCCAATATATATAAGGGAGGTATTGTGATCATACCGATTTTGACATTTCGAGATTTCGATGGATCTCCACGAATTGAGGTCCCTACATAACGTTTTGACTATTTTTAACATGATGTCTGTCTGTTTGTCTGTCTGTCTGTCTGTTTGTCTGTCCATCTGTCCGTCCATCTGTCCGTCTGTCTGTGTACACGTGCAGAGCAAATTCGGCTAAAAGGATTTTTATGAAACTTCATATTTAAGCTTTTGACATCAATGGCACGAGTTGACCAACTTTTGGTAAAAATCGGTTGGAGTTTAATGTTCGTGTCGATTTTAATAACAAAAGATGCTATAAAAGCAATAACTAATAACTTTTATTTGACACATTTATTGATAAAACGAAAAATTTTTGAAAAATTTTTCGAAATTATTATTAGAAGTATCTATTTATTCATACTTATATGTAACGTTTCCATGGTCATGATAAAAAATATCTTTGTTAGAAAATATTAGGCCAAGTTATTTCTACTCTGCTGCTAGAATGTATTTTATACAAGTACTTTGTGATGGCGGCCGGTCCTGTGGTGGACACAGCTGATTTTTTTGTTATTGTCATTAATAAAATTAAATTTATGTATATTTATGTATATAAACAAGATTTTAGCAATTATTAATGTCGTAAATATGTAATAAAATTGGCGGAATGAAGAATAAATAGTAGATATTAATAACAATTGTTCTGCGTTTATTTAATTTTATTATTGTTGATTGTATTTTGTTTTATGATTGTTGTAAATACAAAATAAGTTATAACAAATTTGAAAATAAGAAATCAAATTACGGAGTATTCTTTCATTTTCATTTCTTCTGAGTAATCAGTTTCTTCAGGTATGTCACCGACACGGTACTGATCTTTTGTGGGTGGTTCTTCATATCCACTATTGTAATATTAAATTTGCGTAATACTGCAGTTGCTACTATAGCAATCATAATTTTATTGTTCAAATTCGAATATTAGAATTATTAAACATTGTATTGTAAGGCGTGGATCTCGACTAACGTTTAATACAGAATTTCCTTCTTGACACCTGTTTACTTCTGCCTTTTTTTCCCAGAAGAAAGCAGTTTTACTAACATTTCATCTAAGGCTGCAACCACTCGTGGATACCGGGCAATTTCGTAAAATACTCGTTGAAATTTGTGTATTTAATTTTCCGTACAAGACATACAAATGAAATCAGAACATAAGCTATATATTGCACGAGATACTTTTTTCATATTTTTTCTCACCGTGGACTGGTGCACGTGGATTTTGGAGTTAAGGCATTATTTCTACAATTAATAAAATTCAAACAAATTATATTTTTGCAGGTCCATTTTGCAATTTATTGTTCCAAGAAATCAATTAATTTTTAACTTTTTGACAGTGACAGCATTTAATTGTTACTTATTCGCTGCTTGATTACTGAATAACTTATATGCCAAATAGTGTAGTTTATTCGTAGGAATAACTTTATCTGAAGGTGGAAAAACACTGTATTGTTTTTATCTGTCAGATAACGTTACCAACCACTTTATCTGAAGGTACAAAGACCGGGCCTTAATATGTTCTAATACTTTTATATATTATTGTCAAACTAACTGTTTGTCAAAATTTCTGTCAAATTTTGTCTTAAGCCGCATTCAGCGCTCTTAAATCAATAGCTTATGCACTGTAGCTTATGGACTGTTCACTGTCACCAGCAAGTTTGTCATATGATAAGACGTGAAACCGTTCAGACCTCCAAATTTAATACGCTGTTCGTTGTGGATTGTGCATAATTTTCTAAACTTATAGCTAGTGAGATGTTTTAATGAGACAGACATATAAACACATTGGCTATCGCAGTCTATCAGTGACACCGTAGTTATCGAATGCCTTTACATAACCTAACATAATGTCATCATTAGCAAATCTTGCTCAAAATTACAAAGACGGACAGTAAATATGATCAGTTTAGGTAATTAGGTAGTTAAAATCTAAGACAACAGAATTATAAGAACGATAATACATATAAAATATTTTACGAAGCTAAATAGTTGGTTTCAAAATTCACAGATGGAGGGCTAGTCGTAACGTACTAATTTATAACAGATGTGAACGGTACATGGAACGTTAAAAGAATGTATTGAAGCATAAGTCAGAGCGACACAACGCACAGTCTATAACTTGTTACTTTAAAGAGGTCTGAATGCGGCTTTAGTGTTAGTTTTTGTGTTTCCTATTTCGTACTTTTTAAGGGTCACTGTTTTAGGCAATCCAGTACGCTTTGGCAGAACAGATTAGTGGCTGAGCCTGCCAGACAAATTAAATTGTATTTTGATTCGTGTTTGGGGGCGAAACTAGACTCCGGCTGATTGTTTATTGCCCTATTAAGCAGTTTAGTTACTTGATTATTTGTTTCGAACATTTATCGTCCTATAGAAGGAGATATTGATAACTTCAACTAAAAGATTTGTTTTCATTCCATATAATGGGACAATTAAATTTATTTCCAATGTGCAGAGTTCGGATAAATAGGTATCAGAGAAGTTTATTAATGAGTATGACAGAAGATATTGTTACGAAATACTGTTTTGTATTGCTAGGGGCTGCACGTGGGGATCAGGGCATATGTACTTGTTTATTCAATAAATTATGGTAGAAAAGGTGTGAGTTTTCTAAAATCTGAGCATGGAGGCATGAGCTGAGCAAACTTTTACTAGAATATTTCAAATTAGAACCAAGAGTTCGGTAAAGTGACTTCATATCTCCAAAGCTATGTACTGCTGCATTAAAACACATTTTTAAAAGATCACTTGCACGGATCGAGGTCCCAATATTAAGTACGTTTTATTGCTTTCAACCGAGTTGTGAAAGTTTATCCAGAAGAAGGTGTGCAAAAAACGATCAAGAATCGTTTGTCGTTTGAAGCGTTCAAGGTCGGAACTGTCACTTTGATATCCACCATAACCATAAAATAATTATACAAAATGGATCAAAGAACAATCATATTATTTGCTATTAATAACTTCTATCGACTTAAAAAGACTACGATGTAGAAAAATTGGATGGTAGCAGTTTATATTATATAATACAGAAGTAAGTATTGGTTATTTTAAGTCTGTTGAACGTGTAATAATTAATTAATAAAATAATTGAAGAAAAGATACAGTCTTATTATTTATAATTAAAATTGTCTTTTCAATGATCATATTCCAAGAATTAAAAATTATGTAGAGTTGACTATTCCTCAGTTCTCAAATGCAACATTCAAATCACATTTTAGAATAAATGTCTTCACATTTGAAGCAATTTTACAAATTCCTTGTTGTCAAAATCTTTCAAACAAACTTTTTAGATTAACCAAAATAATATTTTAGCGCGAAAATTATCTTCCCATCAACGCTACGACCTCACGAGCTCGTAGCAAAAGTGGGAAGGAGATGGAAAAATATTTGCAATAAAACGACGAATTGTGTTGCCACTGGTGGCAGTGGAAGGAATTTGTTAGCAATAAAACGTACTTATTAATGGCGAGAGACTTAATCAATTGAGGTTCACCGTTGATATTTTCTTAACATCAGAATTTAAAGCTTCAAGATTTGCATAAAGAGCCAGAAAACATAGGCCTTATAATAAATATCGTGAAGACAAAAATTATGACCAGTTTTGACCAATGATCTTTCAATAGATGGCAGATAAGTACCTAGGGCATTACAATGGCCAAAATATTCAAAGGGCTCGGTAGTCTGAGAAGGCTCAGTAACATTTTCGTATGTGACAATGGCCGGTCGAACAATTTTTTTCAAGAGGGACAAGATATTAAGGCATATTTTTGAAAATATTTAGTAATTTATTATAGTTGAAGGTAATGGGATTCGGACCAGTCAGAAAATAAAACAAATTTATTAACTTCGCTTACGTTTCGATTTAATTTAAATCTTCATCAGAGCTTAGTTAATAGTCATGCTAAGAGATAAGCAAAGCAGAGATAAGCAAATGATTAGCCACGTGGATAATCATTTGCTTATCTCTGAGTTCAATGACCGGACAATATGATGTGTTTTTTATTAATTTTTAATTTGTTATTTTATATCGTGACTATTAAACCGTACAGTAATCTACTTAGAAGATACAACTCTAAAAACAGCTTAAATCCAATATTTAGAAAAGTTAAACTATGAACTATGAAAACAGATAATTAACTGGGAAAATTCTAGGAGAAAGAGGAGGTTTAATTCCGTCATAAATATATTTTATTAAGTGTTAGAAAAATGTGGTTGGTTAGGCGGCACTGGTTTATAATGATATAATATGGAAGTGGTGGCTATTGCCATGAATAACGGACGGCCCTGGAATGGCCAGTTGCGATTAGTGGTCCTGCAGTGACATGAATTGAGGGCGGATGCTGCGATGGCCCATTACATACCCTCGCAGTCCCAATGTTGAGGGACGATATGGTTTTTGGAGAATAACCACTCCCCTCCTAAACATAAACTAACATAAAAACTGCTCTATCAGGGACGGATCACTGACTTTTTACTATGAAAAAATCTGAAAAAGAGCAAAAAAGTTTAAAAACTAAGAAAAATTGCAAAACTAAGAAAAATTGTATCCTGAACACAATTTATTTTCAACAGAACGGCGCCTCCTCTCACACGGCCAAATGCACTCAAAACTGGTTCCAGAAGAATCACATGATCGTACTTGATTGGACATCCAGTAGCCCTGGTTTAAATATTATCGAAAGTCTTTGGCATAAGATGAAACAAAAAATTAGAAACAGCCCACAGAAAACGCTGAAAGGTTTAAAGGCCAAAATTAAGGAAGTATGGGATTCAGTGACCATAGAAGAGTGTCAGGGCCTATTAGAACCAATGCCTAAAAGAACTGAGGCAGTAATTAAAGCGAAAGGGGATGCAACGCCTTATTAAACATCTAAAGGATTTATAATTTTTATTAAATATTAATTTGTCCGAACCTTTAATTGTCAACTGAGTTCAGTTTAAATAAATGTTAAAACCTAATTAAAATATATTTTTAATTCTATTGTATCATCATATACAGTGGGTGGCCAAATTATTAGGGACAGTGCAGATTTTTTGTAAATTTCAAATGAATTTAATGAGGAAATAAGTGGTTTTGGGTCTCGTATTTATTTTTATTCATTAGAGTGCTTTATTTAGAATATAAAACGACATAATTGCTTATTCATAATCATTTATTTTTTTATAAAAAGTGTTAATTTAACAAATTAAGTAAAATCTTAATATTTTGTAATGCCACCCTTTGCTGTGATTGCGGCTTCCAGGCGTTTGGGCATGCTTTCTATGCAGACTTTTGCGTTGAGTCGGAGATTGGGGTTGTGTTGTCACTCTCTGATAAGGGTTTCTCTAAATTGCCGCTTGGTGGTGATGAATTCTATGGCGATCTCCCGCTTTTTAAAATAATAATGATACCAGCAACAAGAATATAGAAGAAAAATGATTTAAAAACAATTTATTTTCTCACAAAATGCATTTAACTTGAAAATTACAGGGGTGGTGTGCTGTCCCTAATAATTTGGCCACCCACTGTAGTAGTCAAAACAGGGTTAAATCTTAAATCGAATTCAAAAAATTAATCAAAATATATTTAGCGAGTAACGGTGTACAAGAAAAATATTTAGATATAAATTATGAAATGTCCGAATATATAGTTGTCAGGACTCGAAAGGACAGGAAAATAAAATAAATAATTTGATATATTTTGATGTACCTATATATAAATGTGGCCATCTTGGTTATTGGTCTGAGGATGTATGTATATGTGGATTTCCAGGGGTAGTCCCCCCTATATAGCCCCCCTGGATTGCCCCCCTAGCTAGTCCATCCTGGAGTCTCCTTGTGGCCTCTTTCACTTACTGAGAAATATTTTATAGGTATCTAGTAATATACAATTTTTTTTGTCTTAATATAAAACGGATACCTTGAATCTCTGTAAGAATATTTTGAAAAGTAACTCCTCCTCCCTTAGTTATTCCTTCTTTCTCAAGAGTAACGCACCTTAATGCAATAATGGAAGATTTGCATTGCATATCCATATTGGATTTGATATTCTCGTGGCCGAGTGGTATTCAAAGGAGAGTTTCATATTGAATTCATGGTGATGAGCTAAGAGGGGTGTGTGCGGGTGTCTGCGGGTGTAGAGGTGCTGTGGAGGTAAGCAAAAGCGACCCCGTTATACATTGTAAACATAGGGCTGGTGCATATCTGACTAGAATCTAAATGACACCATTGATTTACGTGTGATATCGTCTCAGCTCAACTAAAACAAGCTGGACGCGAACAATGTTCTAGTATACTGGCAAATGAAAGGTATTTTTCGATACTTTTCTAATTGAAAGGTGTAATGATTTTAGAATTTCATAAATATAAACAAGAAATATGATCAACATAATGTGTCTGTCCCACAGTTGAATGTGAACGGCTAAACCTGAGAGAGTTAATCCACAAACACGGGTCTATTCTGTATCTTAAAAAGTTAAAAATTAACCGCAAGGTCGAAGTTAAAAAATTTTAACCACGCTTTACAATATTTTGTTATTTTGTAACTCTATGGCGTTAAAATTTAAACCTCGATGTGGTTAATTCAGTAGGTTATATTTGGAATTTTAACTCCAGCCAAATACATGGTGTTAACTTTTAACCAGCTGTAGTTCTAACCTCTAAACGTCAAATAGTCAGGAAAAATCCATTTTTAGAATTAATTATGGCAAGTCTGTTTATTTTAAACCAATTATTAATAAAATAAATTGAACAAAAAGAGGTTAATAAGTGAAAAATTACTATAGGTGAATAAAAAATATATACAAATGCTTTTTAAGAGATCAGTTCGAATTAAACAAAAGCAACTGGGTGATATGAGAGACCCTTTTAATGGAATATTTTAAAATATTTTCATTTTTCTAAAATTTACGAAATATCTCGTTTTACATATGTTGTTTTTTTTTTTTTTTTTAAATCCGAGAAGAATCAAAAGATTTCCCTTTTCCCGATAAATTGTAAGTAAATATTGAAAACTTTGAAACTGTGATATATTTATAAATTTTAAGTTCTCTGTTTAAAATTAAAAATAAGGTAAATATAACCTGAAAATAAAAGTATCTTAATACAGAAGAAAGAGAGAAAATATAGATACATTTGCATGTTATGGTAATATTATTATATTATTTACTTTCTGCACCCATAATTATTTATGTATAAATATTGTACATTTCCGCAATATAGATATATTATATTTGATCGTTGTTCATTCACTATTCAACCATAACACTTGTTTACATTAAATCTACAATTACACAAGCAAAATACCTTCTCTTGTAGAAGTAAGTAGTAATTTCACTACATACTTAAGGTTAATACATACCTAACATAACTACATACCTGAGATGCAGAATAAGAAACAAGGTTAAAATTTTAACGCCTAGTTAAAATGTTACTTTTTAACCATCATTTTTAACCAAATCATTTTAACCACAAAAGATACAGAATAGACCCGAATGTGATATATATATATATATACAGTCTCTAGTCCTGGTAAAACTATGATATATAAGTGGCATAACCTGTTTAAACAAGGCAGAGAATCAATGGAAGACGATCCTCGCTCTGGACGTCCCATCGAGGTGACCACGCCAGAACTTATGGAAAAAGTTGAAAATTTACTATTGGAAGATGCCCGTTTAAAAAAGAAACAACTTGCACAAATGGTTGGAGTATCAGATACAACCATTTTTAAAGTTCTGCACGATCATCTCGGTATGACAAAGGTCTGTGCAAGATGGGTCCCGAGAATGCTAACGCCACCTCAAAAACACGAACGAATGGCATGTTCACGAGCGTTTTTGAAGCTCTGCAGTGAAGACCAGGATGGAATATTAAGTCGGCTTGTTACAGGAGATGAAACGTGGGTTCATCACTATGAACTTGAATCCAAACAAGATTAAATGCAGTGGCACAAAAAAGGTACACCCCCGCCAAAGAAATTTAAAGTAACAGTCAGCTGGAAAGCTCATGGCGACCATATTTTGGGACACTGAAGTAATGCTGCTCATCGACTACAAAGAAAAGGGCGTCTATATAACGGGAGAATATTATGCCACACTTGTAGAACGATTAAGGGACTCCATCAAAGAAAAGAGAAGAAGAAAACTTGCAAAAGGTGTGCTGCTTTTGCACGACAACGTGCCCGTTCATAGGAGTCGAGTTGCACAAGCTGCCCTGCACAAGGCAGGCTTCCAGGAATTAAATCATCCACCCTACAGTCCAGACCTGGCCCCCAGCGATTACTATTTGTTCCCGAATATGAATAAAAAACTTCGAGGAAAATTTTTTTCGTCTGATGATGAAGTAAAAGCTGCAATTTCAGCGTATTTTGAAGACAAAAATGAACTATTTTTTTTCACTGGTATAAATAAATTAATTACTAGATCTGAGAAATGTATTAGTGTTAAGGGAGAATACATTGAAAAAGAAAAATAATTTTTTGTTTTTATTTAGCTTCCTTACCCCCCATTCCGCGAATATAAAAACGCACCCTCGTATATACAACATTTTTGGCCCAATAGACCGAGGTGACCTTCCTGTTTCTAGGTTATATAAGCATAATTTCAATATAGAAAGTAAATATCAAAATACTGCCTTATCGAGAATCTAACCGGTCAACCTAAGAATTTCGCGTTCTCGTTCCAGGCCACAGGACTACGAAGGCATATACTTCCTAACTTGACAATAATGTTTGCAAAATTTAAAGCAATTTATTTGACGATGAAGCACCATTCTTGACTGCTGTAGAACGGTGGTTTAACGAGTTTCAGCGCGGGAGGATTTAGCCCAAAGACGAACATCATTTTTGACGTTGGCAAGTGAAAATTTAAAATTTCAACAGTGAAACAATGAAAACGAATGACATATGTCAAAATAAAATACTTTTTCATATATTTTAATGACAAAAAAATAAATAAATGGGAAATTTGTATTGAGAATGACACATATAATCAAAATATAAAGAAAATGACATTTTAAAATGATATAGTCTTAACCAAAAAATGTTTATTGTATGTATGATTTACAAAGCTTGAACAAAACGGCCAAAAAGAACGATTCAAACGATGAAAGTAACTAGATTGCAATATCTAGTTCCGACTAAACCTTTGGAATAGTCTATACATACTGGTTAAATTGTGTTAGAAAATAAATATTGTTAAAGTAGTGTTAATTTTAACACTGGAAAAGTAATATTTCATAAAAATAACACTATCTGAATAAATGATGATTTACACGGTGATCTGGTTAAAAAAATTTACTTTTTTAAATGAAAATTTTAACTTTTACAGTTATGAATTTTTTGCTGTGTATATCATAAATAAAAATACTGAACAATAAAGGACCCAAATAAGATCCTTGTGGAACTCTAGAGGTAACATAATCAGTTTCTGATTCAAGATTATTTTAAGAACAAACAGGAGACTTCATTTAAAAAATTGTTAATATTGGTTTATCTCATTTCTTTTTCATATTAGTCAATGTTTATATCATCATCATCATTAGCGCGACAGCCCGAAATGAGCCAAGGCCTCCTGTTTCCAGGTTTCGTGACCATGTTTTCAATCTATGTACATTCAGCAGTATTATAGTCAATATTACGTCCATTTTTTAGCGTACACAGAAAGGCACCTACAGTTTAAAGCCGGTTGCGAACGGCTAAGCAGAACCTGGAATTTGTATAAATATTTTTACACAAATTATTTGACATAATCTGGACTTGAATTCAATATTTATATAGCCTACTAAAAAACTATTATTTCGTTTAATTTTTTTTGTATTTTCGTGCACATAAGAGAAAAGTCGTGTTCCTTCTATCTTGTTACACCCTGTATAAGGAACGTATTGCTACTCTTACTGGAGGTCGTGTATGAGAACCTTTATTTCAATTCTATCGACTCGTGTCACAAAGTTTCAAGTTAATGAACTTTACTTAAATAATTAATAATTTAAAATACAAAGACTATAATTTGCGACTTATGACCTATATGAACAGTAGTAATATCCCTGTTTAAATATAGTTTTAAGTTTTAATACGACGTTTAACTTTTAGTTATAAATTTTTAAAGTTTTTATACAGCATACTACTACTTCAAGTATGACCATAACAGGATATAATTACAAAGTTTCATCCGAAAAAAAAAAAAAATCTAGTGCTATTTAAGAAAACTATATAAGTTTTATGCACAAAGTTACTTTTCACTTTCGAGCTGGATAAGGACGGAGAAAAGAAAACAAGAGATGGAAAACAAAAACAGAATCTGGAAAGTTTCTAGGAATTGTAAGACATGTAAACATCTTCATTGGAGTTTAATGTTTCAAATTGCGAATACATGATCATGAAAACGTAGAATTATATTCAAATGTTTACACCGAATGTCATTACTAAAGTCGGGGAAACAAAATATGCAAAACAAATTAAAATATAAATCTTATGATTAGTAAATAGTAAATAGTCAAATAAAAACCGCTTGTAAAGAATTTTTCTTCCAACAAATACCCCCCTTGGATCCTTAAAAACCCCAAATACAACCTATCCCTAACCGAATATCCCAAAGAATCCACTAATCCCGAAATATACCGATCCTTGTACCGATAAATCCAACAAGACCACAAAGAATACCACGCTATTTTGACTGACTGGTCAATAATAAGCAGTAGAACAGGTGCCGCTATAGTGATTAATGATAGAATAAACAAATACCATCTACCGGATCACACAAACATATTTACCGCAGAAGCCTACGCTATTCTAGAAGCTACCGAATTCATCCGATCCAACAGCCAGGGGCACACAAAATACGCAATTTTCAGCGATTCTATGAGCATCATCCAAAGCCTTCAACAACTGTACCCTCGAAACCCCATCATCATCAGAATCAAAGACAACATCCACGACATAATTAATATGGGCAAAAAAATAATAATAATATGGATCCCATCCCATGTGGGTATTGATGGTAACGAGAAAGCAGATAAGGCAGCGAAAGAATCAACAACAGAAGAGGTAGTGCAAGTGCAGATGGAAGAATGGAGGAACATCCATTATTGTTTTACCATTATTTAAGTAACCGGGGAGATCGTATTGTAAATTAGCAATAACAACGGACCAAGAATGGATCCCTGGGTTACCCCATGTTTTATTTCCAATTGGTTAGAGTTCGTTCCTTTATTGTGTATGTATTGTCTACTATTTGACAGGTAGGACAATAAGAATTTACAAGTATTGTCGTTAATCTTGTAGTGAGGCAATTTGTTTATTAGTAACCTGTGGGATATACAGCCAAAAGCTATTGACAAGTCCAGAAATGTCGCCATACTATGCAAGCCATTTTCAAATCCTTCTGTAACTTGCTTAACAAATTCAAGAATTGCGTCAGCTGTGGACATCCCTACTCAAAACCCAAACTGAATCAAACTAAACTTGGATTACATGACAGTATATTCACTGTTGTGGATCGTTTGCTACCTTTGGTGGTTGAGAAAGGTAACACACGAGTAAAATCAACATATTTGCGGATGTCGTTGTTTCTACACACGACTGTGCGAAGAGATACAAGCCGCAGACTCATGCAAATCTTTCAATATTCTTTCTTATCACGTCCAGCCATGTGTAATCAAAATAATGCATACAATTTCCAGTGGGATTTACTCTGCTGATTCGGTTCTAGTGAATTATGTATAGAGAAAGTACGCAATGTATACATACCAAACTTTCCCAAACACTTTTAACAAATAATTTATAAGATACAAAGGTTTGAATTTAGATTTTTGTTTATAGCAACAACTCATGAAAATAGGAATACACTAAAAGTTTAATACAACAAATAAATCTAAATAATGTACAGCATCTACTCTGCAAAGAGCTGACGAGACTAAGATATATCAGTGATAATATTCACAATTTTCAGTTTTAGAAATCAAGTTCAATTGCTTTTGTAGTAGCGTAGTGGTCAACACATTTTAAAATATAGTATCCCCATCTGCGTCAAAAGTATTCAAGCCTCAAAGGTATTTGTTCAATGTGTCTTACCAGTCTTCACCTATGGTGTTGAGACCTTATCCTCACTCGAGCTGGTAAACAAAAATGAACTTATTTTTTGTAAACATAAATTTGTATGTAACAGAAAACCTACAGGTAATAGAATAATTCTGTTTCCAGATTTGTTTTCAGCGTATCGAAATACATCAGTAATACCTAAAAATTGCCGTGTCACAAATAGTGTGTTAATCAGCGAAATTTGCGGAAAAACCACGAGTTGCTCAAATATCCATGGAGATAGATGTTTGGCGTTATACTTTTAAATCGAGAAACAAATTTGTAGATCAGAAAGAACAAATAGTTTGTTATATAATTGGAAAAATTTCACGTCTGAGGTGGCAGTGGTTAGGTCACGTTAGGAAATGTTAGAATACGTTGGTTAGGAAATTACTAGATTAGAGACAATACTAGAAACCGAAGCAGACTTCCTACCCGGTGGAAGGATGATACGAGGGACATTCAATAATTAAAGAGACAAATTCATGTAGGAAAAAAAAAACCGGTTTGTAGGAGGAGTTTGGTACTTTCATGACTTTAGGTTGGCATCACTGGAATGAGCTGAGAATACCTGACGGAAAAAAATTGTCTTGTTTATAACCTCAAAATTGCATTTAACGATGGCTTGACCGCTTGAAGTTTCCACATTAGTTGAACAACGTTCACTGATCCGGTTTTTGCTTTCTGAAGGTGAAAAACCGGCTAAAATCTTTTCTTGATTTTACAGTATGGTGAAAGTTGTATGAATCACGGAAATTTTTATAAGTGGGTAGAACAGTTCAAAAATGGTCGAACCTCAATGGGTGCGTTTTGTTGGTGGCTGGTTAGAAGTACTAGAATTGATGCGCAAGAAAACGACAATTTTGATCGTGAAGTAAACATGGAATGACATTTACATGGAGGTTAAGTCATATGGTTGTAGAACAAATAACGAACATATTTCACCTAAATGGATAATCTAAATAATAAATTCAGAATAAGAAAACTTTATATTTGAAGCAAATATTCTAGAACCTAATGTTTTAGAACGAATAATTGAATTGTAAATACATTTTAAGTTTAGATTTAAAAATACTATATTAAAATCATATAGGTATATATAAATCGTATATTTATTTTAGGACACAAAATGAGAAAATAGCTAAAAGTAAAAATAATTTTGAAGCAGTAATACCAAGATTTAATTCTAAAACATTTAAAAACCAAATGAAAACAACTGCATTCAAATACATATTACTTTTCATCCCCACCACACTTATTCATTCCAGTCGTTCGACCTCGAGTCATCGAATGAGTAGATTGAATAGAACGAGAATATTGTCGCAAGAAAACGCGTATTCTGATTAAACCAAAACCAGAATTGGTACAACAAAACGCACCCAATGAGTGACGAGGAACGTCCTGGCCGGCCAGTTGAAGTATCAACTCCTTCGCTTGAAACCCGCATTGACTACATTACTCGTGTAGACCGACATATTACTGTTGAAGATATAGCAAAAAAAGTTGCATTAAGTGTTGGCACAGTTCATCACGTTATCATTGATAAGCTCAAGTACAGCAAAACAAGTGCAAGGTGGGTCCCGAAACAGTTAACGCACCAACACAAGGAAACAAGACTCAAGTGTGTACAGACTTGAAAGAACGCTATGAAAGGGAAGGTGACCCTTTTCTAAACAAGATTTTAACGTGTGATGAAAGTGGGTTCACCATTTTGAACCAGAATCCAAAAGACAAAGCATGCAATGGAAGCACACCAGCTCACCTGTCAGAAATAAATTCAGAACGCAAGCATCAGCGGGAAAAGTCAAGTTAACCGTCTTTTGGGATGCCCGAGATGTCGTCTTTTGTGGTTATTTGGAAAAACATCGTACAATAAACAGTGCTTACTACTCAGACATGCTGATGAACGAATTAAAGTCAGCAATGAGAGAAAAACATCGCGGATCTCAAAGAAAAGGCGTGTAATTGCTTCTCGACAATGCTCGCCCTCATACCTCCAAGCTGACCCAAAAAACCATTAAAAAAATGGGTTGGGAGATACTACCTCATCCTCCCTACAGTCCAGATTTGGGTTCCTCTGATTTTTATTTGTTTGGTCCACGCAAGGAGGCATTACGTGGAAAAAAGTTCAACGACAACGAGGAAATCAAAAAATTTGTGGGAAACTGCCTCAAACAACAAGACAAAGATTTCTTTGCATCAGGTATAAAAAACTAGTTCATCGTTGGGACAAGTGTATTAATAATATTCGTGGGGATTATGTTGAGAAGTAGAAAAAGTCTCATTTTGTAAAAATACACAGTTTTTTTCTTTTTTTTCCTACATCATTTGTCTCTTCAATTATTGAATATTCCTCGTATATAGAGACTGGTCGGTAACTGGCTGCAGGTAGCACAGAGCAGAAAGGAGTGTTGATGCAAAGGGAAGGCCTATGTTCATCTGTGGACCTCCATTGCTGATAAATGATGATGAGTGGCCAGCTAACTCGTTTTGAAAAGCAATAAAACAGTTTATACAAAATCAAAAAAATTTCTTTTTTAGTTTTTGTAAAAACTTAAAATGTTGGCTTTGTACAAACAACTAAGTAATTAGAACTAAAATATACTCTTGAATCTTAAAATTGGTACAGTAATAGTAATAGAATGCTTGAATGAACCAGTTTGTTATTGTATCGACTAGCCATTGGTCGGCCTGTTTGAAGTTTGCAATACAGACCCCACATTTCATCTATGGTCCGCTTTGCCTTTAGCCCCTGTTGAATATTTTACAACAGTTTGCAAGAAGGACCTTGATGTTCAAACACAACTTCAAAAAATGTCATTTTCACAACGTCAGAGATGTTTTACGGACCATAAACTTTGCAGTGGCGTAGAATGTAGTTTTTTGGATGATTTAACCTGCTAAATTAGTTTTTTATACACCTACTCCTTATTTTATCGACATTTTTATTTTCACATACACGTGTTTTCTTTAGTTTTTAAGATAAAACACTAAAGCTGCGTTCAGAGCTCTTTAAATTAGTTGACTGTGCACTGTGCATTGTGGATATGTTTAGTAGATAGTTTTAACGTTCAAGGCAGCGTTTACAGCAAAATAATAGCAAAATAATATCTATAAGAATACCAGGTCTACAAGTATGAAATGTGGATTTTTTTCAAACTTGCCGCGCAAATAGAGTGTATAGTTAAAAGTTTCAACACATATGGCGTTTTGTTAAGTTATCATTAAGTGTCAAATGCGTATAGGTTATAATTTGAAAAGTGATCATATAGTTTTGTTTTACTGTGTTAAAAATTTCAAATGTTGTGCCAAATAAAGAGCATTCGCGGACAGTACTACTGTTTTGTTTTCATTTTAAAAAAACTGCTGCTGAATCATACCGACTGCTTCGAGAAGCTTATGGCGAATATGCTCCATCGCAAAATACGTGTGAACGATGGTTTCGGCTTTTCAAAAGTGGTGACTTTGATCTTACAGACAAAGAACATGAAAAACCTCCAAAAAAATATGAAGATACAAAATTGGAAACATTGCTACAGGAAGACGATAGTTAATCGCAGAAACAACTAGCAGAGGAGTTAGGCGTTAGTAAACAAGCGTTAGTTTACAATCGCCTACGAAAGATGGGTAAGATCTAGAAAGTCGGCAGATGGGTTCCACATGCATTGAATGAGAAGCAAATGGAAAGACGCAAAAACACTTGTGAAATTTTGCTTGCACGATACAAAAGAAAGTCTTTTTTGCATCGTATCATTACTGGCGATAAAAATGGATTTATTTTGAAAATCCCAAACGCAAAAAATCATGGGTGAACCCAGGCTCACCATCCACATCAACTGCAAGACCGAATCGCTTTGGCAAAAAGACAATGCTCTGTACTTGGTGGGACCAAAAGGGTGTGGTCTATTATGAATTGTTAAAACCTGGTGAAACAGTTAATACCCAACGCTACCAACAACAACAGATCGAATTGAACCATTCGCTGCTCATAAAGCGACCAGAATACGAAAGAAGACAGCACAAGAAAATCTTTCTTCACGATAACGGTCCATTACATAAGGCAAAAGCAGTTTGCAAGACATTGTAGGCAGGGAAGTGCTACCCCATGCCGCTAACTCACCAGACTTGGCCCCTTCAGATTACCACTTGTTCGCATCGATGGGTCACGCACTTGCCGAGCAGCACTTTTGTTCATATGAAAATGTGAAAGAATGGTTAGATGAATGGTTTGCGGGGAAAGGGGAAGAGTTCTACTGGCGAGGTATTCACAAATTGCCTGAAAGATGGGGAAAATGTATAACTTATAATGGAGCATACTTTGAATAAATAAACTTTTACTGTTCTTTTGACTTTAATGTGTTCTATTTAAAAAAAATCCGCATTTCATACTTGTAGACCTGGTAACTATCAATAGGGTAATATTATCCTCTTGATAGTCACTAGGATAAATTGCTTTCTGTATTTCCAACTCTAGTTATCCCGTAGATAGCTATTCTGATTGATAATAATATTTTCGAAAGTAACTAAAACTTTTTATTAACTAAATTTAACCTAATTACCTAAATTGATCATATTTACTGTTTGTCTTTGCAATTTTGGGCGAGAGAAAAAAAAATCTTAGGTTGCTGACGACCAGGATTCAGTGAGATTTGGAAAGTTTCTCGCGGGCTGTTTATTGTACATGCCTGGTGTAGAGTATATTTTGCTGAATTCCCTCTAAATATTATAGTTAGTTATAACAAAATTAATATTTATTGTAAATGTGATATATTCATTGCGTAACATTGCAAAAATTTTGTACAAAACAACAAAAATATAAATTACGACACATCTGTAAATTAATATTTTACCACTAATAATAATTTAGTAGATCGTAAATTAATATCGGTGGACGTTCAACAATGTTTCGACTTTTATTAGGTACGATCAATTCAAATAAAAGCTGTTTAGTACATTTATACGTCGCCTGATAAAAAATATGCGACCTGTATCCGTTGAACAGTACTTAGAAAGTGGAGGAGTTGAATAATGAATTGATATGAGAGAGTTGTCATTTGTGAGTTGACTGTTCATTGAAATTGTTTCGCTAGTTATTTCTTTCGAGTATTATAGCTGTCCTTATAATTCATTTTTATTTACTCCGGAGGTTTTTAAGATAAATTTGACCGAGTAGGAATTCAATTACTAATTAAAATTTGCAAGAATTACTTATCATAAGGCAGATACAAGGAAAGATGAATAAGTCCTTACAAAATCTAAGAGATGACGCTAGTAGTATCGAAAAAAGTTTGTTTCTAAAAAGTATCATTTGTCAGTAAACTGCTGTTAAATTTTCAGCCATTTCCATTGCATGATTTAATTTTTACAATCGATTGAATCAAACAACTTTTGTTATTTTAGAACAACAGAAAAACGAGTTTCGTGCAGTGATTAAACATTAAACCAAAGCCTGCGAAAAAAATGTTCCAAAAAACCTTTCACAGGACCAGTTTTGGGCGAATGATAAAGACAATTCAAGATGTTTAAGCAAAAGAACGTATGAAACGGACGACAATTTCAGAAGTACCTGGGTAAAAAATTCATGGGAAGCTGTCAAAGAAAAGACGATTATAAATAAGTTCGTTAAGAAAAGTCCTTTAAGAAATATTGGTATACCAGGTGTGTAAATTAAGTAACCGGACTGGCAACATAGCGTTTGATCTGGTAACATTTGGGACATGGAACTTGGAGGGGCAGGTGAACATGTGATACGCCTTCAGTACGAGTTTGAACTTGCTAGAAAAATTTCGTTGTCCGTAGCGATTTTTTTCGTGAAACAGTTTTTTCTAGTGCGTTCTAAAAATGAGTGACATTTATTTCGAGCAACGGTGTGCTATAAGATTCTGCTTCAGACTTGGGCACAGTGTAATGGAAACTTTGCAAAACTTCAGCAGGTCTTCGGAAACAGTGCTTTGTCAAGGACCCAGGTTTCTTGGTGGTTTAAGGCATTTTCAAAACGAAGAGAGTTGATTGAAAATGAATCACGAAGCGGAAGACCTTCATCTTCAAGAACCGATGAAAATTTCGACAGAATCCGGGATCTTGTGCGTTTAAATCGTCGGTTGACAGTCAGAATGATTGGGAAAGAGTTGAATTTGACTCACACTACCGTTTTTCAGATTTTGACCAACGAATTGGGGATGAGAAAAAATTCAAAAAAAATTCTATCGATTAATTGCCTTTATAAAACCCGGATTTTCACGACCTAACTGATTTTCTTATTGTCAATAGCCTGAACTTTATATAATTAAATGTTATTAGAATATTATTTGATTGTCTGACGTATTTAATTCATCGTGTATCTGATATCTGTTTGTTCTTTATTGAGTTTGCTAACCTAAATCTATCAATGCAGAGGTAGGTACATAATATCGACAGTATTGTTTAGTGAAACAGTCTCGATAACAGAACTGGATATCTGTCAGTTAGAGCGGTAACAGGGTAACGTACGGCATACGCCGTAGGGCGCGGAGAAGGGTGTTCATTACCCCATTGTCACAGAAAGGATAAGTAAACGTTTAACCACAATGGACGGTTCTGATATGTGGAAATGTGCGTCATTAACAGGAACTACATACAGGTACTATTGTACACACGGAAATTACCTATTTTTAAACAGAAAATAGATTACCACAAGCTATTTCAATCGAGGAACATATTTACTTTAAGAATACATTAACAAAACATCTAATATTCAACTGCAGTAGCGCCACAGATAGGTGTGACGTACTGCTGTACTTATTCGGTACATCCCTTAAACTCAAGATTTCCCAGATAATGGATTTCAATACCTTGCGAGCGGATCATGTCTGAAAACTTCTTAATGTTCGCCAGCTGGTTGCTTTGATTCTTAAGCAGGAGTTAAGGGTTGTTGAATTAAACTCGATCGTTTAAATAACCTACTTTAATTACGGTTGAAACTATTTACATTATTTACGCTAGATTTACAATTATGTTGTTAAACGCTAATCCAAATGAGACACACGTTCACGAACACTAAACACATTAAAGGTATTTTTACACACCAATTACCAATTCCTCCAATAACTCCGGAAACAATTTTTTTCTTACAATGAATATGTTCTCCATATTTTTAGCTGCACATTCCAAAATGCATTCAAACACTACACTAACTAACATACGGAATTACTTGGTTACATTATACTTGACTCTACCGAACACTCTAAACATCTCTTTAGCCTTTGATGGACAAAATCCCACTTCCTTACCTCTTGTCTGCTTTTACTGAACTACTTCTAAGATTTGTCTTAACCTCATCACTTTTTAAACTGAACTATCCTAAGAGGCTTACATTGCCCAACTGTACAATATCATATCACGCCCCGGTCATCCCGACGACATTTATTATTCATAAATTAAATCGTTTAATCTCCCTAGATAAGTTACCAAAACTAATATTTATTTTAAAGACAGAAATTAATAGTTTTTCCAGTATGGTCCGAATATATCTAATCTATTAATTGACAGAGTTGTCATCTGTATAAGAATTTATGATGCCCTTTTCTTATTATAAACAATTTTTACCAACCGCCAACATATATAAGGGAGGTATTGTGATCATACCGATTTTGACATTTCGAGATTTCGATGGATCTCCACGAATTGAGGTTTTGCCTATTTTTAGCATATCTGTCGGTCTGTCAGTCTGTGTATCTGTCTATCTGTCTATCTGTCGTCTGTCTGTCTGTTTGTCTGTCTGTCTGTCTGTCTGTCTGTCTGTCTGTCGGTCTGTCTGTCGGTCTGTCTGTCAGTCCGTGTACACGTGCAGAGGAAATTCGGCTAAAAGGATTTTTATAAAACTTCATATTTGAGCTTTTGACATCAATGGCACGAGTTCATCAACTTTTGGTAAAAATTGGTTAACTAGAAATGGGAGTTTACTCGTGTCGGTTTTAAGACTTTTGCGAATATTTAATTACAATAATAGTATTAATTACAAAAAATAGGGAAATATTGGTAAATATAGTGCAGGAAATAGTCAAGGAAGGAGCAAAGATGGGCATGATAATAAATGAAAATAAAACGAAAATGATGCGTATAGGAAAAAAACAAGAATCAGTAGTAAAAATAGGAAAATTTAATTTTGAAATGGTTGGTAATTTTAAGTATCTAGGAGTGTGGATATCAAACACAGCAGAAAGAAAGGGAGAACTAAGAGATAAAATATTAGCAACAAATAGAGCTTACTATGTGAATAAAAAACTCCTAAATAGTACTACACTGACAAAAACAACTAAACTGAACATATACAAAACACTAATAAGACCAATACTACTATATGCAATTGAGACACTCATATTGTCAAAGAAAGAGGAAGAAGAACTCAGAATAGCTGAAAGGAAGATATTAAGAGCAGCTCTTGGTCCAGTAAAAATTGGCGAGAACGAATATTGGCAGAGAATGAACCATGAGATATTAGAAGTACTGGAAGGAAGCGATGTTGTAAGGAAAATTAAGCGAGTAACAGCGAGTAAGATGGCTTGGGCATGTATGGCGAGGAGAAGAAACGTCTATAGCTTATTCAGCGTTGCAGTGGGAACCAGGGAGGAAAAGAAAACGGGGAAGACCTATGCTAACATGGATACAAGAAGTAGAAGAAGATCTGAAAAGGGCCGGAATTACGAGATGGAGAAATAAAGTTAGAAACAGACAACTTTGGAGAGGGATCACAAAGAAGATTTAATGCGAGATATAGGAATTGATCCATCCTGAAAAAGGATTTAGAAAGCCCAAAGGGCGGCGTAACCCCTTAGGGGTGTTTAGCCATTTATTATTCACAGCAGAGAAATATTTCAAAAAAAAAATTTAACAAATGTTGCTATAAAAGCAATAACTAACAACTAACAATATACATATATATTTGTCTGTTAATTCTATAATAAGGGAGATATTTAATAAACATATTTAACCTCGAAACATCCCTCTAGAATAATAATTTTGAGGTGCCTTATAGCCTATATTCTAATCCTGGTTTTACTATATCCTCATACTAAATTACGTAAAAATATGACAGACAGACAGATAGACTAACTAACCAATCATAGAAGGCATTACAAAATCTTGTATATTTAGTATTTAATTTACCTTTGGGTAAATATTGTTGAAATTTGTCCAAAAATTTGAAAGCAAACAAATAGCATCGATTTTTATTCCTTAATCTGATGTGCTAACACATTTATCCCGTTGTCGACATGTAAGCCGACCGAACGTTCGATCAGTGACAGCACACTCATTAAAATCGTTGAAAAAACAATGATTAAGCCCCTGTTATTATCTGAAATTGTGTGTACCATGTGATTGGGAAATAGCACATGTGTTTTGAACATAACGGAACATAACGCAGCCCTAGAGGTCTATGTAATCGTATGCTCCTATACAATCCGGTTTTGTATTATTTACTTGTCCTTTCAATTACAAATGAATATGGTAATGCGTATATATTGGAGGATCATTACCATCATTATGGTTATGATTTCACAAAATTTGTTATTGAAAAGGATTCTTCATGCCAATATATTCAATCTTTCACTATAAAGGACAGTCAAAAATTAAACAGCATTCGGTTTTAACAACATTGAGGTTAAATACAATATAAATACAATGGTACCCCGGTTTTCGGGGGGAGGGGGTCAAAAAGGAAATTTGGAAAAAAAAATCTTTTTTTTACTCTTTACGTCATCGACAAAATCAGGAAAAACAACCAAACACGTTGCATCATTTTTCATCATGACAATGCAAGCTCCCACATAACACGTCAAACAATTTATTATTTGGAGGAGAAAAACATAGCATGAATGTCCTGAATTATCCCCTATCGACTTTTTTTGGTCCCCAATGTCAAACAAAAAATGCGTGGATAGCGATTTTCATCATCTCAAGTAGATGTTGAAGCCTTTGAAAACCATGTTTATGAGATACCAACTTCAGAGTGGAAGAAATGTTTTGAGAATTGGTTTGAACGCATGCAAAAGTGTATAAATCTTAAAGGCAAATATTTTAAAAAGCAATAAAACAGTTTGATCAAAAAAAAACATTATTTCTTAGTTTTTGTAAAAACTTGAAAGGTAGCCCTCGTATTAAATACCTGCAAAACTGTGAAATATGAAAAAATACACATTTCGCATACGTTTTTTTTTTTTCTAGCATTATTACAAAACTCGAACAAATCGTTTTAATTCATAAATAAATTATACTAATTGTATATTATAAAGTTACAGAGCGTGACAAGAGACGTGACATGCTAACATGTCAGTTCAAATAAACAAATACCCTTTCAAAATATTGAAATATATTTGGTCACACGTATTGCGTGGAATTCGAGCGTTCCCATGACAGACAGACACATTGTCATTCACACAAAACATTATTTAGAAATCAGTTTCTTTTATTTAGTTCTAGATTGTAATCGTCCACGCATTGTTGCAGTTGTTGCACGTTTTGACATGTTATTAAAGATCTTAGATATATATTTGTGAGATATTGGTAATTATTGCTTTTGAGATTGACATACTGGAGTACAATAGTATTTTATTTAACAAGCATATGATGAAAGCTATATTTTATGAGGATGAAGTTCCCACCCGAGCTGTAGGCGAGGGTTGTAATCATCCGAGTGTCATGTAACCATTATATGCGAGTCAAATACAATATTTTATCATGAAATAGTAAATTTAATTTAGAAACACAGAAATTCTGAGCGTCAATTGTAAAAATTCAGAACAGTAATCATCAAGATGATTAGGTGATGCTTACAAGGTTTAAAATACTATTATTCATTATTTTATTTATTCACTTATGAATAATATTCTCATTATAAAGATTTTTTCAACAACAGATCCGAGAAAATTAAAAAATATAATAAATATTTACGTTAAATAAATAAATTGGCACCATTACTAAAGCTGTTATTAGCAGAGCTATGATTAAGATTAACTCAATAAGCTTGTTCTAGTTTTTAGGTAGATGATAATGGTGAAAATACCATAATAATAGATAATCAGATTTCCGAGTTATTCGCACCCCATACCCCCAAACATACTTTAATAAAAACTGCATTGCATGTGAAGGATCTATTTAATGTTTTTTATTTCTTCATTTATTTTATTCTAACAACTTACAATATTCATTTTTGCTGTTTACTCCTAATCATTTTTTAAAAACTGCAATGAACAAAAAATAAATGTTTTCTCGTTTTAAACACATTTTCTCTCATGAATTAATGATTTAAAGCAGTGTTTCCCAACCAAAAACGTACCGCGGACCAGTAAAATACATAATTTTCTAACGCGGACCACTAATAATAATTTTTGGTTCATTTTTTGCAAGAAAACAAATATATTTAATGTGCTACTAAATATATTTATTTTATTTGCAGCAAATCACAGAAAGATTACAGAAAATAAACAAAATATAAATTATTTACCTAAAAAGAACAAAATAACTACAAAAAACATATACAAAACCTTTCGCGAACCACTAAAATTTTTCTACGGACCACCTGTTGAGAAACACTGATTTAAAGTATATAATAAGTGAGATATTTTGAAACTTTAGTTTTAGGGTGACGCCCGTAACTCCCCAAATATTCATCGAATTGAAAAAGTGCACAGAAAAAAAGATTTGTTTTCTTTTTACAAACAATTTTTGTTTTAAACATTTTTTTGTTAAGCTAATAATAAGGGAGATATTTCAAAAGTTTTAGTCTGTCCCCCCGTTACTCCCCAAATAATCATAAAAGTGAAAAAATGCATTGGACAAAAATGATTTGTGTTCTTATTGTAAACAATTTTTGTTAACCACATTTTTTTGTTAAGTCTATAATAAGGCAGATATTTTTTTGTGAAAAATTTGAACCCCAAAACACTCCCTAGAATATAAATTTTGAGATACCATATAGCCTATGTTCGAATCCTGGTTTTACTATATCATCGCACCAAATTTCGTGAAAATATATCTAACCGTTCTTGCGTCTATCGCGAGCAGACAGACAAAAAAGATTGTCTTGCCGATATCGTCATATAATCATCTGAAACATGCTGAAATCAAATGAGTGAGTCCAAAAAAAAAACAAAAATATAGATATAGCCTGCAATTTTATTAAGATTCTATTGTCAATAAATAAGGGAGATATTTTAAGTTTTTTAGTAAACAATTTTAACCCCGAAACACCAATTTAGAATATAAATTCTGAGTTGCTATATAGTATATATTCGAATCCTGGTTTTACTATATAATAGTACTAGATTCGTGAAAATATATCAAACAGTTTTTACGTAAATCTCGGATAGAGAGACAGAGAGACAGACAGACAGACAGACAGACAGACAGACAGACAGATTGACAGACAGACAAATATTGATTTTTTGCAGATATCGTCTTATAATCATCTGAAACATGTTGAAATCAAATACGAGGCAAAAAAATATTCTCTGATTTGAATAATATACATATTATTAATTTTTATGAGAAACATGTGAGAGCTGTCCTTGTGAGGCGTAAGTAAATATTATTTTCTTAACGCATCTGTGCGGTTTATGAAGATCTTTTTAGTCTGCAGATTTTTAGTTAAATTCCTTGAGTGTTCCGCTCTCATCCTGGAAACCCACAGGAATTTCTGGACGTGCAAATGGTTTGAATATTTTCACTTTTTCAGGCAAATTTATGGCCGGAAGAAAGAACATATATCATATCCTTTATTAACTGAATAACCTGACTCGATTTATTACTTTGGAAAAAATTCATGTTAAAGATGATATAGTTTAATAACTACGTGGTCAAAATTACAAACTGAATTTTAAAGGCTTACCATCATAAGATAAATCAAAGTTCATTCACTTTCACAAAATATTTCTTACAACTTTTAAGTTTTTATTTTCGAAAGAATTTCGATAGTTTTACAACGTTGAGAAGAATGAAACAAAACTTATGGAAATTCTCAAAAATTTACAGTTTTATTCCAAAAAAATGTAAAATTGTTTTACTAAAGATACTATAGGGCTGTCGTGGTAAAATGGTTGACTACAGATCAAAGAAGACGGGTTCTATCCCCGCTGATCACCGATATTATGGATAGTTTGGATGACACATAAATTTTTTTTTGTTCGGTTAGAACGTCTGTTCAGATTCATACTGGGAATGACTTTGGTAGAGACTTCGATCTCATATTTTCTACACGTTTCAGATGATTATAAGACAATATCTGCAAAAAATAGGTCTGTCTGTCTGTCTGTCTGTCTGTCTGTCTGGCCGTCCAAGATTCACACAAAAACGGCTAGACATATTTTCATATAATTTGGAATGATGATAGAGTGAAACCAGGATTCAAACATAGGCTATAAGGCATCTCAAAATTTACATTCTAGGAGAGTGTTTTGGGGTTAAAACTGTTTATTAAAAAACTTAAAATATCTCCCTTATTATTGAATCAACAGAAAAATATATATAAACAAAAATATTTAAAATAAGAAAATAAACCTTTTTTGTTTAAAGTATTTTTTTAATTAGATGAAAATTTTGAGAGTTACGAGGTACGAAAAACTAGAATCTACATATATCTTCCTTATTATTGACTTAACAGCAAACACGTATATAACAAAACTTGTTTATAAAATGACAAATTTTTTGTTCTATGTACTTTTTGTCTACAAAAATGTTTATTTAGGCTAGAAAATATTTGGGGCTTTAATCGTTTATAGTCTATCTCAGAAAGACTGATAGTAATAAATCTTTTTGTCAGACAGTTACCAGTGGCGTGCACATTTTAAATACGTTTAAATTGGTTTTGTGTATTTCTGTATTACTATTTATCATTTTATTAAACGCACGCCTGTGACCATATTTATCTAATTAAACATTAGTAGCGAATCAACAGACATAACGTGAAGTGACAGGGGAGTTCTTCGAACCGACCCCACAACGTGACAAATCCTGACAAACACTGTATTATCAAAACTATGTGTTACATCATGTATGTAGATCTAGTTAAATAAAGAGTATTAATAAAAAAAAGACCATATTTATCATATCATTACACGCACGCCTGTCACCATATTTTTCCTCAAAATTTTAGGGTAACATTTTTATGATCTATTGTGTTTAACCCTAGTTCGTATTCCCATATAAGATGTAAGGCACACTCGGTTGTTTTTAACAATATTTCGTTTCGAACTATTCATATTTTGTGGGCCGCTTCTGTGTGAAAATACAATAACTTTTTACAAATAATTAATTTTATTACTATCAGTCTTTCTGAGATAGACTGAGGAACGCATTTTGAGATCACGACATTTTTTTTTAAATGGTATAATTGACTTTATTTGTGAAAATTGTGTAATAAAAAAAAACACACAACTAAAAAACGGTCAGAGATAGCGACATGCGATTGCAATTTTTGGATTCTCCGTAGTTTATTTAGTCTAGAAAAAATGTGGGGCCTTATTTGTTTTGCGCATTTTAAAATTATGACAAATTTTAATTTGGCGTGATTTATAGAAATTTTCATCTTCGCATGGACGTTTTTGAAAAACGAAATGCGATAAAGACCTGCGGTTAAAAATTTTGACATCTTGATGTCCTCATTGACTTGTTACCATATTTTGTAACAAAAAATTTTTTTGAAAATTTTTCATTTATTTTAAATTTTTTTCAAAATTTTAGTAAATCCTAACTAAAAAATGGTTAGGGATAAAAATCTGCGGTATGAATTTTTAAAATTCTCCTATATCGTATAGTCTAAAAAAAAAATTGGGCTTTAATAAACCAATTATTAAGTTTTGTATGGGCAGTAATCCAAAACCCTTGAAAATGGCCAAAAATCGAAAAAATCCTAAGGGGTAGAACATAAAAAAATCGTGATTTTAAAGCAAAAAATTTTTGTCTCCGATTTTATTGAAAATTGGTACAAATATGTATTTTTAGTCGTAGATCAACAAAATTTGGTCCATTTTCAAGTGAGAAAAACTGACCCAACTCGGCTATAACTCAAAAACTAGGAAAGCATAAATTTTTTAAATATTTTTTTCATAATCCCCTCCACAAAATTAGCTTAAAACTTTATTTTGGCTAAAATCAGAGTCAAAAATTTTTTGACCAAAATTTCAAAATTTTCAAACTAGATGCGCTCAAAATTCTGATGACGTCACACGTCAAAATAAAGATTCGAGTGTTAAAAAAATCTATACTATTTAAAATTTAAACTAACTAGATTATTTATATAAATTTTATAAATTTCTATAAATAGTCTCGCACCTCTCAAAATGCTTTCCCGCATCCCTGGGGATACCGGCACCCCCGGTTGGGAACCACTGGTATAGTGCATTCATTTTAAAGCTGTGAATACAGTTTTAGTATCCTGAATTCTGTTTGTGATTTCTCGTGTCAAATTTACCTGATTTGTTAAAATATCTCATAATTATTTGCTGGTCATAACCTGTTAAAACATAGACATAATTTTCAGTATTAATCAATATAATAAAATTTAATTAATTTAAACCAAAACAACCCCCTCCTGACTTTAATTAGGCTCAAATTTATCAAACCAATGAAAATA